>CM019121.1:18807395-20007395 GCA_009720345.1 Fragaria iinumae
GCGGACTGAGGAGTCTGTTCCTCGCAGTAATGATGACCGCGTGAGGTACATCTTGTTCCCCGCGAGGTGGATCTTGGTGTTTTACTTTCATGGGCAAGGGTACCGAACCCTTTACACATCTGGTGTTACTGCTCGAGCGCGGGGTACTATCCCAGCGTGGGTTATCAGGCCATTATTCTCCGTGTGAAGGGAATGATATGAACTGCCCAACTCCCACTCTAAGGGAGCTGTACAAGGGACGTACAGTTCTCATGGCTCTAGTTGTTTCGTCCATGCTGCCCGGTGATATGTTTCCGGGGTTGTATGCATGCCTTCTAGTTCGTGCGCATGCTTCCCGTTGGTTCTTGCTCGGGTATAAGAATCTAATGCAACAGTTGTTGTATGTTTCTTCCCGTTAGTTCTTATCCGGGAATCGAGATTTTCCTAAGCAGTTGGTGCATGCTTCCTCCCGGTGACACTTAGGAATCCGCCTCGCATAGAAAGGCCACTCGGGCGAGCTGAGTACTGTATGCTCTGCGAACAATACTTTCACGTGAGCTGTTGAGTCCGCTCCGCGCACAAGTATTAGCTCGGTCACACACGAGAATTTCATCTTGGTCCCGCGAGATGGATCTTGGTGACACATGCGAGATATTCTCGGGGTTATACTTTCATGGACAAGGGTAGCATGCCCCTTTCCATATCCTGTGTTACTACTCGAGTGACGGGGTGTTACCCACCCCTCCTTGGTGTTTCTGGGGATTTCAGTGTCATGCCTCACGGTGGATTACCCATCCCCCTTGATGTTATTGGGGATTTCAATGACATGCCTCTCGAGGGATTAACCATCCCCCCTGGTGTTACTGGGGATTTCAATGACATGCCTCGGTGGATTACCCATCCCCCCTGGTGTTACTGGGGATTTCAATGACATGCCTCGGTGGATTACCCATCCCCCCTGGTGTTACTGGGGATTTCAATGACATGCCTCGGTGGATTACCCATCCCCCTCGGTGTTTCTGTGTCATGCCTCACGGTCGAATTCCTATCCCGCCTGGTCTTACTGGGGGAAGATTTTGCTTCTCGGTCGAATGCCAAAACCTGCTACACGCGAGATGAGGAGTTCGCCTCAAGCATAGAGACTAAACAGGTCACGCGGGCTGACAAGTGTGCTCCGCGTGCCAAGACCACCAGGCGAGCTGTTTACTTCACTCCGCATGCCCAGACTATCACGCGAGCTTTTGAGTTCGCTCCGCGTTCCATGACTACCCCGTGAGATTTGGATCTCGCTCCGTGCACAAGGACTTCGCGCGAGTTGTGGAGTTCGCTCCGCGCACAGGGTTCACGCGAACTGAGGGGTCCCCTCCGCGCGAGGTGAGGAGTTCGCCTCGCGCAAAACGACTGAACAAGTCACGCGAGCTGATTACGTCGCTCCGCGTTCAATACTTACACGCGAGCTGCTGACTTCGCTCCGCGCGCCATGATTGGCACGCGAGCTGTGGGGTTCGTTCCGCGTACATAGCTTTACGCGCGAGCTGTGGTCGCTCCACGCGGACTGAAGAGTTCGCTCCGCTCGCGTAAACTACGCGCGAGGTGAGTTCTCGGCGGGGTGAGGATTGTTGTACCTTCACAATAAACAAATGATCGACATAATTATGGGGCTAGCCAAGTATGGTTATGGCATAATAATTATCGAAAAGCAAAATAGTTCATGCAATTGTGTAATACTCTCTCGGTGGAATGCCAATCTTGGTCGAATGCCTATCTTTTGGTGGAATACCTCTCTCTCGGTGGAATACCTCTCTCTCGGTGGAATGCCAAAACATGCAGGTTGACTTGCAAGTAGAATATTATGCATTTTTCACAAACCAATGAGGTTATAACAATCATAAGCTGGACGAGACTTATCTGTGAAAATAGCTGCCGAATGGGTGCACACAGGAGGTGCAGATTCAGGCCCGTACTACTCCCGGACGATGAATCCTTGTTGCCAGTATGGTCGGGCTACCTTGTTCAATTTCTTTTCTGCTCCCGGATGGCTAACTCTCTAAACCTGGGTCATTGGGGTAAGTTGATTGAAACCCGGAGATATGATGCTACTGCCGAGCCGGGTGTCCATAGCAAGTTACTTCTGCATTTGAACGATGCCAACAGATCGAGTGACCCAAGTTCCAAGTCGATCGGGTCTGATCCCAACTATGACCGGGTTGAACCCATGTGCTATGTTGATTTGCAGGTGAAACCAGACGAGCCTTGACCGAGTTGCTCGTGCGGTTCCCATCCCGGCCGGGCAACTGACCGACGCTGCCGGTGGATCCCGGGCGCTAGCTTCCAATCGGGAACCCGGGTGGGTCACTCCTTGGACTGAGTGAACAAGGGTCCGGGATGGGCCTTACGGTGCCGGCAGAGAGAGCAACCCTTGGGCCTTGTTGAATCATCTCCGGGAGGCTGGAGGCGTCGGTCGCAGGCCAATTGGCCTCTTGGTGATGACCCGGTTATAAATGGAACCCAGGGCGGGTAATCTCGCTTCGCCTCCGTGCGAATTCACCTCGCTTTGCTCCCCTGCGAGGTCAATGCTAACCTCTCAGTGGAATGCCTCTGAATGCCAATTTCACTTTGCTTCCACGCGAGGTCATCTCGCTTTGCTTCCACGCGAGCTATCTTGCCTCGCATCCACGTGAGGTGTCTCGCCTCTTCCTATTGCTAAGGGATTTGAATGAAATGCCTCTCGGGCGGTAGAGTAACATGACTTTTAGTAATGATTCCCACAGACGGCGCCAATTGTTTCTGCATAAACCGGGAGGGCCATGCGGAATCACTGTGGAGCACTAATATGAACAATCATGAGCAAGACAAGGACATATAGTGGTTCACCATGCCTCGGAGGACACGGCTACGTCCACTTAAGAATTCACTATCATGGCCAATAGGCCTTTGGTGTTACAAGGGTATCTACCCATCCCGCCCGGGAGGGGGAGATGGGGAAGTCAGAAGACTCAAAAGTCATTTCTACATAGGGGGAGCCTTCCTTTTATAGATAAGGAAGGTTTCCTCTATTTATACATTTCCAATGTGGGACTGATTACACATTCATCTTATCATGGTGCCTTCTTGTGGAGCTTGGAGGAGCACCTTCCCGACGTGGTACCGATGATCTGTCACCATGGCGAGGTAGCCTGGACGTCGGTCTACAAGTTTCATGACTGGTCTATGGGCAGAGAAGGTAGTTTACTGACTACCGACTACAGTAATGATGACACACGTCAGCCATCTCGCCGATACACTTACAACGTCAACCTCGTGCACGAGGTCTTAGACGATCTTATTGACGGCGGACTCGTCACTGTATCAAGGGCCTTGCCCTATGTTGAATACAAGGAAGGCCGCGTCCATTGCAAATTCCATGACAGTTGGGGACACAGAACTCGCGATTGTTACCAGCTCCGCGAGCAAGTCCAGGACTGGCTAGACCTCAAGTATATTCGCTTTGAGGACAAAGGTGGCTTCATGATAGCAATTGCTGACATCGCCTGGCCCCGCATCGGCCAGCGCACGATAACTTTGGATCTATCTCCAAATGCGGGCCAACGCGAACCGCCAGGTCGAAACCGCAAGAGACCGGCGAATGACTACACCGTTCTGGCGAACCAAAATGGGAACCACTACCCAGCAAGGGAGTTAGCCGCCAGACTACAGCCCGATCGCCTTTCAAGAAAGGATAAAGGTAAAGCTACCATGCGGGACGATACACCGTCTCCAGCTGACAACTATCAGCCCATGAGTCCCAGGACTCCCGAAGAGCTAGAACAGAGGATCAAGCGCCTCGAAACCTTTGTCGAATCACACTGGACTAAAGATATGCCTTCGTCTCCAGCTTCAAGCGCAATGGACATCTCCGACTCCGGCAGCGAACACCAAGACAGCGAGGCTTCAAGCCCTCGGCGAGGTATCTTGACTGACCCCTACATTCCTCCGACGTCCAAATCAGCGATCAAGGAAGGGATTTGGTACACATAGCAAGGGGGAAAGCCGGTTACCATCAGCAGATCCAAGAAGCGGAAGCTGCAGAAGAGGTATGGCAGCCCTACGTGCCTTGCGAGCGGCCGATGATGGCATCATCCGACCCTCGCAGCTCGCGCAGACACCCGAGAGGATGTGGAGAGAAGCTGAAGGCTTGCGTGCTCTGCTCCAAAGACCGCCTGTCACGCCTCCACGTGTCTGTGCGCAGGCAGCAGACGACCCGCTCCAAAGGCGAATGTCTTCTGTCGCCTCACCGTACCACCATGACAGGATCCGCGCCCCGTTAGGCACAGATCATCTCCGGAGCCAGCAAGGAGAAGGGATCCACAGTCCTCCCGACACAAGCCTTCATCAGAACCTGGCAGAAGAAGGGAGTTGTTACCTCCACCAAGGCGCCAGCAGTCGCCAGAAACCGAACGACGAAGGGACCCTCCACCTCCACCAAGGCGTAGGCAGTCGCCAAAGGCTGAAAGAAGACGAGACCCGTCTTCCCCAGCGAAGCGAAGACTGTTCGCCACATCAAAGCCCGAGCCCAGGCGCGAGCCGCCTCGGTCATCACATCACCAGAAGCCTCTTCGCCAGGAACCTGAGCCTAAAAAGGAACTATCGTGACCGTGTCAGCCCCAACCACAACCCAAACAAGAGCCTCAGGTCTCAGTCCTTCCTCTGTCTAAGGCAGAGGACAATGCCAGCGCTCCTCTAGCCGCGGATAGACTTTCAGCTGAGGACAAACAGCCCTCGACCAAACTGGTGTGGCGACCACGGCAGCCAGAGGGTAACGTCTCGCCAGGGGTCGAAAGTAGCACCTCCAGCCCCAACCTCGCGGAACTCATGGCCCAATGCTTCCGCGAGAATTCCCTGAACGAGGAGACTCATTCCGAGCCTCGCATCGACTTGGGCGACGACCAAGCAGAAGGGCAAGCTGAATCATTCAACTGCAATATGCTTGAGGTCTCTACATGGCCAGAGCTCGAAGAGGTCAATCTAGCGGAGGGCGCATTTGCCGTGCTCGACGGAGAACACGGGAGCATTGAGACGCCACTGGTTCCAGTCCGCGAACAATTCTCTTTTTAGGTCGGAATGGTGTTCTTCATATCTGAGAGATACGCTCTCCCACCAAATACAACATGCAACGCGGCAGACATTCCAGACAATAGCGAAAGTGTGTGTGACATATCCCCCCCTTGCAGCAGTGAGATGAGTCCGGTCCCGGCGGAGCCTGAACACGCTGCACCATTGGACGCCACAAGCAACGTCACACGCACGTTGACTCTGACCTTCTCCACTCCGACCTTGGACATGGCCACTCACATGAGGCTATTGTATATCACAGCTGAAGTTGAAGGGATTATGATCAACAAAATCATGGTCGACACGGGGGCTGCAGTGAATGTCGTCACCACCCGCACTATGGGACTCCTTGGTATCCCGCGCTCGATGATCCAAACTACGTCCTTGACAGTCAAGAACTTCACCGGACAAGTCTCCAGGACTCTAGGTTTGTTGTTCTTACAGGTCAAGGTGGGACCGGCTTCAAGGGTCTACACATTCTTGGTCGCCGAGTGTGCTTCATCCTTCAGCATGATCCTAGGCCGCGACTGGATCCATAGAAGTTTTTGTATACCTTCATCCATGCACTAGGAGCTTATGATCTGGGATACTGAGAAACGCGAGGTGGTCCTCATCCAAGCAGATCCGCGTCCTTTCTCCATTTCCGCCAACTTCAATGACGCCCGCTATTACAATACTGACTTAGGCCCATTGGACGTCTAAGGCGTCGATTCTAAAGGCCGCCCATATGGGGTCACAGCCTCCAACCTAATGCGATGGGGACTCACTCAGGCGAGGGACGATTTACAACCTCCCCACACCATCGCGGATCCCCTACAACCATCTTATGATTAGTACATCCTCAGAAGAAGCACGCGAGGCTGGCGAGTCCTTGTGTGAGAGACTCCTCTCATACTGGGCGGAACGCGAAGCCTACGACAGGGTCGCCACTATGGAGTATGTAGACGAGATAGTGGACTATACCGATACCGAGGAGGAAGTTATTCAGTTAGCTCCTGCTGCCTTGGACAACACGCCGCCTCAAGTCCGCGACCCCACCTTACAAGTCGACGTGGGGATTGCAGAGAAACCCTTACTACTCTCTATCAGTGCCAAGTTGGCGGGACAAGAAAAAGAAGACCTTCTCACCTTACTACATGAGTATAGGGACTGTTTCGCCGAGCAGTACGAAGACATGCCTGGCCTATCCCCGGATTTAGTCTGTCACCGACTGCCTACTCATCCCGACAGACGGCAGATTCATGCGAACTAAGACCCAGATCGTGGTCAAGGAAGAGATTGAGAACATGCACCGATCAAGTATCATTCGCGTGGCCAAATACAATGAATGGCTATCCAACATTGTTCCAGTTCGTAAGAAGAACGGCAAAACGCGCGTCTGTGTTGACTACCGTGACCTCAACAACGCAACGCCTAAAGATATATATCCCATGCATGTTGCTGACCTCCTCATTGACGCGGCCGCGGGGCATGAAGTGCTATCCTTTATGGATGGAACTGCTGGGTACCATCAGATCCCTGTCGCTGAAGAAGATCGCCACAAGACTGCTTTCCGCCGTCCGGCGTTTGCAGGTGCATTCGAGTATGTTGTCATGCCATTCGGGCTCAAGAACGCGGGGGCAACGTATCAACGCGCCATGAACCTTATCTTTCACGATATCCTAGGCAAGTTGATCGAAGTCTACATCGACAACGTAGTGGTTAAAACCAAGACGCGGGCGACACACGTTGAAGACCTCCGGCAGGTGTTCAGGCGGATGCGAAAACATCACCTGAAGATGAACCCCGCCAAGTGTGTTTTCTTCGCGGAGGCAGGCGACTTTCTAGGGTTTCTAATCCATCAAAGGGGTATCGAGATCCCCAAAGACAAGGCACAGGCGGTAATAAACGCCTCGCCTCCTACAACCAAAAAGGAGATCCAACAACTGATCGGGCGAATCAACTTCCTCTGCCGTTTAATTTCAAACGCAGCAGGGAAAGTTCAACCCTTTTCACCTCTTCTAAAGCTCCAGGGGGAAACCGAGTTCGTATGGGAGTCACAACACCAGGAGGCCTTCGATCATATTAAGGACTATCTTACGAACCCACCTGTTTTGGTTCCGTCTCGCCCTGGCGTTCTGCTTAAGCTCTACATCGCCGCTGCTGATTTGTCTATTGCGGACTCTTGGCACAAGACGACGAGAACAGAGTGGAACACGCCGTTTACTATCTTAGCAGGGTGTTGACCTCGGTCCGTAACTTTATTTTCTGCAACATTATCTCCCGCTTTGGCATTCCAGAATGCATCGTGACGGACCGGGGGGCAGCTTTCATGGCGGATTCGGTAGTCACTTTCCTCAATGGCAATGGTGTCAAACTCCTGCATTCAACCCCCTATTATGCCCAGTCCAATGGTCAGGCGGAGGCGAGCAACAAAGTTATCATCGGTATCTTGCGAAAGATGCTAGAGTTGAACCCCCGCGTCTGGCATCTCGAGCTTTACCATACTTTGTGGGCCTACCGTACCTCCAAGCGCGGTCCGATAGATACCACCCCATATGCTCTCATGTATGGCCATGACGCCGTCCTACCCCTTGAGGTTCACGTCGCCTCGCTTCGTGTCCAGGAACAGCACCAGTTGCTTGGTGACGATTACGTCTAGGCAATGTGGCAAGAGCTTGAAGACCTTGACAAACATCGCATCACTGCTTTCAACAATCTCATCCTTGAGAAGCAGCGCGTTGCGCGGTCGTATGATAAAGTCACTCGAGGTCGGAGTTATGCCGAAGGCCAAACGGTGTGGCATGCTATGCTCCCACTTGGGGAGAAAACCGAAGGCCGCGGGAAATGGTCCGCGCGGTGGGAGGAACCCTTTATTATTCATCGCATTTTGCCTAAGGGAGCATACCATTTGCGTGACCTTGACGGTACGCTCCATCCCAATCCTATTAATGGCCGTTTCTTAAAGCGCCACATCGCTGGTGTTTGGGAGCGCACAGATCCTCCTCCTCATCCTGATCCCGCGACCACTGTCATTAGTGTCACGCGCCGTCGCGCTTACGCTCCATCCCCTCACACTAGGGGGCAACCCTAGGGAGAAGCGTGCAATTAATTTTTCTTTGTAAACGTGCGTGGTCTAACTAACAGACCAGTACAAAATTGGGGCCTATTCCAGAGGCCCTAAATAAATAAAAAAATTCATTCAAGTGTTTCTTAGTCATCATCTAGGCCAACCCCTGTGGCCTCCTCCAAATTTTCAAAGTTGGTTCGCCAGCTTTATGCGGCCATTCGCCGACTCCTTTGTTTGTTACTCACTGGTTCGCACTGGGGGGCAGCGAAGTACATAGCCATTGTCTTTCCATGATGGTCCGCCATCACCAAGAGCTCACGATGGGTTTTTTTTTGAAATCTACTCAAGTTACATGCGTCTGCTCAAGATACAACCATGCGAGCTACATTCGCTCGTGGTATGTGCAATGTACTTTGTCTTCTGAGTGGAGCAGGCGAATCCATTTGAAGTTCAAGTCCAAGGTGCCTAGGCGAGCCGTGCAGCAGCTTTGCTCCAATGCCTTACTGGGTGCTTGAGTTTCAAGGCCTATTCACAGGCTTGTCTACTCACACTCATTTTATGTATGACCCGAGCCAACACCAGTGCCTTTGGAGCAACATGAACATAAACCTCTTCAGTCATTTTTTGACATTCATGACATCGAGGCTAGGGGCAATGTTTACGCCTAAATTAATATTTTACTGGACAGTAAATGTCTATGTAAATATTAATTATTTCTTGGTCCATGTCATACCGGCGAGCCCAAGTTTCTTTAAGTTTACAAGTGATGGCCCGCTAGAAACACCACGCGAGCTGAGAACAGAGTTCACATGCGAACTGGACTTCACTTAGCTCGCGCGCAGAATGGACATAAGCGGACTACGCAGTTCACGTGGAACACTTAGCTCGCGCGCGGAATGACTCCGCGCGGAATTGCTATTTAACACTTCGCGTAGGCGAGGCGAGGCGAGCTGGCGAACTAGCTCGCGTAGGAGACTTCGTGAGGAAGCAACATGCGGAGTCCGCGCGCACCACGACAAACGTCGAAGACTTTTACAAGTCTTTGATATGCTTCGGGCCAACCCATGTGGCCCATTTAATATAAAAAGCCCTTTTAAGGCTCGCGAGCTGCAATAGCCCGCGAAATGGAAGCGAGCTTCAATAGCCCGCGGGATGAGGATACTCCTAATTCCAGTTCGCATAGGAGTCTACAGTTGGTAGCGCGGAAGCAATGCCCTATGCGGAATGAAGTGTGCGAACTGGACATGTGTTGATGGTTGGTTCGCATGGACGGAGCAGTGCCCTTGTGCTAATAGGGTTTCAGAGTCCGACTTGGATTCTAATTACTTTTCTTCCGCCACAAGTCGAACTACTATATAAGGGGGCTCGAACCCTAACAGAAAGGACAACTCTCAACACTCAAACAAATACAAACACAAACTGCAAACCAGTTACCCTTCGAGCTCCTCGAAACCCTAACCCTAAGCGTCGCCGCCTAGGTTTCTTCTTCAGAGCCCTCCGGACTCTACCCCCCGACTTCTCTCTGAACTCCCTATAGTTGCTCTGCTCGCGCCGCCGTGAGTATCGATCGCTTGTGCTCGTAAATCCTCGTCTGAGGTGGCACTTGAAACCCCCATCGTCTGATCAGAAGTCAAGATCTCGCACCCGCTGCACCTACAATCTCTTTCCTCGTCCGCGAGGTGGCACGCCCGCAACTCTCCCCTCTCTTTGTTCGCTAGAAACCTCTGCTCCGCGCGCTATAGTGGCCAAAACAGGATCCCCAAAAGAAATTTCTAACTTTTTTGTCAATAGAGTTTGTAATCTTTTTAGAGCACTTGAAACACGACATTACATGATTAGGCATTCCAGAGAGGTTAGATATAATACGTGTGAGTCTACATGCTCTTTCCACCCAACTAGCTTATTTGAAATTCTAAAGAGCAGCTCCTTGGTGTTAACGAGATCCTTCCAAAAAATGACATTATAGAATATAGATGCCTAAGTACATGCCAATTGTACGCTTTTGCTGGATACTGATAATATTAACAATCTACAGCTTAAGAGCATTAGATGGTCAGGTGAAAAATAGAGAGAAGATTTATGGTAATTAATTTTCTACCCATAAGCCATGGAAAACTTTGTAAGGACATCAGCTATATTTTTAGCCGCTTTCTTAGTGGCTTTTCCAAAAATGAGGCAAGCAAACATTAAGTTGGATATCCTAAAACCTTGTGGTGAAGATGAGAGTCCAACCTGTCTTTATGGTTAGTAGCTAATGCATTAGGTTGTCTGATCAACGATTCGATAGAAAGAATAAAGATATAAGGGGAAAATGGGTCAATTTGACGGATTCCTCTTGTGGGTTGGAACCAGCCTATGACGACTTAAATTTTTTTGAAAATAATATTAATATCTAAAATAGTGTGTGTGTATATATATACATATATATTTTCTTTTAAACTGTTGGTATTTAGTGTTTTGTGTGTGAATATATATACATATAGTTTTATATATATATATGCTGAAATTGTTTTAATTGTTTTTAGACTTGTCTTTATTTTCGTTTTAATAAGAGAGTTCTTAGCCCATAAATCAAAACCTTGACCCAATACCCAGAAACCCAAACCCGAGCCCAAACTTAATAACCTTTCTTTTAGCAATCTTGTCGCAGATGGAAGAACAAGAACACGCGACATGAACTCGAACCTTTGTTTTTCCTGTTCATCGTCTTCCTCTCGACCCAGAACATTCTTGATTCGAATTCTTGATCAAACTCATCAGAAACTTTGCTAAGCCGCGGTCAAACCCATAAAATATCCTAGGAAAATCTTAAATATTAGCAGCCGACCTTGCCAAGCAGGAGGTGTCAAATTCTCAGAACTCGATCGATGACTCCTTCAAGCTATTTTGCAGGAGCTGGAACCCTAGGAGCCTAGAGGTGGCGGGTCTAGGAGCTAAACGGGTAAGTACTCAGTTGAACAAATCGATTTTTGCTTTCCTGTGTTCATATCTTAGGGATTAAGTTCCTAGACTCTATAAATAGTTGTGTTCAGTATTTTGGAGATAGGTCTTCTAGCAATCCCCATACTTAGAGTGAGGGAGAGATACCTTGATGTAGGAACTCAGGTGTGATTTTATAGAGTCTAGGAACTTAATCCCTAAGATATGAACACAGGAAAGCAAAAATCGATTTGTTCAACTGAGTACTTACCCGTTTAGCTCCTAGACCCGCCACCTCTAGGCTCCTAGGGTTCCAGCTCCTGCAAAATAGCTTGAAGGTTTGTTTGTGAAATTAGATTGAGATCACTTTGAGACTTGTGTATAATTGTTTCTTTGATTTGAAAAGTTGTAATTGAGCATTGGTTCTGATTTTGTTGTTGTGAAAAGCTGTGTGTGGTAAGCATGATCATTGAATTCCTTGGTTAGCCAAATCAGTTCTCTATCGTAGAAAATCAAGTTATGCAGTGGTTGTTGTTGTTAGGATCTCAGGTCTTGAAAACTTGCCTTAAAATTTGAGATAGACTTATATCAGCAAATTTTTTTTAAACAAAAAAAACTGGAACTGTATCTGAAATTCGAAATTCCATAAGTAATTGTAAAAAAATCATTTTTGTGTGATTCTAGTTCCAGATTGTTCTTTGGGATGTCTATTTCAAATGTTGTGAAGACACCATCTTTAAATTCCCAGCCAAACTGTGTCGTTTTTAGCCTGAAAGTTTACTGGACAGAAAGTCAAGAAGTTATTTTGTGATATCAGAATTTTGTTGTTTTCAGTTGCACTTTTTGTTTCTTCGTAATCTTCGTTGTTATGCAATCATAGATGTATTAAATTTAGAATGTCATGTTTGTGATTTGTTTATGAAATCAAAGGTAAAAACTAAAGGTTAAGGATGCTTAAAACTAGCTATAAGATTTAGAACTACTTGTATTGCTTCTTTGAGTAGTGGTCTGTGTGATGCTTGAGTAGGTTCCTTTACACTAAAAGTCTGTGATTTCTGTTTGTTTAACACCAAAATGTCTATAATATGTATCTAGAAGTATAGTTCTGCATATAGTCCATGGTTTTACTTTCAGATACTTTAAATAGACTTCTAGCAGAAATTTTCCAGAAAAACTCAAAACTGAAGCTGAACGTTGGAAATTCATAACTAATTCTAGAAAAATTGTTTTAAGGTGATTCCAACTCTCAGTGTTTCTTTACTGTGTCTACTATAAATCTTTAGAAGAACCCGAAGTCCAATTCTAAACAATTTTGTACAGTTTTTGAAGTTAAGGTGACTGGTTCAGAAATCTAAATTGTGTTGTTGTGTTTTTGTGTGAAACTGTTTTGGTTTGCTATTGTATCTTCTGTTTAGCATCCCAGCTGAGTCTTAATTTTAGTTCTATGTACTTGATTGCTTAAACTAATGATTGTATCTTTTTATTAGGAACTTGCTGTGAGTATCGACAAAGGTAGAGGGAAAATTGGGGAGCCTCTATGCTTGCTCATATGTTGTTTCTTTGCGATTATTTGCTTGTGTGAAATGCTTGTTTCTTTGTTGTCAATCATTTATATGTTTGTTTTGATTTATAAAGGTGATGTTATCATCTAAGGTATATGGGGAATGGTTGTGCTACGCATAAAGCATTTTGGGTAAAGAAGTTAGGATTGAAACTTTTGTGTAGTTGAGTCCTTGTCCTCGGAGGTACCATATCCCACGATGCCCGTGTGAATGCGTAAGAATGACGCAATTAGTATAGGTGAAAAGGGCGGGATTGGCGAAAGAGGAATGGACAAGATGACTAGCAAAAGAGGAATGTGAGATTTGAGTGGGAGGTAGTTCATATATTTAAGTAGCTTAAGTCACCCTTGTGGTAAAATATATGGTATGGGACATGTAGACTTAGTCTATTCGGTTATATGAACTATATGGAGTTGATAATAGATGTATTCATCCATTTTATTAAAGTTGTTCATGTTCTCTTGTTTGAAGAGGTTTTTGCCTTCTATTGAGCTGTTTGTGCTCACCCTTTTAAATATTTTGCAGGTGAGGAATAAGTAGTTTGAAGTTGGTTTCTTGCAATGATCTTTTATCTACATGTAAAATATGTGTGGTGTTGCTTTCCTTAGAATAAGACTTAGACTTTAGTCTATTTTTGTAATGTTACTTTTTTAAGTACCTTATAATAAAAAATAAATTTCAGTTTATCGTTGAGTTGTTCTTTTCCAATTTCTTTCATATTCTAATTATGAAAAATCTATTTCATAGTTGGAATATGAGTTACACCTCAAGAAAAAATATATATATACTCCAAAATTTGAGGTGTGACACAGCCTTCAGCAATGCCATTAATTAGAATAGAAAAGGAAACATAAGAAATACAATTCATAATTAACTTGATCCATTTTTCATGGAAGCCAAATCTTGACAGGCAGCTATATAATCCCAATTCAGGTAATCATATGTCTTTCCAGGTCAAGTTTCACAGCCATTGAGCCGGTTTGCCCTTTTTTCCTTTGTAAATCAGAAGACAACTCATGACAATCAAGATATTATCTTATATAGCTCTACCTGGGGCAAAAGCGTCATGATTCTTCGAAATACATTTTTCCAGTAAAGGTCTTAGCCTTCTCACAATTATCTTTGAAATCATTCAATTTGTAAGAGACATTACATAAACTAATTGGCCTGAAGTCAGTCACTTGTTCCGGGTTTTCCCTTATTGGAATCAAAGACAATATTGGTGTTGTTAATTAGATTCAACGGCTTGTTCGATAAGAAAAACTCATTTATTATAGGTATAATAGTACATTTGACATCATCCCAACAATTCTGGTAGAAAATAGCATGTAAGTCATCCAGTCCTGGCGCTTTAAGGGGCCCAATGGAATTAACAGCTTCCTAAATCTCTTCTTTGGATACTTGTTTCATGAACAACTCATTATCAGAATCATTAATACGTGGATTAATAATGAATGAAACTTGACATAATGTTCACATTTGAGGCAGACTCCTTTTGGAATCTCCTTTTTTTTTTTTTCTTTTTTTTTTTTTTGAAGCAGTGAACACATACTTTCATTCATAAACAAAAGCTTACAAACACACAGATCCGTTTTGGATCAACACAGAAACTTAAAATACAACAACCAAACCAAACAACAAACAAATCTATTAGGAAGTCGGCCTTGAAGCAAACGCAACGGAAGAGGGCCTCGATCGTGTCATCACCAACAAAGATCGAGTCATCGTGTGACACAGAAACGTCACTACCGCGTGACACAGAGACCTCACCGGATCTACTAGCAAGGGCCGAGACAACCACCAAATCTTCCCTGCGCATGAACACCAACACAGAACCCACCAACTGAACTCCAGAATCCAAACCCCAGAACCATACACAACATCCACAAAGCCCAATAACAAGAGTAGCACATGGCCAGACAAAACATTGAAAGGCCAATTGGTAACCAAAAATAAAAGGAAAATAGAAAAGAGATTCGGTATAAGCGAGGGCGACATGAAAATCGCCAACACACCTATTTGACATACGATATAACGCCGAACTCAGAGGATCGAGTCGACGAACATTCGTTAAAACAACTGATGACTAAGTAGGATGTGCACCTTGACTATGAAGCATCTAGGATTTGGAAACCAAAAGGAGAAAAAGGTTATGTCATCTGAGATCGAAAGAAGCGGTAGATTTAGGTGATGGACTTGGGTGAAAGGTTGGGGGAAAACGGAAAAACCATAGATCAATCTAATGAAAGAGGAATCTGCCACTGCCGTGCAGAGGAACTACCACAATGGTAGAGGAAAGCAAAAGGGAGGCAGGTCGTCCTCCCCCTTCTCTCAAGCCGGAGATCGAACCAAATGAGATCCAGATCAGGAAAGGAAGAAAGGGGGAGGAAAACCAGGGGCTGGGTTTAGTTTTTCCTCAAGGAGAGAGAGAAAAGGGAGAACACAACGTGTTGGTTGTTCTATAATCTTGAACATCCCTGGTGCTACTTTTGGAATCTTCTCTTAAAGTCCTGAATAAGAATATCAGAAATTTCATCCTTTGAAGTTGCCCAACCGCCCACTTCATTCTTTAATTTCACAATTGTGTTGCTTCTTTTCCTCAGATATTTGGAATAACTTGGTATTCTTATCACCAAGATTCAACCAGTTAGCTCTAACTTTTTGCGCCTAAAAGATCTCTTCATCTCTCTGTAGCATTGAAGTTGTTGTTCCCTTAACATCATGTCTTGTTCTTGCAAATAACTAGAAAAATGAGAACTCATTAGTTGTTGTTGGATATCATTACTTCTGCCATTCAAATCCTCAAACTTCTTGAAAAGATTGTTGTGTATATACATTCTTATTCCATATCTTGACCTGTGACTTAAACTGATTACAAATAGTCAAAAAACTAAGAAACGGGTCATTCTCTAGATTTTGCTTCCAGAGTCTATTGACCAAAGGTTTGAAACCTTTATGAGCAAGCCATATAGCTTCAAATTTAAAGCCATTGTCTTTCCTTGCATGTTGTTGCCTCATTGTTAGGCTAATTGAGCCATGATTGGAGCCAATAATTGGAAAATTCTTAAGAGTTACATTGGGGAATTGGTTCAAGAAGTTGGCATTCACACATGCTCTATCAAGTCTCTCATAAATGAGAGTGTCATCCTTGTGTTTGTTTGACCAGGTGTGTTTGTTTGACCAGGTGAAAGGAACACCAATTGCATCAAGGAAATAGACTTTATTGTTTCTTTCTTGTAGTATGGTGAATTTGACATTTGTTTATTATTAATATGGGAACCATAAATGGTGTTCTTGGACATAATTTTATTGCTAGGGGAAACTGTTTGATTGATGGAGAAGGAGGGTTAGGTTTGGGGCATGTGATAATGATAGAGAATGAGATTTATATAGATTTGGGTAAGATGAGATGAGAGTCATAAAAAAAATTGACATTTAACATTCTCACATTGTCTATGTCAGCAAATTAACAAACATTTTGGACAAAGGGGGATTGGAATGGACCAATTGGTAAATTGAGAGAATGGGAAATGATCGGTTGTAACTGAAAGCATGAGGACCAAATTGTTGATGCTCTCAAAATATAGGGCCTGGCCGGTATTTGTTCTAAAGAAAACAAATGGGAAGTGACGAATGTGCGTAGACTAAACCAATCTGAGCAAAGCATGTTCGAAAGATAACTTTCCCTTGCCACGCATCGACCAACTCGTGGATGCTTTGAAAACCGGGCACAAGCTCTTAAGCTTCAATGATGCCTAAATGGGATAGAATCAAAGTCTCTTGCACGAGGAATATCAAGAACATACCTCTTTTGTCACCGAAAAAGGGTTCTATATAGCGTAATCTCATCTTGGCTTAAGAATGCCTGACCAATATACCAACGTACGCCTTGTGAATCACAAGTTTGCGGACCTCATCGGCAATACTGTGGAGATCTATGTCGATGATATGCTAGTCAAGAGCACGTATATCACCAACCATTTGGAAAATCTGAAGGCATTCAAGGTGTTGATGAGGGAATATAGAATGAAGCTTAATCTACATATGTGTGCATTCGGCGTCCGCTCAGAAACATTTTTGGGGGATACAAATTTGCCGACTACCTTTATTTGCACACCAAAGTGTCTAACCTCTAAGTCTATTGACACATATCCATTTTATTATCAAGAATAAAGTTAAACAATTTGAAGAGACATGTGTCAATAGACTAAGAAGGTGGGCACTTCGGTGGGCAAATAAAAGTAGTCGGTAAATTTGTATCCCATTTATGGGCATATGGTCATCGAAGAGGAATTGAACCAAATCCTATGATTATACAAGCATTGCTTAATGTGGAATCTCTGACAACAAGGAAGAATCCAAAGCCTCACTGGAGTAGCAGGCTTAAATCGCTTCATCTCAAGGTCCATCAAATCATAATTAACAACAGAACAAAACGCTGTGCAGGCAGCAGCTATTTCTTCAAATTATTGTAGTCTACTGCTATATGTATATCCTGATGCTAGCTGGTTGCGTCAATGTTCACTCACAAAACAAATGACTACCCAAAAACGGTACAAGTGCTTCCTGCTCCGATCAATTGCAATAATATGATGTTGGCCAAGTAGCTAGAGTAGTATACCAGCAAACCTTACAGTCAACCATATAAATCCTGGAGGGGTGAGGCTGTACTGCATGTAAAACTGCGAGTATACACACACTTCATCATATTGCAAAATACAATCAACGTTGGTTTAGGCCCTCAGCAAATGCAGTACTTCAAAGATGAAAGGAAACTTTTCCTCACCTGTACCTATGTGCTTTACCAGTTTCAACAAAATCACAGAAGTCACAATTTTTTCTGGGAATTTGAAGTTAGTTAGTGAGAGACAAATGTAGGGTTCATATGTTAAATGCGGCCTGCATGCAGCAGACATGTTTCTACGTGAAAACATTTTTAACTGCCTTTGAACATATTACCCTATGTAATTACGTTTTGTAACTGACTGACACGACACAAAGAACGTTCATTCTTAACAACAACTTCGTTTTTACTGTAACGACGTTTAGTCAGCAAATTACTGCAATTTACAAGACTGGTAAGATCGACTGACAGATGCTTTCTTTGCCTTGTTTGTAGAACTAACCAGTTCTTTCTTTCTAGGGTTTCTTTCTTTTTTCCACTCTTTTCTTTTTCTTAACAGGCTAGATGATATAGCTGCGAGAGTACTGATCGAAGCATGGCTTTCCACAGTCCTCAGTAATGTGTAGGTGAGCAGAAAATTAAATGAAGTTGAAGAATCGTAAAAAGAGGTACAACACATGCAACACAAACAAGCTAGCTATAAGGCAATTTTAGAATATATACTTCGAGAAAGGAAGTAATAAACTCAGCTAATGACTATATAATTAACCATCTATAACCATTTATGATCTTTGCTTTCATTGATATACTGTTTTGACAGGAAGTTATTGAAATTAAAAAAAAATGGCAGGATTATTATGTTTACAAGTTTAGTTTTATCGATCCGACATATATATGTAATTACGATAAACTCTACATCGAATAGATGATCATATATATGATCTCCATGCAATTTGCCCCTTTTGTTTCACAAATATGGTTCCTCGAAACAAACCTAGATAATGTACAATTACGATGAATGAGTTGATTGCATAAGAGATCAAGAGATTGTCTTACTATGTGTAGAAAGAAGACGGTCTATAATGATCAAGTGGAATCGAATGAAGTAGTTTGGTCGACATTAGGTTATCTCAGGATCGAAAACAAAGAATATAATACCTTAAATTATCAGCACAATCCAAGAGAAAATGATATACACCTGTTCGTCAAATATTATATACTTTCTGTTTCTAACAAGCTAGCGAGCATTCAATAGCATAGATGAATAGAGATGATTACCAAAGGTTTGTTTACCAATGGGGGTGGAACTTAAGACTCTACAAAGCTTCATTGAACAAAGTTCTTACTTCTTAACACAAATGTTTGCAGCTGTGCAAATCGTATTTCATGGATTATATTTATTCGTATTAAGCTGCAGAACCCATATAATACACAATCATGTAGATAAGTTCTGTACACATCAGCTATTCGCGTACCTATTCATGCTACTAGACACATAATTTGAGATCAATTAAGCATTCCTCATATTCAATTAAGTTGGCAACTAAAACTGAATGCTCGATAATGAAGGTACCGGTGCTTTCAGAGATGGAGACAAATGAAATTGATTGATAAAACCCTAGAAACTTGACATTCAGCAGTTTATTTACCACAATATACAAGTACAAACTAGCATTTAGAGAACACTGTGATGTTGATGATATTAATGAAGAAAGTACATGGGAAAGAAGTCGATCTGATAATCTTACTGACCTTGTTCTTCCTGTCACTGAAAAGTAGCAAACCAAAGCCTTGGTGGATATGAAGCTAAATTTGTTGAATCTGATCGATGGCATCCACCATGCTTAAGGTTTTCTTCAATGCTCCATCCTCTCATGCATATATACCTTATTCCAAAACACGAAACCCGTCCACTCTCACTCAAACCACTAAAACGGAGGCCGCGGATGAGTAGCTCCTCCGCCGCTGCCCCACCCGTACAGGTCAGTTCCAGAATACGTTGGATAGCTCCCCGCCCCCATATTCCCTCCCAGATTAAAGACTGCGCTGCTACTTCCCTCACCAAGCTGCTGCTGCTGTCCTCCTCCACCACCGCCAGTGACTCCTGAAGACTGTGAAGCCGTCGGTTGCTGGACCTGTAACCCACCATCTCCCCCCGCCTCTTCCTCCTCCAATGGCAGCCTCTCAAACACCGCATTCGCAAACGACGCAGCCATCAAAACCACCGGCCCTGAAGCCAACAGCGGGCCCACCACGCTGCCCCCAACCACCTGCCCCTGCCCGCCCGCCAAGAAGATGGACAGTCCACCGGCGCCGGGAGGGGCAGGAGGAGGCAGCACCGTCCCCGAGAGCGAGAGTATCTCGAACCTCCCGTGGAGAGTGACCACGCTCCCCGTCGGCGCTGCCGGCTGACGCAGAGTGACGTTGACGACTGTGCCGGTGCCGTTGAGCACGCAGACTCCTCTCCCCCTCCGCCTCGCGTAGTGAGACACGCTCTCCATCACGTCGGCCCCGGCCGAGACCTCCAGCACATGCGACCGGAGCGCGTTGGGGCTATCGCGCGTCACGATGATCGGAGGCTTCGGCTTGTTCTTTGACCCCGCGGGACGCCCCCGAGGACGACGCCCTGATCCCCCGCCGCCACTCCCGCCGCCGCCTCCGGAACTAGTTGCGGCGGCGTCTGACTCGATCTTGTGTTCTTGGTCCCCTTCGGGAGAGTCTTCTTGCTGCTGAGAATCGGAAGAAGGTTGAGGCTGTTGTTGCTGTTGCTGCTGCGGCGGAACAGAGATGGATGGTGGCGGTGGTCTCTGGAGGTGCAGTTCAGGGCGGAAGAGTTGCATATATTCTGATCTGCCATTGTACCCCGCCATCGCCACATCTATTCTTTCCCACCACTTATTTGCCAGCTTTCTTTATATATATTTATAACTCTCAACTACAACTACGAACTGAGTCTCATCGATCGAGATGTCTGAGACTCATCGGTTACAAATGTTCTCGATCAGAATCACACAGGTGCTTGCTTCTTGTCGTTCAGCACAGTCTTCTATGCTATGCTGGTCAAAACAAGAGCCTAACCAACAGTGACAGTTACAGAGCCCAAAAAAGACCAAGCACCCAGTTTTCCAAATAAAGCTGAGCTGTACGTAGGCCGGCTGAAACCCCCTGTAGTGCTGCTTGCTTTCTGCGACCCAGTCGGATCGACAAGCCTGAGGTAAAAATGTATAGCAAAGCTCGGAAACTTGAGCTGCGGTCTCCCTGAGAATTAGATCTTCAATGAGATCAAGGGATCGTAAGGAAACAGAAAGAGGAAGAGTTGGTTAGTTTTCGATCAGAGAAATTCTCAGACAAGTTGGTCAGCTATGGACTGTGAATGAGTTCGTGATGTGAGAAAGAGAGAGAGTATGAGAGTTTTGAGGAGGAAATGGTGGAAAAGCCTGCGGTAAAACCAGGGTTCAAGCAATTACCTAGACAAAACAAGGAAACATATGGTCATCAAAGAAAAAGAAACCATATAGTTACCACTACGCGCTAAACCTTGGCGCGTACCATTACCACTACAAGTTTCTATTTTTCTCTTAATTCAATTGTGGAATGTTATCTATTTCTACTATATTAGTAAAATTTATCATTATAAAACAAAAAATTATACGATTGTTAAACGATTCTTTTTATCAATGATTGATTGTTTATCAATGAATATAT
This sequence comes from Fragaria iinumae, assembly GCA_009720345.1. NCBI lineage: Eukaryota > Viridiplantae > Streptophyta > Magnoliopsida > Rosales > Rosaceae > Fragaria > Fragaria iinumae. The sequence continues at coordinate 18,828,325 of CM019121.1, forward strand.
ATGCATGTATTGATGTGTGTGTCTATATATATATATATATTTTATTTTATTTTATTTATTTATTTAAAAATAAGTAACGTATTGTCTCATTTTATATTTTATTACAAGCTGGTGTAACGAAAAGAGACGTTACTACAATGTCAGTCGTCACTTGGACCAAATTCATCCCAGCAAATGAGAAGACGATAAATAATGTATTTTTGAAAACTATGATGAATGTTTTATGGGTATCTAGGATTAAAATGGTGGTTTCAACCTTGTGTGTACCGGCAGCAACGAAAATAAAGGCGAACACAACAAGTTGTTTACCTAGTACAACTTCAATTTGAGAAAAAACATTGAAATCACTTAATGAAAAATAAATTTACTATGAACAAAGAATAAGTCAATTACAGACTATGTAGCACTGAACGAGACTACTATCACTAGATCCCTAGCTAATACGTTTGAACCATTTTTCTTCTTCAATCAATCTTCTTCTTCAACCTTCAAGAAATTGTCCTTGAAACACTTCAATCACAACCCTACTGGTCTCGTGAGTGTGATGAACATATGAACAAATTATAAAAGTTGTATTTCATTGAATTAAATCTTGTGTACAATGCTGGAATATATGTGCACATTGGGTACTTGAAACTACATTAGACCTCCTTGTTTTTTAAGATTGTCATGTACTTATGTGGGGTGTCTTAAGTTGTACTAATATTAACTCATGTTTGGTGTTGCATGATATTAGAGTGTGATGAACATATGAACAAATTATAGAAGTTGTATTTCATTGAATTAAATCTTCTGTACAATGCTGGAGAATATGTGCACGTTGGGTACTTGAAACTACATTAGACCTTCTTGTGTTTTAAGATTGTCATGTACTTATGTGGGGTGTCTTAAGTTGTACTAATATTAACTCATGTTTGGTGTTGCATAGTATTAGATGATAGTTTGCGTGGACGTTTGGTACTTGGGATTACATTAGACCTCCTTATTTTTTAAGACTGTCATGTACTTATGTGGGGTGTCTTAAGTTGTACTAATATTAACCTATGTTTGGTGTTGCATGGGATTAAAAGGTAGTTTGCTTGGTTTATGGTTTAGAATGATAGTACTATTTAAGGATGGCCTATTTGAGTACCTATAATAACACCATCTAAGGATACCAAAATGAAAACAAGGTGTTACGTAAGCTCATTTATTTTAGTACCTAGTAACACCAAACACAGTACTATCTAAACTGGACTCTTTATTTAGCACAGTCTCATTTAGTCCCATGAAACAAACATGCACTGGTTTATGGTTTAGAATAATTGTGCTATTTAAGGATGATTTATTTAAATACTCACAATAATACCATCGAATGAGGCCAAAATGAAAACAAGGTGTTACATAAGCTCATTTATTTTCCCAGTAACACCAAACATAAACTTTGTATTTAGCACAATCTCATTTAGTCCCATGAAACAAGCTATAGAGCATAAGAAGCTCTAAGAAAACCTAACTACGAAGAATACATAATCTAAGATTTGATTACATAATATATACAATAATTTAGCAAGGTAATATTCTAGAAGAGTATGTCCTAGATTTCTTGTGTGAGAAGAATCTCGCTAACACAAATGTTCCCTTCAACAAGGAACGAGTGAATATTGATCTGTTGATATATTATGAACTATTTTGTGCATGCAATTAAAAATGTAAGAATAACTTTGTTGCTGAACAACACATATACGAGTAAAAGATCCTTGGGCGTAAGCCTTCGCCCAGATTTTAACGCCTTTTAAGCGTCATATAGGGCACTTTAAGCGTCTTTCTGCTTTGCTATCAAAATAGACACAGTATAACTATCGATCAACGTTTTAACAGCTTGAGGTGAGCATGAAGCTCGCCTTTTAATACCTTACACTATTCTTTTCTTAAACTTATTATTCATAACACATTTTTAATGAAGTTATTACAATCTTTTAAAGAAATTTTTAAATAATTTTTCTTACATTACTTCAGACAAAATTTCATTTCTTTCTGCAAACTGAATGAGACATAATAGATGGTATGTCAAAATGTAACTCACTTAACGTACATTGTTCTAGTTATTACCTATTAATTAACAACATAAGTACTGATGAAACTAATGAAACTATTGTTAGAACCTCTTCCTTTCCTTTAATAGATCGGCAACAAATTTATTTGGAATTTTGGACGGTTAAACTGTCCAAGGATGTGACCCTGTTAAAAAGATATTTCAAGTAGCTCGGTATATATTACAAATTTTTGAGTCGGTTCGGGTCACATAAACGATCTCTTATTGATTAATCAATTAGATCGTTGTTGTGATTATTCGAGGATTTTACACTAAGATACAGTTTTTAAAATTGTAAAATTAAAAGATGGAAGTATATGCTTCCTTAATAAAAATATGCAGAAACTGATAGTGAAGGTGTATATATGTATATAATCTCCATAATGCATGCTTTGCTTTAATTATGTTTCACTTGATTCCAAAGCATGTACGTACTGGTCATCAGGGACCGAGCATAGTGCATCCATACCTACGTTGTAACCCAGACAACTATTCTATCTTTTACAAATTAACAAGACATAATTATCCTAAATTTCAAGTTTATATATATATATCTTACCCCAGTCAAATACTCCATAAATCAAGCAACCGTGTCATAAATAGTAGAGAATTCAAAACTTGATTGACTATTTAACTCCATCATGTAGTACACACCAACAATAAAACATATAAATGCAAATCTCATTTGGAGTATATGCTTATTTAACTGAATTCAATGGAGTGCATCTATTCCTAAAAAATGAGTGCTATTATCAACTCATACAACTCTCAATGAGCAATTTTTCAAAGAGTGTGGCTATTAGGGCCTCCAAATTTGCTCACTTAACCTCACTTTATTATGAATTATTAAATAACATATTTATTCTCTTACACAATGACTATTAAGGACACTAATTAAACAAAAAGTAATATTACATTTATTCTCTCTAAACTTTCTAATTCAATAATAATGGATTAATGCATTTTATTATTTTCCTTATGGATTTTTATTTTCTAGTTTTACCACATACTTATTAAAACATTTATATATTTCTATTATTATACATGTCACATGCATATACAAAATGAAAAAATATTTTTACAAAAATCAATTATTAAAAAATAAATAAATAAGTATCATAATATTTTTACAAAAATCTATCAATTATTAAAATAATTTATCATCATGAGGTATAAAAACAAAACATATAAACTTACGGAAAAAAATAGTATATGTAAAATAGAAATATAAAAGTAACAAAAATATAGAATAATTCAAGAACATTCTTTTGATGATCGATAAATAAAATTTGAGACACAATCCTTGTTTTTTTTTAATTTTTAAGAGAATAGTATTCTTCATGATTTGAATTAACTTTTCTCAAAAATTGATGTCATTGAAAATTATTTCTTACAATTTGATCAAAAAATGAATGTCTAGTGACATTTTATGCAAAATAAAAAATACAAAAAATAAAGAAAATCAAGAAATTAAGGTCGGGAATGGAGGTTTGTGTTCAAAAGAAAAAAGAAAAAAAATGAAAGAATGGAAGTCGGGAATGGATGTTCACATGCAAAAAGAATTAGAGGTATAGTGATCAGTGAATAAAAGGCGTAATGAGTAATATATTAATATATATATATATATGTGTGTGAATTACATAAACAATGCTATTTTAAGAATTTGAAAGGAGGTCTAATGAGTAAATGTTTATATTTAAAAATAAAATTGAGGTGTAGAGAGAATGAAAGGTATACTGAACAAATTTAAAAGTCCTAATAGCCACACTCTTTTTCAAAACGTATTCATATGTTTTGGAATTTTTATCAAATGAAAATTTAGCCCAATTTATTTTGAAGTCCTAGCTCCGTCACTGTTGGACATGATGAGTGTTGCATATGAGGTATTTGGATTGCCATTTGCCAGAATGGCAACCTGGCCATAGAGACATAGATCGACTTAAGTTCCCGGCTAATTAAGTATTAATCGAAAATGTATCCCATTAAAGAAAAGGTAATAATTGAAAATTGATCGGGTTAATCTTTGTGGGCATCATTCATCCATTTTGTGTTTCATTAATGGGATTTCTAAAAATTAGACTTGTATGAGATTTTTTAAATTATTTTTTTGAATCAAATAATAATTTCATTTCGTATAATTGCTTATTTCGAACACGATGCTCATAACATGAATAACATATTCATCCGTTGCCTCGTAATGAACAAAAACAAAGCTTCATGATGAAAATATCAAAGTGATACTTAGGTTATAGATCATCTATACTTGATGACTTAATCTGCACTCTCAGTGTGCTTTGTTTGGCCTAGCTAGCGAGAGCACTATCTTTTTGTGAATGGATGCAACCTCCTAGTCACAAAACAAAACGAGACATCGTTAGTAGTAGTGGTTACCTTTATGTTATTTTAGTAGGAAAGTAAGAAAGCTGCATTATTTGTCATGTTGTTTCTCCTTAGTAGGGTTACCTTTCCGTTATGTTGATCACCGTTTTATGAAGAAAAATAGAGTAGCCAATGAAACACTATTTGCTAATTGATGCATGTTAAAATATGTTACTTATTATAATTTGGGGTTTAGGCTCTATGCTGCTATGCCTCCTCCCTCCTTGTATTTTATGATTTCATTCATCAATGGCTAAATGTAACCGCATCAGAAAGAAATTGAGATTTATTTGTTTTTTACGATCTCTAACTTTCCTTTTTGTGAACATGATTGCTCTTTAACGTGCGGTATTTTTTTAGCCAGGTCCAGACCATTTTTAACAGACCTAATATGATTCTCAAGTGTTGGTAGTTAATGCAGGGTTAAGTTTTGTTTTATGTAGCTTTCTATTATTCAGAAGTGTTGAATTTGTGTTAAATGTGTGATACATGGATAAGAACAACTATCGTGTGTATACGTGTGTGAACATATTCATTGAAAGCAATCTAGCTTAACCTACTAGCTTTTATCGATTAAAGAAATTTTTTTGAAAGAACGGACGTCAGACCTTATGTTGATAATAAAATGTACAAAAAAAAAAACATGAATATGATCTGCTCACAAGTACTACGAAAGAAATGAACCATACAGAACCAACTAAGAAGAACCTTATGCAATCTATGCTACTAACCTTATAATAAAGCTCATCAAGTAACCAGTAACTATAACATGTTAGAGTGATCCAACTTATTAAAATGTACCCGGAATCACCCCTTGTGCAAGGGGTCTCCCCTGGGTTAACTAGAAAAGTCGTTACCCAAGACCAAATCCACAAGCCCAGACCCCCAACACACCATCCAAACCCTAACCAATTCGACTGAAGCCTAAACCCCTTTACTATGGACACCTATCATTAAGAGCACCCTCATCCCGCCTCCGTCGTCGTCAACAACCTCTCCTAAGCCTAGCCCCGACCAAACCGATGCCTGATCAATACCTCCGTAATAAGGCTAGACCCTAGCCAGATGACCGACCCTGGAAGGCACTGCCATCACCCAATCAAGAAATCGTTGTAACCCCTAACCCCTAGCTCATAATCCCTAATCCCTAAAACCCTAATCTCAACCATTAAACCCTAAACCCTAGACTCTAAACTTTTGCATACGAACTCGGAATCAAGCATGTTGCATGTCTACGGACTTGTATTGACGTCCTTCGCTATTCCGGAGGTTTCAACCCTATAAAGGCCATACCCTAGCGCCGACCTCCTGGAAGGCAATGCCATCACCCAATCCAGAAGTCGTTGTCTTCCCCACGATGTCACCAACGCCCCTTATCAGGCTACAAACCCCACAGTTGTCAATCCCACCACAACTCGACACTCTGGTGATAAACGTAGCCTTTGCCGTCTTATCCTTCCCAACAAAAAGACTGGTCGTCGAGCAGGGGCGGATCCAAGAATTGAAACTGGGAGGGACTCGGACTTTCCACAATAGAAAAAAATGAAGGATACACCTAGACAAGGAAGACGTAGTGGGTCTTTTGCCTCGCATCCATGCTTATATAAAACAAGATTCATAAAACTCTCTAAATGTAACAACAAAAGAAACTTTTTAAACATGCAAATACAATACAAAATATATAGGTGCAAAACCTATAGCTCAACAACTAACTAAATCTAACACTACGATTACCACCATAAGCTTCAAATTTTCTTATAAACTTGTGGATATATATATATATATATATATATATATACAGGCTGATGTTATATTAGCTTGTAGATATATATCTCAATTTACCTCAGCTCTTGTGAGTGAGACTTTGGGCTGAGCAAAATGAGTATGACTTTTTTTTTTATAAGCTAAAAGAATTTGAGTGGGACTTGAGTCCCGGTGTCTATGGCTTTAGATCCGCCCCTGTCGTCGAGCCCCCGTCAGGTAGAATCGACAGCCTAACCTCCCATTGCGAGTCTCAACGCTTACTCGCTACCTCACGATCGACCATCTCTCCTCCATCCAAAACCCATGGACGCAGAGTAGAAGCCAAAGATCGAACTCCACCACCAGGATCTTGACGCCAATAGATTACTCCGCCGCCGCCGACCTCATTCAAAAGGTCAAGAGGATTCGGAAAGCCTAATCGTCCACCCAAAAGTGCCAGAGCGTCGCCAAGGAGTAAACCTAGCATAACTCTCATACTAGATTTTGATACTATTAACCGGTCTTAATAATTTGTTTAATATTAATTTGCTTAATCTTTTAAAGTTTTTTTTTATCAAATAAACAACTAATAATGCTACAATTTTTTAAACTTTAGTTTAGAACATCATATCTTTGATTAATTATTTAATTATAGTGTAACTATCTTTGAACATAACATGTTATTTGATGTAAGTTGATATTTAACTTTAATTCTTGAAAATTATCATAGAATAAAAAAATTTAAAAACACTAAAAAACAAAAAAACTGAATGCACGTTAGGACCTAGCTTTTAAAGTTCAACTTATGTCTGAAAAATTTACGTCCAGACCTATTTTTCCGAAATAACATAATTTTTAATAAAAACGTTTTATGTCATAACATTACAAGAACACTATACATTCAACTATTCGAGGTACCTCACCATCTCACTTCCGGCAAATAAGATTAACAAACATCAATGCGTCGAAAAATTAGAGGGATGAATGATGTGAATTATTATGTCATTGAAGTATTTAAAGTGGTACACTTAAAAATGTACACGATTGTGAAACCCTAAAGAGGACATAGATAGGAAGCATGTAGGAGGATTTGGAGCGAAAGAGGACGAAGAGGTAGGGTAATCCTTCCGGCTCTGATGCCTTAAATTGGCCATTTTAGGTAAAGGTCAGGGGACAAGAGCTCACACAGGCACAGTGAGCAGAGAAAGAATGAAAGTACATATTGAGAGAGAGAGAGAGAGAGAGAGAGAGAGAATGATCACGTGCGGGCGCGGAAGGAAGCCAACACAGGGCGCGTGCGGTCAACAACGTGTCAGCGTCAAGACCACGTGGACGTTGTCGGGACATCGGAACTTGGTCAACCTTATCCGATGACCGACGCGATGGTGATGATAATGCATGCATACATGCATGCATGCATATGGGTCCAAACCATCTTTGTCCCAATGTATTATACCATGAACCCCCCGTTTTCTTACTTTCAAAAAAAAAAAAAAAAATAACCCCCGTTTTCTTCAGTCATATATATCATACATTCATATATGATGTACCTATTTGCTTCAAAAATACCTTCTTTTTTTCTTTTCGATTAATTCGAAAATACCTGTTTGAATCTCAAATTTTCAAAATTTTGTTCGTTTAGGGGAGGATTGGATTCTCTCGTATGTTAATATAGAGAATACAATATATTGCCGCATTGTAATCTTTCAGACTAAAAATCGGATTTCTAAATTTAATATGCTAATACACAAATTCATCAAGTTATTGATATTGATAGTGATATACGGTTTGTATTCGTGTCAATTAACTTTTAATTCAGTTATCAATTACATACAGTTAATTTGTGTCGATCAAGTCCACACTTTGATCTACGTACCTACCAAATGATTTGGAGAGAATGTTTTGTTGGATAACTTGAGCTAAACACTTGCTAACCAAAAGGATAATCGATTTTTCTGATAAACAAACAAACTAGCTAGATGATAAGATGCGAATTCTCAGTGCCAACAATCAACCTTGTCTAGGGTTTGGTGGGGATGAACACGGTTCTCCCACTTGCTTCATTAGAGGGAATGTACCTGACATCAATAAGTCGATCGCCCCTGATTCCCACTTGTGCTCTTAGCCTCTTGCTTCTACCTTACTAATCAATTTTTTTGGTCAATAACCACGCGCATGCGGGCATCGATTTGTATCTCATGCTTTCACATGCATAAGCATACATTTTGTTTTTGTTTTAATAATCAAATGAATACTCCTATTTTTCTTATTAAAATCACAAAGATTTTTAAAGACTTTGTACTTCTAGACTCATATATTCACTTAGGATACTCAAATCTCATATATTTTATGTTTATTTAAAATGAATTAAACATCATCGTGATTCATTTAAGTAAACATCAGGATTCATTAGCAGTGTTTACATGGTCATCTGGTGACTAAGGAAATCATGGTCAATCACTGTTGGATGTAAATTTAAGGGTAGAAAACAAAACAACTTAACTTTAAAATAATACTTCTCACATTTTAGATTTAAATTTAACGATGATTGACTATATATAATTTCCTTTATTATTAGGTGACCATGTGAACACTACTCCAGAATTCATATGAGTCTGGTAATTAATCTTAGAGAATTATTTGCATAAGGGATAAAGGCAGCAATACGTCGTTGCTGAAATTAAGCTATGTAGAAAATAAGAGAATGATCAGCAAACTAATGTAATCTAATGCTAAGCATCAATCAAGTAAACAGGTAACACCAATAGTGTTGCAAAAAACACAAAGTTAATGGTCAGGAGTCAGGACTTAGGAAGTTTGTAATTTTTTCTTTTTCAAAAAAAAATGGGAAATTCGTCTGAATGGTATACGAACTTTTGCTCCTTATAAACTTTGGTATATAAAGTTTTGAAAATATCATAACGGTATCTCATGTTTCTATCCCAACCTAAGATTGGTATATATAGCCATTAAGATTACCAATTTACCCTTAAGTTTTCTTTTTTTCTTAGTTTTTTTTTTTATTTGTTTTCATATTCAAGAAATATTAATTAGAAGAGGTTTTACAATTTGATGATTTGAATTGACCTTTATAAACTTGAAGAAGATTGAAGAGGAGAAACATACAGAAGTTTAATCCTTGTTGTTTCCGCTGACACTCAAGGATCTTGTTGTTGTCGTTGACATTCAAGGATGATTGAGATTAATTTTTTTCTACGTCCCTAAAAATATAAAAAGCCAAAAAAAGAAAATTGGAATATGAAAACAAAGAAGAAAAACGAAGAAAAAAAAAGAATTTAAAGGTAAATTTGTCATCTTTTTTTATCTGAGGGTAAACTAGTAATCTTAATATTTATATATACCAATCTTATATCAGGATGGAAACATGAGATACCAATCTGATATTTTTAAAACTTGATGTACCAAAATTTATAAGGAGCAAAAGTTCGTATACCACTCAAACAAATTTCTAAAAAAAAAAAGGGGAGCTTCCACAGATTGACTTGACCACCAACTATTATAACACTATGAAATCTAATATTAAAGCTTTTCAACTCTGTTCATGTAATAGACACAATGCAAATATATCATTTTATTTAGGTCAGGCGAAGTTGATGACAATCATAATAGTTTTCTATCATTTTATTTATTTAGTATTGGTAACATATTCAACAGTGGTTAGCTGGAGAATTGTTCTTCGTTTGGACTTCCTGGCCAATCATATGAGAAATTTTTCAGTGTTACGGGAGGACCACGTGTCAGTCTGACGTGGTCCTATATTCCAATCAAATTTAGACATGTGGATTTTTTTTATGAAAAATTATTTCAGCTATTTTATTAAAGACCATCTTGGGTTTTCTGTTGTTTTTTAAATACTAAACCCTAAGCTCTAAACCCCAAACCCCAAACCTTATACCCTATATCCTAAACCTTGTACCCTATACCCTAAACCCTAACCCTAACCCTAAACTCTAAACCCTAGTTTGAACTTGCTAAATACCCATGAATGTCATTTCACAAAAAATAGAAAATATTAAATTATATTTTAGTTGTAAACAATCCACATGTTTAAATTTGATAGAAATGTAAAACCATGTCATACTGCCATGTGGTTCTCTCGTAGTATCTAAAAATTTCATGAATCATATACATCCTTCATAATATAACGAGCAGCAACCCTAAGCTCTAAACCCCAAACCCCAAATCTTATACCCTATATCCTAAACCTTGTACCCTATACCCTAAACCCTAACCCTAACCCTAAACTCTAAACCCTAGTTTGAACTTGCTAAATACCCATGAATGTCATTTCACAAAAAATAGAAAATATTAAATTATATTTTAGTTGTAAACAATCCACATGTTTAAATTTGATAGAAATGTAAAACCATGTCATACTGCCATGTGGTTCTCTCGTAGCATCTAAAAATTTCTTCAATCATATACGTCCTTCATAATATAACGAGCAGCTGCTTTTAATCTCAATAATTAAACTAATAAAGCAGAAAAAAAAAAGACAAAATGCTTATTTAGTACTAATGATAAAAAAAAAACTGAAAAACTAGAATCATATGCTGTAGAATTTCTCATTTATTTCCCAAAAAAAAAACTGCATCCAAACCTTGCATGCTATATGCTTTCCCCATTTAACCGGGTAAACCGGCCAAACAAAATAATCAAATTAAGAACATTACTGAAATTTAGATAATGTGTAAAATATGTATTTGTAAACTGAAATTTAGTTAATAATTAATATGTAGTTTGTTATAGTATCAACGGTGAAACGCCTTGGCCTGGGAATATTATTTGTTGATTACGAATCTGATTTCTTATAACATATTAGTTCCGGCCGGCATACTTTTCTTCTCGAGCCACCAAGCCATCTGCAATAGGCTATAGCATGTATGATTCAAGCTGCTAACTATAGTTGTTATATTCCTTTACAGATGATAACAGAACGTACTCGATCTAGATCATCACCAAGTAATTAAGTAGAGACCTGCATGCCCTTTTCTGGTTGTGCCCTAGCTAGCTGTTCGAAACGATTATCAATATCCCGACATGGCCATATGCAAGCATTAGGGAATTGGACACAGCTACAGTGGTTTGAGAAAAGCAGAAAGCCACAAACCATACCACATTGCCTAATTATATCAATTAGCTGAAAAGCAACGCATAACCAGTTGGCAACTTGATCAATGCCTTAATTTGCTTATATATAATTAATCACAGAACATCAAATCGATTAGGCGCACTGCTTTGCTGATGCTTCATCGTTCTAGCTAGTGCATTGTAGGCTGCACTTGTCGTCTCTTTCCCATTCATCTCTCTCAGTCTGGTTCAGTTGGAGACATGATCCCTTCACTTTCGACGCCCTTAATTTTCCTTTCAATTTGGTCCGCCAGTTTAATTACCTAATCCCTAGCTCACTTTGTTGATATGCTGTTTTCTTGGGGTTGTGTCTTTTGAAGTTTCAATGAGGATTATAAATGACAACGATACACTATTGAAATGACTGCAATACGTTTAGGCTCTGGTGTCTAAACTTTATTGAATCGGACATAACCGTTAAAATAGCACAAAATGTCAAAAGGTATGCCTATGCTAAGAACAAAACGTAGCTAGATTAATTCTCGCAAAACACATATAACTCTGTCATTTTTAGTACACTACGTATACATATACGAATGATAAAAATTAAAGAACATAATACATATACACGGTGATGCCGTTATGAATGGTTACGATTACTTAGTATACTTACACGTCGTGCATAAGCTTCATTTTTCGCATTTTTTACTTATTCATGCACACACCTAGTTCAATTTATTTACATGCGGAAATTGTTTCCACATACAACTCGTTGTTTAACTAGCAAAGTGGATCATCGTCTAAGGCCATGGAGCCATGGATGTTATGAACCCAGGAGGGTTGGCCATCTTCTTCTACAGTTCTACTAGAAGAGCATGGACTCTATCCGACTAAGAAAATTATGCGTTAGAGATAATGCGAATTAAACGTTCGAGTCATGCCAACTTGAGAGCGGCGACAAAGGTGTCCAAGACTTTGAACTTTGAAGAAAGAGACACGTGACCGAGAAGCTGACATGGACCAGTTCAAGTGACACAAGTCCGACGAGGACGAGTGCGTGGCTGAGACAGCCAAACCAATAATTTGACTGCAGGCCCCACAACGACACGTGGACGGTGACCTCTCCGGCATCTTCACCTTCACCCACCCACAATCATTTCGGTTGATCATGGATGGATACTTTCTTTCAATCCATAGTGCTGCTCCCTATCACCTCTGGCCGGAGAAGACAATCGAATTCTGAAGAAATGGGTGCATGAATCATATGAATGTACCAGGTCCATTTCCCCCAGCCACGAAAATAGCCACACACACTGGACCCCTCTCTCTCTCTCTAATAAACTTCTTTGATTCTAATCTCGTCCTTTGTCGTTTATATATGTATGCCCTCACCAATCAGCAACATGAAAGAGAGAAAAGACCCTACCTGCATAGTGCATCCCTGCATCCCTTAAAGAGTCTAGATCACTCCATCTCAATGCCTCAAGAAAGTTTCAGATATCTGGAACTTACAATAATCTATATTGGGTCTGAAGCTTTACCTATCTGGCAAGTAATAAGAATGAAACAAAAGTAAAGGATTGGGGAATAGGTCTCCTGTAGAGGAACAGGAAATATTAGAAAAGGAAATAATAAAAAAATTAAAAAAAACAAACAAACAAATATGCAGAATTTTTTTTTTACGCAAAGACGGGCATATAACTCATTGTATTAATAGTCGCAGCCAGAATGACACCGATACAGACCCCAACGAATTGAGGTGATTCACATACTATTACATTGTACATTGTCGCTTATCAACGATGAGCCTAACCAGCTATAATATAGCCCTACATAGAGATAATTTTGCATGAAACTTCGGTCGCCAAGACACTCAATTGCGGTACGACAAGAAGTGTTCATTATCTAGATGTAAAAGAAACATTATAATCTGCAAGCATAAAAAACCTACCTAGATCCCTAAAAACCTACATAAGGACTTATTGGAAATAAATTAGTAAAAACTAATTTAAACCCTAGTGGCCCAAAAAGATGGGCTTAGAAAACTAGAAAGATTAAAAAAAAGAACATAGAAAGGGCCCAAAAACAAGTGACAGACCCAAACTCCACTAGTCCAGAACGGCCCAACAACAACATCTAAGCCCAAAAGTCCAAATATGAGGAGTACCAAGTATACCCTGCCTAAACCTGAGATCTGTGCACCCCCACCATCCTCACCGCCTGCTGACCGGCGTTGAGTCACACTGACAGAAACATCGCCACTTACCCAACAACGATCCACCTCAGGTCACCCAAAACCAGCCACCACCAAAAACCCCTCGAAACATATTCGGATTCGACAACACCGCAAGTCGTGGTACCCGACTTGTCGAAGATCTGCACCCACCGGCCAGCGAAACTGATTGGCCAACCCAGATGACGACGCTCCGATCCAACAAAAGCAGTTCCTCCTCCAATCCCATCCGCCTCCACGACTCAACCTCTCGATTCGACCAAGACACCTTCAAGAGATCAGCGAGCAAGAGATCCCACCATCTCTCCAGTCAGAGGCATCACAACTTCCTGTCCGGCCACTCACGACGCTCGTCGACGAGGCCAGAAGCTTGCATCAACGCGACGGAGCAACCAGACGAGAGCTAGGGAAGAGCAAGGAGAGGTTTTATAGGGTTTGGCTCTCGACAGCGCCCTTTTACAACTAAGTCTTAGATTAAAAGTGCTTAAGCTAGGCAACAAACATGCAGAATAGCCAAAACACTTGGTGTGATAAAAGGGCAAGGGCAAAAGGGAAAAACAAGTACTGGAAAAAAAAAAACACCTAAACTCTTTGTGTAAACCGATCTTAATGGTAAAATCAAATCACACCAGTATATAATTAGTTCCAAAAATATCTAGCCTCGTTTACCAATTTCAGGCACTCCAGTTCCATTAATCCTATATCTCATCTCATGTATCCAGAGCGTAGGCTTGCTTTGAGCACTCTAATTTCTTCAAAGTAACAGCACCGGAGGCACGACCCGGCCAGTTAAGGCCAGGAGCGTATCGCCGGTAGAAGGGACGAGCCGACCGGTGCACACCATAAGGCGGACCGGTCGACCCAACCCAAGGTCCAACTACGAGCTTTTTAACTGCAACAACTTAAATATACGCTATTGGAGCTGGAATTACCGCGGCTGCTGGCACCAGACTTGCCCTCCAATGGATTGGAAGAATAAAGTTTGAATGAAACATCAATTTATTTTTCATATTTTCCCCTTGTCTTCTAAGTACATGAAGGTTGGTAACTTGAATGAAGCATCTGGCTATTTGGTTGATTATGGTATCCTGACCCACGAAGCCCAGCACACTGTCCGTGTGAAGACCTTCATTACTGTACATTCTGCCACAAGAACTGCACAGTTTTCACAATCAACTGAACCACAATCTCCCAGCATAGAGTTTGTGAATATTACAACTACCAAGCAGTGAAACAAATAAGGCCTCTTTCCAAATGCAACCCCAGGTCACCATTGAAATATCTGTGATATACCCACTTCAGTATTACTGCTGTCATAGAGGATATATTCTGGGAAAGCACTATGACAAGAGCTGATATCAGGGTATAGTTTGTTCACAAATGGAAAAATGTAAAGGGACTCATGGACATTTCCACTCGGTGACACATATATAGACGCATGATCAGATAAAATAGCCCTAGTCGTGGTTCTGTGGACTAGTAAGGACTGGAAAGGTAAAGAAGTCTCTGAAACCTTGAAAGTAACACTTCAGCCATGCAATCATTTCAACCAAAAAAAAAAAAACATTTCAGCCATGCAAAGGTATTGGCAGTAACAAATCACTAAAAACACTCAGACTGAATGTGAAGTTCCTTAATAAAGACTTAGACTAGAATTCTCTGGGTATTTGAAACAGTATCACAATTGGAAATGATATCAACATGAAAGCTAGACAACTGCAACTGAAAATCTGAGATGGTAGCACTTGAAACCACAAAACAGTGAGCAGAAAAGAATAGTATAACTTGCTTTCACAAATCAAGCAAACAACAAATTACAAACTACGAAATCACGACGAATTCATTCAAGTTTATTATTCAGACATGAAGTCGATACAACTGTCATGTTTCTACAGACATTGGCCCCCCTGTAATGAATCTATTTTTTGTTTGGTGCATATTTGTAGCTCAACTGTAAGAAAACGGGTATTCAAAACTAAACTCCTAATACCCTTATCAAAAGAAACCGTTCCCGTTTACAGATTATTGCACAATATACCCTATAATTTGAGTCTCACATTTCACAGTCACACATTACACATACAAGACTGAGACTTATAATTCTGCAACTTCCAACAACAATGTCATAACTAACAACTTACATAGTTAACTTACTCATCTGGTCTCCTACTTCTATTCTTGTTTCCATATATCAATCCAGTCTCCTGAGAAAAAGACAACTCAAAAATCTAAGGAACATAATTTTATTAGATTTCAAAAAGAAAAAAAAATCAGAAACTCAGGAAACAATACCTGTGGATCCGGAACGGGTTTCCGTTTCTCTATATATCTATTTGGGTTTGAAGCTTCTGCCAAAGCTGCCACCGCAGCCCTTTCCTATATCCCCAAATTCAAGTGTTCAACATTAGCATAATTAGAATCTAACGAAATCAATAAAACCAAAATTAGAGTTCAGAATAAGAACCTGTTGTTCACGCTTGAGTTCTTGCGAGGGCTTGACCCAGAGAAAGTAGGCTAGGGTTCCGGCGACGACCCACGAGGCCAAGTTGCTTCCACCTCGTAGGCCTCCCATGGAATTGCCGATGAATGACCTCACATTTCCCACTGTCCTCTTCCAATTGCTCGTCATTGTGGAGGAATCTAGGGTTTTCGATATGTAGTTCTCGCCAATTTGGGGATTTAGGGTTTTTGAATTCACTGCTTCTTCTTTGCTGATCCGGAACTATTGCACCGAGGGTGAGACAGTGGTAAGTAAGAAGTGCCGCGCAGGAAAAGAAAGCAGTTTGGGCCTGTTGGGCCTTCATTTGTTGGACCGGTAAATGTTCAAAATATGCATTGCGGCATAATGTTTGACCACTTGACAACTTTTGTGATTTACACGCGAGTTGTAGGGCTCTTAACCTGGGACATTTTTAAAAATTTAAGGAATGTATGAATGTAACTCAAATGTATATTTTGTCTAACACCACTTCGTATTTAATCAAGCAGCTATTGCTAAATTAGACTGAAACTTGCTCAACCTTCAAATTGGTGGGTACAGTTAGTGATTAACAAATACCTTAAGCATGATCAATTTCTTACTATGTAGAAGAAGTCTTCTCAATCTTTTGCATGGAAAGGTATTTTAGACTCTTGAGATATTATCATTGAGGGAACGCGTTGGATTATCGGTGATGGTGCCTCTATTTTATTTCTGTTTAATTGGTTATTGCCCTTCCCTTTACATCAACTATTCCTGCTCATGCTAGGAATACTATCCATTTTGTAAAATTGATATTGAAACAATCGATCATCTCTTTGTGCAATGTGAGTTTGCTCAAAGCGTTTGGAATTTATCCCCACTCCATGTTCGGCCTCCCTTAGGTCAATCTCTTCTTCTCTGGTTAAAAGTTTTGTTTGCTCGATATGTTTAACATTCAGTTTGCTTTGATGATTACTTAGTCTATTAGGCATACTCGGAATCATTTCATTTCAAATTTGTTATTCTACTTCTCAATGTTATTTTCATGCTATTTCTTTTCTCAACAATTATTGTTAGGATGCTGATATCACGTATCATCACCCTAAAATCTCAGGTATTCCTATCATTAAATGGGACCCTCTTGATTCTGGTTTTATCAAAATAAACTTCGATGCTTCGGTTCTAGGTAATAGAGCTGCTATTGGGTTAGTGTTTAGAGATTACAATGGAAATCCATTGACTGCAGATGCCAAGCGTATTGAAGATACTTCGGTGTTGGTGGCTGAGACTGCTCTCAAGGAGGCATTACACACGGCTTGGTTACAAAAGTTCTCTCATGTGGTGGTGGAAGGTGAATCAAAGCTTCTTATAGATTGTCTTAATGGGAAGGCTACGACTCCTTGGTGTATTCAATCCCTAATCCAGGACATCTTGTGGCTAGCGTCTCAATTTCAACTTGTTTACTTCAGGCATGTTCACAGTGATGCAAATTTTGCTGCGGGTCGTCTAGCCTCTTTGGCAATGGCAACTTCGACTCCTCTAGTTTGGTTCATTTCTGTGTATCTAGCGTTCTATTTGAATCAGCTAAGAAGGGGTCTTCCTAAAGGATTTTTTTTTCTCATTTTGTTTCTGTAAAACTTTCTTTATCCATTTAAAAGAAATAATGATGTATTCTAAATTTTTTAATATTATTATCTAAGATTCTTAAGTATTCCTTGTTGTAAACAGAAAAGATATGTGAACATGGTGTCCGTTAATTTGCGGGATACGAATTTGCATTGCTATGAATGATCCGCTGGGTTATGGGACCGAGTCAAGTTGAAATATTTTACCCCTATACGAATGTGGATTTAAGTCGTTATATAACTCCTGTTTCTTCAGAATTAATAAGAAATTCGGCGCAAGAATGAGTTACCGTTCTAAATATAACCCGAAACCTAATTTGGTGACACGTCGTATCTTCTTGTTATTAGAAGGTAGCGTTCATTTGAAACTGCCGCGTCATCTTGCTAGGTCAAATAAGGAATACTAAGTTATTAGAATTAGAAGCATAATTTAGCAAACAAAAATTTTACACTTGAAATAGTAATAGTGTAAAGCTAAATAAAATTATAAATTTGAGATATATATTACAAATTATAAACAATACACAATATGAAACTTATAGTAATTAGATACCGAACGATCGGTGTTCTTTTGTTGTCGGATAACAAATCAAACGCTACAACTAGACTATCGGGAGTCATACTCGTAACCTCATACTTACGAAAGCGAGTTGTCACATTTCCACCAGGTCAAACGATACCGGACAAGTATATAATTTGCTTAGCTACCGAAAGTTGGACATGAATTTAGAACTGATAATTCTAGCGTTTCACTTGGTTCTTAATTTTTTTCCTTCATCCCTGCATGTTCTTCAATGAAGTTAGATTGTCCTTCAATGAATTTAGATTTCACGACAATTTAAGACTAGAAAGGCAAAACAAAAACAAACAAACAAACAAAAACACAGAGGCTAACAGAGGTCCAACTATAGTATCTGGCACAAATTTACAGCAATCATCACCAAGAATAGAGCGCCACTATCATCGTCAAATAAAAATCAATAATAACATCCTGACGAAAAGAAAATAGTAACAGTCGAACCTCAAAGTGGAAAGAAAATAGTGAGAGTAATAAATAAATAAATAATTAGAAGAATCTGAGGAGCGAGAACAAAGACATAGCAGACTACAAATATATATGGCGGGGTTGCTCCATGACCATCGTGTAGCAAAAGAAAAGGCAAGAGACCAAGTAAGCAAGCTTGCCAATTTGTCAGTATACCCTAAGTAGTTCAAAAATGGGCAAAGCATTGCAGCTACCAAAGCTAGCCAATTGCACCTTTCCCTTACGTCTCTGTAAGCATCTTTTGCCTCTCCCAAATGGTAGCAGCACCCTTGTTTTGTAACTTTTTAATCTTCAAGATGCAGCATTAGAAATATCTTTGCTGGATCTGTTGTATTTCATGTGACTCTTGACCATATCACCAGCAGCCATGGCGGATAGGAGGCTGAGTTCTCCGGCCAGTACTGAACCGGCTATAATGGTGGCCAACCTCCTCGAGTTTGATCCAGGGGACCCTTGGCTTGCACCTTTTACGCCAAGCATATTCAAGCAAGCAGATTGAGATGCAAGTTGAGTCCCACCTCCAACTGTACCAACCTGGCAAACAAAAGTTTATCGAGTTCAGACTCAGTAATCACTGCTAAAACTGTGGTATTATAACTAAGCACACAATATTCATTTACCTCGATACAAGGCATTGTGACGGAAGCATGAATGTCCTTCCCGTCATTGATGGATACAATATTCGTTAGACAGTGAGAACTCTCAACATTCTGTGCAGGATCTTGGCCGGTGGCTATAAATATTGCAGATACAATGTTGCTGGCATGGGCATTATACCCACCCACAGTTCCGGCCATGGCAGTACCTACAAAGATCTTATTCTGCTGGAGTTGTACCAGCTTAGACACGTTCGTTTTCAACACTTCTTTGATCACCTCTTCCTTGATAACTGCTTCGCAAACAACTGATTTGCCACGCCCTAGAATCCAGTTTACAGCTGCAGATTTCTTGTCCGAACAAAAATTTCCTGTGCAGATTGAGTAACACAGTGACTACATATTGATTGACTTGCAAAACACATTTACCGTTCAGCCAAAATTGAGAGAAAATTATTCAACCACAAATGAAATATGACTTGTGTAATGTCCAAATATACATATAACAAGCCTGACCGAGAAAACAAACATGAAGAGGAATTTTCAACTAGTGTGCAGGTCAGAAAGATGGTGGATCACTTAACATAACAAATAACAATTGTAAATACAAAGAGAACCAAAAATGCAAATTCTATTACAATAAGATGTAGTGTCCCATAGAAAGTTTGACACGAATGGCACAATCACATTAATATTGATCCATCCAACACATTTTTCTTTGTCTCTCAAAGAGAAAATGTAATGCATAAATGATCATGCTTCTTGAAAAGGTATGCCCGTATGATAGAGTAGACTTTGTTTCTGTTTGTTTCGAGATCTACATTAAACAACCTTTATATTGATCCTGGCGAATAGAAAGCATGATGCTGATTTCTCACAGTATCTTCACAGTCAAATAATGCTATTTTCATCGAAATATCAACAAGATGTCCTTGTAACAGAGCACAACATCACCAGAACATTCAGATTATCCATGTATCCATGGGAAGTACATTCAGATTATTAAGGCCCTTTTCATCAAACGGAGCCACACCCTTAAGTTAGTCATAACTTATAAGAGTCAAGTATTCTAAAAAGTAGTGAGAGTTCATAATATCCATCCGCAATATCACTACAGAAGAGAAATAAAGTAGTATTCTGCAGCATGACACTTAAGGTAGAATTTTTACATATATGCCTTCTAATATTGTCTCAAAAAGAAAAGAAAACTCATTGTGCAGATCACTCATCCTAGAAAGGTCACATTTAACCCCAAAAGGCTTAGATAGTAAATTTTGTTAAGAAAGACCAGAATCCTCAATGTTTCTTCGACCATCTAAATCCAGAGAGTAAATTTTGTTCAGCCTCTATTGACACTTCCTTTTCCAAAACATACTTATAAACGGTACCAAATCCAGCTTAGCTCTAATTTACTTCTTCCAGACATACATTCAATCATAAGCTGCAGAAGTAAGAAAGAGGAAGGGGATCTACACACACACACACATGGAGGTGCCTTGGGGGAAGAAAGGGAGGAGGATGAAAAATAGAAATCCATGAAAGAAAACAAATCAGAATATACTCAAATCTATTTTATCAAAAATAGCTTACAAGTTACCAATTACAAAGTATTCAATGAGATTTCAAATTCAATATAAGCTGAGATTAATAGTTATCTAGATATCAATAATTCAATATGCAACTATGTATTGTAACAATATGTACAATGAGCATAAACAAATAAAAGTTATAAATTGAAGCTGACAATTGGTACTATAAATTTAAAAAATATTCATGGGAGACATAACAATATTCAGTAAACCAGACACTACTTATCTATTAAAAAAATATATTGAAAAAGAAAATAATAAAAAAAAAGCCAGACGATTCCAGAGGGAAATGAGGAAGAACTGACCAGATATGCCGATAACCTCCATATCAGGGAAGTCGTTTTGCAGATAATCGAGGACATTCTGAACCCCTTTGGAGACCATATTCATCCCCATGGCATCACCTGTGGTGCAATTAAATCTTATGTGGAGCGTCATCCCAGAAAGAGAAGGAAATATGCTCTGTAGCCTCGCAAATCGACTTGATCTGCATCCAAATTAACATTTCAATAGAAATCTCGCAACTGATCACCCACCCTCTTTCACTATGTAAGTGAGCCTAGCCAGAAAACTACTCCCTTTATTTACAGTGTCTCCATTTTGAATCTTAAATCCAAAATCCATTATCCATGCATTAACAATGACATCACTGAAACCATGCATAAAAATCCAATCCCCAGAACTCAGAAAATTCCAACACCAAAGTATAAAAGTACAATTGATATTTAGCAACAAAACAAAATTCAAATAATAATAATAATAATAAAAAGACGAAAGAACGGACCTATTGAAAACGACGGCGAGAGTATCAAAATTGGCACGGTTCTCCAAGTAGCATAAGAGATCGCAAGCTCTGACGGCAGAGGCAAACTTGACCACCGGAGCTCTGGTCATGCCGTCCCTATAAACCCGGGAGTCGGCCCCACCGGAGAGGAGAATTGCCTTGCAACCTCTGTTCATGCTCGCCACAAGGCACCCCTCCGTCGTCGCCATTGGCACCATGTACTCGAACCCGTCCAGCAACAACGGCCCGGCGATTCCCACCGGAATCTGCACGTATCCGACCGGCGACTCGCAGCACTGCCCTAGAATCGAGTCGTAATCGAATCCTTCTAGAGGCAAACCCTGCAGCGACCTCCCGGTCGTTCTCTGGAGCCACTCGCGCCGGATCGCCGCCGCTCTCTTGCAGTCGCCGAGCTTCGATTCTAGCGAGTAGGACGGAACGTCGCCGTTTAGAACTGCCTGGATGATCTCCTCGTCCACCTCGGAGCACAATGCGGGGTCGGCGTCGACGAATTTCGGCGGAATCATGACTTCGTCGTCGGCAGCATCGTCATCGTCGTCGTCGTCCCAGGCGTCGTCGTAGTGGGAGGAGCGTGATATGAAAGACTGGACGAAGTCGATGCCGAAGAAGCCGAGGAGGTAGATGAAGGAGGCGATGAGGGAGAGAATGGCGGCGAGCTCGGAGAGTTTGACGACGTGGAGCGGCGTGGAGGTTCGGATCTTGTCGCGCCAGCGGTGGAGGAGGTAGTACGCCACGGAGAAGAAGAGAGTAAAGAACACGGCGTTCGTCAGATACAAAGGCAGCGGCAGCGCGTCGGACGCTTTCGCTCCACCACCGCGTCCTCCTCCTCCTGATGAAGAAGACGACGCTTTGTCATTTCGAGGGTGGGTCCCAGCGTTAACGGCCGTCCGGCGAGGCGGTTTGGGGGACCGACGGCGAGAGTCCATAGCTGTAGGGTTAGAGTAGGAGAATGAGGAAACTAGGGTTAGAGTAGTTGAAAGGGTTTAGGAGAGTGAGAGAGAAAGAAGGAGAGGTGGAATGAGATACGGGTTATACGGCTAAGGAAGCGGAAGGAGAAAAGGGAGTTGGCTTAGGTAGGGGATATATGGTTGAGCGGGAAGGAGGCGGATGGTGTGGCAACACGTGTGGTGTGACCACGGACGTATAGTAACACACAGCGGAAGTCTCCCGCGGATGTCCTCTACACTAAGACACAGCCTTCCTTTGGCCGTGGCCTGTTTCTACTCCATGCTCCCACGTATCTGCTTCTTTTTCTTGTGTTATTATTACCTTTCTTTCTCGTATTTTTTCATTTTTTTTTTTGATCAAAGAGGAGTTTTATTTCGATTCTGCAGATAGAAACATACATCATTGGCCTCATCAAATCTAAAACATAATTAGGAAGAGTCCACATTCCATTTAACAAACTTACTATTAGCAGTGTAGTGAGAGTCAACTTTATTTTCTTTGATCTTGTTAATTACAACTTAAGTTAGTTAAGTCTGTTTACGTTAATGCATGTTTAGCTAGATAGTGTCATACATCTCAGTCACACGTGTCTTTATAACAGTGGCTCTTTCCCTCTATATATTGTAAACGTTTGTGTCTGCTAGGGTTGTAAGGAAGCTCACTCTATTATACAGCAACCATTGTTCAAAGGTTCTATATTTATTCTCTAGTTTATTGTTTACACTATTATGGTACCAGAGCCCAGGTTTAACTTGTGGATATCATTCTGAGCCTTAAGATTGCATCTTTGTTTAAGACAAGCTATTCATTGTTATCTGCATATCTAGATTTGAAAGTTGTGTGAAGCATCGCCATATATTTTGAAAGTTCAGCCATCTTTTATTCTAGATCTGGAAGTTTGTGAGCAATATCTTTGTCTTATCATATATTTTATCAGATTCAGCTGCTAGCTCTGTTATTTTTTCGACCTAGGTTATGTTATCTATTCAAGCTGAACAAAGAATATCCTTGCAGTGAGTATATCTGTTGATTAAAGCATATCTAAGCTATTTCTCGAGCTCTGTGTCTACTTCTAAGTCTGCTTTACTACAGCCTGTTGATTGAACCTATATAAATTTGTTATTGAGATCTTGTGCCTAGATCTAAGCCTGCAAGTCTTCAGCTTTTGACTTTATAGTCTTTTCTCCTGTGTGTGCTGATCATAATCGTTCTTTTAGTAGTAAAGCTTGCGTCTTTTGAGCCACAAAATGACTACTACCTCACAAGGAACCCCAACAATGTCCACTGGACAAATTGTGGCCTCTCAGTCTCAAACCACTGTGTTTTTGCCTAACATAATCCTTGATGAGACCAGCTATTCAGCTTGGTTGTACAACCAAGAGAACTTTCTCGGAAGTTTGAATCTGCTTGGATATGTGGATGGAACAACTCCATGTCCTCCATAATTTGTTCAGTCTGCAGATGGTACATCTTCTGTGCCAAATGATGAGTATTTCAAATGGAAAACTCTAGGATAGAAACATCATGAACATGATTGGTCAAACCCTGAGTTCTATGGCCATGAAAAGTGTTGTTGGTAGCAAGACCTCTAAAGAATTGTGGGAAATCTAAGAATGAAGTTTGCTGCTCCAAATAGACAAAATATCCTTCAGCTGAAGTCTAACCTGCAGAACCTGAGGAAGGCAAGTGATGAAATTGAGACCTACCTGGAAAAAATCAAAGTAGCAAGAGAAGCTCTCGTCACTGTAGGTGTAAATGTGGATGATCAGGACATAGTGGTTACTGTTCTCAGAGGGCTTCCAGCAGAATTTGCAGCTATTAAAACAGTCATCCGGGCTCAATTTGTGAGCTACTCCTTGAGTGAACTAAAGACTCTTCTTAAAGCTGCAGAGATTGACATTGAAAATGAGAATCAGTTTTCAACTCCACTCACTGCTATGGTTGCACAGAACAACTCTCCCTCAGTGCAAACTGGTCTTTACTCTCAGAATGTGACTACAAGCTCTTCAAATGCTAATCAACTTGTCAATGTGCCAACCCCTTCTCAGACTATGATAGCAGGTACTCCAATGCAACAGAATGTTCAAGCTCCAAGTGTTCCTCCAGGGTTCTCTGCAATCAGTCTTTCTCATGCTGTTGTGCACAATGCCCCATTTCAAGCTGAAGTTCAAACTCAACAGTCTTTTGTCTCAGTTCCTCAGGGCTCCTGTGGTTTTATTGATTCGTAATCTCTTCAAAACCAGTTCAATGGCTTCTATGCTGGCAGGAACAACAACAGATTCTTCAACAATGGACCTCAGAGGTTCAATAATGGTGGGAACATAAACTTTGGAGGTTTTAACAACATGGGAAACAATGGTGGCACCAATAATGCTAGAAACAACACCATTACTTGTCAAATCTGCAACAGACCAGGTCATGGAGCTAGGACTTGCAGGTCTCTCTTAATGCAAGGAGGAAACAATTCAAACTTCAAAAACAATGGAGGTTGTATTTACTGTGGAAAAAGTAATCATAGTGTTGAGAGGTGCTACTATCTCATTGGTTTTCCTAATCAACAGCAACAGGAAAGCAACAACAATGAGCCAACTGCCATGCTTGCTGCAGCAAACAATACTCCTCAGTTTTGGCTGGCTAACACAGGTGCAACAAACCATATGACCAGCTCTTCCCAAGCTCTATCCAATGTCACTCCTTACTCTGCTACTGACTCGGTTCAAATTGGTAATGGATCTCAGTTACCTATCTCACACACAGGAAACACAATGTTTGGTCAGCTCAAGTTGAACAATATGTTGCTTATTCCTAAGCTTGCTGCTCATCTTCTATCCATTTACCAATTATGCAAACAAAATAACTGCCTAGTATGGTTTGATGAATTTATGTTTGTTATTTAGGACAAGGTGTTGGGTAAGGTTCTCTATCAAGGGCTGAGTAAGCAAGGGTTGTATCCCATTCCTTTTGACTTGCCATTGAGTAAATCTGGAACCAGTTCTACAGCAGTTATGACTCCATCATCTTCAGCTCAGTCTAGTTGCTTTGTTGGGAACCTGGTTAAGCAAAGTGTGTGGCATCAGAGGTTTGGGCACCCCTCAAATAAAGTAGTCAAGGCTATGCTAAATAAATGTAATATTCAGAGTGTAGTGGATTCAGAACAAAGTATTTGTGAACCTTGTCTGTTTGGGAAATTTAAGAAACTTCCTTTTCCTAAATCTCAGCACAGAAGTCTAGTTCCTTTTGAGCTTATGCATTCTGATGTTTGGGGCCCTTCTCCCTATCTTTCTATGGATGGTTATAAATATTTTGTGTTATTCATTGATGACTGCAGCAGGTTTACTTGGATCTTTCCAATGAAAACCAGAAATGAGGTTTTCAGCTACTTCAAATCCTTGTGTGCACTTGTTGCAACTCAATTTTCTCTAAAAATCAAATGCCTTAGGAGTGATGGTGGAGGTGAATACATGGGGCTCATATATAAGGAATACATGCTTGAGAATTAAATTATTCATCAGGTTTCTTGTCCATACACCCATGAACAAAATGGGGTCTCCGAAAGGAAAAACATGCACATTAGAGAAACTGCTGTCACTTTATTGCAGCAAGCTTCTCTTCCCCCAAGTTTTGGTATCATGCTTGTGCAATCTCTACTTATCTGATAAATAGAATGCCTGCACAAAATTTGGAAATGAAATCTCCCTATGAGAAATTATATGGATCTATTCCTCTGGTGGATTTACTTAGAGTTTTTGGCTGCGCTTGCTATCCACTTTTATTGAACAGAAGCAATAAACTTCAGCCTAAAACAGTGAGGTGTGTCTTTGTGGGGTTTGCTGCAGGATATAAAGGATACATTTGCTATTGTCCTTCAACTAGAAAATACATTATCTCTAGACATGTCTATTTTGAAGAGTCTAGGTTCCCATATGCAGACATGAAGGTCAAGTTACAATCAGATTCTCCCAATCTCAAGACAACTCAAAATAATGTTCAAAGAAGACCACCTTGCTTTACTCAGTTCTTTACTCAGCCCAATACTCCAACACCTTGGTCCAGCAGTTATACATGTGCTCCCCAACCAGGTGAGTCCTCTAACACCAACACTGTATGTGAATCACATGATAATACATTAAATGCAGCTCAGCCTACTAATATTGTTCAAAACAGTGAAAGTGTTTTACCAGCTACTAATCCTAGTGGAGTGACTAGAGTAATTGCAGAAGAAACTATTCCATCAGACCTCAACTTGAGTCCAGAGAGTAGTTCACCAATTCTTCCAACTGATGCTTTTGATCCGTCAGTTAATACAGAAATTTAGTTTGAAGAATCTCTTGGTGACATTAATGTTCAAACTCAACCTGGTTTAGGTTCTGTTTCCTTGGTTCTTGAGTTTGAATCACATAGACCATCTCATCAAATTTCTAGTGCCAACATACTGCATCCGGTTCCTGGCTTGCATTCAGACCCTGAGAATACTCATTCCATGCTTACAAGGAGCAAAAGAGGCATAGTTAAAAAGAAATGTCTTTTGTCAGTCTTATCCAAGCCAACCACAGATCCAGCAGAAAGTGAACCTAACTCCTACAAGGCTGCTCTCTCAATTCCAGTCTGGAAACAAGCTATGGAAGAAGAGTATAATGCTCTCATGAAACAACAAACATGGTCCTTGGTCCCTCTACCTCCAAACAAAAATCTAGTTTCATGTAAGTGGCTGTTCAAAATTAAGAGAAATTCTGATGGAACTATTGCAAGGTATAAGGCCAGATTAGTTGCAAGGGGTTTTAGTCAAGAGTATGGAATTGATTATGATGAAACTTCTCACCAGTGGTCAGGCACACCACTATCAGGTTAATTCTATCCCTTACAGCTTTTTATGGATGGAAGCTGCACCAACTTGATGTCAAAAATGCCTTCTTACATGGATTACTCACAGAAGAAGTCTACATGTCTCAACCTGGAGGTTTTGAAATTGCTCTTTCATCTTATGTCTGCAAGTTACACAAATCCATATATGGCCTTAAACAAGCCCCTCGAGCCTGGAATGAAAGATTCACTGCTTTTCTCCCAAGCCTAGACTTCAAACCTTCCTATGCTGAGCCAAGCTTATTCACTAAGTCCACTGGAAGTTCGAAAGTGTTCTTGCTATTGTATGTGGATGACATTATTATCACAGGCAACAGTGATGTTCTTATTGTAGAAATTAAAACCTCTATGCAGAATGAGTTTGACATGAAGGACCTTGGTCTACTTCACTACTTTTTGGGTCTTGAGGTGAAGCACATGAAAAATGGTGATATATTTGTGTCTCAACAAAGGTATGCTGCTGATGTAATTGACAAAGCAGGTCTTGATAGCTGCAATTCACAAATCACTCCTTGCCAATCAGGACTCAAACTCACAAAGGACATGGGAAAACAACTTGAACCTTGTGATAGTGTCCATTTTAGAAGCATTGTGGGATGTTTGCAATACCTCACATTTACTCGGCCTCATATTGCCTACAGTGTGAATTCAGTTTGTCAATTCATGCATTGTCCAACTGAGGAACACTTAATTGCTAAAGATACATCAAAGGTACCATGAGTTAGGGCATTCACTTCAGGAGGGGTCCATATAGCTCAAAATTTGTTTCACAACCCATTCAATTAAGTGCCTTCTGCGATGCAGATTGGGCAGGTGATCCAAATGACAGAAAATCCACTATAGGGTTTGTGATCTTGTTGGAAGGAACACCTATATCTTGGTGTAGCAAAAAACAATCAGCTGTTTCAAGATCATCACAGAAGCAAAATACAGGTCCATAGCAGACACAACTTCTGAGGTAAAATGGCTTCTACATCTGCTTCAAGACATGCGCATTGAGCTTCATGACAAGCCTACCCTCCACTGTGACAACATTTCACCTCTAGCTCTTGCTACAAATCCAGTCTTTCACTCTAAACTCAAGCACATTGAGGTTGATGTGCATTTTACCAGAGATTAGGTTAAGGCTGGAACCATCAAGCTTCAATTTGTCACATCCAAAGAGCAACTAGCAGATCTATTCACCAAAGGCTTATGTTCTCCTCAACATCGCTACTTATGCAGCAGCTTGAATCTAGTCCCCCAGCTTCAAGCTGTGGAGGGGTATTAGGAGTGTAGTGAGAGTCAACTTTATTTTCTTTGACCTTGTTAATTACAACTTAAGTTAGTTAAGTCTGTTTACGTTAATGCATGCTTAGCTAGATAATGTCCTACAGCTCAGCCACACATGCTTGTAACAGTGGCTCTTTCCCTCTATATATTGTAAACATTTGTGTCTGCTAGGGTTTTAAGGACGCTCACTCTATTATATAGCAGTCATTGTTCAAAGGTTCTATCTTTATTCTCTAGTTTATTGTTTACACTATTACTTACAAACTCGATTCATCACTATCTATAGAGACTAACCACTCTGGAACCAACTGCCACCAATAATAAGTGGCAAACTGACATGAAATGGCAGCTCGAGCCACCGTGTGAGTAGCTTTATTACTCTCCCTAGGGACATAGTCCTAAAATCTTAGCTTCCTCGATCAGACCTTCATAAGCAGTGAAATCTTCAATGGATGAATCCAAAAGCAGCAAGAACACACTGTGCATCACCCATTCACCCTCAATATGAAGCCTTGTGAAACCAGCATGTGCATAGAAAAGAATTCCATGTACTAAAGCCCATTGTCTCACACGCTTGAGGACTAATAAAACTAGTGCCTGGATTTTTTCATTTTGATGCATATCTTTTTTTCGCATAATCAAAGGAAGGGGGATAAGATCAAAGAATAATGAATGATCAATTGGCGCTTCCTAATTTTTGGAAAATGAATAATTAGTGTAAAATTTTCTAAATTAATTTATCGTCAAATACAAATTTGAAACAAATCGATCCTTATCAGATTATGACAAATTTGTCTTAGCAATAATGGAATGAAATCAATGTTTATATTTTTTTTGTTGAAAGCAAATCGGTACATTTTTATTGAGCAAAGACCAGAATATTCATTACATATCAATCCGCTGTTATGTACATACATACAAGATATTGTGAGGGACGTTCACGACCATATATAGGATATGGCTACTTATTCATCATATTCACGCTTGCTAATACTAATAAGCATACAAGATATACCGCAAGGCATAACCATATGGGCCCGTGAAGAGGCATAGATCCCTAAAAAGGGTTATTGGAAATTGACTAGCTAAAAAACTACTTATAATCATAGAGGCCCAGAGCAGAATGGGCATATATAGTGGAAATCGCAAGGCAATCAAAAGGAAATTGTCACATAAGTCTCGCTAATCTGATTGGACCAGATCCCCGCCGTGCCTCCTCCACTGTATGACACCAATTGGCCAGTCTTCATCAACGACGCCAGCCACCACTACTAGCAACACCGCAACTCATGTCGCTCCAGCACGTTACTGCCACGATCTAAGCCACCACAACTCAAAACCTTAATGAAACGGAAATAATGATTTGGTATACAAGCTCCAAACCTAAAAGATTTAGAACCCTAAGTGTCTCCCATACACCAAAATCCTAAGTGACTGTTCAAACCAAACCCTAAAATCCCTTCCTCCTCCTCCTCGCAATCGACGCCGATGGCTCCTGCTTACCAAACCATCGCCTTCAAGAACCCCATCTCCATCTTTTGTCCACCAAAATCCAACATGTTGTCTGCATCCTCTTTGGGAATGAAATTATTACCATTGATGATGTGATGGCGAGCATGTTGGTCCCTTGCTCTTGCAAGTTCGAAAGTAGTTGACATATCTGATGGGATCTCTGGACCGTAAAGAAGGGCTAGGTAGTCCTACCTCGCGGTCAAGCCTCTCAATCCAAAACCACCATGAAGACAATCTGCAACAAGGTTTGGGTTCTTGAACGAAAGTTCCAATTTCAGGAGCGCCCAAACAACCTCTTAATCATTGGGTTCGATCAAAGTACTACAAGGAGGGCCAATAGTCCTTCAATCCCATGATGGTGTCAAAATCTTTGAAGAATCTACTTATGGATTCGCTTTTCTTTTGGGTATGTGTCCTAGCCTCCTCTAATTGAGGTACCAAAATTTTTTCTGACATTGCTTTGGTAGCGGGTCGATATATTGAATATGATGAGAAACTGTGCATAATGTCCAAGAAAGTTAGGGTTATGGTTGAGCGTAAACTCTGTGAGTCAATCTTTTCGAAAAAAAAAAAACCCTTAAGCTAGCTAGCGAGGAATGTGGAAGCTTATTTGAATTTTTATGTTGACAATTGTGTGGGACCGTGGGTACTTGCATTGATGTCACTGGTAAGGGTTCTGCAGAAATGAAGTTTTTGTTTACTATTGAGTTGCTGCTATCAACTTGAGGACAAGTTTTCTATAAGGGGGATTGAACGTTAGGAAATAACTGTTAGATACATATTTTTTTTTATTTAAATTATATAAGATTTTGTGGGTACGTAAAATTACCAAAAGAGACATTTATATCAAAATTAAAGAAAACTTGTTGAAATAAAATATCACGTTTAATAGTTTTCTTCTTTTACACGAGAACGGCGTGTGTGAAAATACCAAACCCTACAATTTAAATCTCTATAAATTAATAACGTCGGGACCGACAACAAATATTATTTAATTGAGATTTTTAATTTATTGATATCAATTTTGCTAATTCTTTATTTCGGGGCTGACAAAAAATATTATTTAATCGAGGTTATTAATTTATCAAATATTAAATTATCAAGGTTTTACTATATATGGATAATACAAATTGAAGTTTGAAATTTAGATTTTACTGTTCACGCATAATGATGTGTTTCTCAACAATTATAGGTGTATATAAAACACATCAATGAAAAATATATGAGTTTTATTTCTTCTTTCATTTCTTAGCAGTAACATTTCTCTCTGTGTTGGGTTTAGAACCCTAACAAAGTGGTTATTCTTCAAAATTTCTCTTTTTGAAAAACAAAGAAACACTACCAAAGATTAGTCCTACTTGAATTAGCTAGGATCACATTTATTAGCAACAGAAGCAGATGACAATCTTTTTACCAAGGAATGACTAGTCTACCCATCATTCCACCAAAGAAATTTTGATAATTAACCTATTTTTTTAGCTCTAAATCTATTTTTAACCATGTTTTTCTAAATTTTGAAAAATAGCCATATAATGGGATCAAAAGACCCAAATACCCTTATTTAAACTTCTTATTTTCTTAATGTGATTCATCATTCATTTGAGAGAGTTCAACAAATGTATGTGTCACATCCCGACTCTTAAATTTTTTACCTTATTTACTGGCTTGAAATTAATAATAGTTTTATCGTCTTCGTAAATAAGTTTATAGTTCAAAGGTGCCTAGATGAGTGTTGAGGGACGAATATTTCGGAGAAATTATTCGTAGGAGAAAAATTGTGACGACGGTAAAAATGGTAAATTTTAGCTAGTAAAAAGGTAAGTTTTATTAGGGTATTATTTTTGGGGTGTTAATTTTGGAATTAGGTTTTATTAGTGGTGTTGGACCGGGTTGGGAAGAAAAGCCCAAACATCTCTCTCTCTTCTCTCTCCTCCCTCCCGACTCTCTCCCCGAGCTCTCTCCCTGCCAGAGCTTTCCGCCGCCCGTCCGGCCACCGCAGACCGCCGCACCGGTCCCAATCGGTCGGCCATCAACCCAGCTCTCTTCCTGGACCGGTGGGAGCCGTCCTAGTACCGCCGTGAGGGAGAAAATCCGCTCGAAAGCTCCGACTGCCTGGAGGTCCAGTCGCGGGAACTCGCTCCTCCGGCCACCATAGCTCGTGATTCTTGGCTCATCTTGTAACTCTCATCAAGGTTAGTAATCCCTCAAAAGGAATCGGCTCATTTCGATCTTGGTAAGGAGAAATGTATAATTGAAGTTTTAGGGCTTATTTCATTGTTTTGGTTCGATTACCCTATCTAGGCTTGGAATTAGTGTTTGTGCTAGTTAGGGAAGTTGTTGTGCGTGTTGAGAGGAAGGTTGTGCTAAATTTTGGTAGGCATTGGAGGTCGCCGGAGTCGGGCGTGTTGGGTTTCCAGCCCATGTGTTTTTCCTAAGATGTTTCGTCTTAGAGTATGGTGTTTCAATAAGGAAAGTAAATCCTTATTGATGATGATGTACCTGTAATCTTTTGAATACAAAGAAGGAAGGAGGCATTATTGCCTACCACTAATGGGATTGGATTTCCTATTTGGTGAAGATCCTTATGGCTATATAAGGAGGGGTTGTGCTCTACGGTTTTGTATCACAGAGACAAAGAGCAAAGTGTGTTCCATTCTCGGTTAGAGGGTGAGAGAGGGCAGAGAGGAGAGAGATAGGAAGAGAAGAGAGTGTCCTTGTTTTCTTATACTTTCTGGTGTACCCATTATTAATATAGTGGAGAGTGTTTTCTGCCGGTGGACGTAGGCAAAAGTTTTGCTGAACCACCTTAAATCTGTGTTCTTTGTGTCTTATCTCTGTGGTTGTTTCTCTTGGTTTGCTGTGTTCTTTTGGGGTTCCTTGACATACATAATTGGCCGATATCACAACAGGGCGCCGCTGCTGTTAGGGAAATTTTTATGGTTTTAGATGTGTAATATTAAGGGGAGTTTAATGATGTGAATTTTGGAATTTTTGGAGGAATTTTGGATAGGTTTGGGATTTTTCAAAGTTTGGTATTTTGGCCTTTAATTTGGATAGAATCCGGCCGTTAGATTATTGTTGTTTTGGCCGTAGAAGGTTGGTTTAAGGCTACTGGTATTTGTGGTGAAGTTTGGACCGTATCGATTTTAAGATTGGCGAAGTTGGGCAAGGATGAGAGTAGATAAGGCTCACATTTAATTTTGCCTATTTTTATATAAACGTTGGTATATAGTTGGAGATTAATTTATGTTTTTGAAACAGGACGTGAGGAGGCTCGAGCTGAAGAGGCCTCGGACCGACATCAGGCTTAGGCCTAATTTGTGAGTGGACTTTTGTTAAGTAATAAGCATGCTATGGTTCTGGGTCGAACAATTTCTTTTGTTGGAGCATTTGAGGTCATTTTATTTTGATGATTTTATTTATTTTGAAGAGTTACCGAAAAAGGGATTTTTCGGTAAATTATAAATATTTATATGAGGAGAGTATGTATATAAATGCTAGCTAGCCATATGTGTTTGTCCACCTTAATGACGTAGTATATAACCGCATTATGGTGTGACATGAGCGTTAGACGCAAGCGTAGTAGCCCTATATGAGTGTTTAATTCATATAAGGGGTATGGGCACATATTTATACACTTGTCTGTCAATCTTAATGGCGTAGTGTAGCACCGTATTAAGGCGTGACATGAGAATTCGACGCGAGCGTAGTAGCCTTATATAAATTATTTTAAATCTATAAAATAATTATATAGGGAGTATGGACGTGTGTAAATACATACATATATTGGTATATATATTTTTTTCAGATAAAAGATTTATCGCTTTGAGCAAGCATTCATTTTCTTTGGAATTTAAATTGGAAAAACATAAATATTGTTATTTATTTCTTTATTTATTCTTTTATTTTGTCCACTCACTCTAACGTTTTTCGAATGTTTTCCCCTGGGCCATTCGTTTTAAAAATGCCCAGTCTGCAAAGTCTGGGTTGGCACTGGTAGGAGGCGAGGCATAGTTACCCACTTCTTCACCACTTTTCACCAGTAGGTTACCTGTTAAACCTACCAGTGTAATTCCTTGCTTCCTATAGTTTTCTTTAGTAGCTCTGATTACCCTTAGGGTTAGCTTATACCTTAATGGTGGTGTGCTAAGATTTATGTTATATTTTTTTCGAATTCTCGAAGGTTGAAGTTTGTTATATTATTTGGATATTTATGAGATAAATTGGAGGTTGGTTGATTCGTTTAGGAGGATAATTCTTGAATTTTCCCTGTTAGAGTTGTTCATTTTCAAGGGAGGTGTACCGAGTTCTTCAGTAAATTTTCCTTAGAGGTGGACCCCGCAAGACTTACTTCGGATTTCAGGGTGAAATTCAAGGTGGGTCTTAACAGTATGTTCAAGAAACAAATGGACACTTTAACTCCTTACGGCATTCTTAACAAGATTAACATTAGTTTTCAATTACATAATTGCTGGGTTGTCTTTCAAACATAGCTTGAAGGCCATTGGCTCAAATTCAAGTTTGTATGTTTGGTCATTGTATCATATTCAACACTCTATATTTGAAGATCATAAACAACAGTTAAAAAGAAGCAAAACAATATGAACAACATCCCACAAGATATATGATTACACGATGCATCCATTTGGAGAATTAAGTTGGTCACCTTATTCTTATCAAATGTCTCAATTTCTCGGCTGAGAGCAAAGAAAACTTTAGGGGGTTTGGTGACTGAGAGAATTAGAGGAACAAGTTTATATGTGTTCCTTTTTCTGGAAAATTGAAAGACATACAAAAAAAATAAGAACATGGGACAACGAGGCCAATGACAAAAACAACGTTGTATTGGATTAAAACTTATGGAGAAAACAGCTTGCCGCAATCGTGAAAATTGAGAAAAAAGAATGGAGTTGCAGAAATTTAAGATAATGGCAGTTAAGACTTTTGGTTCCTTTATATGGTCATTTTTTAACTATTACTACAAACGTGGTCAAAAATCAATTAAAGCACAAAAAGCAGGTTATTTATCAAAATTTCTCCCTAAAGATATATATTTGTATTAGGATTTGGTCTCCTCTGAGTATAAAAGCAAGACAAGCAACATTCAGGCTTCGGAAAGAGTGATGAAAATAAAGAATACAAGAGTAAATCATTTTCTGCCCTTTTCTTTTGCTTCTTTGCTGGCAAGAATATGTACCAATGTTGTTACAACAGACCAAGCCTCATCTGGGAAGAAGCATTTTGTGCTTGTTCACGGAGCTGTTCACGGGAGCATGGTGTTCGTATGAGATGACATCTCTGTTGAACTCCATAGGTCAAGACGTTACAACTCTACACCTCGCCAAGTTGCAGCATCTTGGATCAACCCAATCCTGGTACAACAAGTTCGTTCGTTTTCAGTAGGGCTGCCATTTGGTTTGGTAATTACCAAACCGACCGAATACTGACTTATATTTTAGATTTTATAACCGACCAATAGGTAACTGAGACCGATAAAACCGAAATCAAAGATTACCTAAAAAATTAGTTTGGTATTGGTAAATACCAAATATACCGACTATCTAAATATTAGTTTACATACAATACTATTTCTGCAAGAACCCGTAAGCTATGCGGAACCACAGTGGAACATGAACAGTAGACAACACAGGGGCATATAATGGTTCATCATGCCTCGGAGGACATGGCTACGTCCACTTACGAATCCACTATCATGGCCAATAGGCCTTTGGTGTTACAAGAGCATCCATCCATCCCGTCCGCCCGGGAGGAGTGGGGGAGGGAGAGATCAGAGAGAGATCCTTTCTACACAGGGGTAGCCTTCCTTTTATAGATAAGGAAGGTTTCCTCTTATTACACATTACAGATGTGGGACTAACAATGCATTTATCTTATCATGGTGCCTTCTTGTGGAGCTTGGAGGAGCACCTTCCCGATGTGGTACCGATGATCTTTCACCATGGCGAGGTAGCCCGGACGTCAGTCTATGGGCGGGGAAGATAGTTTACTGACTACCGACTACAAGTCCCCCCAAGTTCCCGTTCAAGACACATCTTGAGTGGGGACTTAATATACAAAATGCTCATAGACCAGTCATATGTCCCCAACACGGACCCGGTCCCAGTCCCCCCAAGTCCGTACTCAAGACGTGTGTTGAGCGGGTCCGCCTCGCACAGAAAGGCTGACACCACCAGGCGAGCTAAGGAGTCCGCTCCGCACAGAAGGTCTGACACTCGGGCGAGCTGAAGAGTCTGCCTCGCATAGAAGGGTTGACAACCGGGCCAGGTGAAGAGTCCGTTCGCGTGCCATTACTACCGCGTGAGACGAGGAGTCCACTCCGCGTTCAATGCTTACACGCGAGGTGAGAAGTCCGCTCCGCGTTCAAGGACTACACGCGAGCTGTGAAGCCCGCTCCGCATACAAGGAGTACACGCGAGCTGAGGAGTCCGCCTCGCATACAAGGAGTACACGCGAGCTGAAGAGTCCGCTCCGCGTAGAACGGCTTACACTCGAGCTGAGGAGTCTGTACTGCGTACAATGCTTACACGCGAGGTGAGAAGTCCGCTCCGCGTACATAACTTACACGCGAGCTGTGTTCGCTCCGTGGGCAATTCTTTCACGCGGACTGGAGAGTTCGCTCCGCGTACATAACTGACACGCGAGCTGTGGTCGCTCAACGCGCAATACTTTCACGCGGACTGAAGAGTTCGCTCCGCGTGAACACTGAGGAGTCCACTCCGCGCACAATGACTACCGCGTGAGGTGAGTTTGCGTGCGAGAGTCGTACGAGTTTGCTTCGCGCACAATGACTATCTCCGTGACGCACGCGAGGTGCATCTTGTTCCACGCGAGATGGGTCTCGGTGACACACGCGAGGTGGATCTTGGTGTTATACTCTCATGGACAAGGGTAGCGAGCCCTTTCCATATCTGGTGTTACTGCTCGAGCGCGGGGTATTATCCCCGCGTGGGTTATCAGGCCACTATTCTCCGTGTGAAGGGAATGATATGAACTGCCCAACTCCCACTCTACGGGAGCTGTACAAGGGACTTACAGTTCTCATGGCTCTAGTTGTTTTGTCCATGCTGCCCGGTGATATGTTTCCGGGGTTGTATGCATGCCTTCTAGTTCGTGCGCATGCTTCCCGTTAGTTCTTGCTCGGATATAAGAATCACATGAAACAGTTGTTGTATGTTTCTTCCCGTCAGTTCTTATCCGGAAATCGAGATTTCCTAAACAGTTGTTGTATGCTTCCTCCCGGTGACACTTATCCGGGACTTACTACTATCATGTTTGCCTTTCCAATTATTGGCCATTTATTTGGAATATATGGAAACCAGGTGCCCTACTTTGAATCAACGATCCCGGGCGCTACCAGCTGGCTGACACCGGATGAGCTTGGCCCGGGAGTGCTAATCGGGCTGGACCGGGGTAGAGTCCTTACGCTGGTTACCCGGCCGATCGGAGACGTCGGTCTCTGGTGCCGAGTGGCGGAGGTGATCTCGGTGAGGTACAGCGGGCTGCACACCCGTACCTTGATGAAATCGTGATCGAGACCCCACACCTTGATGAATTATTTCCCTCTCCCCCTTTCTCACGATTTTCTTCTCTTTTGGAGTGGAGTGACAAGATTCACTATGTCCCCCCCCTAAGTCTTGCTCGAAGATTGCTCGGGCAGGTAATGCTCAATGTGGCCCTTGCGTCTTGCTTTGTTGATATTCTCTATACATAGGGGCTACTCGGGTCTTGTCTTTGCTGATTCCACGTCTTCAAGTCCGCCGAGTCCCTTCCGACCCCCAGCCTCAAAACTGATTCGTCCAGGCGAGGAGCTCGTGTGTGAGCTATAGAGTCCGCTTGGCACAGGACTGACTAGCGGGCGAGCTGAAGAGTCCGCTTCGCATACATGGAATGACACTACCGGGCGAGCTGAGCTCCGCGCAAAGGGATTGAAATTGTCAAGCGAGCTGAGAAGTGCTCCGCGCATAAGGACTACCGCGCGAGCTGTGGAGTCCGCTCCGCGTTCAAAGACTACCGCGCGGGTTGTGGATTTCGCTCCGCGCAAAGGGACTACCGCGCGGGCTGAGGATTTGGAGTCCGCCGATAAGATAAAAAATGCCTCTCCCGACATCCAGCCTCAAAACTTATTCGGCCGGGCGAGGATTGTTGTACCTTCACAATGAACAAATGATCGTTTAGCAGCTTACATAGTTTAGTTGATCAACACAATGATGGGGCCAACCAAGTATTGTTATGACATAATAATTATCGAAAAGCACAGTGGTTCAATTGTGTAATACTCTCTCGGTGGAATGCCAATCTTGGTCGAATGCCTATCTCTCGGTGGAATACCTCTCTCCTGGTGGAATGCCAAATCATGCAGGTTGACTTGCAAGTAGAATATTATGAATTTTCACAAACCAATGATATTATAACAATCATAATCTGGACGTACTTATTTGTGAAAATAGCTGCTGAATGGGTGCACACAAGAGGTGTAGATTCAGGCCCGTACTACTCCCGGACGATGAATCCTTGTTGCCAGTATGGCCCGTACTACTCCCGGACGATGAATCCTTGTTGCCAGTATGATCAGGCTACCTACAAGATTTGTTGACTTTTTCCAGTTAAATAGTTCTGGGTGTCCATAGCTTTGCCACTGAGACCCGCTGCTTGCAGATTAGTCTGAGGCACTGAGCCTTCCCCTTTCGATACTCGGAGATAAAGGTGGTGGAGCCCTGAGTTGCACATGGGGTCAATTCTCTACCTTCTTCAACTTCTTTTCTGCTCCCGGATGGCTAACTCTTTAAACCTGGAGTCATTGGGGTAAGTTGATTGAAACCCGGAGAGATGAAGCTACTGCCGAGCTGGGTGTCCATAGCAATTTTTCAGTGGGCACCCAACCGAACACAGTTTCTTCTGCAGTTGAATGATGCCAACAGATCGAGTGACCCAAGTTCCAAGTCGATCGAGGCCGATCAGGCCTGATCCCAACTCCCACATTAACTCCCTCTCCTGATGTCACGCCCCGGTTCTTAAGTTATTTTACGGTTATTTACTTTGGTAATATTTTGGTCTTTTACCGTTTTAAGTAACCGTTTACTATTTAAGACTCCAAAGTTGACTTTTTCTTCCGCATGGAATTTGGGAAAACTTTCTTCATGAAAGTCGTAGAGAATGTTATTACGAGTTCGTAGACATGCTACACGTTAAAATCGGAGTTAGCATGTAAAAGTTATCAATTAAAAATGTAAGTTTTATTGGGGTATTATTTTGGGGTGTTAAATTTTGGAGTTGGGTTTTGTTTATTAAGTTGGACCGGATGGGTTTGGCCCATTTCAGTTTTCCCTCTCCTTTCTCTCTCCTCCCTCCCGTTTTCTTCCTCCCGTTTCCTCTCTTCACTGCCGGATCTTCCGACCGCCCGTCCGCCGCCGTCCGGCCACCACCGACCGCCAGACCGGTCTCGTTCGGACCCCCGACATCTCCTCTTCATTTCTGGGTAGGTGGCCGATCCCCTAACGCCGCCGTGAAGGAGCAGCCGAGCCCGAAAGCCACGGTTGCCGTGGTTGCACCTTCGCCGGAGCTCCGTCCTCCGGCCACCATAGGTCATGATTTTTGGCTCAACTTGTAGCCCTCATCTAGGTGAGTAATCCCTCAAAAGGATTCGGCTAAATTCGATTTCGTTAGGGTGGTTTGTATAATTGAAAGTTTTAGGGATTTATGGATGTTTTGATTCGATTACCATAGTTAGGCTTGGAATTGGTGTTTGTGCTAGTTAGGAAAGTTGTAGAGGAGATTGAGAGGAAGATTCTGTTAAAATTTGGTAGCATTTGCAGGTTGCCGGAGTTGGTCGCCGGCCGCCGCTGCCGGCGGAGCCGCCGGCGGCGCCGCCGCTGTTTTGGGAAATTTTGTGGTTTTTGATGTAGAATATTAAGGGGATATTATTGATGTGAATTTAGGAATTTTTGGAGGATTTTTGGTTAGGTTTTGGAATTTGTAAAGTTTGGTATTTTTGGCGGATTAATAAGTTAAAATCCGGCCATTGGATTATTTTTATGATTAGGACGTTGGAAGGTGATTTTTGAGGATGTCGGTATTTATGGAGATTTTTGGTTGGCAGTGAAGTTAAGATTTAGGACGATAGGCATGGTTGAGCACGAGAAGCTCATATTTAATTATGCCTATTTTCTTTAAACGTTGGGATTTTATTTAAGGAATTATTTATGTTTTGGAACAGGACGCGAGGAGGCTCGAGCAGAGGAGACCTCCGACTGACTTCAGGCTTAGGCCTAACTTGTGAGTGGACTTTTGTTTTAAATAATGTGCATGCAGTTGTTTATTTGGTTAGACCATTTGACGTCATTTTTATTTGACGATTTTACTCATTGTGATGAGTTACCGAAAATGGGATTTTCGGTAAATTATAATATATTTTTAAGGAGAGTATGTATATAAATGCTAGCTAGCGATATGTGTCTGTCCACCTTAATGACATAATATATAACTGCATTATGGTGTGACGTGAGCGTTGGACGCAAGCGTAGTAGCCTTATATGAGTGTTTAATTCATATAAGGGGTCTGGGCACATATTTATACACCCGTCTGTCCACCTTAATGACATAGTGTATCACCGCATTAAGGCGTGACGTGAGCGTTGGACGCGAGCGTAGTAGCCCTATATAGATTATTATTAATTTATATAGGGAGTCTGGGCGAGTGTAAATATATACATGTATATATTTTAGCCTGAGAGGCTGTATTTGGATATATATATAGTTTTGAGCAGTAGAGGCTCGATATTTATAACGATAAGAGAATTATCGTTTATGACATGCATTCGTTTTCTTGGAAATTAAATTGGGAAAACATAAATATTCTTTTTATTTATTTTTGTCCACTCACTCTAATTATTGCGAATGTTTTTCCCCTGAGCTCTTCGTTTTTAAAATGCCCAGTCTGCAGAGTTCGAGTTAGAACGAGTAGGAGACGACGAGGCATAGTTACCCATTTCTCAGCCACCATTCACCAGTAGGTTACCTGTTTAACCTACTAGAGTATTTTTCCTACTCCTCTAGTGTATAGTAGCTCTGAATACTCTTTGGGATTTATTGTAATGTTTCTGGTGGTGTGCTTAGACTTTTATTGTATTTTTGAATATACGAAGTTTGTAATTATTTACTCACTTTCGTATAATTGTGGGTTGATTTGGAGGATGCTCAAATTTATTTAAGAAAGTAACACTTTAGTTTTCTAGGTTAGGGTTGTCCATTTTCAAGGGAGGTTTGCTTTTTAGTAAATTTTCCTTGGAGGTGGTCCCCGCAGGACTTACCTCGGGTTTCGGGGTGAAATTCGGGGTGGGTCTTGACAGTTGGTATCAGAGCTTTAGGTTTCATTTCCTACCTCCTTGGTACTACCATATTTGCCTAAGAAGCACGTAGTTCCTATAGAGTGGTGATCCGACCGCGGCGGATTCACTAGCATTTTATGCTTTGGATGCTGTGTTATTGGGTATATGTGATAGTTCTGCTAGTCTTGTTTATAGACTACGAAATATCTCTTTCCTTAGGTACTATGCCTCCTAGACGCCGACCCCGTGTGGCTACCTCGACAAACGCGAATGAGGGTGATGAGGTCAGAGGATTAGTTGTTTCCTTTGGGTGTTTAGTGGTTGTGAAGTGCTAGTAGAGGGATTTAAGTTTAAGGCGGATCTAATCCCTTTAGATATTGTGGAGTTTGATGTGATTTTGGGAATGGATTTTTTAGAGGCTTATAGAGCTATGGTAGATTGTTTCCGAAAAGAAGTGGTGCTTCGAAGTCCAGATGGATTTGAAGTTGCATTTCAAGGAGAAAGAGATGTTATTTCGAGTTGCTTGATATCAGCTATTACTGCTAGGAAATTGTTAAGTAAAGGCTGTCAGGCATACTTAGCTCACATTGTGGATACAAGTATGAGAGTGTTGGAAGTAGAGGATATTCCTGTAGTAAGGGAGTTTCCAGATGTTTTTCCCGAGGAGTTGCCTGGTTTGCCTCCTGTAAGGGAGATAGATTTTTCTATCGAGTTATTTCCAGAAACTATGTCTATCTCACAGGCACCTTACAGAATGGCTCCAGCTGAATTGAAGGAGTTGAAGACTCAACTGCAGGAGTTGGTAGATAAGGGTTTTATTCGGCCTAGTAAGTCTCCATGGGGTGCTCCGGTGTTGTTTGTTAAGAAGAAAGATGGCACCATGAGACTATGCCTTGATTATAGGAAGCTAAATCAAGTCACGGTGAAGAATAAATATCCGTTACCCCATATTGATGATTTATTTGATCAGTTAAAGGGTGCTTCTGTTTTCTCAAAAAATGACTTGAGATCTGGTTATCATCAGTTGCGGATTCGAGAGAATGACATAGCCAAGACTGCTTTTCGATCACGCTATGGTCATTATGAGTTTGTGGTGTTGCCTTTTGGACTTACTAATGCACCAGCTGCGTTCATGGATCTCATGAATAGGGTGTTTAGTCCATATCTTGACCGCTTCGTGATCGTATTCATAGATGACATTTTGGTTTACTCAAGAAGTAAAAAGGAGCATGCCAAACATCTAAGAATGATATTACAGACTTTGAGAAATGCTCAGTTGTATGCCAAGTTCAGCAAGTGTGAATTTTGGCTGGATAAAGTGGGATTTTTGGGTCATGTAATTTCGGCTGAAGGTGTTAGTGTGGATCCCCAAAAGGTGGAAGCAGTGTCAAATTGGAGAAGACCTACCACTGTGACGGAGATTCGTAGTTTCTTGGGATTAGCAGGTTATTATCGACGCTTTGTGCAAGATTTTTCAAAGATTGCTGTTCCACTTACAAGATTGACCAAGAAGGGAGTTAAGTTCGAATGGTCAGACCAGTGTGAGCAAAGTTTTCAAGAATTAAAGAATCGCCTGACCAGTGCTCCTGTTTTAGCACTTCCGGATGATAGTGGGGAATATGTGGTTTATTGTGATGCTTCTAAACGAGGTTTAGGCGGAGTATTGATGCAGCATGATCGAGTTATTGCCTATGCTTCTAGGCAATTGAAGCAGCATGAGGTAAATTATCCCACTCATGATTTAGAGCTTGCAGCAGTAGTTTTTACTCTCAAGTTGTGGAGACACTATCTTTACGGAGCCAAGTGTCAGATTTTTACCGATCACAAGAGTCTTCGGTACGTGTTCACTCAAAAAGAGTTAAATATGAGGCAGAGAAGGTGGATGGAATTAATCAATGATTATGATTGCACTATTGAGTATCATCCTGGAAAAGCTAATGTGGTAGCTGACGCTCTTAGTCGAAATCCCACCATATCCTTGTCTCACTTGAGGATGGTTAGAGTTCCTCTTCTTTTTGAGTTACGAGCTACTGGGGTGGATTTAGCGGTGGATAATGTTGGTGCCTTGGTAGCTAGTTTCCATGTCAGGCCAGTTTTGGTTGATAAAGTGCGGGAAGCGCAGTATCATGATCCTTCCATTGTTCAGTTGATAGAAAGAGTAGCGAATGGAGCCGCCGTGGATTTTTCGGTAAGAAGAGATGGAACTTTATTGTTCAAAAATAGGCTTTGTGTTCCAAAGAGAAATGAAGAGTTAAAGATAGAGATAATGGATGAAGCTCATAGTTCTGCATATGCTGCTCATCCGGGTAGTACAAAAATGTATCGGACTTTGAAAGATTATTATTGGTGGCCAAACATGAAGAGGGAAATGGCAGCTTTTGTAAGTAGGTGTTTGATCTGTCAGCAAGTGAAAGCTGAAAGGCAGAAACCTTCAGGATTGCTTGAGCCGTTGCCTATTCCAGTGTGGAAGTGGGACCACATCACCATGGATTTTGTTTTCAGTTTACCTCGTACCCGTGAGGGGCATGACGGTATTT
Source organism: Fragaria iinumae (assembly GCA_009720345.1). NCBI lineage: Eukaryota > Viridiplantae > Streptophyta > Magnoliopsida > Rosales > Rosaceae > Fragaria > Fragaria iinumae. Next base: position 18,872,440 of record CM019121.1, read on the forward strand.
GGGTGATTGTGGATAGACTCACCAAATCTGCACATTTCTTACCGATGGGAAAGAAGTATACAATGGATAAATTGGCGGAGCTTTATGTGAATGAGATTGTGAGACTTCATGGTGTACCTGAATCAATAGTGTCGGATCGGGATCCTAGATTTGCTTCTAAATTCTGGAAAGCTCTTCAGACAGCTTTAGGTACCCGATTACACTTCAGCACTGCTTTTCATCCTCAAACTGATGGGCAATCAGAGAGGACTGTTCAGACTTTAGAGGATATGTTGAGAGCTTGTGCCTTGCAGTTTAAGGGGAGTTGGGATAAGAACCTATCTTTGATGGAGTTTGCTTATAATAACAGCTACCATTCTAGTATTGGTATGGCTCCCTTTGAGGCACTTTATGGGAAACAGTGTCGTACACCTCTATGTTGGAATGAAGTAGGAGAAAAAGAACTTTGTGGTCCTGAGTTAATCCATGATACTAATGAGAAGATTAAAGTGGTCAGAGATAGACTCAAGGCCGCTCAAAGTAGGCAGAAGAGTTATGCAGATGTTCGCAGGAAAGACCTTGAATTTCAAATAGGTGATTGGGTGTTTTTGAAATTATCCCCTTGGAAAGGGATAGTACGTTTTGGTAAGCGTGGGAAGCTTAGTCCGAGGTATATTGGGCCGTATGAGATAATAGAGCGAGTTGGCTCACTTGCTTATCGATTACTTTTGCCTCCAGAATTGTCCAGGATACATAATGTGTTTCATGTATCCATACTTCGCAAGTATATGGCTGATCTCTCTCATGTGTTGCAAGAGCAGCCAATTAGTTTGACGAGAGATTTGACCTATGAAGAGGAACCGGTACAGATTCTTGACCGAAAGGAGCAAGTACTGAGGAACAAGACAATTCCACTTGTCAAGGTGCTTTGGAGAAGTCATCAAGTAGAGGAAGCTACTTGGGAATCAGAGGAACAAATGAGGCAGCAGTATCCCTACCTTTTTGTTTGATAGTTATGTAAATTTCGGGGACGAAATTTTTATAAGGAGGGGAGAATTGTCACGCCCCGGTTCTTAAGTTATTTTACGGTTATTTACTTTGGTAATATTTTGGTCTTTTACCGTTTTAAGTAACCGTTTACTATTTAAGACTCCAAAGTTGACTTTTTCTTCCGCATGGAATTTGGGAAAACTTTCTTCATGAAAGTCGTAGAGAATGTTATTACGAGTTCGTAGACATGCTACACGTTAAAATCGGAGTTAGCATGTAAAAGTTATCAATTAAAAATGTAAGTTTTATTGGGGTATTATTTTGGGGTGTTAAATTTTGGAGTTGGGTTTTGTTTATTAAGTTGGACCGGATGGGTTTGGCCCATTTCAGTTTTCCCTCTCCTTTCTCTCTCCTCCCTCCCGTTTTCTTCCTCCCGTTTCCTCTCTTCACTGCCGGATCTTCCGACCGCCCGTCCGCCGCCGTCCGGCCACCACCGACCGCCAGACCGGTCTCGTTCGGACCCCCGACATCTCCTCTTCATTTCTGGGTAGGTGGCCGATCCCCTAACGCCGCCGTGAAGGAGCAGCCGAGCCCGAAAGCCACGGTTGCCGTGGTTGCACCTTCGCCGGAGCTCCGTCCTCCGGCCACCATAGGTCATGATTTTTGGCTCAACTTGTAGCCCTCATCTAGGTGAGTAATCCCTCAAAAGGATTCGGCTAAATTCGATTTCGTTAGGGTGGTTTGTATAATTGAAAGTTTTAGGGATTTATGGATGTTTTGATTCGATTACCATAGTTAGGCTTGGAATTGGTGTTTGTGCTAGTTAGGAAAGTTGTAGAGGAGATTGAGAGGAAGATTCTGTTAAAATTTGGTAGCATTTGCAGGTTGCCGGAGTTGGTCGCCGGCCGCCGCTGCCGGCGGAGCCGCCGGCGGCGCCGCCGCTGTTTTGGGAAATTTTGTGGTTTTTGATGTAGAATATTAAGGGGATATTATTGATGTGAATTTAGGAATTTTTGGAGGATTTTTGGTTAGGTTTTGGAATTTGTAAAGTTTGGTATTTTTGGCGGATTAATAAGTTAAAATCCGGCCATTGGATTATTTTTATGATTAGGACGTTGGAAGGTGATTTTTGAGGATGTCGGTATTTATGGAGATTTTTGGTTGGCAGTGAAGTTAAGATTTAGGACGATAGGCATGGTTGAGCACGAGAAGCTCATATTTAATTATGCCTATTTTCTTTAAACGTTGGGATTTTATTTAAGGAATTATTTATGTTTTGGAACAGGACGCGAGGAGGCTCGAGCAGAGGAGACCTCCGACTGACTTCAGGCTTAGGCCTAACTTGTGAGTGGACTTTTGTTTTAAATAATGTGCATGCAGTTGTTTATTTGGTTAGACCATTTGACGTCATTTTTATTTGACGATTTTACTCATTGTGATGAGTTACCGAAAATGGGATTTTCGGTAAATTATAATATATTTTTAAGGAGAGTATGTATATAAATGCTAGCTAGCGATATGTGTCTGTCCACCTTAATGACATAATATATAACTGCATTATGGTGTGACGTGAGCGTTGGACGCAAGCGTAGTAGCCTTATATGAGTGTTTAATTCATATAAGGGGTCTGGGCACATATTTATACACCCGTCTGTCCACCTTAATGACATAGTGTATCACCGCATTAAGGCGTGACGTGAGCGTTGGACGCGAGCGTAGTAGCCCTATATAGATTATTATTAATTTATATAGGGAGTCTGGGCGAGTGTAAATATATACATGTATATATTTTAGCCTGAGAGGCTGTATTTGGATATATATATAGTTTTGAGCAGTAGAGGCTCGATATTTATAACGATAAGAGAATTATCGTTTATGACATGCATTCGTTTTCTTGGAAATTAAATTGGGAAAACATAAATATTCTTTTTATTTATTTTTGTCCACTCACTCTAATTATTGCGAATGTTTTTCCCCTGAGCTCTTCGTTTTTAAAATGCCCAGTCTGCAGAGTTCGAGTTAGAACGAGTAGGAGACGACGAGGCATAGTTACCCATTTCTCAGCCACCATTCACCAGTAGGTTACCTGTTTAACCTACTAGAGTATTTTTCCTACTCCTCTAGTGTATAGTAGCTCTGAATACTCTTTGGGATTTATTGTAATGTTTCTGGTGGTGTGCTTAGACTTTTATTGTATTTTTGAATATACGAAGTTTGTAATTATTTACTCACTTTCGTATAATTGTGGGTTGATTTGGAGGATGCTCAAATTTATTTAAGAAAGTAACACTTTAGTTTTCTAGGTTAGGGTTGTCCATTTTCAAGGGAGGTTTGCTTTTTAGTAAATTTTCCTTGGAGGTGGTCCCCGCAGGACTTACCTCGGGTTTCGGGGTGAAATTCGGGGTGGGTCTTGACACCTGATGAATCCGACCAACCGGGTACATAAGCTTGCTTTGCCTGAACATGGACTCTGCTATCCCGGAGGCAAAGAAACTACCGGTTGCTTATTTTGATATCAAGTCTGGCACTGAACTCGACCGAGATAAAGCGGGTTCCAGCCGATTTGACCGAGTTGAACCCATGCGCTATGTTGATTTGCAGGTGAAACCAGACGAGCCTTGACCGAGTTGCTCGTGCGGTGCCCATCCTGGCCGGGCAACTGACCGACGCTGTCTGTGGATCCCGGGCGCTAGCTGCCAATCGGGAACCTGGGCGGGTCACTCCTTGGACTGAGTGAACAAGGGTCCGGGATGGGTCTTACGGTGCCGGCAGGGACCTCCGGCGACTTGGAACAAACCGGAGGCTGCCACCGGGAGAGGAACCCTTGGGTCTTGTTGAATCATCTCCGGGAGGCTGGAGGCGTCGGTCGCAGGCCAGTTGGCCTCTTGGTGATGACCCGGTGATAAAGGGAACCCGGAAGGGTAATCTCGCTTCGCCTCCATGCGAATTCATCTCGCTTTGCTCCCCTGCGAGGTCAATGCTAATCTCTCGGTGGAATGCCTCTCTGAATGCCAATTTCACTTCGCTTCCACGCGAGGTCATCTCGCTTTGCTTCCACGCTAGGTGTCTCGCCTCGCTTCCACGCGAGGTGTCTCGCCTCGCTTCCACGCGAGGTTACTCGCCTCTTCCTATTGCTCATGGATTTGAATGAAATGCCTCTCGGGCGGTAGAGTAACATGACTTTTAGTAATGATTCCCACAGACGGCGCCAATTATTTCTGCAAGAACCCGTAGGCTATGCGGAACCACAGTGGAACATGAACAGTAGGCAACACAAGGGCATATAATGGTTCACCATGCATCGGAGGACATGGCTACGTCCACTTACTAATCCACTATCATGACCAATAGGCCTTTGGTGTTACAAGAGCATCCATCCATCCCGCCCGCCCGGGAGGAGTGGGGGAGGGAGAGATCAGAGAGAGATCCTTTCTACACAGGGGTAGCCTTCCTTTTATAGATAAAGAAGGTTTCCTCTTATTACACATTACCGATGTGGGACTAACTATGCATTTATCTTATCATGGTACCGATGATCTTTCACCATGGCGAGGTAGCCCGGACGTCGGTCTACAAGTTTCATGACTGGTCTATGGGCGGGGAAGGTAGTTTACTGACTACCGACTACAAATACTTTTTCAGAACATATACAATTATCTTAAGAAGTATAGCATATATAATAGTTTTCATATACTATATATACCATATTACTATATATATAGCATAAACATTATTACATATATTATATATATTAATGGTGCATTTACTATACACAACTTGGTCGAAGATTACAAGAAATCTAGGCTTTTACCACCTGAAATTTACGGCGTCCATAAATGCATGTTGTAAAAATTAGTCATTTACGGGGTGCATTTATAGCGTGCCGTAAAAAAAGTAAGACATAGATCCATTGACGGCGTGCTATAAATGTGATATAGTCTTAAGGTAAATGTGATATAGTCTTAAGTTAATGAGTTATTTACGGCTTGCATTGATAGCGTTTCGTAAATTTATTAGTTATTTACGGCTTGTGTTGATAGCCTGCCGTAAAATGTATTATGACGTAGAAGCATTTAAGACATGATTTGGTTGCGTGCCGTAAATTAATGGGGATGAGATATTTATAACATGAAGCAGTTGTGCGCCGTATATGGGTATGAGCCATCTACGCTACCCATAATTTTTGCCAAAACTTAAAATTCCCTCACTTTTTTTCTTTTTCTTTATGAAAGGAATTTAGTTGATTCTTGTTGATGCAAGAACCCGTAGGCTATACATAAGAGAGCATGGGCAAGAGACAAAAGCATATAGTGGTTCACCATGCCTCGGAGGACATGGCTACGTCCACTTACGAATTCACTATCATGGCCAATAGGTCTTTGATGTTACAAGAGTATCTACCCATCCCGCCCGGGAGAGGGAGATGGGGAAGTCAGGGAGACTAAAAATCCTTTCTACATAGGGGAGCCTTCCTTTTATAGATAAGGAAGGTTCCATCTTTTTATACTTTTCCGATGTGGGACTAACTATGCATTTATCTTATCATGGTGCCTTCTTGTGGAGCTTGGAGGAGCACCTTCCCGATGTGGTACCGATGGTCTGTCACCACGGCGAGGTAGCCCGGACGTCGGTCGACAAGTTTCATGACTGGTCTATGGGCAGTGAAGGTAGTTTATTGACTACCGACTACAAGTCCCCCCAAGTTCCCGTTCAAGACACGTCTTGAGTGGGGACTTAATATACAAAATGCCCATAGACTAGTTATTTATCAACGGGACCCGTCCCAAATTGTTGATGCAAGAACCCGTAGGCTATACATAAGAGAGCATGGGCAAGAGACAAAGGCATATAGTGGTTCACCATGCCTCGGAGGACATGGCTACGTCCACTTACGAATTCACTATCATGGCCAATAGGCCTTTGATGTTACAAGAGTATCTACCCATCCCGCCCGGGAGAGGGAGATGGGGACGGGTCCCGTTGATAAATAACTGGTCTATGGGCATTTTGTATATTAAGTCCCCACTCAAGACGTGTCTTGAACGGGAACTTGGGGGGCCTTGTAGTCGGTAGTCAATAAACTACATTCCCTGCCCATAGACCAGTCATGAAACTTGTCGACCGACGTCCGGCCTACCTCGCCGTGGTGACAGACCATCGGTACCACATCTGGAAGGTGCTCCTCCAAGCTCCACAAGAAGTCACCATGATAAGATAAATGCATAGTTAGTCCCACATCGGAAAAGTATAAAAAGAGGGAACCTTCCTTATCTATAAAAGGAAGGCTCCCCTATGTAGAAAGGATTTTTAGTCTCCCTGACTTCCCCATCTCCCTCTCCCGGGCGGGATGGGTAGATACTCTTGTAACATCAAAGGCCTATTGGCCATGATAGTGAATTCGTAAGTGGACGTAGCCATGTCCTCCGAGGCATGGTGAACCACTATATGCTTTTGTCTCTTGCCCATGCTCTCTTATGTATAGCCTACGGGTTCTTGCATCAACAATTCTGATTCATGAATTTTTCATTCTAAGTACGTAAACGTGTCATCGAAATTCAAAGACATAAACTTTTTGGTGTCATCGAGGTTAATTGTGAGTAGGGGCGAAACCAGGATTTTAAGGTTGGGGGTTTGAATTAAAATGCTCAAGAATAATTTTTTTTTTCTCCAATGGAAAGAACAAACCTAAAATTCTAAAGTATGAACAAGAAACAAAAGTATCTCATGGAATTTTATCCTAAAAAAGAAGATAAATGCAATGAACCTCATTAAGGAATATTAAAGGGAAAAAAATAATGGAGACAAATTTTTTTCGATGAACTAAAGCAAACAAATTTGATATTATGATTCGGATACACAAATTAAGGCTTAACAAATCTCAAAGTTTGAAGGAAATCATTCCTGGGTAGTTTAGCTAGGGGGTTCATTATGAAAATTGAAGGAAGATGGCTATAATTTAGTTATGTTATTAAGACTAATTAAGATTATTGAAAAACCGCATTAAAATTTGGAGTCTTAACAAGTGATGGGTTAAAGAGAGAAATGACCAAACATCAAATTTGGAGGTCCAATCGTCCAACTACCCTTACTTTCGCTTGGATCGCATCTCTTTATAATCACACTGGCACTTGTTCTGACTTGTGCAAGTCTGATTCAAGTAAACCCATCCCAAAACAAATCATGGACCACACTGGAAATGAAGGCATCGACGGCACCACTTTTGTCGTCACCGGTAGGGGTGGCAATTTGGACCCTGGCGATACCAACCAACCATGTACCAACCGTACCAAACAAATTGGTATGCCAAGTAGTTGGTAACCGAGTTTTCGGTACAGTAGTACCGTACCAAGTTTTAGAAGTCGATTGGTACGTGGTACAGATTTTCTCAAAATACAGTATACCATGTACCAACCGAGTTATATTAAAAATAATAAAAAATAATTAAAACTATTAATTATCTAAGCCGTTGATCTGTGGATGAGTGGATCTAACCCGAATCCTTACTCACAGAGTCACTCTCGCGCTCGCCTCTCTCATCTCTCGACTTCGTAGCACCCCCACGGCTCTGCCACCTCGACTTCGCAGCACCTCCGCGGCTCCACCACCTCGACTCAGCTTCTCGCCACCTCGCCTCTCACGCTGTTGACTCAGCAGCACCCCCGCGGCTCCGCCACCTCGCCTCTCTCGCTGTCGACTCAGCAGCACCTAAGCTTCTTCCTTCTGCTTCGTTCGGTTTCCATTTGTGTTTTTCATTGTTGATTTCCGCTTGTAGTTCAAGGTGAAATCAAAGACCGCAGCAAGGATTACGGTACGATTTGGAACTCAGATATTTGGGCTTCTTTGTTCTTATTCGATTCTTGATTTTGTTTTGGGAATTGGTTTTTGTTTGCTGGGTTTGTCGATTGGCGTACAGATTTAATCCATAAAACAAGTTTGATTGCATATGTCCACTTATGCATTACACAAATTAAGCACTGGGTTTGATTTATTGAAATAAAGTAATTCCAGTGTTCCAAAACAGGGGTACAATGTACTGTGTACAAAAGATTTGGAATCATCGTAGCCTGTCAATCATGCAATGCATAATTGATTACTAACAATACCAAGTTCATGTTCATGTGTATGATTATGAAGTTATGAGTTCTCTGTTCTGGCAAAATTACTACGCATTATACAGAATACATGATACAAAAAATAATGTGTTTTATGGGTTTACTCCTCAATTCAATTTCAGTCTGCTCTCATTTTGCTGGTGGAAACTCGTTTTGACCCTTTTGATCAAGATTTACAATCAAGCTGCTGGTTGTATTCCAAGAATATCAACTCTGAAAAAGGTAGCTCTCTCTCAACTCCATTCCATTTTCCTTTCTCTTTTTTTTTATGCCAAATTGACGATATGATCTTGAAACCTAGGAGTTCTATGTGACGTTCATTAGTCTGATAGCAGTAATTTCAACTCAAATTCAGTTTTTAATTAATGGAATGTTTAATATTCTGTTTGAATTACATATCAGACAACTGTATAATCAATTAATCATAATTCTTGTGTATTGTGTTGTTGTGTTGTTATATAATCATAATTCTTGTGTGTGTGTATATATATATATATATTTTTTTTATTTTGTTGTTGTGTTTACAGAAAATGCTTTTGTCCAAGGCTTTAAGGCAACAAGAAACACACCTAGTAACACCTCTGTTCAGACTGGTGTTTAGCAGTCTAGCTACTCTAGCACTCTCCCGGCCTCATAGCATCCCTCTTTCCCTGCTAATCTGGACTTTTGTGTTTTCATTGGACATGTATTATTTAATTTTCTGTATAAGACTTTAGACGTTGTTGGCCTGTTGTATTTGAACTTTTGAAGTTTTGATCTTGCTTGTTTATGCATTTGAAATTATATGATGTGTGAAACTTTGAATGTGTTTGAACTTTGAATAGTTTGATAATTGATAGAAGTTTGGTATAAGCCCAAAAAAATGATTTAAATGAACTGGGCCTTTCAGTTTGTTGGGCCTCAATCTAAACTTGGTAGAGGCCCAATACCAACCGTACCAACCGAGTACCAACCGTACCAACTAAATTGGTATACCAACTTTGACGGTTGGTTTTGGTACAAGATTTTGTCTACCAATCTTAAGTTGGTTGGTACATGGTATTGGAAAATAGAGTTGGTATACCTACCAATGCCAGCCCTAGTCACCGGCGGCCTAGGCTTCATCGGCTCCGCACTCTGCTTGGAGCTCATCCGACGTGGAGCCCGTGAAGTCTGAGCCTTCGACCGTCGAACCTCCTCCCCTTGGTCCCACCTTCTCCTCGACCAAGGTGTCAACTGCATCCAAGGTACCACTTAATCACTTACCCTTTACTTTAAAGCAAGGACTTCAATATCGACGATTACTGAAATACTGTTGGTTCGAAAAAATAAAATCTTAATGGATAAATCGAGAAAATATCCAATATCGATGAAAATTTTATCAAAATATATATAAAAATTGTATATTCGATCAAAAATAGACTAAATATATAATATCGAAAAGATATGAAAATTAAAATCGATGCTTGAAAAAAAACAGAAATTTTGATGAAATATCGAGGATATAATAGATATTTTAGTCCTTACTTTAAAATCGAGTTTTCTAAGTACCCAAATGTCGAAATTGTCACATACTAAGGAAATAGGAAATGTGATGAACAAAAAGGATGTGGATAAGGCGCTACGAGGGGCGGGTTGTGTGTTCCACCTGGCCTCGTACGGAATGTCGGGGAAGGAAATGCTACAGTTTGGGCGTGTTGACGAGGTTAATATCAATGGAACTTGTCATTTATTGGACACTTGGCTCGATTTCAGGGTCAAAAGGCTTGTCTATGTGAGCACACACAATGTTGTGGTTGGGGGAAAGGAGATTGTGAGTGGGAATGAGGCCCTGAGCTATTTTCCTATTGATAGTCATGAGGATCCGTACGGTAGAAGTAGATCGATTGCTGAGCAGTTGGTTCTTAAGTACAATGCTCGTCCCTTCAGGCAAGTAGTCTTCATTTAGTGAATTGGTGCTAATTGGTTTAGTTGTGGTACTGATTATTGAGCTTTGTAGGAAGAACAATAGTGGGAAGTGTCTTTATACCTGTGCGATTCGTCCTGCTGCTCTATGGACCTGGTGAAGAAAGGCACCTTCCAAGGATAGTGTCACTTGCGAAGTTAGGCTTAATTCTGTTCAAAATTGGTGAAGCAAATGTGAAAACAGACTGGATTTATGTGGATAACATGGTACTTGCGATAGTGTTGGCGAGCATGGGATTCCTGGGAGAGAGAAAGAAAAACAACCTGTAGTCGGTAGTTGGAAACTACCTTCCCCGCCCATAGATTAGTCAGGAAACTTGTAGATACGATGTATATCCTACCTCGCCATGGTGAAAAATCGTCAATACCACATCGGGAAGGTGCTCTCCCAAGCTCCACAAGAAGGCATCATAAGAAGATATATGTGTAGTTAGTCCCACATCGGAAACATGTAATAAGAGAGAACCTTCCTTAGCTATAAAAGGAAGGCTTCCCATATGTAGAAAGCCATCTCTAACACTCTCGGAATGATAACTCACTCCATCCCGGAGAGGATGGATGAGAGAGATATAGATGGATGAATCTTTACTCACTCCCCAAAGGCCTATTGGCCATGATAGTTGATTCGTAAGTGGACGTAGCCATGTCCTCCGATGGCATGGTGAACCACTATATGTCTTTGAGTCTCCTGTGCATGATTGTCTCTTGTTTATATGTTCCACCGTGATTCTATATAGTTCCCGGGATTATGCAGAAACATATGGCGCCGTTTGTGGGAATCAGTACTAAAAGTCTTGTTGCTCTACCAGTAAGCTTATAAAGGGAGGTCAACCTAAGGTATCCAGTATGTAGGCCTAAGCCATCTCGGGCCCAACCCATCAGGAGGCCATATGCAGGCCCATGCCACCAAGAGAGAATGACATAGCCCGACCCACCCGGGTTCCTTTTAGCATCAGGACGTCACCAAGAGCTAAACCACCCGCCTCCAGCCATCGCTCGAGGATGACATCCGGGACCCGGAGTTTAGTCATGACGACCGAGAGCTTCACCAGTGAAGACACACTCCTCCCGCTGCCTGACCATCTTATTACCCCGGTGACTTCAACTATATTAGTCGTCTTCCCGGCCGAGATGAAAATTCGTCAGAAATAGCAAAGGGATCTGCCTAGCATACTCGGGGTCCCGTTGATAGATTGCCGGCTGTCCCTTTGCCTCCGAGATGGCGGAATCCGAGTTCAAGCTAAGTTCATGATCTCGGTTGGCCGAATTCATCAGGAGAGGGGGTTAATGTGGAAGTCGGGATCACCGGACGAGCTCGCACTTTATGGATCACCGGCAGTTTCCCTTCCCTGCTCACCTTCTTGGTCACCGGTTCCATCAATCGACCATCACCAGTACATGGAAATGTCTCTCGGTAGGCATGAGCTGTTGGGGATTGAATATTAGAGCATGCTCCCGGTATCCGGGGTAACAACCCGATATGCCGGCGCAATGGTCACTGGATCCGGGATACGCTTCCCGGCAGCTACCACCGACATCTCGTCTCGTTGATTTGTCTGGTGCACAGCTGAAAATTGCTATGGACACCCGGTATGAGAGGTATGGGGTGAAGAAGAAAGAAACTGGAGAAGTTAACAAATCTTGTAGGCAGCCCGACCGTGCCGGCGACAAGGATTCATCGTCCAAGACTTGGACATGCTTACCGAGAGATTGGCAGCGTCCGAGTTTTACCAGTCAGTGGTAGTCAGCTGTATCTCTCCCGGGATCGTCTCCATCACTCGGGACCGGCCTCATGAGCTCTCCCGGGTCAAGTTCAACAATCAGGTGCAAACGGATTCGCCGGGAACCCGCTTTATCTCGGTCAAGTTCGGTGCCAGACTTGATATTGAAATAAGCAACCGGTAGTTTCTTTGCCTCCGGGATAGCAGAGTCCATGTTTAGGCAAAGCAAGCTTATGTACCCGGTTGGTCGGATTCATCAGGAGAGGGAGTTAATGTGGGAGTTGGGATCAGACCTAATCGACTTGGAACTTGGGTCACTCGATCTGCTAGCATCATTCAACTACAGAAGAAACTGTTTTCAGTTGGGTGCCCACTGAAAAATTGCTACGGACCCAGCTCGGCAGCAACTTCATCTCTCCGGGTTTCAATCAACTTACCCCAATGACTCCAGGTTTAAAGAGTTAGCCATCCGGGAGCAGAAAAGAAGTTGAAGAAGGTAGAGAATTGACCCCATGTGCAAGTCAGGGCTCCACCACCTTTATCTCCGGGTATCGAAAGGGGAAGGCTCAGTGCCTCAGACTAATCTGTAAGCAGCGGGTCTCGGTGGCAAAAAAAAAAAAAAAAAAAAAGCTATGGGGACACTCAGAGCTATTTAACTGGAAAAAGTCAACAAATCTTGTAGGTAGCCCGACCGTACTGGCAACAAGGATTCATCGTCCGAGAGTAGTACATGCATGAATCTATACCTCCTATGTGCACCCATTCGGCAGCTATTTTCACAGATAAGTTGGTTTGTGAAAGTTCATAAGATGCCATGATTTCGTTCTACTTGCAAGTCAACCTGTATATATATGAGTATGCATGTTGGTCTGTAGGTTTTGGCATTCCACCGAGAGATTGGCATTCGACCAAAAGATTTGGCATTCCACCGAGAGATTGGCATTCAACCAAGAGATTGGCATTCGACGTTCAGTATTACACAATTGCATGAACCATTGTGCTTTTTGACAATTATTATGCCATAACAATACTTGGTTGGCCCCATAATTGTGTTGATCAAACTAAACTATGTAAGCTGCTAATCGATCATTTGTTCATTGTGAAGATACAATAATCACTAAGTTTTGAGCACGTATCAAAACTGCCATGGGAAAGTGTAACGCTCGGATGGCCGTTAAAGGGGAACCAACGGTACCTTGCCATTGGAAACGTGAGCACACCTCGCCCGGCCGAATAAGTTTTGAGGCCGGGGGTCAGGAGGGGCATTTTTTATCTTATCGGCGGACTTAAAGATCACGGTGTATATCAAGAAAAGTAAGACCCGGAATGCGCAAGACCCGTTCAACACACATCCTGAGTACGGACTTGGAGGGACTGGGACCAGGTGCCCGTTGATAAATGACTGGTATATGAGCTTATTTTAGCAAGTCCCCACTCAAGATGTGTCTTGAACGAGAATTTGGGGGGACTTGTAGTCGGTAGTTGGAAACTACCTTCCCCGCCCATAGACCAGTCAGGAAACTTGTAGATACGATGTATATCCTACCTCGCCATGGTGAAAGATCGTCAATACCACATCGGGAAAGTGCTTTCCCAAGCTCCACAAGAAGACATCATAAGAAGATATATGTGTAGTTAGTCCCACATCAGAAACATAATATGAGAGGGAACCTTCCTTAGCTATAAAAGGAAGGCTTCCTATATGTAGAAACTCTCTGGCTGGCTGGCTGACTGAATCTCTCTCTCTCCCGATCCCAAAGGCATATTGGCCATGATAATGGAATCTTAAGTGGACGTAGCCATGTCGTCCGATGGCATGGTGAACCACTATATGTCCTTGTGTCTCTTGTACATGATTATCTATTGTTTATATGTTCCACAGTGATTCTACATAGTCCCCGAGATTATGCAGAAACACAACCCATAGCTGCTGGCCAACCTTATTTTGTATCAGACGGTAACAACGCAATACTTGCATCTTTTACTTTAAGATCTTCACTCTGTCGTATTGTTAACTGGAATTAGGTATGATTCCTATTTGCTAAGTTCTAAACTCTAGAGTTTCAGAAATAATATTGATCTACAACCTCCTGCTGATGCTGACAGATGAATGAAAATATCTGAAATGTAATCTATCCTTTCTTACCAAAATCTTCATTATCTGTACCTCAAGCTCTTCGTTTAGGAAGGATTTTTTGGGGAGTTTATACAGTATTATATCTATGGTTGGACCGATGGTGGATTCCTCAACCGCTTATCCTTCCTGCTGAAGTATACAAGGTTTGCTTGGACCAATTTCCTTCTCTTTAATATTTTCCTTTTGGCTCAATATACTTGGTTTTGTGGATGTGGCTGTTCAATCTTCTTCCACCAATTTTTTCTCCTCTTAATTTGAACAGAAATGTATGCGCAGTGAAGTAGATCATATTTACTTGTTTGATTCCTCGTTCCTTTTTATTGTGGTCGAATCGCATTATCATTGGTGGGGCAAAGATCTCCTGTTTCATTCACAACTTCTCTTGGCTTGTGGTTCAGAGCTTCAAGAGTAGTTTTGACGAGACAGGCTAGGGTACCCACCAATACCTCATACCTTTTTTTTCTTTTTTTTTAATATTTAACAATTAAAAAGATCGTAACCTGAAGAACTGGTCATCAGGTTACCCACTTAGAATATGACACGTGAAATTATTATTATTTTTATTTTACAACATATGGACATTTATTACAAACATTTCAACCAAATGTCCTTATGTTTGTAAAAACGTAGTGAAAGATGTAAATATATTCTGAATACAAAAATCATCACTCAATTACAAAACCGAGAACCATATTACGTGAATGAGGACGAATGGTCTATTTGGACATAATTTGAAAATTTACCATCTCGACAACAAATTCGCCCTCAGTTTTGTAAAAGATGTCATAAATCTGTAAATTTGGTCAAGACCTTGTAATTACAACATATGAACATTTATTACAAACATTTCAACCAAATGTCCTTATGTTTGTAAAAACGTAGTGAAAGATGTAAATATATTCTGAATACAAAAATCATCACTCAATTACAAAACCGAGAACCATACTACGTGAATGAGGACGAATGGTCTATTTGGACATAATCTGAAAATTTACCATCACGACAACACATTCATCCTCAGTTTTGTAAAATAATTCATAAATCTGTAAATTTGGTCAAGACCTTGTAATTACAACATATAGACATTTATTACAATATGTTGAACCAGATGTTCTTGTTTTCGTAAAAACCTTGTGAAAGATGTAATTATTTTCTAGATACAAAAAACACCACCCAATTACAAAACTGAGAACCATATTACGTGAATGCGGATGAATGGTCTATTTGGACATAATCTGAAAATTTACCATCACGACAACACATTCGTCCTCAGTTTTGTAAAATAGGTCATAAATCTGTAAATTTGGACAAGACCTTGTAATTACAACATATGGACATTTATTACAATATTTTGAACCAAATGTCCTTGTTTTCTTAAAAATGTTGTGAAAGATATAATTATTTTCTAGATACAAAAAACACCACCCAATTACAAAACCGAGAACCATATTACGTGAATGAGGACAAATGGTCTATTTGGTATAAATCTGAAAATTTACCATCTCGACAGCACATTCGTCTTTAGTTTTGTAAAATAGGTCATAAATATGTAAATTTGATGTAGAACTTGATAGGTTTGTTTTATGGAAAATGGGAGGTGAAGTCTTGGTGACCAAATCTAGTTGAATTATTTGATGATCAAGCTCTGCGTATCAATCTATTTGGTCTAAATCCAGACCAATTTCTTTGTGTTCTGGACTTGTCCTCTAACCATAAAATTCTAGACTTAAAAAACCAAATGGAGGGTTCCGTGGAATATGAATGTTTAGGTGTGAGTATGGAAAAGAGTTTTGAAGAGAGAGAGAGAGAGAAAGAGAGAGAGAGCAGATACCGTCTTACTCCTTAAGCACAGGTTCCCTGAAATCCCTCCACTTTTATTGGACATATTTTAATTTCAATACCATGGGATGAGAGCATGTTTGACATATGTTTGTAATCGATTATTGTACCCATGTCATACAAGGATTATTACTTGGCTTCATAGGATGTCAGGCAGGCTATTCTTGAAAGATATCGAAGATGTACTCTATGCAGATCATGTAGTGCATAATCCATCAACAGTAAGTAAAACCTAAAAGTTTAGGAAAAACAACTCCATCATCACCTGGAACATCTCATAAAAGATGAATGAAGCAAGATTAATATTGTTCTAAAAACACAGCATTCACATTTAGATCTATTTTTAATGTTTTTTATTCTTTGAACCCAAAGGACGACCACGACCACGACCTTTTGCTCCAGTATGGCTTTTGTGGCTTTTGAACTGCTCTTGTCATGATTTTGATTAGAACTACTAGTAGCTTTTGTCTTGATCTTTTTCTTGGCACCACCTTTTTCGCACCCCGCGTCCAAAGCCTCCATAACTTTGACCAATGCTTGGTTATTTGGGTGCTTCAACATCCATAAGATAAGTTGAACGCGACGATTAACAAAATCTAACTGCATTTAGTAATAAACGATAAATACGTACAAAAGAAAACAATATATGCTGCAATCAAATATTGAGTCACCATACGTACCTCATCATTTAACGGCTTTTCATAGTTTATTATGTATCTAAGCAAAAAAATCCCACAATCGTAGTCATTTTTCTGAATGTGAATGTCATCTACACGATAAAGTGTGAATGAACAGAATGACCATCCTTTATCAAAACTATCTTGGATTTGAGCCTTAAATATTGCGTCCACACACAAATTATCAGAGACTCAAATTGACTAACCAAAACGCATCAAAAAGCATAACAACTGATCAGCTTGTTCAGATATTAACAAAAACTGAAATTGAAGCGGACTTAACTTGTATGAGAAAGCAAAAGTGATACATACAGATATCGATTGAAGGCATGTCGTCCAACCCTGACTTTCATGTTTTTACCCGCTTGATGATTTCCTTTGGTTTCGTTGTCGTCTTTATTTCTCTTCGGCGCCATATTCTCTTGAACTTGTTGAGAATAAGAACTACTTGAACTACTGAAAAGAAAAGCAAACCAAGCAAACCCTAACGCGAGATCGAAACATATACAATGACAAATCCACAACAGATCTAGTTCGTGATTGTAATTTTGGATGTTTGGATGGTAAAACAAGATGAAATAAAACGATTGAAGAAAGAACTTACAGTCTTGAAGCACTTGAATTCCCTCATAGTTGGGCGCTTCGACTTCTTGTTAATCTAGCCTAAACACAATTCACTGCTACTTATGCGCATAATAAGATATACATCGTTGTCATAGGGTTTTCTTCAACTACCCTCACATCGCTGAGTGCTACGCATGCGAGTGAAAAAATATCCACTAACAAATGCTTCGGCCCATTTATGTCGTTTGTCATACATCATCTTCACCCAACTTCTATTTTGAAGACCATATTTATCCACCATATCACTCCATCGTTGCTCAAAACCAGAAGGGCTTGTTTCATCAAACATGCAACGTCTAAACTCTGCAACTATTTTAGGATTGCGCAAATTTTTCAGAGAATTTCTGGATACATGCCAGGAACATAGACGATGTGGACAACCAGGAAAAACTACCTCGATTGCCTTCCTCATTGCTTCATCTCCATCAGTCAAGATGGCACGAGATTTTCTGCCTTCCATGGATTCTAAAAACGTCTTCAAAACCCATGTGTATGTCTCTTCTGTTTCGTCCACCAGTAATGCAAAGCCAAAAACTACAGTCAACAAATGGTTGTTTGAACCCACAAACAATACCAAGGGATTCTCATAATGATTAGTCGAGTCTCTCCAAAACAAGTTAGCCAACCTGTTAACAGACATGTAGTTAGATCATTGAAAAAAAAAAAAAACATGTGTATACACATACACACACACACATACATATACACATATTAAAAATAAAATTAATTAGCTGACCTTTTATTCTCATCTGTGCTATACTTGTAAAATAATTTCTTATCTTCAGCAGCTTTTCCTTTGAGATAGCCAAGTGTGGCATTTGCATCTCCTCCAATCATATCTTCACGCTGACTTGCATCTAACTTATTATACAAGTCTTTAAGTGTAAAACAAACATTTGCATACCCTCCTGATACGTCAACCATGTATTCATATGCATGACAAGTCTTTATGGATGCTCTCCTCATAGATTTGGCAATGGATGCTCTCCTCATGCTAAGTCACAATCTAAAACTGACCAATGTGACCTAAGAAAATGAGACTCATGTGGCTGTACAAGATCGTGTGAATGGTCTGTTATGAAGTCTACTACAATATACGAGTTATTCTTCTTAAAGTACCTTATCTTGAACAAACATGGGCAGTGGCACCTTGTCAATTTCTTTGGCATGCGGACCTTGTTATTAATGTCTGTATGCTTTTCTCGTCTTTCCCCCTCTGCAGAACAAACCCATTTGCGGATAGTGACTCTCCCAGTTCTTGTACTTGTTCTCATGTCATCTTTTCTTACATCAAAACCCATTTCTTTTGCATAATCATAGTAAAAAGTCTCTGCTGCCTCCACTGTTACAAACTCCACACCTATAAGGTTTTCTGCAGACAATTTATCATATCTGATACCATTATTCTGTAAATTACTGTGTGACATCTCATGTTGAGGTTCATTTTTTGATGCATCTTTATTTGACATCTGCAATTTCAATATAGTATTACTAAACTTAACTACAATTATTATACTCTGCAATTTCAATAATAGAACTAAATGCAACTTATAATCCAAGTTACTTGAGGCAAAAGCATGATTTCCAGTTTTGATTGAAGACAAGGAGTGACATCATAAACCAGAAAAGGAGTTCCAGTTTTGAATGCAACTCATAATCCACATTCAAGTTACTTGAGAAAACAGAAAAGGAGTGACATCATAAACCTGGGTAAATTGATTCAAGACATATGGGTTAGCACTTAGTGAATATAGAAGAGGAGAAACATCAACAGCAGCACATGAAATTTTCATAATAGTGGGCTTCAAATCAGATGCAAAGCGTAAGCTTTACCAAGTACACATGCCACTGTATGACCAATTCATGATCTGGCAAAGTTACTAACAATTCATTCCAACATCGAATAACAAAAGAACCTAGTTGCACAAATACACTAACATTAACTCATTACCACTATCATGAACAAGAACTCATCGAAAAAAAAAAAAAAAAAACATGAACAAGATTTTTAATTTCTCAACACATTGGTATCCTGACCATCACACTCTCACCCTCAAAGTCAAGAACAAGAAAACAAGAATGAATACTAAAAGCCCCGTATCAATTTGAAACGGTGAGAATGGTAGATTGAAGCAATTGCATCTCTAAATACAATTTTATGCGAACTAAAAAACCCAAAACACAACCATCCAAATCAATACCACAATCCACTCGACTTTACCCCAAAAATTTCAAACCAAAAAACTACAAAATAATTAAAATAACAATCAGAGAATCGAACCTGGTTTCAAGAAACTTGCGGGTTAGAGGAGATCAAAATGGCGATCAATTCAACCTCTATTCTTCCAATTGAACAATTAAACTACAACTTCATCCTCCATTAAATGAACAGGCATCAACCTAGCTCTTGTTATCCTCAAACGAAACCGAACCCAACTTCCATTCCCCTGATTCAAACGAAACCAATGAAAAACACAAGATCGTGCTGTAAAATCAAGAATTGGGTTTTACATGCTCTGTTCGATTGAAACCTGATAACCGAAATGGATTCTCTCTCTCGTCTCTCCGTGCAAATTGAAATGCCGTTCTCTGCTTCTCTGTATCTTTAGTCGTCTTCTTCTTCTTACTCGCGAACCCTATTTTTTATATTTTTTTAATTAGGTTGAAAGTGACCGGGTAAACAAGTATTCAATTCAGAATATTTATATCCATTAGATATATTAACGATCCAACGGTTACAAATATTCATAAAAGTCACAGTATGACATACCCACCAGTACTGTAGAATTTTCCAGTTTTGACTTTGTGAATTTAATCTTCTGTGGAAACAACCATCAATCTGCTATGTTAATTACACACGCGCACGCATACTTCAGCATATTTAAGCAATTCTATTATGAACATTTATATGTTACTATGTGGTATAATTTACAGGTTGGTGTAACCCACTACTTCTCTTACCTTAAAGCCAAGGAAGAGCTTGGCTATGTTCCAATGGTGACTCATCGGGAGGGCATGGCTACTACAATCTCATACTGGCAGGAGAGGAAAAGGAAAACTCTGGATAGGCCTACAATATATGCATGGCTATTTTGTGTGATTGGCATGGGTATGGTATTTTGTGCCGCTTATTTGCCAGACATCGGACCTGTACCGCTCTTTAGACCTATTAGCCTCTTCTTTTTCCGGTCAATGTGGATAGTGAGGATAGTATTCCTTCTAGCTACTGCATTCCATGTTGGAGAGGCTGTATACGCTTGGAGCCTGGCAAAAAAGGTAGATCCTGCTAACGCAAGAGGATGGTTCTGGCAGACCGTTGTTCTCGGGGTGTTTTCACTACGTTTTTTGTTGAAGAGAGCAAAGAAGTAAGGCATGAGCTCTTCAGTGCATGTTTGTTTGTTGGAACTAAATGAGACAGTGTTAAATAAAGAGTCCAGTTTAGTTAGTATTGTGTTTGGTGTCACTGTGTACTAAAATAAATGAGCTTACGTAACACCTTGTTTTCATTTTGACTTCTTTAGGTGATGTTATTATGGGTACTTAAATATGTCATCCTTAAATAACACCATCATTCTAAACTATAAACCAAGCAAACTAACATCTAATCTCATGCAACACCAAACACGGGTTAATATTAGTGCAACTTAAGACACCACACATACGTCTATGACAGTTTTAAAAAATAAGGAAGTGTAATGTAGTCCCGAGTACCAAACATGCACTTAGTGTACTTACAATTGTAAGCTAGTTTATCTGTGGTATGATATAAGATTTTGTTAAAGATTCCTTACGACTCCACAGATGGAAAATACATGCGGTTTGAACAAAAATTGATTCTCCACAGTTTCGGGAGATCGAAATAAAATTCAAATTGATCACCCAAAAGGGTTAGAGGAATGGCTGCTTGCTGGACAGGTTACTAAAGACCATTTGCAATTCATTTCAGGGTCCTTGAAGAATGTATTTGCTGTCGTTGGAATCTTCATAGTATTCAAGTCCGATTCAATGACAATTCGTTGATGGTTTCGTAATTTCAAAATTAAAGAACCAAGATCTCGAGCTTTCAATCTCAAACTTCCACTCTAATTTCGAAATTAACCCTTGTACACCTACTCTCAACCAAGATCTATAGTCACCCTTGACATCTCTGCCCCATACTACCCAAAGAGATATAAATTGTGACTTGAGCACTGCATTAAGCATATGATTGATCAACAATACGACTCGAGTCACCCAAGTCTAAAACAATTGGAAAAAGGTGGTGCACCAAATTGTGTACTTATCATTGCATTAAACATATGACTTGATCACCAAATTGTGACTTATGGTACTCCAAGCCCTTTGTATTCATCTAGTTGGAGTTAGCTTGCACAGTCTGTCTTACTCAACTTTGTTTTTGTCATTGGGATCCGGGCTTGAAGGAGTGTTAGAATAGAGCACTTTCAATACATCTTGCTTTTCGAGATCCAAAGGAACGATCTCTTTACTTCTTTGGCAACAATGTCCAAATCGGGCATGATCCATTCTCTCCAAGCCTGAGCCCAGACACAGGCCCAAAGACCTGGGGTCCAAATCCAAGCCCGAGTCAAGATTTGGGTAGCAGAGAGGAGCAACAACTGCAGCCACCCGACTCCCGTCTGTTGAATAGCTTCAGCTCCGCTCTTCAGAATCCAATCCAGAAAACCATTCGAATTCCGGGCATCAAAATCCCTACCTGAGTCTGGCCTCAAAATGGAGCGCAGCTTTCCAAGTTCTAGATTCGGAGATGTCCAAACCTACTTCCAGCGGGCGGCGCCTGTCGTCGACGCTACAAGAGCCGTCAAACCGAACCATAACTCTCCGACCACTTCATTCGATGTCTCAGACACCCTTTTCTTGAAAACACTCTCAACTTCAACGAATCGCTGCGGAAGGAGCACTAGGTCAGGTGTGGGAACACTAGGCTCGCCGCTGCCATTAGAAAACGTGGGTTTCGGAACCCTAGGCCCGTTAAACGCGGAGCATTCTAAGTAACGTACATAAGGAACATGAAAAGATATTGGAATCTCTAGGCAGTGTAACCAAAATTAATTCACAGCGACGACGGCTCGGTTCGAACCTTGAACCTGCAGATCATGTTTCGTTTTCACCAGCCCAAATAATAATAAAGAAGCCCAAAACCCCAAACCCCTTTTCACCTGCTTGTGCTGCTAAATTATGAAATTATTGGTCAGGATGTGGGTAAGGCCAAGGAAATGAGACTACGATAAGGGGATAATATTGCAATGCATAATTGGTGACTCCCTAAATCCTAAACCCTGGAATAGCAGATCTTTTAAAATAAAATTTTAGAGAGTTACCATCTTGTAACAGTTTACAATACAACAATGTTGAACCGTTTCAGCTAATGGAGTCATAAAGTGTGGACGTAGGAGATGTCAGCATACGTACCCTGTGTTTTATTGCTTGTGCTCGCTGCATATTCAATTGATTTTGTTGGATATATGTCTTGTAACCATCACCATAAGAGCAAAAAGACTTGATGACTCATAGTTTTGTGAAGAATTTATCCACTACCAGCCTTGGTGAATTGCAGACCCATTTTCAGGAAAGTGGAAGGGTAATTTGAAGAGTTCTGAATAAAGTGATGCTTGTATTTTGTATTCTTTTATGTTTTAGTTTTGGTTTGTGTATGTTATTAATTTAATTTTTTGTTCTTTTGTCTATGGCTTCCATCGTTTCCGGGATTGTGAAACATCTTCGGCACGCCAATCGTTCTTTGGTGAGGTGTGGGCTGTCAGTGTTATCGCCTCCGCTCACTGAGGGTCTTCAGCATCAGCAGCAGCATCTCCCGCTCCTTCAACAGGTTTGTTTCTCCTTCAATCATGCCCTTGTAGTGTTACTTTTGTCTGGTTCATTCTCCATTTGGTTCCTGTTGGAGTTATTCATATCTGTTTTTTTATCTTCCATTTTCTTTTTGTTTTTCCTTTCTTTCTTGGAAACACAGTCATTGACGATATATCAAAGATGTCTATTTTCAACAACTGCGCCTGCTTCTGCAAATCCAGAAGAATCAAAATCAAAAGCAAAAACTACGGAAAATGCTAATTCTGATGAAGGGAGCAAGTCCGGGGAATCACATGAAAGCAGCGATGGAGGGGTATTTGAAACAATTTCATTTGACATTTCTTTCATGTAGTCGATATAAAATGTAATTGAATTTCATCGACTTTGATGATGCCTTTTGTAGCCTGTTTCGTGGTTGAGCTTTTTGTTGCTCGTAGCAACTGGGGCAGGAGTCATCCTCTACTATGACAAGGAAAAGAGACAACATCTTCAAGGTAAACTACTATGGTGAGTTGGATATATGTGACTTTGGAATGTGGGACTTCATAACTTAAGTCAGCAGCTTTGTTAGGAATTCGTCAATGTCCTCAGGTTCTAATTGATGAATAAAGAGTCATGTTTTTCTAATCATTAGAGTTTAACTTCTTACATTGAAAGGAACTCGCTGGAACTTCTTTCCCTAAAGTAGCTTCATATTAGTTTAACAATCTACTGCCAATATTGACTATGTAGTTAGAGCATAGCTTCCTGCTCTATTAATGAACTCTTCTCACTCTCTGTTGCGGTTTCTATCAGCATGGACTCAGAAGATGCTCCTTGAGTTTAGACAGATTTAGCCCCTCGATAAGCTGTTCCAGACTACTCAAGTGACTTGTAGCCTTTTGTTCTCTCGTAAACCAGGTCACTTGTAGCCCAAGTGCTTAATATTGATTAGTTCTGTGATATGACTACACTAGTCAGAGATTACATGACAAAGCACAAGTGTCACCTGTTATGACCTGGTCTATACTTTTTGTCTTTTCTATTCAGTATAATCAATATTTGTTGTTCTTGTATCTCATGAAGCAGTACAATTGTGCATACAATTCATTTTTGTTGTCTCTTCTATGGTACATTAACAATCGTGCTTCTATTTTTCCCTCATAGGCTTGATGATAATCTGCCCGTGTTGTAGTTACATCACCTATGTTATGTTCTTATGGTATGCTGTTGCAAATTAATTTTGGTATAGACTAACATGCATTAATTTTGCGGCAGGCATATTTGACGCATCCAAGGAGGTGAAGCAAGGACCATCTGCGGGAACAGCTGCCATTAGAGGTCCATTCAAACTTATCAACCACAATGGGAAGCCTGTGTCTGAAAAAGACTTTTTGGGGAAATGGAAATTGATATACTTTGGTTTTACTCACTGCCCTGATATCTGCCCAGATGAGTTACAGAAACTAGCTGCTGCAGTTGATAAAATAAGTGAGTTGTATGTTTGAACATCTGTTTGAGTTGTTTAATGTCTTCTCTCCAACAGATAAATTATGATTGCATCTGATATGCTAGAATGATCTTTCATATTCTTAATGCATTCTCTAGCATTCAATGCCTGAAAAGTTGATTATCTGTTGTTGCAGAGGCCAATGCAGGGATTGAGATAGTCCCCGTATTCATCTCTGGGGATTGGGATTGATATACTATATGAAGACAACTGAAGAAGATTCAGATTATCTTGTTGATCATTCCATAGTCATGTACGTATCAACCTTCTGTAGATTATCTTCTATACTGTAATGATTCTTCCTTTCTTACCCATAAAAACAACCGAGTCACATTTTCATGTTCTAGCATTTTGTGTATAGCTAATTCTTAATTAATCATGCTATTTGACTTGAACAGAGCACTCTGAACAAACAACAAAGTATCGACTTTGTTGAATTGTTTATAGATCTCACCAAATTGGTATTGCTTGTCAAAATCAATATGCTTGACATATTTGTTTGTTGTCAACTTGTCATATACCTTTCTTTCATCGTTGGTGAAAGTTTGATTCGTTCTGTAATGTAAGAATATATCTTTATGCTCTATGCATTATACCATAATTGTTGGTTCTTGTGCAGGTACTTGATGAGCCCTAGTATGAACTTTGTTAAATTTTTTGGGAAGAACAATGATGTTGATTCCCTTGCTGATGGCATAACCAAAGAGATACAGCAGCACAAGAAATAGAGGCAGAGGCATACTTTCTGTTCCTTCTCAACTAATGACATTTGCCCACTTTATAATTTATCTTTGAGTAAAGTGGTCATCTCTTTTTTCCTTTTTCTTGATATTTCTGATTCTGGTTATATTTTAGAACAGTAGAAGGATTAGTAGCCGGGACAGTGACTATGAAATGAAAGGATCAACATGAAGATTTTATGTTGAAACTTATGAGAGTTGTTCCAAGAACAGGATTTTGGCTTCGGCAAGGTTAGCCGGTTAAAGCTTATTGGCATTGATATCTTTCATTGTCTGGACACCTAAGTCAGTGAAACTTCATTAGTTTTGTATTTCTGCTATGCATAAACACTTCCAAAAAAAATAAATAAATAACATGCATAAATTATTTTAGTTTTTTGGTTATTTTTACTTTTGCGTGGCTGTAGATTCATTCATTGTCTCTTTAGATTCATTCATTTCCAAATCTTGCAAGAGTTGCCTAGTAGGCTAGGAGATGGCTACATTTCACTGTTTCCTTTTTTTTTTTTCTTTTTTTTTTTTCTCTATTTCTCATTCTCTCCCTCATCGGATATGGTTGTCGACCTCCTTGACGACTGACAAGTTACTTGGAGTTGGGTAGTGTGGTGCACGATGTCGTCAGTGCAAGTCAGCGACATACATTGATGGCCCAGCAGTTTGTTATTAGGTAAAACAGACATGAGTCTCCAGTAGTTTTATATGGGAGATGATCAAGTAAGAATGATGCATTGCTAGGGAGACCTTTCTGAGACCAGAAAAGGCAGAGTTAGTTTCGGCAGGCCGGGTGTCACTGACAATAAAGATTAGGTGGTCTGTCACTAAGTTTCACCCAAACTTTTAAAACTAGGGGGCTTTTCGTTTCTCTTCCTCACGAAGTTTACAAAGGTGCCGAGAAGCATATCAGCCGGTGACTATCCTCCAGCAACTGGGTGATGTTGCTGGAGGTGGGGTGTATAAGAGGGAAGAAGGTAAGAGGTAGACGTAAGAAAAAAAAAGAAAAAAAAAAGAAACCAAACTAACTATGAGTACGATACCGGGATTCACATAATGCCAACACCGTACCCTACAATAGAAAAGTACATGAATACAGATAGTTACAATAATTTTCCATTTAATGGAGAACCATAAAATCAATTAGCTATTCTCTGCCAAAAACCGAAACAACAAGGGTACAACAATTTGAAAGAAACATCCAAAAGCAACATCAATCTCGTGCATTCAACCAGCTCGAAAGCTCCATGATCTTAAGCTTTCCGGAGAGCAACAGCAGACAGCAGAATCAACACTGTGAACATAACAACCGCGACGAATGCTGAAACTACAGCCCCGCTGGTTTGCTGGCAGAAATCAGTGAACTGTTGGCAGATAGCAAGCCAATTTGCATCCGAGCTCCCATTGTGAGCCAAGTAAACTATGGCGGCCGCAGCGGCAGCAGCAGAAGTGTTCAGAGTAAGCGCCACCTACATTGAATGAACAGTTTCCATGTCACGATTTACGACTATATGAGATGAAGTCTACGTAGAAATACAATTACTTGTAGCAAGAACGCGTACATTAAATATTTTAAATGTTGAGATCGATTGTAGGTTAGAAACAGAGCTAGCTTACAGTGTCGAAGATAAGCAAGAGAAGCCTTGGAGCAACTAATTTGGGACGGACGATGGAGACTATGGAGAAGGGGAGGGAGAGGACAAGGTAGCCGCTCACTATGGCCATTGCTATCACAAAAAACCTGCAAGTAATGTAGCTTGTAAGTTGTGAACTGAGCATAATTATCGATGTAACGTATAACAATGCGGTAAATGTAGTCAAGAGCTAGCGAGGCAACATGCACGTACGTGAAAGTGGGCATGTCATCATAACCAGCTGAAAACTGGAAGAACTGTGTGAAGAAAGGAAGAGTCTGCTCGCTGGACGCCATGGTCACAGTGGCACCTAGAGCAGCTGCGGTGGCGCCTAGCCTTAGAATGAAGTCGAGCACTGCAACTCCCTTCTTCCATCCAGCTCCCTTATTGTGATCGTGCTTGGGATCAGCAGCGAGTACCCTCATCACATGATATGCCTCATCTTTGTGAGCAGCCTTCCTTCTTGACGATGATGACTCTGCGTGAGTGCTGATCATCGGGGCTGAATCACTTCTGTTCATCTTTACTACGTAAAAGATCGAAATTTCAGTAAATTTCACTTGATTAAGCTTCTATGTACGTGTAACCACAATGTATATAGCTGAATGGCCAGAGATATAGAAATGAGAAGCCAACTGTGAATCTGTGATTGAACATGGTGATAGGTTGGGGTTTATATATGGATGAACCGGTACGTAGGGGACTAAAGCTTTTTTTTTTTTACTAGTAAAGAAATTAGGGAAGTCGTTGCTAACTTTCTCCATTAGTCCTATAATCACAGAAATTAAGGTGGAGAAGTGTGACAGGTACGAAGATGTTACATTGGAGTGGTTGCATTATTCGATTTATCATTCTATATTTACTATCGACGAATATATTTTAGGTATTTGACTAATAATGTCAAACGATGAATACATATGTAATGTTAAACATCTGTTAAAGTGGTACACTTTTTGTTGACATGATGATTTCAAATGCAAAGGTAGTTGCCCCTTAATCATTTACAAAGTTGTACATAAGACCGATAAAGGCCGGGATGAAGTCATGAAACTAATCATGTTATGAGCAGAATATCAATACGTCAACTAAACCGCAAAGCGGAATCATAATCAGTATGTATTTTTCTTGTAGTATGCTTTAGGTTTGTCTTTGGTTAATTTAAGTGTATGTTAGGTATTTGAATTCAGATATTAACGAAGTACTCACACTTCGAAATCAGTAGAAATTCTCTTGAAAAATGTCGATCTCTGAGTTCAATGGCTGACAACTCAACAGCTTGTGAAGTTGTTCAGCAAAATCTTACCAAGACATTGTATTGGCAAACCAAATATATATATTTGTTAAAAAGGGAGAAATCACATTAGTGAAACAAACAAATGAAATAAGAAGGGAGAAGCCATACAAAACATACAGGTTTGAAAGAGAAAGAAGAACAAAGAAATGAGCACGCAGGATGTGTTGGAAAAAATATAGGCATGGAAGAAGGAGAGGAACAAAGAGATGACCCAGTAGGAAAATGAAGGATATATATGGTTGAGATTGTTGGTGCTTAAGATTTTGATTTTTCTTGCTTTTATGAGTTTATCGTTATTACCCTTACAATAGAGGCATTTGGGTTTAGTTTGATGGGAAAGTGCAGGGTGAGTTAGCTGAGGCATTCTTGGTCAGTCATCCATTGTTGATTGGCCGGCGTCCTATTGGCTCTGGGAGCTGTTATGCCCTATTCTTCTGAAACTTTGCTTACATATGTTAAAGAGTTTTGAACTGGTGGTTGTATTATTCACACACTCGGCCGAAGCAGTACAATGCCTTTATATAGGCTGTTACAATCGAAAACCCTAGATGGGTTGTATAAGGTAACCTACTTCTACAAGGAAACATTGTTACAACAATAAGGATAAAGATACACAACTAATTACTTGCTTCAATACTCCCCCTCAAGTTAGAGTGTATGTTGATTACACCTAACTTGTTAAGAAGCAATCCAAACTGCATGGTGCTCAAGGGCTTGGTAAACACGTCGGCAGGTTGGTCTTTTGTCCCAATGTGTACTGTTCGAACTACTCCATTTTGGATCTTCTCTCGCACAACGTGGCAATCTATCTCAATGTGCTTCGTACGTTCATGGAAAACCGGGTTGAATAGATGCTTGGTTGTCACAAAAAATCTAGTAGGAGCTAGTTGTCGAACATGGAGGTCATGCAAAATATTTCTAAGCCATGTTACCTCACAACACGTGGAAGCCATGGAGCGATATTCAGCCTCTGCACTTGAACGAGACACCGTTCCTTGCTTCTTGGTTCTCCATGATATTGGTGCCCGACCAAGCATGATGCAATAACCAGTTATGGAACGCCTAGTGTCCTTACATAGTGCCCAGTTAGCGTCACAGAAAGCTGTTAATTCAAGATTACCTGATGATGGAAGTAGAATCCCTTGACCGGGGTTGTACTTGATATAGTGCAAGACCTGATGAGCAGCATTCAGGTGTGGCTACCGTGGTTAGTTCATAAATTGGCTCAAGATGTGTACAACATATGCCAAATCAGGCCGTGTAATGGTTAAATAAATCAAACGGCCCACAAGCCTTCTGTACTGTGATGGATCTTGTAATAGCTCACCATTTGCTTGTTCAAGAGAAATATTCTGATCAACAAGAAACTTACAAGGTTTACTGTCGAGATACCCTGCATCTTCAAGTACCTCAAGTGCATATTTGCGTTGACAAAGCACAATTCCTTTCTTTGATCTTGCCACTTCAATACCGAGGAAATATTTTAGCTTCCCAAGGTCTTTTAATTTGAATCTGCCGGAGAGGAACGATTTTGTTGCTTCAATGTTCTCTAGGCAGTTGCCTGCTAAAATCACATCGTCCACATAAACTAGCAAAGCAATAAATTTCCCGGATTTGAACCGCACAAGTAAAGAGTAATTGGCCCAAGATTGAGCAAAGCCAGCAGCCTTTAGCGCACCAGAAAGTTTGATGAACCATTGTCTTGAAGCCTGCTTTAAACCATATAAACTCTTGTGCAATTTACACACCTTTGTCTCCCCCTTTCGTCCGAAACCAGGAGGAAGATGCATATACACTTCTTCAGTAAGATCTCCATTCAAGAAAGCATTGTTGACATCAAGTTGGTGCAAATGCCATCCTCTAAGAGCTGCAAGGCTAGGTAGAACTCGTACGGTGGTGAGCTTTGCTATTGGTGCAAAAGTCTCCCTGTCAAGACCCACCCCGAATTTCACCCTGAAATTCAACGTAAGTCTTGCGGGGTCCACCTCCAAGGAAATTTACTGAAAAACTCGGCAAACCTCCCTTGAAAATGGACAACCCTAACCCAAAAAATTCAAGAATTACCCTCCTATAACGAAACAACCATCCTCCAATTCATCCCATAAATATCCAAATAATATAACAAACTTCAACCTCCGAGAATTCGAAAAAAATATAACATAAGTCTTAGCACACCACTGAAAAAGTAAACGCTAACCCCAAGGGTAATCAGAGCTACTAAAAACTAGAGAAAGCAAAAACATACACTGGTAGGTTAAACAGATAACCTACTGGTGAAAAGTGGTGGAGAAGTGGGTAACTATGTCTCGCCTCCTACTAGTGACGACCCGAACTCTGCAGACTAGGCATTTTTAAAATGAAGAGCCCAGGGGAAAACATTTGAAAATGTTATAGTGAGTGGACAAAAATAAAAAGAATAAATAAAGAAAATAATTAACAATGTTTTCCCAATTTAATTTTTAAGGAAATCGAATGCATGCCCCAAGCGATAAATCTTTTATCTCATAAATATCGAGTCTCTTCAACTCAAAAATATATACCAATATATGTATGTATTTACACATGTCTGTACTCCCAATATAATTATTTCATAGATATAAAATAATTTATATAGGGCTACTACGCTCGCGTTTAACGCCTTAATGCGGTGATACACTACGCCATTAAGGTGGACAGACGAGTGTATAAATATGTGCTCATACCTCCTATATGAATTAAACACTCATATAGGGCTACTACGCTTGCATTTAACGCTCACGTCACACCATAATGCGGTTATATACTACGCCATTAAGGTGGACAGACACATATGGCTAGCTAGCATTTATATACATACTCTCCTCATAAATATATTTATAATTTACCGAAAAATCTCATTTTCGGTAACTCTTCAAAATAAATAAAATAGTTAAAAGCTTCAATAAAAGAACTTGCTCAATAGTAAATCAATGCATGCATATTATTTAAAACAAAAGTCCACTCACTAAATAGGCTTAAGCCTGATGTCGATCCGAGGCTTCTTCTGCTCGAGCCTCCTCACGTCCTGTTCCAAAAACATAATTAAATCCCCAACTTTAAACCAACACTTAAACAAAAATAGGCAAAATTAAATGTGAGCTTTATCCACGCTCATCCTTACCCAACTTCGTCATTCTTAAATCGATACGATCCAAACTTCACCACAAATACCGGCAGCCTTAAATCAACCTTCTACCGCCTAAACAACATTAATCTAACGACCGGATTTCTAACCAATTAACCGCCTTCACCAATCTTTCAAAAAATCCAAAACCTATTCAAAACTCCTTCAAAAATTCTAAACTTCATACCATTAAACTCCCTTTAATATTACACATCTAAAACCATGAAAATCCCCCTAACAGTGACGGCCGGCGGCAGACTCCGGCGACCTCCAATGCCTACCAAAATTTAACAGCATCTTCCTCTCAATCCCCTCTACAACTTTCCTAACTACCACCAAACCCAATTTCATACTTAACTAGGTCAATCGAACAAAAACATAAAATAGAGCCCTAGAATTTCAACTCACCGATTCTCCTTACTTAGCTCAAGAGGGAGTGAATCCTTTGGAGGGATTGTTGCACGGGAGGAGGGCTTTCAAACTAGCCAAGTGGCTCCGGCTATAGCGGTTGGAGGAGGGAGCTCCGGCGGGAGGGCAGCTGGACTTCCAGTGGTGATTACTTCCACACGGCGGCGGTAGCAGCTCGATCACCTAACCAGGAATGAAGAGGAGAAGGTGGTGGTTCGATGGGGACCGACGTGGCGGCCGGAGCTGGCCGGACGGCGGCAGGCAGTGGTGGAGAACACCGGCGAAGGAAGAAGAATCGGGGGAGAGGAGAGAGAGTCGGGGAAAGAGAGAGAAATTAAGGTTTGGGCTTTTTCCAAACAGGTTCCCCAACCCACCATTTAAAACCCAACACTAAAAATTAACACCCCAAAAATAATACCCTACTAAAAATTACCTTTTTACTAGCTAAATTTTACCCTTTTTACCGTTTTCAAATAATTCTCCTACAAATAATTTCTCCAAAATAATCGTCCCTCAACACCCCTCTAAGGACCTTTGAAACTATAAACTCTTTTACAAAGACGGTAAAAATCTTATTAATACCAAGCTAGTAAATAGGTTAAAAAATTAAGAGTTGGGATGTGACACTCCCTATAATCAATTCCGGCCACTTGACTATAACCTTTTGCAACGAGACGTGCTTTGTACCTGTCAATTATGCCATAAGGATTTAGCTTCAATTTATAAACCCACTTGCAGCCAATCGGTCTTTTGTTAGGCGGCAATGGAACAAGACTCCAAGTCTTGTTGGCTTCTAAGGCTTGAATCTCATTTTGCATGGCTTTATGCCATTCTGGGACCTGTACTGCCTGTGAATAAGAAGTTGGTTCTTTGTGGAGGGTGAGTTGTGCAGTGAAAGCATGATGAGAAGGTGACAGATTATCATAAGACAGTACATTTGCAAGGGAATGAAAGGTACCTAACGCCGGTTCAGACGATGAAACGGAGCGAGAAGGAAGAACTATCTCGATGTGGAAATCTCGCAAGTAACCTGGAGTGTGAGTGTTTCTGGATGACCGACGAGAAGAGGAGTTATTATGACTCGATGATGGAGGAGGGTCCGGTTGTTGTTGTTCTACCAAGGATGGAGGGCTAGAGTTATCGAGATTGATTAGATGATTATCGATAGGAGCTGACTCATTTGGAAGGGAGTTATCAGATGAAGCCGTTTCGGTAGGAGATATGTCAGAGTTATTTTCTTATGGTGTTGGAGTAGAATTAGGAGAAATAGGTGGCGGAAGTGGTGTTTGACTTGAACCCAAAGAAACCCTAGTATTACCTGAAACTTGTGGCTCATCTCAATCTCTAGGATAGTCAGAGATATTCGGTGTATCTCGAATTGAATTACTGCCTATTGAGCGTTGTTTTGACGTGGACGGATAAGGAAATGTGCTTTCATGGAAATCGACATCCCTTGACACAAAGATTTTGTCAGTAGCTAAATCAAGAACTCTATAGCCCTTTTTTCCATGTGGATAACCCAAAAACACACATTTGATTGACCAGGGCTCAAATTTTGGTGGTTTAGTCAGATGGGTTGAGGCAAAACAAAGGCACCCAAAGACTTTGAGATGTGTGTAACTTGGCTCTTTGTTAAATAACCTTTCGAAAGGACTCTTACCTCCCAAAAGTGGTGTAGGGGTTCGATTGATTAAATATGCAGCTGTTAAAATTGCATCACCCCAAAAACTTCTAGGAAGACTTGCTTGAAATAACAAAGCTCGTGCCATGTTGAGGAGGTGTCTATGTTTCCTCTCAACCACACCATTTTGTTGAGGTGTGTTAACACAACTTGTTTGATGACAAATCCCTTTTGACGCATAAAAACTTTTGTGATCAAAATCAAGACCATTGTCACTACGCACAGTTTTAACTCGTGCGTTATACTGATTGTCAACAAAGGTAATGAAATTGACCAAAAAAGGCCAAGCCTCAGACTTTTGAACCATTAAATATACCCAGGTACTCCTAGTGTAATCATCGACAATGGTAAGGAAATACTTGGCTTCTGTGTAAGTAGGTTCATGATAACCTCCTCAAATGTCAACATGGATTAAATCAAAAGGTAATTCACTTGAAATCAAACTTAAAAGAAAAGGCTTTCGAGTTTGTTTAGCTAAAGGACACACAGGACAAGTACTTGCAGTGCAAGATTTATTTGAAAGAAAAGAAAACTGAGAATAAACTCGACTTGAAGGGTGTCCAAGCCGCTAATGCCAAAGAGAGGATGACTGACTCGAGACATTGATACATGTTGCTTGCTGAGTTTTGCTGAGACAGTATAGACCCTCCCTCTCAGATCCCATCCCAATCATCTTCCCCGATTGTAGGTCCTGTATGACACAAAAATCCTTTAGAAACACCGTGATGAAATATGAATCACATGCAATTTTGCTGACAGATATGAGATTTAAATAAAAGAGAGGCACGCATAAAACATTGTGTAAGGTGAATTGTGAGGAAAAGGTGACTGTGACGATGTAAGTGACTCTAGCAAGGCTACCATCGGGGAGTTTGACATTTCTATTTTGGACAGGATGTTTGATGGTGAGAAGTTTAGGATTGCACACTATGTGGTCAGTTGCCCCACTATCTAAAATCCAAGTACTTTGCTTGTCACAACTCATGAATTGTAAAGCTTTACCTGAAAGGTGTTCAAGGTTAGAGTTGTTACCGACATGGTTGGCCGTGCTATTTTTCTTCTCATTCAGCATGTCAAGAATTTGTTTACACTCATCTTGAGAGAAAGGAAAGTTGGCAGCCTTTCCATCTTGTTCAAATATGGCCGCAAGCTGGTTGATGCGAGCCTCACGGTTCTGTGTGCTTGACCCTGCTTCCAAAGCTTTCCTCTTGTTGCAATACTCATAGGTATGGGGCTTTAAACCACAGAAAGTGCATGTTAAGTGTGCACGGCAGAATTTGGTGAAGTGACCCTTACCACACTTTGCGCATTTCTTCTTCTCATTGGTTTGAACACCATCGTCGCGGCTCAGATCCTTGACGGCAAAGACAGCCCCTTTGGGCTGTTGCATTGGAGCTTTTCCGCCTCCAATCGAAGCTTCTACTTGCTTTTCATGGCGTAATATCATCGAATACTCCATCGAACACGCATTTGAGAATAGTTCTCATTCAGCCCCATCAAAAATTTCATTGTTTTCTGATTCTTGATGTACTTGCTGATCTTGCTGCCTTCTTCACATGTCATGTGACAGAGGGCATCTCTCTCGTCCCATAATGCCTTCAACTTTGTAAAGAAAGTGGTGACAGAATCCGCACCTTGCTGACACTTGTGAATTGCATTTTCAATATTGAACAATTGCACGGTGTTTGTTTGCAGAAATCTTTCTTGCAATTCAAGCCAAACAGCCCGAGCACTTTTGCAATGAACAACGCTCTTGGAAATAGGGGCCGACATCGAAGCTCTCAGCTAGGTTTTGACTAAGACGTCGCACCTATCCCATTGTTGTTGTTCTTCTGGTTTCTCAATCGTAGGACGTTGTGAGGTCCCGTTAATGAATCCAATTTTGTTCTTGATCTTCAACGTGTCTTCCATGGATTGACTCCATTGCGTGAAGTTGTCTTCCACCAAGGATTGTGGTACGAGAACCGCACCAGGCTGATCCGAGTGGTGTAAATAGAGAGGATGAGTCGAAATCTCCCAGGGCTCCGAATTACGTACAACTATTTGTTTCTCGGGTGCCTGCTCCTTCAGGATCTTCTCTCGGAGAAGCCTCTCGAGTTTCTCTAGCTGCTTGACGTCTTCGTTTTCTCCCATTGGGATTTTTGTGTTTTGGTTTGGGGTTTCTTTTGGTATCAAGCCTCTGATCGATGCTCTGGTACCGTAAAGAGTTTTGAACTGGTGGTTGTATTATTCACACACTCGGCCGAAGCAGTACAATGCCTTTATATAGGCTGTTACAATCGAAAACCCTAGATGGGTTGTATAAGGTAACCTACTTCTACAAGGAAACATTGTTACAACAATAAGGATACAGATACACAACTAATTACTTGCTTCAATATATGTGGAGGGAGAAAAATGGTGTTGCTTACAATTCAACTATCAGAACAACCAGAAGTAGAAATTGACCGTGATGGCATGGTTATATTCTTGGCTTAGATTAGATAGCTGTAGCACTTACTCTTAGTAAGCAGCCTGCATTCCTTTGCTGTGGTGTGTATGTGTTTGTCCCTTGGGTCTTAATTACTTCTTGTATGAAGTGATCGGTGTATCCCCAAACTTTTGAATATATAATGAAGTGATCGATGTATACGACAATGCCATAAAATCCTCAGGACATTTCCTCATGAATGAGAATCTTGGGACGATGTGAACCTCAATACAATCGATGGAAATAAAAGCTCAGCTACTAATTCTGGATTAAAGACAATAATGATTGCATTTGCATAAACCTTCCTAGAGCTGCAAACCTTCCTACAGCACAGCAGGAACAGGATTAGTAAATAATTAGTCATTTTGTCCCAACCATATATAAGTTGTCTCTTCTTGATCCTATTTCATATACGGTATTGCTGTCTGAGATTCTCATGTGTCATTTATAACTAAGTTGGTTAGCTCTTGTCTTGCTTAATTGGTTTGTAGTTTTATTTACTCTAACATGGATGCGATGTATATATAATATATAGATGCTATATAGATGGTTGAAGAACAGAGATGATATATATCTTCATCGTTCAGTTTATTGATACTAATGAATAGATCATTGCTGAAAAATTCCATTCAACTTGATGATTGTTAAGGTACCGAATTAGATTAAATCAATGAATGGACTATAAATCTGTCTAACCAGAACTGTTTGTGTAAATAACGATTTTGAAAATCCAAACGATCATCAAATTCGATGAAACTTGGCAGAAGTGATCTATGCATTGGGTTCTATTGGGTTCTACCAACTGAATGGTGGAGATGTAAAAATATGTCCGAAAATTGAGTCAAATAAGGAACTTCACACGTTAATTTCAAAGTGAAGTTTCGCTCTGGATAAAAACTATATATATATATATATATATATTAAAGAGGCTAGGGAGTTGAGTAAAGTATAGACAATGGCGGTAACAGTTTGTGTAACTGGAGCAGGAGGCCGGGTTTGCTGCCTCCTGGATTGTAAAGCTTCTACTCTCCAACAACTATGTTGTCCATGGAACCGTCGATAGAGTTCCAATATCACAGTGTGCATCTCTCAATTAGTAATTTGTTGAGATCATATTTGGAATTGATCTACACCGTTTATTGTTTTAAAATCTAATTGCTAAGAAACAGTGTTAAATTTGATGTCCCTAAAACCGGACCATATACTGATTATGTATGGTAAGTAAACACCTCGATGAGAATTATATACCGATTCTTTCCGTATCTCATTTAGTTGATTATGATTCATAATTTTTAAATTATAAGTAAACGTGTCATCGAAGTTCAAGGACATAAACTTTTTGGTGTCATCGAAGTTAACTGTAAGGATGTATCGAGGCTTCTACATTTTGTTAAGTTACGGTTGAACCTTTTTTGGTTCTTATCCACCGTAATCATTGGTTGTAATATTCAATTTTATAATATAGATAATTTTTCTAAAAAGGAAAAAAAAAAAAAAAAAAAAAAAAAAAGCCTAAATGTCTTGGGTGGTTATGATTTTTTATTTTTTTTTTAATCTTGTGAGTTAGAAAGAGAGGCTATCGAGTTACTAGTCTTATATTGTGGAGTTTAGTAGTGTTCACCTGGTTAGTTACTGACCAAGATATTCCTGGTCATTCACCGTTAGATTTATATCAAAGGGTTTAAAACAAAACAACTCAACTTAAAAATAATTCTCCCTATCATTGAATTTACGACCAACGATGACTGACCATAAATCTCTTCATCATTTATTGACCGGTGATCATAAATGTGTTGGGTTAAAGAGAGAAATGATCAAACATCAAATTTGGAGGGTCCAACCGTCCAACTACACTCATGAGTCAAACTCAAAACGTCGGCGACGTCTTTTGTGTATGCAGTACATGGTGTACTAACCATGTCTGCCTGACGATGTGAACGCACATTGACGCAGTGAAATTAAGACTTTTTACCAGCACGCGTGCTTGGCACGCCTAGCGTGTAATCTTCATCTCACCGAATACACCATCAAAGGACATGTCACGCCCCGACTCTTAGATTTTTACCTTATTTACTAGCATGGTGTTAATAAGAGTTTTACCGTCTTCGTCAATGAGTTTATAATTTAATTGGTCCCCAGAGGGGTTTTGGGGGACGATTATTTCGAAGGGATTATTCGTAGGAAAAAATTAGGACGACGGTAAAAATGGTAAATTTTAGCTAGTAAAAGGTAATTTTTATTGGGGTATTATTTTTGAGTTGGTTATATGGTGGTGGACCGGTTGGGCCAAGCCCAAATTCTTTCTCTCTCTCTCTCTCTCTCTCTCTCTCTCTCTCTCTCTCTCTCTCTCTCTCTCTCTCTCTCTCTCTCTCTCTCTCTCTCTCTCTCTCTCTTCTGCTCCCCGAGCTCTCTCCCGCTGCCGGACTTCCCGTCGCCAGTCCGCCGCCGTCCGGCCACCGTTCGCCGCCGCACCGGTCCCAAACGGTAGGCCTCCGACCCAGCTCCCATCCTAGACCGGTGGCAGCCTCCCTAGCGCCGCCGTGAGGGAGAGAAGCCGCCCGGAAGTCCCGACTGCCCAAAACTTCCCGTCGCCGGAACTTCCTCCTCCGGCCGCCATAGCCGGAGCTGCTAGGCTCAAAAGGAAGCCCTCCTCCCGTACGTTCATCCCTCCAAAGGATTCGCTCCCCCTTGAGCTAGGTAAGGAGAAATCGGTGATTGAAATTTTAGGGTTTTTTGTAATGTTTTCGTTCGATTGGCATGGTTAGGCTTAGAATTGGAGTTTGTGCTAGTTAGGAAAGTTGTAGAGGAGGTTGAGAGAAAGATACTGTCAAAATTTGGTAGGCATTGGAGGTCGCCGGAGACGGCCGCCGGCCGCCGCTGTTAGGGGGATTTTTATGGTTTCAGATGTGGAATATTAAGGGGAGTTTAATGATGTGAATTTTGGAATTTTTGAAGGAGTTTTGGATAGGTTTGGAAATTGTTGAAGTTTGGTAATTTTGGCGGATTAAAATGGTAGAATCCGGCCATGGGTTTATTGTTGTATAGACTGTGGAAGGTTGCGTTAAGGCTACCGTTATTTTTCCGGTGAAGTTTGGATATTATTGAGTTAAGAATGGCGAAGTTGGGCAAGGATGAACGTGGTTAAGGCTCACAGTTAACTCATTTAATTATGTTGCTACATATTCTAACTCTTGGGAAGTTATGAATCACTCTGATGTTCTTTAATATTGGATTTTTAAGTTGGGAAATTAATATTATATTTGGAACAGGACGTGAGGAGGCTCGAGCAGAAGAGGTCTCGGACCGACAACAGGCTTAGGCCTAATTTGTGAGTGGACCTTTGTTTTAAATTTTATGCCAGTAAAAAGATTTATTGATGAATATTTTCTTTTATTGGAGAATTACCGAAATTGAGAATTTCGGTGATTATATATTTATATATGGATAATTATGAGAATAGTATGTATATAAATAAATGCTAGCTAGCTATACATGCTTTTCCGCCATAATGAGGTAAAATATCATTATGGTGTGACGTGAGCGTTAGACGCAATCGTAGTAGCCCTATATGAATATAATAATGATTCATATAGGGAGTATGCACGTATATAAATACATCCGTCTTTTCCGCATAATGAGGTAAAATTCCATTATGGCGTGACATGAGCGTTAGACGCAAGCGTAGTAGTCTTGTATGAATTTCTATTTTCTTATATTTCTTCATAAGAAATCATACGAGTATGACGAGTGTAAATACATACATATATATATTCTAGCCTGAGAGGCTGTACTTTATTAAGTTTTGGAGACTAGTCGGAGCTAGTCAGATACTTGCCAATTTTTGAGCTGTCGCATGCAGCATAATTTCTATGAAAATTAAATTGGGGAAGCATAAATATTTTC
This sequence comes from Fragaria iinumae, assembly GCA_009720345.1. Lineage (NCBI taxonomy): Eukaryota > Viridiplantae > Streptophyta > Magnoliopsida > Rosales > Rosaceae > Fragaria > Fragaria iinumae. The sequence goes on from CM019121.1 coordinate 18,912,041, forward strand.
ATTAAATTCATTTTTGTCCACTCACTCTGACGTTTTCAAATGTTTTCCCCTGGGCTCTTCGTTTTTAAAATGCCCAGTCTGCAGAGTACGGGTTGGTACTAGTAGGAGGAGACGAGGCATGGTCACCCATCATTCAGCCACTTTTCACCAGTAGGTTACCTGCTTAACCTACTAGGGTAGTTTCCTGCTTCCGTTGTCTTTAGTAGTTCTGAATACTCTTGAGATTATTGTATAATATTTTAATGAAGTGTGCTAAGATCCATGTCATATTATTTGGATTATTTTTATGGGAAATTCATGGATTCTCCGGATTAGGGTTGTCCATTTTCAAGGGAGGTTTGCCGAGTTCTTCGGTAAATTTTCCTTGGAGGTGGACCCCGCAGGACTTACCTCGGGTTTCAGGGTGAAATTCGGGGTGGGCCTTGACAAGACATGTTGATAGGTGTAGTTTGCTGAAACAATATTTAGTTTCAGTTCTGTTTGCTGGAGTTAATAAGTTTAACATGGAAATTACGTAATGAAGTACCGATTATTTAGTTTCAGAACTTACTGGGTTGTATATTTTTTTATTTTGCTTAGTTGGTATTTTTATTGTAGCATCACCTGAGTTATTTCCTTTTACTGAAAAACACTAGTGTAAGATTTTGTCTATTTACATATAGTCTATGTGGTTACTGCCAACTCATAGTTTGATGTAGATTCTATCAAAGATGGAGATAAAGAAGCTCTTCAATCACTTCAATAGATCAGAGTATGAGTATGCAGGTTGTGAAAGTTCAAATTTGATGCCTTGAATCCAAAATCTAGTGAAGATGGAAGAGAAGCATTCCCTTAACTCGAAATTTGGTGAACATATTTCCCTTCACTTAAGTGCCTTATCACTCAAGCATTCCCACAGCTCTAGCATCGGTTGACATGAAATCAGTATTACGCAAACGGCAGCTGACACGGGATAAGGCAAAGCTCTCTCGTTCCTCAAAGCAGTATTAGTCTGTGATTGTTCCTTTTTTGTTAGTAGTACAGTTTAGCTATGTAATGCATATTCCAAATTGACTTCAAGCGATGATATAAATAAAAAGCCTTTGATTTTGATTTTGGTGTTTCCTCAATAGATGTTCTTTAGTATATGGATTAATCTAATGTAGTATCACTAATCCATAAACAACAGAAGTCACCCAAACGTTAAACAAAATTTGTGATTTTTCAACGCCGGTCATATTTACTACTCCGATCACATTCTATTTCACAAGATTTTTGAAAATTTTACTTCCTCTGTATAGTTGGTTTACAATGATGTACACTTGCATATAAAGTAATAAACAAGTCATACCGCTTTAGGCACGTGGCGATCGGATGACGTAAATGTGAAAATAGAAATTCCACCGTCTGATGTAGTCATGATAATTAAATAGGTCTATAAAAAAGAATCCAGCTAGTTTCAGATTTGTTATGTCCCCCATCGAATCGGTCAACCTTAATTCAACCTCATTTTTAACACGAAACGCGGTTGATTGGCATCATGTGAAACCCTATTTTCCCCCCATTTTTGAACTAAAGCTCGTAAAAATGTGATTTAGGAACCTATGAAAAAACTTTGTTAAAGTGTCATTCTGGTGGTTAGCCTCCCCTTAGGAGTGTTTAAGCATAATTAGGGTTGACCGTTTTTATCGGGGCTCAAACATTACCAGAAATTTGTGATTTTTCAAACCTAGCCAAATTTCATTATTCCTATCACATCCTATTTCACAAGATTTTTGAAATTTTTTCTTCCTCTGTATAGTTGGTTCATAATGATGTACACTTGCATATAACCTAAAAAACAAGTCATTTATCGGGGCTCAAACATTACCAGAAATTTGTGATTTTTCAAACCTAGCCAAATTTCATTATTCCTATCACATCCTATTTCACAAGATTTTTGAAAATTTTTCTTCCTCTGTATAGTTGGTTCATAATGATGTACACTTGCATATAACCTAAGAAACAAGTCATATCACTTTAGTAGGCACGTGGCGATCCGATGTCGTAAATATGTGAAAATAGAAATTTCACCGTCTGATGTAGTCATGGTAATTAAATAGGTCTACAGACTAAAAATCCACCCAATTTCAGATTTGTTACGTCCCCCATCGAATCGGCCAACCTTAATTCAACCTCATTTTTAACACGAAACGCGGTTGATCGGCATCGTGTGAGACCCTATTTTTCCCCATTTTTGAACCTGAAGCTCGTATATATGTGATTTAAGAACCTATGAAAAAACTTTGTTAAATCGACCTTCCGGTGGTTAGGAGCGCCTAAGCGTAATTAAGGTTGACCGTTTTTATCGGGGCTCAGACGTTACCGGAAGTTTATAATTTTTCAAACCTAGCCAAATTTCATTATTCCTATCACATCCTATTTCACAAGATTTTTGAAAATTTACTTCCTTAGTATAGTTGGTTCACAATGATGTACACTTGTATATAACCTACATGAAAACTATACTCTACATTACTAATTTGTGTTCTCAATCCAGATTTCTCCACAGGTGGTTGATTGCATCATAATATTCACTCAATATCTCATTTAATGGATTATTGTATAATTCTTTTGTATTCTCATTGCGTTCTTTAACACTCGGTTTAGATATTTCAATGTTTAAATCTTTATCAACACGGTCTACCCTATTTAAACGTCACTTATTACATGAATACACTTTTACCAACCCCTATGTGACTATTAAAAAAAATCCAAACAATTTTTTTTATATCTATAATAGACATGGAGTTCTAGCTTCTCTAGGACAAGATATGAAGATATATACACCTCAAGAACCTGATATATTTCATACAGTTTCGCATATCATAGAGTCTGCATTACTTGTTCAAAAAAATAAATAAATAAATAAATAAATATGCATTACAATCTTCAGCTTTAGCTTCTCATAGAAAATGCAGTATGATTTCTATGGTTTCCAGCTTTTCACAATTAAAGCAAATCATACTACTTTGACAGAGATCATCAATCGTGTTTCCTGGATAGTTGAATTGCTGACCACTAATTTTGTGGTGCCCTGATCATAATGCAAATATAAGAATCAGAAATACATATAGGGTAAATAAATGAGACATGTATGCTTTGAGATAGCAGTCTTAGAAGAAGTAATCTAAGGCTCTGTGTATTCACAGTACAATTGTTAACAAATAAAGTTGATAATAAGCATTCCATTGAGATCAATTTACTTGCATTAAAAGATGTCCATAGTACCTGCAAAATCCAGGCTACATCATTACATTAAAAGAAATTTGTGCCATAAGTTTGTCCAATCTCTTTGTTTTACAATTGTACTCTATTAGGATTATCATTACATTTTATATTAACAGTAGTATTAAACTTTTCTCAGACTACATCAGCATTCAATTATAAAGAGTGAGAAGTGAAGCTCACGTCAAGAGTAGTTGAACATTTTTTTAAGAGGCAGGCTATCAGGCGGCCCTGATAAATTGTCATAGCTGATCAGAAGGATCGCAAAATAACCATTTGTCAAGCATCTGGAATATTATGATGTATTTACCAGAGTCAATCTACGAAAATACTTCTTACCTAAACTCAGCTTTTGGCCTGGTAATGAAATTCTTGTCAACAGTCCTCTGGTCCCCAAGTTACAGATAGTATCTTATACCAGATTGACACACCTTGATCCAATCATTTATCTGGGCTTCTTCACTTGCGGAAGGAGGCCTAAGATACATCTCAATAAAACTAAAAGAGGGACAAATTAGTTCTACTTTCATCTGTAAGAATAATTCAAGAATGTACTATTCTATTTAATGATATAAGATAATTAAAAATTGCATCTCCCACAAGACTCACTTATCAATTTGAGCAGCATTTTTGTGAATGGCAGTAGCAAAATGTCCCTCTACTGCCTATTAAAAAAAAAATTGAAAGTTCAGCTAAACTAGAGACACATGAGAGGATCAAGAATACCCTATCTAGACTCAAAATTTCAAAAAATAGAAGCAGTAAAGGAAGAACAATATTGCAGTTGACAGCTGAAGTACTTAGAAAATCTTGAAGCGGTAGTCAGTACCCACCAGTGATAAAGTTAGCAGAGCAACATAAATGACAAAGGAACAATTCCATTGAATAACTATAACATAAATATACATTGACAAATGACAATAAACATGAAACATATGCAGACCTCACACCGACATTTCAGCTTGTAGATTGCCTCCCTAAATGATGAGACATAACATCCTAATCTACAATTTTTTTTAAAAACAATAAGAATTACTGAATTAGCATTGAAGAACCAAAAGCAACATCACATCAGACAAAGCAAGTGAAAATTAATAATGGAAGATCAGATACTTCATTCAAAGTCAAGTGGAGATGAGAAAATATGCAAGAACCTTCTACTTTCTTTTCTATATTTGCATTTTTAAACTTTCCACTCCAGTAAAACGGAGGAAAGGATTTCCCAATTGAAGATTTGAAGATCCTTTTGTTTTTATCAATCTATTTTTGTGTCTACCAAATTACATGTGAAATTAAAAGTACGAGCAACCTACAAACTTAATACTATTTTTCCTTTCTCTTTCCAATATAACAACATGGCCATACTCACTTTAAAAATGAATACTGCTGCAATTAAACCAGTCTGCGCATAATCCAGGACTGTGTATGTACCACTGAGCAATGCTCCCTGTACTACCTGTGAATGTAAAATAATGTCACATAACAAGAGATGCGAAATCAAGGGCAATTGAATCAGTGCTCATTTCACATTTCAAATATCACCAATGAAATAGAACCACAGTAGCTGATCACTTGCACATCTAAGGTCTCATTCAAATCCAGATCACTATGAATAAGCTAATACACTACAGACAAAACCCTTAGTCTTATTGCTTTTCACGAATAAATAGAGTACAAAATCAAGTTTTGGTTAGAGCTGTTAACAGAACAGATGAATTTAAACCTTCAACCATGGAGGACCACGAAGTCTCTCACATTCACGGCTTCTTGTTTTTGAAATTCTAGAAGAAGTATCCATCTACCTTGACACCAAAATATTGTATTTCAGCTATTGCACCATATAATCAGAAATAAGTCATGAGCAATTTACTCTCATAACAAAAGCTAACATACATAAAGAATACAGTAACAACTACTTTACCACTGATTACACTAACACTAGAAGAACACAAAAGAACCCAAATAAATTTTTGCCACACTATACCAGCTCTTACCCAGTAGCTCGAGACTTGAATCCCAAGTGCATGTAATCCTACAGAATAAAATCCAGTCAAAGACCAACCTATGCATGATGAACGTCTGGTTCCATGTGCATAAAAGCAATATCAGTCAAAAACTGGAACCATGTCACCCTTTGAGTCCTCTTTTCAGCATAAAAGCCTGATACTAAGTTCATAGATACAATAAGAACAAACCTTACAAACCATCATCAATCTCATCTCATCATCGGAGAATCCAACGGTGGTTCCTGAAAATCCACAACTACACCTCCGTGTTCATCCCAGCAGAAGACCACCGATCTAACTTGTATGTAATATGTAATCGACTGTCCCGAATCAAGACGTCTCAAATGATTTATGTTTTTACCCAATGCAACTCTTTACTGTTCATTACCGAAAGTCACGCGCTAACTGGCATGACGGGGCTTCACGGGGAAGTGATCCGCACGAGCCAATCGTTGCTTCACACGTACTCCAGACAGCCAAAGTAGTCAATGTACTGCGTACATTCCACAACACCGTCACCCCCTTACTCTCGCTTGGATCGCATCTGGCACTTGTTCCGACTCAAGTAAACCCATCATCCCAAAACAAATCATGCACCTCACCGAAAACGAAGGCATCGACGGCACCACTTTCGTCGTCACCGGCGGCCTGGGCTTCGTCGGCTCCGCACTCTGCTTGGAGCTCGTCCGACGTGGAGCCCGTCAAGTCCGAGCCTTCGACCGCAGAATCTCCTCCCCTTGGTCCCACCTTCTCTTCGACCAAGGCGTCAACTGCATCCAAGGTACCACTTGATCACTTAAAGTCGAGTTTTCTCAAGTACCCGAATACTAAGGATATAGGAATTGTGATGTACAGGGGATGTTGTTAACAAAAAGGATGTGGAGAAGGCGCTACGAGGGGCGGGTTGTGTGTTCCACCTGGCCTCGTACGGAATGTCGGGGAAGGAAATGCTGCAGTTTGGGCGTGTTGACGAGGTCAATATCAACGGAACTTGTCATATATTGGACACTTGTCTCGATTTCGGGGTCGAAAGGCTTGTCTATGTGAGCACATACAATGTTGTGTTTGGGGGAAAGGAGATTGTGAGTGGGAATGAGGCCCTCAGCTATTTTCCTATTGATAGTCATGAGGATCCGTACGGCAGAAGTAAATCCATTGCTGAGCAGTTGGTTCTTAAGTACAATGCTCGTCCCTTCAGGCAAGTAGTCTTCATTTACTGAATTGGTGCTAATTGGTTTAGTTGTGGTACTGATTATTGAGCTTTGTAGGAAGAGCAATAATGGGAAGTGTCTTTATACCTGTGCCATTCGTCCTGCTGCTATCTATGGACCTGGTGAAGAAAGGCACCTTCCGAGGATAGTCTCCCTTGCAAAGTTGGGCTTAATTCCGTTCAAAATTGGCGAAGCAAATGTGAAAACAGACTGGATTTATGTGGATAACTTAGTACTTGCACTAGTGTTGGCGAGCATGGGACTGTTGCATGACATTCCTGGGAGAGAGAAAGAAAAACAACCCATAGCTGCTGCCCAACCTTATTTTGTATCAGACGGTAACAACGCAATACTTGCATCTTTTACTTTAATATCTTTACTCTGTCGTATTGTCAACTGGAATTAGGTATGATTGCTATTTGCTAAGTTCTAAACTCTAGAGTTTCAGAAATAATATTGATCTACAACCTCCTGCTTATGCTGACAGATGAATAAAAATATCTGAAATGTTATCTATCCTTACTTACAGGGTCTCCGGTCAACACCTTTGAGTTCATCCGACCACTGCTCAGAAGCTTGGATTATGATCTACCAAAGTCTTCATTATCTGTACCTCAAGCTCTTCGTTTAGGAAGGATTTTTTGGGGAGTTTATACAGTATTATATCCATGGTTGGACCGATGGTGGATTCCTCAGCCGCTTATCCTTCCTGCTGAAGTATACAAGGTTTGCTTGTACCCCTTTCCTTCTCTTTAATATTTTCTTTTTGGCTCAATATACTTGGTTTTGTGGATGTGGCTGTTCAATCTTCTTCCACCAATTTTTTCTCCTCTTAATTTGAACAGAAATGTATGCGCAGTGAAGTTGATCATATTTACTTGTTTGATTCCTTGTTCCTTGTTATTGTGGTCGAATCCCATTATCATTGGTGGGGCAAAGATCTCCTGTTTCATTCACAACTTCTCTTGGCTTGTGGTTCAGAGCTTCAAGGGTAGTTTTGACTTTGTGAATTTAATCTTCTGTGGAAACAACCATCAATCTGCTATGTTAATTACACACGCGCACGCATACTTTCTATGGAACTCTATCCTACTAAACACAATAGTACTTTAGCTATATTTATACAATTCTATTCTGAACATTTATATGCTACTCTGTGGTATAATTTACAGGTTGGTGTTACCCACTACTTCTCTTACCTTAAAGCCAAGGAAGAGCTTGGCTATGTTCCAATGGTGACTCCTCGGGAGGGCATGGCTACTACAATCTCATACTGGCAGGAGAGGAAAAGGAAAACTCTGGACGGACCTACAATATATGCATGGCTATTTTGTGTGATTGGCATGGGTATGCTATTTTGTGCCGCTTATTTGCCAGATATTGGACCTGTACCGCTCTTTAGAGCTATTAGCCTCTTCTTTTTCCGGTCAATGCGGATAGTGAGGATAGTATTCCTTCTAGCTACTGCATTGCATGTTGGAGAGGCTGTATACGCTTGGAGCCTGGCAAAAAAGGTAGATCCTGCTAACACAAGAGGATGGTTCTGGCAGACCTTTGCTCTCGGGGTGTTTTCACTACGTCTTTTGTTGAAGAGAGCAAAGTAAGGCATGAGCTCCTTATTGATGCCTAGGTCCCTTTAGTGCACGTTTGTTATGCCGGACTGGACCGGATGGGACAGGAGTAAACACTGTAGCAAGAACAAGCCGATGTTTGGCAACGACACGGGCTCTGTTTAATGAGCTTCTATAGTCCCCGAAACACGCTCTTATGGAGCGGCCCCAAAATTGAGGGGTTTGCAGAAGACCTGTTTTTCTTCGGGTACTCTTTCTCTTCTCATCGCGAATCTCTCATCAATCTCTTCAATCTCTCTTCAATCTCTCTCTTCATTTTCTTCTCATCGTCGCTGAATGGCTGATAGCTAGTTAGCTCCTCAATTTCTGGTTATCGCTGTAGAAAGGGAATTCTGATTCTTTCATCAATTTCTCTCTGTCTCTCCAAAATCGTTAAAGATCGGTCACTGCATCTAGAAGTGAGATTGTACAACAGAGGAACACCCTATAACAATTATGAATGAAAGAGAGCAAGCCCAATTGATGTTAGATGGTAATTTTTTTCCAGAATCATTGATTTGATTCGTTCTCTCTTCTCCCTTTTTATTTTCTTCTTGTTTTCCTGGGCAATGTTAAAAGATCATTCTGGGATAACAATAATTATGGGTTGGTTTTAATTATAGGACCAGTTGATTTAAGTGCATATCAGAGAAGGAAAAGGAGGAGAAGAGATCTTGAGTGTTTTTTTTTTTTTGTTTAACAGACCTCATGCATTTTCCAACTGAATGATATCTATTCATCTGGTTTTTCAGATTTCTCAAATGGTTTTTGGTGTTGATACGAGGAACAAAGGAAATTGAACATAATTGAAATTAAAGTGTAGATCTTATGCTTGATTTCATGTATTTGGAAATGCTATCCATGAATCTGGTATTTTAGTTTTGTGAGCACCAAACGTGGGTCAAGGTTTACAATAGAATAATCTAAGTTACAATAGTCCAGGACTATGAAAGAAATTAAGCAGGATTATGAGAGTCCAGTGTACCAAACATGCTCTTAGTGTACTTACAATTGTAAGCTAGTCTATGTGTGGTATGATATAAGATCTTGTTAAAGATTCCTTACGACTCCACAGATGGAAAATACATGCGGTTTGAACAGAAATTGATTCTCCACAGTTTCGGGAGATCGAAATAAAATTCAAATTGATCACCCAAAAGGGTTAGAGGAATGGCTGCTTGCTGGACAGGATACTAAAGACCATCTGCAATCCATTTCAGGGTCCTTGAAGAATGTATTTGCTGTCGTTGCAATCCATCTGCTCGCCAGCCTTATTTTGTATCAGATGGTGACAATGCAGCAGCTTACATTCTTTACACTTTAGCTTGTCATTAGCTCAAGTTCACAACACTGTTCAGACTTCATATATATCTGATCTACAACCCTCTTGCTTAGAAACATCTGTCCGCTGCTCAGAAGCTTGGATTATGACCTACCAAATGTTTCTTATCCGGTACCACAGGCTCTTTGTTTTGGAAGGAATTTCGGCAGTCCACAGTTCTACAGTCTTATATCCCATGCATGCTCATATATCCTTCCTGCTGAGATAGTGAGACATACAAACCTTTGAAAAGTTTGCTAAATCTGTCAAGGTGAACAACCATTTGTCATCCGAGCCTGTGTGTATCATTGTAGTGTTAAGCTCAAAGCTACACTTACATAGACCCTTTGTTTTTCCTGTCCATTAAACAAAGCAACAAAGCTAAGAGCATGCAATTACAGAAAACCAAAGGGGAAAAACATCTTTTTGAAACCACACCAATTACCATTTATCATTTAGAGAACAGTGCCTCAGCAAAGCTGTACTACGATTACAACAAGCCAAACATGAACTAGATCACCAACTCATCCTAATCCTACCAATTACGCACACACCTCAATCTAATTTCCTCTATGGCACAAACACCTCAAATAACCTGCTTGAAACTTTAAGCCGGCCATATCCTAAATGGTCAAGCTGTAAAGTATTCTAGAGTCCTTATTATACTAAGATTACATAAGGCTGAAACTACAACTGGCGGCCTGAAGATTCTTAATCTTTCGAAACTACATAATGCTGGAGTTACGAAAAATTGATCACTTCCAGGACATGCTTGACATGCCTTGTGGGTTATCGTTGTTGCCGGCTCCTGTACTCTGGTTAAGTGGACTTCCCTGCCCACCTGAGGATTCGCTGAGAGTTCCATGTGACGGTGGGCTACTGACCCCGTTTGGCCCGCTAGATGCTGCAAGCCGTGGTCCTGCAGATGAAGGCTCCCTTTTCATTTCGGTCTTAGGTTCTTTACGACCATCTGCAGCAAAGCTCCCAACAACAACCTGCAAAGGATTTGGAATCCAAGAATCGGTGTCCGTTAGACCTAAGTATGTATAAGCTGTATGATGTTTATGGTTTGGTCATGTACAACGTTCAAAATCAAAAAATTTCGGACGCTCTTAAGAAAATATTCCAACAAGTATATTTGTTTCTTTTAGCTGATGTTCTCCATACCATATGTCTAAAACACACATGCATACACACCGAGAAATTAATTGTTTAGGAAAAGCTTCAAACAAACAAATTATCCGTACCTGAACTGGACAGGCAGCAGTCAGAAGACCTGCCACAGAACCACCCAAAACTCGACCATCTGAGCTAGATAATGAGACACTTAGTCCTCCAGTTCGGCTGCGCTGGCCACTATTTTCAGATAGAAGAAATGAGCCACAAAGTGATAGAATTTCAAACCGCCCCTGCATATAAATTTGATAATATAAAGAAGGATCAGAAGAGCACACAACACAAGTAATATTAAGCTGACCTTTGACAGTAACTGCCAATGGACTCGAGTAAGACAAATTTTTGTGTTAACTCTGGGAGAATTAAAAGAACAAAGAATGGCAATATTCAGGAAGAAACAAATCATATTAGTAACAGAATCTAACATATCGATAGAATCAAGGTAAGACAATGCCACGAGCATGAGAAATCTACAGAACTAAAACCCTTGCTTTTCCAACTCTGTATGCTTTAACTGTTAAAAGATTCTCAATCAATTAGTGTCACAAGCAAAATTCATATTTACGTCGTCTTCTATAATGCTAAGAAGCATTTAGTATGGCAGACGTCAGTACTGTGACTACGACCTACACTCCCCCAGACCAGTATTCATATTAATTCCTTATATATTTGCAACAGATTTGTCAAGATTAACCTTTCCCAACAGAATAACTTACCTAATAGAAACAATAACCTTTGCAAAAAACGCATTAATAAATGTTCCCGAAAAGATATAGAGCCGGTTTATTTTGGGTCAACTATTGATGCCTGACTCATTTTCAATGACAGTATATCAAAAGTATATCAAATCGTCAATACATATAAAGTAAAAAGTTCATCAGACCATTACTTAACAATCCCACAGACCTCATATGTTACAGTTCCACCAGATGTGGCTGGTTGGCGAAGAGTCACATTTGATATCGCTCCAGTTGCTGACAAGATACAAACAGCCCTAGGACCATTCTGAGAGAACGACATTATTTTTGAAGATACATCCTGAGATATTAATGCATAGAAATGTCATTCCAATACTGTATTCATCTAGAATGTGATGATGATAAAAGCAAAAAAATTGAAGCAGGCATAGAATGCAGGTAATATATAAATGATGAGTGAAACTGACATTTGCAGGTGTATTTCCTTATAGTCATTAAGGTCTACAATACTCATAACGGACAACAATGAAGGGAACTGCAGAACTCCAATGGCCCAATAATTTAACTATAGATTAAGTGCTATTTAGTCCTAAATTATACCAAGTACAGAACCTCAAACTTATTTGAACTGATGCCAATAGCCAGAAATAATAAAAATAAATAAATAAAATGCCAATAGCCAAATTCATTCATATTATATTTGCCAATGCACACGGAAATTAAATGAGATTAATTTTATTAAATACGAACCAATAAAAACTGCATGCAGAAAAACCTTACTAGTATTGGAGTATATGCATTTAATTATTCAAATCCAGTGTACTTAATATGGACATCAGCATGGGTGTAATAAGAAAAACACCCAGGACAACAGTTTAACATGTCCAGGGGCGGGTTCATTCATAGTCGAGTCTAGGCAAATGGGAGAAAAGGATAAAAACTGGGGAAGAAGACGACTTCCAGGCGTCGTCCTTTTTTTTCGTTTTTGCAGCTCAAAACGACATCGTTTTGAGCCTCTCATTAATAATTCATGAGAGGCCAAGACGATGTTGTTTCATACAGGGAAAACAAAAAACAAAACAAAAAAAAAACAGATGCGACGTCTCACAATCCAAATAGATCTTGGAGTTAGACACTTAGCCGACGTCTATTTATCTGCAATGTACTTCTCTCGATTACTCAATTTTGGACAAGAGCTCCGTATCTCTCTTTGTACTATTTATTGGAATCGTTTGACAATGGGAGATTTGAAGATTGCAATTTTGAAAGCTCTTATTCCCTTCTTAATTGATTGATTGATCACATCATCCATCACAAGTTCATCACTGTAAGTTATAACTCATTCAAAACTCAATAGATTTAGATTAATTTAATATTAACTTCGCATATATAATTTCAGATTTCCGTTGATTTTTTGACTGTTTTAAACATTGAGATTGACTCATTCACAATCAAGTTATTTCATCTTGATTTTTCTTTATCTTACTACTTAGTTTGACACTTGCCTTGGCTGAGAAAAATCCCTGGATCCGCCAACATGCATGTAAAGATATATTGATGTGCGTTCAAATAACACATTTACAGCAGTGATGCAAGATTCAAAACATGAATTAGCCACACAAGCAGCTTCCTTAACGGGAGCATACGCATTTGATAATACAAATTTCAAGGACAGAGTTCTCAACTTGGAAAGGGTCAAACAATAATTAACTGCTAACATGATAGAATATTTGACAGTGTAATAATAAAACATTTCCAGAAACCAGTCTAGATAATAAATTCAAGCTCAATAAATATTCAGAAGTAAGAATGTCGAACAAAAATGAGCAGGAAAACTTTAAAAAAAAAAAAAAAAGGGCAAGAAGAAACCTCTCCGGCTTTAACATTGATGATGTGTGGTGTAAATCCCATGCCTGCAGGTCCTACAAACAGGAAAGCATATAACAATCATATAGGATTCACATAGTCTGGTAACACATCGAACAGACACTGTAAAATAAATCTTACCTTGGCTCAGTAAAGACACTAACCAAATCACTTTTGAACAGACACTAATTAAATAAATCTTATCATAAGAGTTCTGCTGGAAATAGACAGCACATAAACAAGTTCAAACAACTGAATCCATTTTGATGTAGATCATAGGTTGCAACTGATGTCAAACCTCATTACCATAACAACATATCATATTCTTTTCTTAAAAAAATAAAAATAAAAAAATAAATATCATATATGCATGTCAGAGTTCAAGATCATTTCAGAACCATGTCAGAATTCATATATTCAATACATATATAAAGGGTATAAATGTAAGTTCAACATAAGAATCTATAGGCATATAATGGAATAGTTGGATACCAGGTCTCCCACAAAACCTTATAAGCGTTCAGAGTCCATGATATATATCTCCGTTACTAAATAGAATATATTCCCCTCTTAATAATATATCTATATGATGACCATTTCATTTCCTGGAAGAGTCCCAGATAATCAAACATTTAACTAAAAGTATAAAATGATAATAAAATCTCAGGATATCTGCAATTAAGCACAACCCATAATTAAAATTTGATGCAGACGCAATAGCATTCAAAATATTATAAAATAAAATAAAATAAAACAAAAAGCCAATTACCTAAAGCTTCCATTTGGTGCTTCTTAGTATTGGTAGAACCAGGTGGTCTGCCTCTGGCTTTCTTGGTGGAAGTAGGGGGTGATGCGACGCCTCCGGTAGCAGCAGGAGGTGGAGGTGGCGGAGGTGAAGAAAAGCCACCACCAGACTGGGAAACAGGGACAGCAACAGCCTGTGGGGAAGGTGACAGAGCCATTGCCATAGTGCCATCTGGCCCATACTTCCTGGGCCTCCCTCTCTTTTTCTTCATTGGCTCCCCACCCATGTTCATGTTATGCCCAGATGGCATCACACCAACTCCACCTGCTGAACCGTCCCCCGCTACCGGAGCAGCAACAGCTCCGGCACCGGGGTAGGGCAGTGGTGAGGTGGCGGTGACAGGCTTGTAAATAGCATTGGTGGCAGAAGTGTAGTCCATGCGCATGCCCTGTGACTGTGACGGAGGCAGTGACTGCAGAGGACTGGGAAACGGCTCTCTACTGGTCATCACTCCAGTCTCGGATCCTGACATCTTTCTGTCCAACAACTGCTCTAATTCCCAGAAAACAACAATCCCTAAAACCAAATATTCAAACAAAGATTTAAATTTTGCCGCCTTTCAGATCTGGACAATTTACACAGCCACGAACAAATTCATAATAAATATTCCAGAAATTAATTCTCAAAATAAAAGAAAAAATAAAAATTGCTATCGAATATTAACCACCGGTAAAACATAAAAACAAAACATGATGCCGCAAAATTCCAGCTAAGCTCACTCTGCAAAAGAATCTAAAGAATCTAATACCCTAACCCAACAAATTTCTCTCCCTCAAATCTCCCCAATACACAACCCAAAAATAAACCCTAAAACCCAAAATTACTACAGAGAAATCACAGTCTATAATTTCCAATTGCAGCACAGATCGAGCTCGAGTATTTAAATATTAAAAGCACTGACCAAACAAAAATCTAGCATTTCACAGCAACGAACAGTTTATTTTCGGAAAAGAGAAAAAATAATCTAATTTTTCTTTTCCGGCAGTAAAAGAATCGTAAAATTTTAAAAACAGTGAAAATAAAGAAAAATCGGAAAATAGCGGCAAAAATACGAGGAGCTTACCAATAATTCAGAAAAATTACGGCGACGCGGAAATTCTAGGGTTCCGGAACGAAAACGCAGAGGAGCTCCGAAGCCCCTTTTTTCTCTGAAACCCGAGAAATCTACAATTATATTTTTTAATTTTAATTTCTTTTTTATTTATCTTTTTGCTTATATACCGTGCCTTTGCCTCTACGGGGGGCTTCGGTAAAAGACAAAGAGAGCGCCTAATTTGCAATTTTTCGTTTTTCCCCAAAACACAATATATTAATATTTAATTTGCATTTACTCTCAGCTTTTTGCTTTGGGCCCACGCTAGAGAAAGTGTGTGGTCTATTTTTACTCGCCTTTATGATTTGTTCTTACGAATTAAATGCTCTCTTCAAAAAAAAATTGGGTGTAAATCTTCTCTCACCAAATTTCCTGTCATTTTCCCTGTCATTTTCCCTGTCACCCATTAAACTTTTGACACGAGTCCTGCCATGTCATCACACATAACAGCCCCTTCAAGGAGTAAAGCTTTGAAAAAATAAACTCTTTTTCTTTTTTTGTTATAATTATAAAATTGAAACCCCGGAACAAACATATGAATTCTGCAAACGATTGTTGGAATGTTTATCTCTACCAAAATACCGATTCCATATAAACAAAATTTAACCTTCAGAAGCTATCATGAAGTAAGGATAAGTGTCAGATTTTTATACCGTTCAATTAAACTTCCAATTTCAAATTGCTTGCCTATGTAGATTTGAGTTTTGGTTTTAGACAAAGCCTCTAGAGGATTCGAGTGTTCCATATCCCAATTCCCAATTCCCAATTCCTCAATTCCCCAATTCTCCAAATCTAGTTTCAGGTAATGCTTAATATCTGATGCAACCCAAACCAATCAAGCGATTTGCATGTCTCTCTTGTTTGAACCCAGATCAGATCTATTCTCTTACTTGCAAGAACCAAATCAAATCCTAGACAAATTCACCGATATACCCGAGGCGACGATCGCTAAATAATGAGGTCACGTGTGCGATGGAATAGGGTATTTAGCAGGAAATCTAGTTTGGCTTTGGTAATATCTATCAGATGAAGAAGAAGATCGTAGTTGATTGGATCGTTTGGATTTAATGGTTGGAGATTTTGATTGA
Source organism: Fragaria iinumae (assembly GCA_009720345.1). Lineage (NCBI taxonomy): Eukaryota > Viridiplantae > Streptophyta > Magnoliopsida > Rosales > Rosaceae > Fragaria > Fragaria iinumae. The sequence goes on from CM019121.1 coordinate 18,928,161, forward strand.
GGATGGAATGCATAGTGCTCCCATGTCGATGATTGAATTGGGACTAGGGACTTTGCATTTGGTGAACAGTTTTGTGAATCTAGCGCCTTTTTTCTTTCTGAGAAGGAACCTTGAGAATTTTGATCTTTAGGAGGAAAGAAGGAACCACCTAATTTTGATATGAGTTCGTCCTAATTAATTACATTTTAGTAAAATTACAATTAAGAATGAAAAATAACTAGGATCAAATATAGTTAACCCCGTCAAGTTGATGTTAAAAGTGCTGATGTGGAAGGATACATGTCGTAATGTTAATGGGTTACAAGGAAAGTGACAGGAAAGTGGGAACAGAAGATTTTAAGCCAAAAAAATTATGAATTAAATGCTTTCGTGGCACGAGTTCGGATAACTTTTTCTTTTGATTGAATTTTCTTTTGAGAATTTGTGTTTGTCTAATCTGTAATTTAAAAATCTAGTACTATTTGGTCTAGCGGTATAGTCTTTAAGGTAAGTGAGAGGTTGTGAATTCGACTCACGAATTTGTAATATTCGAGTTGTTTACTTGAAATGATGCAAATTTGCCGACCACTGTTATTTTGTTAGTCATGGGACCATCAAGTAAAATGCTGTCACTTGACAACCAAAATCATGAGTTAACTATGGTTAACTTAATTAATGGATTCTTAATTAATTATCTGAAAACAGAAAATCTCTGGTCCACTACTCTTCTGTTTTCTTCTTACAGAAAATGCTCTACGTTTTCTTCTTCTCTTCTGTTTCGTTTACAGCTTTTCTTCTTCAACACCCAACACCTCGTTCTCTCTCTCTCTCTCTCTCTCATCTTTTTCTCTCTCTCCCATTGTTTAATTGTAGTTTAGGAAAAGATGAACATCTGAAATTGCAAAAAAAAAAAAAAGAGATTGAACATCTGGGTTTCAAAAGTTAGAATTGGAATATGAATTCGGCCGGCGGTTGGACCGTGGCGGTGCGAATCCGTTAATGACCGGAGTTTTGACCGGAGGAGCGGCGACAGTGACGAAATCGTCCCAATCGTCGTCGGAGGTGGCGAATTGAAGGTGGTGGCGGCTTCGTTTTGGTCGATGTAGTATTTTACATCTCCTCCTCAAACTCAGATTATGTAGTTTTCCAGAAACCATAAATCAAAATCTGGTTTGGGTCCTTGGGAGATAATGTAAGCTCCTATTTGGTTGGGAGACAATGAAAAATCAGAACCCATCATGAAAAATCAACCCAAGTTTGCAGAAGAGATTGAAAAGGTTTGTACCTTGTCAGTACAAAACTGATAAATATAATATATTTAATTAATTAGGTTAACCATGGTTAACTCATGGTTTTAAGTTGTCATAGGTGGCAGCATTTTACTTGATGGTCTCATGACCAACACGTGCTGGTTGGCAAATTTGCATCCCAATTTAAAAGTCTAATTGAGTTTCATCTTCTTCTTTTTTTGAGAATAATTGCGTGTCATCTTGGTTAATTCAAATGGGAATAAACCATGCAGTATCCGTAAGTGGTATATATGGACTTTGGGCGAATAACTATGGACTTTGGGCGAATAACAATACTTCTTATTCTGATTTCTTATTTTGATACATAGCGATTGTAAAAAAATTCTAAAAGCAACGCATTTGAGAAATGCGTCGAGAAATAATGTCGTAAGTATAAATTTTCTATAATTCTTAAGTTTATTTCTTTCCTTTCCTTCATTTTTTTTTCTTTTTTGAAATTGAAGAGAGACACTCAGCCCATATGAGAGGCTCGTTCTTACACCCATTAAGTTTTCTATATTCTTAGGTTTATTTCTTTCCTTTTTTGTTTCTTTCTTTTCCTTTCCTTCATAGGTTGAATATGTTTTATGATTCAATAAGGACTTCTAATTCTAGTAAGTTTAGTTATTTGCTAGTTCCAAACGAAATAAGATATAGTCATGAGTTAATGCTTATATAAGACATCATATATGTTGTATTAAGCATTCAACAATTCAATAGCAATTTAAAAAGCTTTAATATTTATCTCACTATTATCCTTATATACAGTTCAACGGTTGTCTACCGTTTTCACCTATCATTGTAATAGCTCTCACTATGTTAAACTTGTTGCAATATTAATCGTATGTATAAAATTATAAGAGAGACCCATCTCGACCAATTGAAGTGTAGCATTATAAAGATGGTGATTGATGCAACCATATGACTTATGCAGTCTTTAGTATGCTCTGCAAGACCTAAGGATATTTAAATTCTTCATTTGTCTTTTAGACCAAACGGTGGCATCAATCCCCACCTTTTTACCGCTCACTCTAATCGGTCGAAACGGGTATTTCTTATAACTGTTGATCCCAAGTTCCCAACACCTCCAACAATCTTCAATGCAGAGAAACTTGATTAAAAACTATTTGTTCTTTATATACACGAAATTTATAATGGCCACGAAAGATGAACACATGAGATTAATACTGTCACAAGTTTCATTAATTTTAATTGATACCCTGCTCGAACTATCACCATATGCGCGCATCTAATCAACTACAAGCTTACGTATTAGTGCATAACCTTGCTATATCCAAAAACAAAAACCAAAAGGTAATCACGTTGAAATTAAATTCAAAGTATACTGACTTGAATCCCATTAATTTTCGTGTGCTATCTTATCTTGGTAATCGATAAAGAACTAAGACTACATATAGACAGACATGCAAGTATTCACATTGCAGTCCTAATTACATTAAACATAAGGATTAATTGCAAAATATCACCCGAACTATAATGCTATTTACATACCTAACTATTAAAAACTTGTATTTTCATACCCGAAGTTTTATTCCGTTAGCATTTTAATACCCTGACCACTAACACCGTTAAATTTTGAGGGCATTTTCGTCATTTTAATAAATATATCATTTTTTACATTTACTTTAACAAAATAATTTATTTTTTGAAGTTATCAAAAACAAATAAAACAATTTACTTTAGCAAAAATATTCAGAAAAAAAAAACTCCAAAATTAAATATTTATTTTTGCAACAACAGTGATAAAAGTTAGTAGAACTCTTGTATGTATATATATTTTTGGAGTTATATGTTAAGCAAAACAAAATAAAATAAATTATATCGAGAAAATATCGAATATCGATAGAAATTTTATATAAACATGTTTAATCTATTTTTGGTTAAATATACCATATTTATATAAAATATGATAAAATTTTCATCAATATTCGATATTTTTTCGATATAATTTATTTTAATTTATTTTATTTTGTTTTGCTTAACATGTAACTCTAAAAATATATATACATAAAAGAGTTCTACTAACTTTTATCACTATTGTTGTAAAAATAAATATTGAATTTTGGAGTTTTTTTTTTGAATATTTTTGCTAAAGTAAATTGTTCTATTTGTATTTGATAACCTTAAAAAATAAATTATTTTGTTAAAGTAAATGTAAAAAATGATATATTTATTGAAATGACGAAAATGTCCTTAAAATTTAACGGTGTTAGTGGTCAGGGGTATCAAAACGCTAACAGAATGAAACTTCGGGTATGAAAATGAAAGTTTTTGATAGTTAGGTATGAAAATGAAAATGACATCATAGTTCGGGTGGTGTTTTGTAATTAATTCTAAGCATAATTTATTTCCCAAAAACACAAAGGGTTCCTGGAACAGTAAGTAATGTCAAATGAATTACTAGCTGAGTGGCTGTTATGGGAGTGAATTACTTCCAGACTCAGTTGAACAATCACAGAAGAAATTGGTTTTGCTGGAACCAAAACCATGACCGTACACACTGTTCATATTGAACCTCATAACACACCCACAAAGTGTATAATACTCGGAGAAACAGAACGCAGATCCATCCAGTAGAAAGCTGCTGAGAGGTGGTATACCATCATGTGGCTATCTAACTCGTGTTGCTCACTTGTTGATACTACATGGGGTGGTGCTAGTTAAAAGTTGATATCTACTTTACAGAGTTTTGCTGCTGACCTGAAATTTACTTCTACAAGCGCATGATCAAGATCAAGTCTCGTGTGTAGGAATAGATCAACAATATAATGCCTCTGATAGAAACTCGTAAAGATATAGACCAGCAATAAAAACATTCATTTCTCTGCCATTTTTGCATTTATAATCAGCATTTTCTCAATGGTACAACAGAACGATCAGCATGAATGAACACATCTCTGGTGCCTATATAAAAAAAATAAAATAAAAACTTAAGCTGCTCAAGAATGTAGATTGATGACTAAACGAGCTCTCCGCATAAATCCAAAGCTTTTATGGACTAATGGTAATGAGATGCCGCTCAAACAATCAAAATTTTTGGTCTTCATCAATTACTATTGAGAGATTGATCAACAGTTCAACACTCTATTCGGACAGCACCACTCTCCGATGAAATGAATTTGGGCTTCCTTATAACTTGCTGCAAGCACTGAACCATGTCACCAACCTGAAAGTCATAGCAATTTTGGATCACAAGTCCACACTCACTCCCCTTCTTTACCGTGTCCACATCTTGTTTCTCCCGCTTGAGCGATTCACATGATCCCTCAAATACAACTTCCCCACTCCTAAGAAGCCTCAGGGTTGCTGATTTGGTGACAAAACCATCAACCACCCGGCATCCGGCAATCTTCACATCAGGTCCCTTAGACTTGCTCCTTCCTTTGAGTTCAAAGATACTTAGAACCTCGGCTTCCCCAGCAACCTTGGTCTCAGTAGTCCCAGGGGCCTTCTCAACTATAAAGTTCCCAATGTCCTCCAGAAGACGATAGATCACACGGTGTTGCATTATCTACACCATTGACACAAAATCGATATGAATTTGAGTAAATGCAGTTTAGACTCTAATGGTGCAAGCCCAAAATTATATACAGAACAGATGTTCATTTTCTATATGGTCAATTAGAATATGTGCAAATAGACGGTCAACCTAACTTGCGACATAATAACAGAGAGAAAAGATATTAGTACCTTAATATTGGCTCGAGATGCAGCCAAACTGATTGAACTGGGTGGAGCCTTGATGTTAAATCCAATAATACATGCACCACAGGCTTGGGCCAAGTCCACATCAGACTGAGATAGAGGGCCAACACCAACATGTACTACATTCACAAAAACCTGGAGAAGATTCGTAGAGTTGTCAAGAACAAAGAGAGAAGATAGCTGGCAACATTGCATAAAGAGAATAATAGAAATTGTTTAGCAAATGCATTGCATATCAGAAAACATTTTCCATTGTGTACAATTCAGCAAGGACAAGAGTTTTAATAAAATAATAGATAATTCTCCTAACATTGCATGGAAACCCAGCAAAACATCAAAACATCAACCAAATCAACAAGTAATAATTTAACACATTACCAGAGCTGCATAGAGAGCATACAGTTATGTATATGGCATTCAATCATTTATAATCTTGTGGCATACCTGAGGACTATTTAAACTTCCTAATGCATCTGTAACAGCTTGGACAGTACCCTGCACATCCCCTTTTACTATTATTGGCAATTCAACCCGCTTGGGTGCCTCATCTGATGGTTCTATTTCTGAATCTTCTACCCTCCCGTCAACAAGTTTCATAAGCCTATCTTTCTCGAATTTCCTTTTCCTCCCTGCACTAAGCATTCTAGCTCGCTCCTCAGATTCCACAACAATGATATCATCTCCAGCCCTAGGAAGTCCCTTCAGGCCTTCAATCTCAACTGGCATTGCAGGTGTTGCTCGCTCTGTCAATTTCTCTGCCATGTCCCTAATGGCCCTGATTCTACCCCACTCCGAGCCCACTACCACATATTTCCCACAAATTAAAGTTCCTGCTTTCACTATTGCAGTAACCAATGGACCCTTTCCCCTATCAAGTCTTGCCTCCACCACATAAGCTTGAGCTGGTCCATCAATACGAGCTTTCAGATCCATCATCTCAGCCTGGAGAAGCAAAGCCTCCTCCAAGTTATCTAATCCACTCTTCTTCATAGCCGAAACCTCAACAACCTGAACATCCCCGCCCATATCCTCTAGCAGCAACCCCTCCGATGCAAGCTGGAGTCTTACTTTTTCTGCGTTAGCAGCTGGTTTATCACATTTATTGATTGCAACAACAATTGGTACTTTAGCTGCCTGAGCATGGGCCATGGCTTCAAGAGTCTGAGGCATCACCCCATCATCTGCAGCTACAACTAGCACAACTATATCTGTGACAGCAGCCCCTCTAGCTCGCATCGCACTGAATGCTGCATGACCAGGGGTGTCAAGAAATGTAATTGATGCTCCAGATGTCATGCCAACAACAAAAGCACCAACATGCTGAGTAATGCCTCCAGCTTCTTTGGCAGCCACAGATGTCTGACGTAGAGCATCCAAAAGCGAAGTTTTCCCATGGTCAACATGTCCCATTACTGTTACAACTGGAGGTCGTGGTAGAATTTCTGTACCTTCATTAGAGTGCAGCCTCCTCACGTTGACCCCAACTTCCTACAAATTAATGCACAGAGTCAGGAAAGTTTCTTATGGGGCCAAAATGCAGAAGATGTGTACACAGTTGCCATTGAAGGGAAATAACGTATTTGCAGAAGTAAAAGTTGTATCTGAGATGAGAACTTTAAACATGTATTTCATCAAGCATAGATCTGCAATATGAAATATGGTGCTCAACGATGGGTAATGTCACACTAAACAACTGGTGTGATGAAAACTACATCTTTACCACAGAATGTTTCAGGAACAAAAAAACACATTCCCTAGCAACATGTCATATACACAGACCAAACCCATGTGCCATCCTATCCCAAACACTTAAGACCCAAGTGGCCTTTGGAGGCAAATTTTCATGGCCAACCTAAGCCGTTTCCACCTTTGGATATATTCCAATCACACTTTACCATGTTAGATTCCCTTATAAGCATATGAACAATATGTTTTTTAGTGAGATTGAAGACAGGCCACTGCAAACGAGTAAAACCCAATACTAATCTTTAGTGCCATGAAAGTGAAATACCATTGCAACCAGCTCTGCAATGTCGATGCTGAGAGTATCAAACTCCGAGTCGACCTTTTCCCCAACATTTGCAAGAATGGTTTGCAAAGAAGATATCGATTTTCCGGTGCGCTTAGCAAGTTCATCAATTGTAATACCTTCAAAAATCTCAATTGTCTTATCTGGCAAGGCCTTGGTAGTTCTTTGTGGTTTGGGAGGCACATATGGAGCATCAACAGGAGGCTGGGTCTTATTGTCCCTCTTCACAAACTTTTCTCTCTTGGGAGGTTTTAAACCAAGTGACTGGTCATTCTCTTTATTCCAATGATAGAATCTATGCAAGAAAGTTTCCACCAAAGAAAGGTTGCAATTAGGACATTTGTAAATGAAAAGAAAATTCTAACAAAACCTTACTGCAATAGAAAAGTCTTGATCCCAAGGACTATAAGCACAGAAGCAGAAAGAAACAGTCAGGTAAAACTTACCGCTTTTGGGAGTCTTGTATCAATGTATCACCATAACCAAGCTTTCGTGACTTAAACTTAAATGAGGGCTCTGCAGCACAAAAGTAAGGATATGAGAATGGCATTATATTTCGTTAATACTTAGCATGATGTCCAATATGTAATATGCAAGCAACCCAACCCTTCTTTGGATATTGATTCGCTTCTTAATGGAAAACGAATCTATGCACAAAGATGTGGTTAAAATGATGGGAACAAGTTCTGAAAAGCCAAAGGCCACGAAAATGATCTAGATATAAAATCAGGGATTAGTTGAGGTGAATTGAAATGCAAAGAAAACTATGGGAAAACAGTAGATAAGAAAAAAAACTGAACACCAACAAAAAAAGGTTTTCCTTGGTGCAAATTCAGTTTACCTGCCGTGCACGAAACTGATCTTACTACATCATCAACTTTAGATATAGAAGTAAATCCTACAGCATATCTTCGTAGCCTAGTAGTCGAATCAGTATTTAGACTGGCACGTATGCCCTGCAACAAGAAATTCATGCCAACGTTATAGACTGAAAAAACAAACCAGCCAAAAATCCCTATTCACCATCATCCAAAAATCCGTAAACTTTATCTTTCATACAATGGGAAAGAGAATGGCTATCCTTTTTCTCCTACAAGAGTTTTGATTAACCATCCTAGCTAAGCAAACAAGATGAACAAAACAGACTGCATGTAAAAATTATAAGACAATCCAAAAATCCAAATCAGCTACTGTTATTCACTTATTTGCACACTCCACTCAGAATGGAGTACAACCAAAACGACAGCACTTTCAGGAAGTATAAGAACTAAACACCACGTTAAATTAGGAATCATTTGCAGACTTGAAAATACCTTTTTGCTAAGCACTCTCCACGCCATTCATAAGTGTATGCGGTCAAGAATCAACCTAATACAATCACACCATACAATGCATTAGCCACAGTGATTGAATTAAGACACTAATTACAAAATACCAATCTAAACAACTATCAATAAGAGACCCCGACTGCCCTTTTCACCAATTCACATAAGATTGAATAAAGGTTGAAACTTTTCGCTAAAAATCCAATATTTTTTATTTTTCTTCTGAAGATTAACCAACTTGGACCAAACTGAATGAAAATCAAGCTGTTTAGAAGAGACAAAATCCAAAAGGAACAAAGAACAAAAGGCAATACGAAGTTGGAGTCTTCGAAGGTTATACTTACTTTTAAGGTTTAAAGAGGATTACAGGGAACACGTTGCCGGCGAAAACCAGTTTAGGTCGGTAATTTCAACGAGAGAGATCACAGACACACTGAGAGTCATTAAAACCCAAACTCTGCTTTGGGCTGACCCGAAATCTGGAGTAGGATTTTTTCGCTTAAAATCTAACGGTCCAGATTGTTTATTCTCGTTTTGTCTCTTAAATTGTGTCCCGCAGGTGAGAGCAGCTCTGCTTTTTTATTTTATTTATTATTATGCAAAAGATATGAAGCGGAAGAAGCACAAGCCAATCTAAAAGGCATGGCTTCTGTTGCGTCTTGGCATCCTCTCTTCCTTCGACCTCGCACATCCCATTTCAACACGACCTCCAACAACACAGGTGAAGCTCTCAGCTCAGCTCCACTGTCCATCTTTCATGTTACCATTGACAGGTCAAACTTAACTAATCAGCTACCTTCTTCGTGCTTGCTTCACTTTCTTTAGGCACCGCCATATGTAGAAAGAGCTATCTGCAATGTTGCAACAACAAAGAACAAGAACCACAACCAGAACAAGAAGAAAAATCGGTGTATGTAACTTTAGAGCATTAATGGAAATAGATGGAAGCTTATGCTTATTGGTTCTTATTGATATACTTGTTTTTTTGCTTCATTTCCAGTTTTGGGATGCAATGCCAAGCCAAGAGAAGACAAGTTTTGCTTGGGACTACTTTTGCTGCATTTTCTTTTCCGGAAACTTATTCCAACATTGCATTGGCCGAGAATGGTAATATATAAATAACAATTTGTCTGCCCTATTCATATTGAAAGCATTTTGATTCTTCATACTTTGGAGTTGAACTTAAAGTTTATGTGGCAGACGATTTTCGTGTTTTCACCGATGATGTCAACAAGTTCCAGATATCAATTCCCCTAGGTGAATGCCCACTCTCAATATCCATGTACTACTACAAATTAGATTAGTTGAATTATAATGAGGAGGCACTGATGAATGCTTTGGTCTTTGTTTATGGAGACTGGCAAGTAGGCGCAGGAGAACCAAGTGGGTTCAAGTCAGTTACTGCTTTTTACCCGGAAGAGGGATCTAGCTCAAGTGTGTATTCTTTCTTCTATAATCTCAAGCTTGTTACTTTTGGCTCAAGTCGTACTTCATATTGGGTTCCTGAATGTGTCATTGCATGAATTACGATTGCTTCATGCTTCAGTTAGTGTCGTAATCACGGGGCTTGGTCCGGATTTTACGAAGATGGAATCCTTTGGCAAAGTTGACGAATTCGCTGAGACTCTGGTAGGCTCTTAATTTCAGAATCTATGTTATGTTTCTATCTTCCATCAGAATTGAGAAGTGGCTTAGCTTGCTAATGTAATCCTATATTTCAAAGGTCAGTGGACTAGATAGGAGCTGGCAAAGGACAGCAGGAGTTGCAGCAAAACTCATAGATTGCAAATCATCTAAAGGGCTTTACTACATTGAGTATACGCTACAGAAACCTGGTGAAAGTATCAAGCACCTCTATTCAGCTCTTGGGATGGCAAACAACGGCTGGTACAACAGACTATATACCGTCACTGGCCAGGTATGGTTTCCACAACTACCATTGTTCTTCACAACTACTCTCTTACGTTAAATGCCTCACATGAAAAAATTATATGAGAGAGAGAAATGCAGTTCCACTTTAAGATTCTTTCTCTTATAAATGTTAGCGGTTATACATACAAAGATTGAATGGTGACAGTGGAATATTTTCTGCAGTTTGGAGAGGAGGAAGCGGATAAATACAGATCCAAAATTGAGAAGGTTAGCTTAACCAAGATTTTCTGTAGGATTTTCTTGACAAAGAAAAATATCATATTAATATAGAATAAAAGACCTTTAGAGTTTAGACATTCCAGGGTGATACATGGAACTGACTTCTGATTTAAAGAAAGTTCATTTCATGTTTATTGGGTTTTGCAGGCTGTAAAATCCTTCAAGTTCATATGATAAACAACCTCCAGAGGGGCAGAGTTTGAATTGTGAACTATGGAATCAAACCAATAACCAGACCACACCTAAATGAGTACAAAATGCAATGGACTACATGGGTACTTTTCTTATTATTCAAACTGAGAATCTGTCTTCGGGAACACATTCCAATTTCTCAAAACTAACCAGTTCACTAGCTAGCTAGTCTTTATTTCCACTTTCTTCATATAGTCGTTAACAGCATCGACAATCGTCTCCTCTAATGGCCTATACTTCCAACCAAGTTTCTGCAATTTCTCTGAAGTGATCTTTATGTCTTCATTTACTTCAATGATTCTGTCATGTTTATGCAAAAAACTAATTAACTGATCATTATAATCTAACAAAAAGAGAAACAAGAGGAATGACAAATGACTGATTGCTTTGAATGAATACTTTTTTAATAACACCAATTGGAGCTTGATCAATTACCTTTTGGGATAGTTATAATTCGGATACAAACCCTTCAAATTCTTCACCAAAGATTGCACATTTATCACGTAAGATGTACAAATGTATCTGCCTTCTGCTTCTGGCTTTTTATATGCCAGAAGTAGCGCTTCAGCTACATCACGCACATCAACAACTGGACGAACACGATTCTCAACAGATTCGAGTCCATCTAATCATATGAAATTAAAACAGAAATAAATTAATAAAAAGGAAATTTAGGATGAGTTATTCATTAACCTAGCACATTTAAACATAATGTGCATCCACACACTATTACTATTATAGTAATTTCTCTCAGAGGCAATAGGCACTAGAAGCAGAAAAGTAATAGAAAACAGAAGGATGAAACGAAGGGAGTAACCTTTCAGAAGAGATATCAGCACCAAGTTACTTGAATTTACTGTTGATTGCAGCATTGGACCAAAAACAAAGGAAGGGCAAACTGTTATGATTCTCAGTTCACTTTTCTTTGCATACTCCAAAGCTTCAGTTTCTGCCATTGTCTTGGCAAGACAATAGTTGCCAAAGTTGGTCTGAATGTGTGTTCATTAGACCATTAGTTGAAAAATGAAATTGAAGATCAATGTAATTCGAATGAGAAATAAATAAACTTCAGGAGAACTAGCTTGGCCTGTATGTTCTTAAAATTGAAAGCATTGTTATGATACCTTAGCTCTCTTGCAATACTCAGGGTCAGACCAACACTCTTCATCCATAGGATGATCCTTGGGCCATTTCGGGTTGTATACAACAGCACCAGCAGATGACACGACCACAACCCTCTTTACTTTTGCCTTGATACATGCATCTAGTACATTCCGTGTGCCCCTTAGAGCAGGTTCGATAAATTCTCCCTGCATAAAAATTAGATTTTTCCCCCATTATTCAATTATGTTTGTTGGAATTAATTTGAAAACTAGATAGGGTATTGGCTAAAACTCGGTCTAGATTTTGGCTTTGTAAACTCAAGGTACAGTGATGGATACTAAAACAGCAAAATCATTTGTGAGAAGACATATATGCATAGCAACTTATATGCATTCACTATTCAATTGTGAGAAGACATATAGACATGTTCAACACTGCCTATTTATCATGCTATATGTTATGTTTTCGCTTCATTCGATCATGCATAAGTTGAACCTGCATCTATGTATCTAGAGGACATAGCTAGGCATCTATGCACAATGTTAAAGTCTGCAGAGTCGAAATGAACAAAATCTTGCCTCATCATGGAAAACGGAATTTTCGTCGGAAGGAACAGGGGAGGCAACATGGAAAACACCAGAACACCCAGAAATGGCAGCACAAAGACCTTCAAAGTCGAACAAGTCTGCCTTGAACAGTTGCAAATTCCCAGAAGCGTTTTCCAACTTCTTCAGATGACCATTCTTCTCATTACCTGCAAGAAGTTTTGATGAGAATCAAGTGCGATCGTATATCATTACATATAGAAAACGAGACAGAAAAGAAGACTGAAAATAATTACATGGGTCTCTAGCAGTGCCATGAACTTTGTAGCCCTCAGAGAGAAGCAACTTGGTAACCCAAGATGCCACAAAGCCTCCAGCTCCAGTTACACACACCGTTTCTTTGTCTCCCATTGTTAGCAAACATGAACAAGATCTGTTCTGAAAGTTTGGAACTTGTTGAAGACTTTAGGCCGTGGAAGACTGGAAGGCGATAATACATGACATGTTTGTTTTGTCTGGTGAATTGTTCAAGGAAGGAATGAGTGACAAGTCTCAGGCATGCACAAAGCCTTTTCAACACTTGGGACGTTTCTTCTCGTGCCTTTATTATTCATGTTTTCCGATGATGCCTTTATTATTCATTAAATATTTCTATTTGAGAAGAATTAAAATAGATTGAGAAAATTAGATAAAAATCCAAAATACTAGACATTTTTTAAGATAAACTCATACATATTTTTCTTTCATTTTACACCCACTCAACATAAACAAACTTACTATATAGAGCATATGTCTATAATTAATAGTTTTCTTCATTTTTTAGTTTCTCTGATTGCCATTCAGGCGATATAAAGCTAAATTTGGTATCTTTCTCAATTTTAGCATCAATTTGAAACTCAAATACTGAGCTAAAATTTAGCTGGATTTAACTTTATCATAATCAATTACATTCTTTAATTTCTTACCTTATTGTTACTAACTTGAATATATATATATATATATATATATATAAACATTTAATTGATAGATGAACTTAGAATTACAAACTTACAAATAAATGATTAATGCATATGTAAGAGCAAGGGCTCTGTTTACACGAGTATTTTACTGGAGAGAGAATGGGAAGAGAGGAGAGGAGAAGAAGAGAAAAATTTGGAGCCCCTACAAATGAAGCCGGAGGCCTCTATAAATAGAGATTACAAAAGTAATGAATAGTAAAAAGTGACTGTTGGTGAATAGTAACTTGTCTGCCACTGAGTAACTGTTGGTCATGTGAATTACTGTTGATGAATAGTGGATTGTCTGTCACGCGGATAACTGATGATTTCGGTGGAATAGATGACTGAGACGGTCTTGACTGGAATTAATCAAAATCGGCATAAGGGTCTTGACTATCTTCATAATCTGCCCATCTTTTTGGTTGATTGGGGGGACTTTGATGACTGTGAGATGATGAATCTGATGGAGAATGTTCTTCGTCATCATCTGTAGATAAAATTGCTGCTTCTTGTAGTAACTGCTTTGCTAATGCTTTTAACTCTTCTGCTTTAGAAGATGAAGATGAACTGGAAGCCTTTTTCTTCTGGGAAGAGGATGGTGACTGCTTTGTCTTCTTGGAAGAAGATGGTGACTGAGGAGTTGGAGATGTTAACTACGAGATTGGAGGGGCCGGCTGAATGGAAACCGGAGCTATTGAACTCGAGGGAATAACTGTGAATTCTTCACTGAATTGAGTTAAAACTCTCTCAGGGTCGAATTTATCCCACCATTTTACTAGGAATTGTCTTGTAACCATGTGTTTTTCAGGTTCGATTTTGTATTGCCATTTCAGAATCCAAGGAATTTTATACTTTGCCATAAATTGAAGAGTGGGAGAAAATCTTTTCTCATAATCTGAAAAGGTCATGATTGTAGTAAATTTTGTGACTGCATTCTGGAGTTGTGGAGGGAGAAGATCATAAGAGCAACCATGGTCATCCCACCAATTGCAAAACCACATAGGGAACTGGCGATTGAATCTTCTGTCGAAATTGAGGAACCATGAATGACTAAAATCCTCGGTTTGATGGAGGAATATTTTATCCCATGCTTCCATGTAGTCATGATACGTGAATGTGATTGTGTCTAATGTGTGGGGAGTAAAGGGGGGATCACCCCATTGAGCTAGCGACATGATTCGGATTATATAAAGGGAATGATATAATATCTTGGATTGGTCTTTAGGATCAAGGATTGGTTTAATGAAAATTGACTCGGTTTTATACAGGATGTCTTTATAAAATGATAATGGGGGTTTTCCTGGAGGATAATGAGAGGTTGGACCAAAATGACTTTTTACTAAAGAAACAGGGTTTTTTAGATGACTTAAGTTAGGTTCAATGTAAAATAGGCCATGGGCGACCCGGATGATGTAAGGGGAGGATTTTTTATAAGTAATTGGACGGTTAGATGAGGAGCTTGATTTGTAAGGGTCAAACTGGTTGACTAAAGCTGATTGGTAACTGGGCATATTTGGACTGAGAGTACTACCAAGCGCACTATAATGGTTGACTAATGAAACAGGAGAATAACCTGTAAAAGGAACTATGTTTGATTTTGACTCAGGTGATTCTGGCTTGACTGGAGAGGATGCTGTAACTTTTGTTTTTCCGGGATTTCTCTCTTTGGATGAGCTAGACATTATGCTGTGGCGCCCTGTAGGAATTCACGAGTTAGGAAGTCTGGGATATGATTGTCACTGCCTTTAATGAATGCAATTTCAAAATCAAAGATACTTAAAATTGCTTGCCAACGGGCAAAGATCTGTTTACTAGCAATGTTTTGAACATCTTTTTCTAAAACATCTTTAGCACTTTTACAATCGACGCGGACTAAAAATTTTTGATTTAATAAATCATCTTGAAATTTACTGATACATAAAACAATTGATAAAATTTCTTTTTTAATAGTACTATAATTTGCTTGGGCTGGATTCCAAATTCCAGAATGAAAACGAACAATTTGCTCAGGATGATTAGGAGAAAGTTGTTGTTTGAGAATACCTCCATAACTTATTTCAGAGGCATCAGTTTCTACTATTTTATAGGAATCGGGAAGAGGGATTCCTAAGCATGGTAAGGTTTTGACGTGACTCTTAATTTATTTGACTAAGGATGTATGTACGGAAGTCCAAGGGGAAGGATTTTTTTGTAATCTATCGAACAGAGGTTTACAATGTTTCCTAAGGTTTTTGTAAAAATCTGCCACATAATTTAAAGATCCTAGGAATCTTTGTAATTGATTTTTATCTAAAATGACGTCTGGAAATTTGTCAGCGAATTGTATTGCTCTATCAATAGGTTTAATTTGGAGTTGGTGAATGTTAAATCCAAGAAAACGAATGTTGGTTTGGAATAATTTGATTTTTGAGGCAGAAATAACTAGACCATTATTCTTTATTATGGAAAAGAATTGGTGAAGATGTTTCCAATGTTGGTCAATTGATTGAGAAAAGATTAGAACATCATCAATGTAGACAATGGAGAAGTGACTATAAGGATTGAATATATCGTTCATTATGTTTTGGAATTCGCTAGGTGCATTTTTTAATCCGAAGGGCATAACATTCCATTCATAATGTCCAAAAGGCGTGACAAATGCAGTTTTGTATTTGTCGGCTTCACTAATTTGAATTTGCCAAAATCCTGATTTCATATCAAATTTACTAAAGATAACAGATTTGTTTAATCTGTTAATGAGATCTCGTTTATTGGGAATGAGATACCTGATCTATTCTAAAACTGTGTTAAGAGGTTTGTAATTTATAACCAGACGGGGGGTCCCTCGTTCGAGTTCAACATTTTTCTGAACATAGAACGCTGGGCAAGACCAAGAGGATTTACTAGGGCGAATAATATTTTTGTTGAGTAAATCATTAATTTCGTTTTTACAAAAATCCATGATCTCGTGACTCATTTGAATTGGACGAGCTTTAGTGGGGATGTTTTTCTCATTGAATTCTTTGATGTAGGGTAGTGAGACAATATGTTTTTTCCTGTGCCAAAAGGCAGTAGGGATATCAGAACATATTTCTTTGATTATCTTTTCTTCAAAAGTTTTGATCTTCTGCTGAAGAAAAGAGTTTTGGAGTTGATTTTCAATTCTTTTGAAATTAATTTCTTCTTGGAGAAAGGTTATTTGTTTGATTTTTGCTTGAATGCAACCGAGAGTTTTTGAAATATTATTTTCTTGAAATGCTTTTAAAGTATGGATTTCGGGGTTTGAAAGAAAAGTAAATTTAACTGGCTCATCAAAAGGGTAGGTAATAATACCATCATATTCAGTTTTGAAAGGGTAAATTAAAGTTATGAAAGGTAATCCTAAAATTACTTTATCAGTTAGATTTTTTACTAAGACAAACGAAGTTTTGAAACAAACATTGTTTTGGCAGATATGGGCCTTAGGGATTTCGTATTTAATATCCATTTTTGTTTCATTAGCTGATCGTAAAGATTCTTTCGTTTTTTCAAAATATTTGGAGGGTATTAAGCCTTCTTGGATGCAATTAAGATCCGCACCAGAGTCAATAAGGGCTGTTATTGTTATTTGAAAATCTTTTATTTTGAGTTGGACAGTAGTGTACCATTTTTTAAGTTGGATCTGGCGTATGGTACTAATAGTATTATTTTCAGAGTTTTCAGCTTCATTATTTTCTGGGAAAGGATTTTCAAGTGGATCCTGTAATTTAAGAAATTGGTTATTTATTTTTAGTAAGTTTAATTCATGTTTAATCTCTTTATTGTCATTCGTAAGTTCTAGGTGTGTTTGTTGTAAAGCATGTATTTGACTCTTGATTGTTTTTACTTCATGTTGGAGATCTTGGATTGTTATTTCTTTTTTACTAGTGGAGAATTTATCGAAAGTTGTAGTAAGGCTAATTTTTTGTGAGGGAGGATTAACTATATTTTCTTGGGTAATTAATTTTTTTAATTTTTTGAGGTATTCTGCTTTAAGTTCAGGGTTGTCTATTTTACCTATTAAATCAATCAAGAGTTCTTCTTGTTCTTCCTGTTTGGAAAGAACATTTATTGTTTTACAATTACAAGCATCCTTACACCCAAAAGTAATATCTGGGGAAGAATGTTCATTGGATTCAGAGGAAGAAGATTCCATCATTGTGATGTCATCTTCACTCAATTCATTTTCTGAATCAGTGTTTCGTAATTCTAAAGTTTGTATAAGTTTTTCTTTTTCTTCTTGACTAATTTTGAGTTGATTAATAGTACTTTTAACTGGACAATTGTTTGCAAAGTGACCAGTCTTATTACATTTAAAACATTTAGTTTTACTTTTATCGAAAGGTTTACTTTTTAGTTGGGGATTTGGTTTTTTAGACCAATTTTTGCGAAATCTGTTTTTGGAATAAAATTTGTTTGGCTCAAAGTTATTTTTGTAGGGTGTGAATTTTCTTTTTGAATGGTAAGGAATAAATTTATTGCTTGCCTTTTTTCTTCTTGAAGGAGGTAAGGGAGGTAGGCCATATTGTTCACAAAAATTTCCTAATTCGTATTTAGCTGTTTTCTTATCTGATTTCATTTGAGCATTCAATTTCATATCTATACACATTCTTAATCCTTCTTTTTGGATAACTGTAATTATGTTTCCATAAGTTAAAGAATCATAGTTTATGTGACCTGTTTCATTACTAAGAACTTGTCTGATTTTATGAGCAAATAATTTTGGAAGACCATTTATGAATTTCTCTTTCCAAAATGGTTGGTTACTATCATCTCTAAGCATAACTCGAGAAATGAAAACATCTTTATACCATTTGAAATCACTTAGGGTAGGACACCTAAGGTTACTGAGTTGATCATGAATTCTGGATGTGACGTGGCTAGGGGTTCCTATGAAATGTTGAATAATTGTGTAAAATAAGGTATTAACAGCATCAGAAATTCCCATTCCTGTGCGTTCATCGAAGATGGTAGTCCCATCTTCATCTCGTTTAATGGCATGTTTAATGGATGATCTAGAATCAGGAGTGAGATGTTTTTCCCACCAGGAATGAAGCATTCCTGTAAATCCTGTGGAAAGTATGTCAATGATTTCAGGCTGGGTGAAATTATGATTTGTGACATAGCTATTAGCTGCCATAGACATATGGTGTAATTTATTTAGGATTTCTTGTTCTGATAAATTATCAATGTTCCATTCATATGTTTTATCAGAAGAAACTGAGAATTGATTATTAAGATGATTAGTGGGTTGTATATCTAAAGGGAGAGGACGTTCTGTCCAAGTTTTAAAAGGATGCTTCTTTGGATGGATTATCCTATCTAGATTGAAAGTTTGAAACATTTGGTTTAACTCTTTAATTTGGCTAGTGTTACTAGAATCGCTATCGGAAAAAGAGTTTTCTTGGGTATGAATTACAACAATTCTACTGGGTTCAGGTGTTTCAGTTTTTAATTTTTCTAACATTCGTTCAATCTTTTGAATAGAAGAAGTAGGATTTAGGGTAGGTTTATTTAATTCACTAAAATGAACTAAAGGAGTTTCTGGTTTCGGTTGTGGTAGGATATTAGTTTTAGAGGATATGTTGTCAACCTTTATTTCTATTTTATCTAACTGGGCTCCTATGGTTACTAGGCTTTGGTTTGTATAATTATTTTGTTCAATAATTTTTTTAGTATCTGGGTTAATTTTCTTAGTTTCTGGATCTTCGATGACAATTTTAAAAGGTGAAGCTGTGATTGGACTGTTTAGATGATCAATTATTATTGTTTCAATAGGGGGATGACTGGAAAGGACTGAGCTAGTGGAAGTTTTCCAACGTGCTTTTGTTAATGTTTGAATTTTTTAGTTGTTTAGTTGATCGATAAAATCAAGAAAGAATATTTCAGATCTAGTGTCAAGCATAAATGCTTGCCAATCACGAAATAATTGCTTTCGTTGATCTATGAAAGGAATTTTCATCCTGTAAAGGTTTCTCCTAAGGAGATTTTCGTTTGATTCAAGATGTTTATCTAATTTAGAATAGTTGATTACGAAAGGTTGGTTAAGTGTGCTTAATTGCGGATTTAGTGGGGGAGTAACTAAAAAATCAGAAGCAGTAGGAGAAGTTTGATCTTCATCTGTTACTGAATTGTTTTGAAGTTCATTTTCTGTATAATTTGGGTAACTAACTTGAGAAGTAGTTTTGATGTTTTTAATTTTAAGCTTTTGCAATTCTTCTTCTAGTTCTCTGATCCTGATATTTTTAATTTCTTTATCGAGATCAGAATCTCGTCTAGACATTGTTTCAGCTGTAGTGGAACCAGCAAATGAATGTCTAGCAGTAGCAAAAGAATGTCGCGAGGAGTTTCCTACCTCTTGAATTCTTGGGTTTTGTTTTATTCGAGAGTTTTGAAAATTAATTCTTACTGTGCCATCATTAAACTGTTGAATACAGTCTAAATCAGAAAGACTATGTTGTGCATTAGATGGTTGATTCTCACTAGTGAGAGACCATTCAGAGGGAAGATGGACATCTGACCATCTGATAGTGTGAGGGACAGTAATATTAGCGTTTTCTTGACTACTTTGAATCAAGAAAGTATGGTTTTTGGGACTTTTACTAATGGCTTGGAAATTCATGTTTGTGCCGGTGACTTTATAATGGATCCTATAAATTAAGGCTAAAGGTTGGGTTCCTTCAAGGACATGGTATCCTGAAGTTTTAATGTTGAGAGTTAAAGCTTTTAAGATATGAGGATCACTGAGGCTAATAGTAAAATCTGGGTAGCAATTAAAATGAACTAGACCATTAAACAGACTTGACTCAATTAATCCAAGGGTACTATCATTAAAATCAGTAAATCTTGCATCTCTTAAACATAAAAGAATGGAGGCATTTAGACCTTTTCTAGTTAAAGGCTTGACACCAATTTGAACTAACCCAATATGTAGGAAATTATGACCATCTTTTTTATGTTTTTTAATTGATTCTGGACTAAAAAGTTGGCAAGTTTCATGTTGTTTACTAAGGGCATAAACTTGTTCTACTGATTTAATATGATGTTCACTTTTGAATGAAGCTAGGCTCCATTTTTTCTTATAAATTTCATGACTAGGAACTCTGGGAATATTCCAGTCATTTATATCTATGTTATCGTTTGACTGATACTCTATTTGTTCCTCGTTAACTATATCTGGAATCCTATTGAGGGAGGACCTAGACGAACTAGAAGTGACTGAGTTGGATCTAAAAAGTCGACTCATTTTGGGAAACGAAAAGAAAACTGGACCGTAAGAAAAAGATAGGAGGTTTTAAGAACCTAGGCTTAAAATCCTAAAGGCTAAGACTCACTCTACACCGCTCATGCCGCATCCGCTCATGCCTCACCTGGGACTTAGTGTTTGGACCTGGACTTAATGTTTGGTTTGGAGAGAATAATAGGCTTAAAAGAAGAATAATACCTCAATCCCCAACACGGAAGCATATAAACTTGTAAAGACTTGTAAGTAGAACATTTGATTAATGAACTTGAAACGAATAAAGAGTTTACAACTAGTTTTGGGTAAATCCGAACATGAGAATCTGGTTAGTAGTTCTATAGGATGTGTAGAATGTTTCAGCGACCTTTTAGAGGTCAAGGAGGAGGATTTGTCTCGAGTGACAAGCTCGTGGGTTAGGACATGAGTTTCGGTTCGAGTCGGATATTGTTGTTTTTGATAGTTACTAAGGTTAACATTTTTGTTAATAGGTGACTTGTGGAGTGTGGTTTTGAGCTATATGCTTATGTTGTGCGTGCGAAGATGCAGCTGGATTTGAGGTGAGTAAAATCTCACCAAGGTTCACTTTGTGACCTATTTATTTATAATTATTATGATGATGATTATGATGATTATGATGATGGTAATGTTGATGAAAATGTTGATGAATAAGATGATGATGATGATGATTATGATGATGAAAATGTTGATGAAGATGATTATTAAGATGATGATTTTGATGATAATGATTATGATGATGACTATGATGATTATAATTTAAAAAAAATAATGTTTTTTGTTTATTTTAAAATATATGAGTTTGATCGCCAACGGCTCATACGTAAGAGAAAACAAGTTTTCCTATTTAAATGATTATTTTTAAGGTTCTTGTGACTATAATATTCTTGGTTCTTGGTAGATTATTCTTGTGAGAATATCTATGAGTATTATATATATCTCTATGTGAAAATGTATATTATAATGAGGTGTTACTTGTGTTCGTTCTATTGATATAGTTATTTATGCCTTGTTGAAATATATGTCATTTGGGTGAGTAAATCTCACATGGGTTCATAAAGAAACCGAGTTTACTTTATAATTATTATTGTCAATTGTGAAGTTGTCCTTGAAGGAAAATGATGTTGTTTTTAAATATAAATGAGCTTGATCGTCAACGGCTCATGGTAAGTGAAAACAAGTTTTCTGTTAAAAAAATATAATCTTTTAAAAGGACTTCCGATCATGTGTGTGCCTTAGTGGTGATTGCGTGTATTAGATTAGGAGCCTTCGTGGTGGACCAGGAACTAAACCTTGGCCGGGTGATTGGTTACGGTCAGTATAGAGCTCTAGTCTGTCTGTCGGTACTTCATGAGGGATGACTAAGTGTTGACGAACCTATGAGTACGCGTTTGTTTGGTTACTTATGGGGGATGACTAAATGTTGACAAACTCATAAGTAAGAGTAGAGAAACGATTGTGTGATGTTCTTATGTGTTGTCATTTAAATTCTTTGCTTTGAGTATCTCCTGAACTATGTTTATCTGCAGGAGATTCTTAATCTTAATTGTGTGATTTTTAGTGAATTCCTGAACTACATTTTTGCATGATTCATTTATGATTTTAATTGTTTGTGAATTGTTGTGTTTTATTTCTTACTCTCCTTTGAATTCTCTTGCTTTTAAGAGATTCCTGAACTAAGTTACTAATGCAGGAATTACCGGTCTTTATCTTATGTGATGTTGGGTTGAGTTCTTTAATGTAGATTTACTCATACGAGCTATTAAAGCGTACCGGGTTTCTTGTTTACAACCCGGTGCACCATTCCATGGTGTAGAGGTTGATTTTGCAGGTGAGGAATTTCAAGATTGAGACGTAGAGGTCTAGAAGCTGCTTGTTAGGAGTTATATATTTTTTTTTATTGATTGTCAATTTATAGTGAGCTCTTTTGAGCGTGACATTTACTTGATTTCTCAAGTTATCTAAACGTCGAATTGTATTATATGACCCTTTTTTATTTTTGTTATCATGCCTTGAATTTGGATTTTTATTTATCCGAAATTTAGGATGTGACATTTAATCTATTCTCGTAATGTCATCTCATTGACATATTCCTCGAAAGTTTTTATTTTTCTCTAAAGGGTTTCACCTTGTTAAGATCTTCCTTGAGTGGCTTTCCTTTTGTTAACATCTTCTCCTGTTTTGGCCACGATCCACAATAGGGAGAGAGAGAGAGAGAGAGAGAGAGAGAGAGAGAGAGAGAGAGAGAGAGAGAGAGAGAGAGAGAGAGGTAAATAGTAGAACCAAATACTTATTGGGGGGGAGGGGGGGTTGTGAGGTGTGCCACCGCTCGGACGTGGAAAGTAGCAAGATGTGCTGACCTGGACTTCTAAACCAAACGAAGGTGGGCTCCGGTGTCACCTCGCGGGCGAGGATTTACGAGTAGCCTCCTAATCGTTCGAATCGATACTCAGTTTGAAGCGAGCCGAGCAACCAAAGGGAATACGGGTCAGAATGAAACTACGGAGAGCTCTCTGGAAGTAAAAATGCTAATTAACTACTTAAAATTGGTCGAGTAGTCTAATATGAAGCCGTATGTTTAGTAGCCGAGTCCTAACTCCTAACTCCAACTAGTTTGTAGATAAAAAGGAGATAGATATTTTATGTGAAAGTGTCACCGAGAGGTGAAGACATTGTTTCACCTCTTCTGTTGTAGTTTGTATATACTGCTGAAGGAAATGTAATCAGACAGTGCACTTAGGTAAAATTTGGGTAGGTGCTACAACGGCTCTTTGACAGTCTGATGTACTTAGTGCAGACTAATGTATCTAAACTGTTCAATCAATATATTTCCTGAAAAGAAACTACCGGCCAATCTAAGGAGCATTCGGATTCGCGCGTTTACAATCACTTATGATTATAGCTTTACTCTAACATACTCTTGAGTATCGAATTTGAATACTATTTAGGTATGAGTTTTATGAATTTGCTAACGTAATTTATATGACTAGGCACCAGCTTAAAATGTTACTTTCATGTAAGTTAACAAACGCATATTAATAGTAGGGTGTTTCTAAATAAACTCAGCATTTCAATTTTTGTCACACTTTTTCCTGTTTTGCCCTTAAGTCTATTTACTCCCAGCATCTATTTCAAAACGTTAAACGCAGCTCCTCCGATTGATTACCTGAGTTGTGTTTCAGTATCAATACAAACATCAAGAGCAATAATTTATCAACTCCGGAAACTTTTTGCAAACAATCTCTCATGTTCTATGCCACGGAATTATAGTCTTGATTGTTGGGAAAATAATATAATGGAAGTAACAACTCAAAACCACACAAATGATAAATATGCAAAGATGTAAAAGATAGAGAAAAGGGAACACCGGATATAACGTGGTTCGGCGATGTGCCTACGTCCACGGGGCAGCAATAACAAGAACTTCCACTATGAAATAATGAGTACACGAGATACACAACTTCAAGAACAGTACTTGAAGGAAACCCTCTCTCACACTTGTTTTGCTATCAACTACTCTACACTCTCAACTTGGAGTGGACACTCTTCTCTACTTGGAAGATGGATGTTTCTCTCTTGGAAGAAATGCTTGAGATGGATGAGATGCATGGAATGAGCAAATGACTCTCCTTTTATAGGCTAAGGAGAAACCATCTAGACCTCTCATTAGTGCTCTCCCAATAAATGGTACTTTATGAGTCTTCCTGTAACTCATGCCTTGACTATAACCCCAAAACCATTCATGTAACCTTGTGTAACTCATGTAACATTTGTGTAACTCATGTAACCTTTGTATAACTCATGAAACCTTTCATATTATTTTCATTACTATTTTATTTATTTTGGTCTGGATATTATAACAATCTCCCCCTCCAGACCAACCCAGGGACATACGCGGCAAGACTTCTACTTGAAGTCCATCCCAGCGGACTTGCTGCAATACTCTAACTTCTGTTGTGGCACAACCTTAGTCAACATATCTGAAGTATTCTTGTTGGTGTGAATTTTCCTCAACTGCAAAAGCTTCTTTGACACTATATCTCGTATCCAATGATAACGTAGATCAATGTGCTTAGTGCGAGGGTGATAAACTGAATTTTTACTCAAGTGAATTGCACTCTGACAATCACAATGCACCATATACCTTTCTTGCTTCACACCCAACTCTTGAATGAACCTTTGCAGCCATATCATTTCCTTGCCTGCTTCGTTTGCCGCTATGTACTCGGACTCAGTGGTGGATAAGGCAACACACTTCTGTAACTTAGACTGCCATGATACAGCTCCCCCACAAAATGTAAATAAGTACCCAGAAGTGGACTTTCTGTTATCAAGGTCCCCAGCTAAATCTGCATCTGTGAAACCCTCCAAAACGGGGTCGGATCCACCAAAAAGACAAGCACAACTTTGAGGTGCCCCTCAAATATTTGAGTATCCACTTAACAGCTTCCCAATGCTCTCTACCAGGGTTAGATAAATATCAACTAACAACTCCAACTGCATGAGCAATATCTGGACGAGCACATACCATGACATACATAAGACTACCAACAGTTGATAAGTAAGGGATACCTGTCATCTTGTCTTTCTCCTCTTGTGTAGTTGGGCATAATAATCTGCTTAACTTGAAGTGATTACCTAGAGGTGAGCCCACTGACTTGGCTTCTTTCATGTTGAACCTTTCAAGCACCCGTTCAACATACCTCTCCTGTGACAACCATAATTTATTTGCCTTCCTGTCACGGATAATCTCTATGCCCAAAATCTGCTTAGCTGGACCTAAGTCTTTCATATCAAAAGACTTTGATAAATCTGCCTTCAACTTGTGGATCATAGAAACGTCTTGCCCCACTATCAACATATCATCAACATAAAGCAACAAAATTATAATTTTACCTCCAGTGAACCGTTGAATGTACACACATGGGTCTGCATCAGTTCTTTTGTATCCATGACCCACCATGAATGAGTCAAACTTCTTGTACCATTGTCTTGGCGCTTGCTTCAGCCCATACAAACTTTTCTTTAGCTTGCAAACCATGTGCTCCTTGCCCTCGACCTCAAAACCTTTTGGTTGCTCCATGTATATTTCTTCCTCCAAATCACCATGTAGGAATGCCGTTTTTACATCTAATTGCTCCACCTCAAGATCCATGCTAGCTGCCATGCCCAAAATAACTCTGATAGATGTCATTTTGACAACTGGTGAGAAGATCTCATCAAAATCTACTCCTTCCTTCTGCCCGAAACCTTTGACAACCAAGCGAGCCTTGAACTTTGTCAATTGTTCATTCTCGTCCCTCTTCAACTTAAACACCCATTTGTTTTTTTAGTGCTTTTCTGCCTTTAGGAAGTTCCACCAACTCGTAGGTGCCATTTTTCAACAAGGACTCCATCTCAGACTTCATAGCTAATATCCACTTGTCGCCGTCTGCATGAGTCTTCGCCTCCTCAAAGCATTCAGGCTCTCCATCACTAGTCAACAGAATATATTTGGAATATGGATTATCTCCATCACTAGTGAGCAAAATATATTGAGAAGAAGGATACTTGGTACTTGGCTTCAGCACTCTATGAGATCTTCGAACTGGTGCTTGGGCATTTTCTTGTTACTGCTCTTGATTAGGCTTCCCCTGATCATGATCATCCTGAACCTGATTCTCCTGGTCATCATTTGCAGCACCTGTAGCTTCTGGTTCTGCCGTATCAGGAACGTCTTCATTAACCATTTCTTGAGGTTTGTTAGACTCTTCTTGGAGCGGTGACGAGTCATAAGTGAGACGCTCTGCATTTTGTAGTATGTTCTTGTCAAAATTTGCAACAGTCTGATCCTCATGGAACACCACATCTCTGCTTCTGAATAACTTCTTGGTTATTGGATTCCACAACCGGTAGCCTATCTCTTCATTACCGTACCCAAGAAAGATGCCGTGCCATATAGCTTCGATCTTTTCTCCTTTGGAACATGTGCAAATGCTTTGCACCCAAATACCTTCAAGTGAGAATATGAAGCGCTTCTACCGGTCCACACACTCTCTGGAGTCTCCAAGCCCAAAGGTACACATGGTGTTCGGTTGATGAGGTAACACGCGGTTGTTACTGCTTCGCCCCAAAACTTCTTCGCAAGGTTTGCCGTTTTCAGCATGCTTCTCACTTTCTCTAAAATGGTGCGGTTCATCCTTTCTGCTACACCATTATGCTGTGGGGTGCCAGGTACTGTCTTTATGTGTCTAATGCCATGCTTCGAACAATAACCTCTGAACTCGTTCGAAGTATACTCTCCACCATTATCACTACGGAGACACTTAAGGGTTCGCCTTGTTTCCCTCTCCACCATGGCATGGTACTCCTTGAAGGTTTGGAACACCTGGTCTTTTGTTTTCAACAAATACACCCAAACCTTCCGTGAAGCATCATCAATAAAAGTAACAAAATACTTGTTATGACCTAGTGAGTCAACTTCCATGGGGACACATACATCAGTATGTACTAGGTCTAAAAGATTCTCCTTCTTGGCGAATGTATTAGAAAAGCTGACTTTTTGCTGCTTACCAAACAAACAGTGATCACAAGAGTCAAGAGAGGTACCTTTGGCAAAGGGAATAAGATACTTCTTTGCCAGAACTTGCAATCCCTTCTCGCTCATGTGGCCCAGCCGCTTATGCCATAGACTTGGGGAAGAGTCTTCTCCAACGTTCAACTCCCCTTTACATATCTTGCCGTATGTTTTGTAGAGGGTACAACACAGCTTCCCTCTAGCCACCACTAGTGATCCTCTGGTAAGCTTCCACTTTTGGTCTCCTCTGTGATGATGATATCCTTCCCGATCAAGCACGCCGGTTGACATCAAATTGAGACGTAAGCCGGGAACATGTCGAACATCTTTCAACATAAGCTTGTTCCCCGAATCAGTCTCAAGGCAAACATCTCCAACTCCTGCAATCTTGGAGTAGCCTTCGTTGCCCATCTTTACAATCCCAAATTCTCCACCTCTATATGTAGAGAAGAACTCCTTATTTGGAGTGGCATGGAAAGAGGCTCCGGAATCAACGACCCATGGAACACCAGGAGTATCGTCATGAACATGTAGGCATTCTCCTTGAAGGCAAAGGAACTCATACACATCATTGCACACGGCAGCGGTTGTGTTCCTTGTGTCATCCTTTGGTTGAGAACTGCCTTCTCGCACCTCCCTTGGATCCTTTTTCAACTTGTGACAATTTTTCTTCATGTGCCCAGAAATGCCACAATGATGGCACTTTCCGTTGAACCTCGTTCTGGATAGGCTTACACTCTTTCCATGACCTTTGGGTCCTCTAGTCATGCTCCTTCCTCTGTTCTCCGCCACGAAGACTTGGCTACTATCGGAGCTTGAGGCTTTTCTCCTTGTCTCCTCATTCAATAAGTTACTTTTGACATTATCCATAGTCAATTTACCATCAGGAGTAGAGTTACTTACAGTGATGACAAAAGTCTCCCAATTGTCCGGCAACGACCCTAACAACAACAATGCTTGTAATTCATCATCGATCGACATCCCCATGGTTGTCAATTGATTAATTGTACTTAGGAAGTTGTCTAGATGCTCGGTAACCCTCACGCCATCACTATACTTCATGTTGACAAGCTCTTTGATTAAAAAAGCTTTCTTGGTGGCGGTCTTCTTCTCGAACAAGGACTCCAACTTCTTCCATAACTCGTGCGCATCGGTTTCGTTGGCTACATGGTGGAACACACTATCGTCCACCCACTCCCGAATATGACCGATCGCCTTGCGGTTCATCTTCTTCCAATTAGCATCCGAAGTCCCTTCCGGCTTAGCCTCGACTCCTTCGATGGGCTCATGCAAATCTTTGCAATAAAGGATGTCCTCCATTCGCGGCTTCCATGTAATCCAATTTGAGTGGTTGAGTCGCACCATGGTACTCCTTGAACCTTCCATTGTAACACCCACGCCCTACGAACCAAGGGCTCTGATACCACTGTTGGGAAAATAATATAATGGAAGTAACAACTCAAAACCACACGAATGATAAATATGCAAAAATGTAAAAGATAGAGGAAAGGGAACACGGGATATAACGTGGTTCAGCGATGTGCCTACGTCCACGGGGCAGCAATAACAAGAACTTCCACTATGAAATAATGAGTACACGAGATACACAACTTCAAGAACAGTACTTGAAGGAAACCCTCTCTCACACTTGTTTTGCTATCAACTACTCTACACTCTCAACTTGGAGTGGACACTCTTCTCTACTTGGAAGATGGATGTTTCTCTCTTGGAAGAAATGCTTGAGATGCATGAGATGCATGGAATGAGCAAATGACTCTCCTTTTATAGGCTAAGGAGAAACCATCTAGACCTCTCATTAGTGCTCTCCTAATAAATGGTACTTTATGAGTCTTCCTGTAACTCATGCCTTGACTATAACCCCAAAACCATTCATGTAACCTTGTGTAACTCATATAACCTTTGTATAACTCATGAAACCTTTCATATTATTTTCATTACTATTTTATTTATTTTGGTCTGGATATTATAACATTGATTTCAGAACAACGTTTTTCAAACGTAAAGCTCCAACTCCCAATCTTTCTTCTGCCTATCTGCAACTCTCTCTCTCTCTCTCTCACCACTATTTCTACTTCTCTCTCACTCATCTCCTCCACTCTCTCTCCCAAGCTTCCCACCTCAACCCGTTTATCCTCTGCTCATTTCCAACTGAGGACAAGATTCCAAATCAAAAAAACTGTCATTTTGACCTCCTCCTTTAACGCTGTCGGTGAGGACGGCAAGGTATTTCCCACGCGGAACCGAGCGAGCGCAGAACAACCGACGTGCTTCTCCACCTGACGTCATTGGACCTTACGACA
This sequence comes from Fragaria iinumae, assembly GCA_009720345.1. Lineage (NCBI taxonomy): Eukaryota > Viridiplantae > Streptophyta > Magnoliopsida > Rosales > Rosaceae > Fragaria > Fragaria iinumae. The sequence goes on from CM019121.1 coordinate 18,957,631, forward strand.
TTGACGATCTCGGCGAGGAGGCGTTTAACTTCCCATTTTAAATTCATCTTTTCATACAAACAGGGGTAAAATATGTAATAAAATTAATGTTAGATACATTTAAGTAATTTGTTAGGTATATTAGGAACACTCTAAACAGTACTCAAACAATTTATGGTTTGTTATTGTTTTGTTTTTCTCTATTTTTAAAAAGTATAAATACCATTAAATTTCGAAAATAGAGAAATAGTCCAGCACTGAAACAAGTTGCGGCATTTGAAACCGGAAAGGGAGCGACGGAGAGAGTGAGGTCGGAATGGACGATCCTCCTGAAAACGATCTATGCTCCGTCTGCCCAACACTCCTTGCCAAGCCAATTGCTCTCACTGGTTTTGCGGTAATCTCACTTTTCCCTTTCTCTTTCAATCTCATTCCCGATTCGCTCTCTTCTATCTCTTTCAAATTCCCCTTAATTTTCCGAATTGAGCTAGCTTCAATTCTGCTGCTTTTATATTTTGATTCAATTTAAGTTCGGTTAGATAGGCATCAAAATTGGTTTAGGGCACATAATGCAAACTGTTCTTAAGCTATACTATTGCTTCGACTGAACCATAGGGTAAAGTAAAATTTAATTGAAGTTTAGGTAAGAGAGGATAGCTAAATGGGCCTGGGAGTCAGTAATGTTTAAGGTTTATGTATTATTGGACCGGGAATTTGGAAAGATGGTCATTTGGTTTATGTTGTAATGTAGGAGGATTTATTACTTGCATGGTGCTGCAGGGGAAATGTATGTATGTTACAATAACAGTAAAGATGTATAGAAATAGGTAGAATGTGGTGATGTATTGCAAGCTGATTGTAGTTGCTATGGACTGTTAGATTGTTGGTCTGATTGATTTGAAGACAAGTAAGTTTGAATATCAGTTTTAAGAACCTGTAATTCGACTTTGCATTGGCATGTTTTGACTCAAGTTCAGTCCCTTGAGATTTAGTCTCATACAAGGCAAAGTTAGGTAAAGAAGGAGGAATGAAACGTTTTAGTTCATGCCAAGGACAATCAAAATGTACCGGATGGTGCAGTTGTAGAGGTCCATTTGGGGGGGTAGGGTGGTACTGGTACTAGAAGGATCAAATCTTCGGTGTAGATTTCTTTTCAAAGTTCACAATATTAAATCCACTTACAATTTGATTATCTCAGAAAAATAAAGGAATTTGAATAAAACTTTTTTGTTTCCCCAAAAGTATTCTCTCTCATGTTATTAAATAATCTAATATATATATATATATATATATATATATATCTATATATATCTGTGTGTGTGTGTCCATTAGCTATTTACAATCAAAACTCATACCCCAATCCCCCTTGTGTTTCCCTATAAAGTTAAGGGTGCCCATATTGAGCATGAAGGAGGGGTTAGTGGAGTTTTCAGGCCACTGTTCTGAGATTTGATCCCTCTCATGGTATCTCCTAGCTATTTGCTAGAGTCCTGTCGCCTAAAGATTGTAGGGTGGCATGAAGTCCCTATTTGCAGTCCTGATTCACAAATCAGATATGGGGGATTCTTGATATCAGAAACAAATAAGCAGGCAAAGGAGAGTGAGATTGGCACCCCCTTCTTTACGAACCACACCGCCCCTCTTCTAGTTTTTTTAATGCAGATTACATGATAGTAGGGAGGGGGTTGTAAAAATGGGGCTGTCAATCAGCCCTCCCCTCCCCCCTCCTAATAAAATGAAGAAGGATACCCAAAACATCCGGTTGAGCGAGTTTCCAGAGGAGGGGGCAGATGGACGGCATAGCATTTAGGTGTTGCTCCTGATTATTCCTCACAGGCAATGAATGAACCACCTTATTTATAACTCAGCGAAAGGCACCTCATTTCAGCTTATCAATAAAGTACCTTATTTATGCAATAGTTGAGATCTCTCATTAAGGTTCCCAAAAGTTCCAATCATATATTTTTTGGACCTGAGGCTGCTGCACTAAGGGCACTTCCAACTGCATATTTATGTTCATACCTTTGGACAGATGCTTGAAAAGTTTCTACATGCCTAGATCTTTGTATTCACTTATGAAATTCGGAACAAGAGCTTTCTTCTTGTATACTATTGAATTCTATTATGCAAATGTTCTTTGCAATTAGAATGTCAAAAGATGAATGAATGAATCAAACAGAACAACTAAGCAGTATTTTTAGTAGCTAAATTTTAGATTTAAGGAGCTGGAGGGAAAGGCTTTTCAGTATCTTTATGTCATATTGAACAAAGACTAATGATTTGAGTAATGAGACAGATGAATTTTCTTTTCTAAAACACAGAAGCTAAGGGGGACAACCAAATAGGAAGGGAGTCAGTCTTTGTTATAGAGTTATCTATTTTCTTGAATAGAGTTACTTTGCTTTCTCATGGGGTGTTTCATTTTGGCCTTTCTTGTTTTTGACTATGGAGATTTAAGAATTCCCAAGTCTTTTGACACTTTCTAAATAATGAATTGTACGTTCAATGTACTCTGCATATGACGTTAGTTTAAGGATCAAATAGAGGATCTCCTCAAAAAAAAAAAAAAAAGGATCAGATAGAGGATGGTGATTGTTTGATGGTAACATAGGCACACGAGTAGCACCACCAGTAGGAAGCTGCAAGTATCACAATTACATTAGATATAAATTATAGCATGTACAATTTTATGTATTAAATGTGATGAATAAATTAATAATGCATCATTGGCTTCTTTCTCAGGAAATTGTATTATGCTTGTTTGGCATCACGGATCAGCTCTTCAGCCTTGTAATTTTCCTCACTGTCATCGCCAGTTAACCTTGCTGGTTCCAACTGAGGCTTCATTGAGCCAACGTAATACGCCTGAGGCGGCAAGGTTGAAACGTATAATCGCTATTTCGGAGGTCAATCCAGAGGACTTATCCAGGTAAATAACCCCTCACATCTGTTTTGCATACCTTGGTAGACGCGCATATGCTATTCTGAAAAGTATTTACATTCGACCTGCTCTTTTAAATACACAAAGAATATACACATATGATTTATCTTATGTGTTTCTGGAAAGGTACTGAACACTGCAACATGTTGCCCTACTTTGTCTCATTCTGTAACTAAATAAATTTTGATATCGACCATCAATTTCTGGAAAAGTCCATATAACTCATATTATTCCTAGCAAAGTCTAGTTTTTCCATTTTCTATCCCAATATGTTACTATATGTGTTATTTTAAATATGAAAAGGATAAACAATACTTCTGTGGAAGAGCCTGGACCGTGTTCACATCAAAGGCTTCAAAACTGTGTATTAAGTAGGAACCGAAATATGTATTCAGGTTAAGGAACTTTCATTTTATCATTTTACAGCCTAGTTTATTCGACCCACATCTGCTTTAGACTCCATTTTCACTGGCAAGGTTGGAGAGAACAACAATACTCATTCTGACTCTGGCTGTGTACTTGAAGTTCATGTAGAGATCTGTTACCTTCGGTAGAGTATTGCACTTACTCGATCCTAAGCTTCAGTTTCAATGTGTAAATAATGAGCTCAATAAACTTGTGTAAACTGAAATTGTAGATAGCAAGCCCAGTGTATACCCAAGATATCTAGTACCAAGCTTCAGTTACGTCAATTGTGTATACCCAAGATATGTCTCACCTCATCGATTATAAGAGACATTGTTGTGAAGCTTGGTACTTTCGGTGGTGTCTGGTTTTTGAAATGTGCTCAAGTGTGTGTGAACGAAGGTGAGGATGGGACTTGTGTTGAGAGAGTGGGGATTCATATAGCTATGGAGTTAGGACATTTTCTAAACTATTTAATATTCTTTGGTAAGTAATCAATAGAACTCCTTGTCAGGTCTAGCATCATACACCAGATAAAGTCCTGAAAAAAGTGAATAGCAATAGAACCAAGAAAGCACCTCTCATTTTCATTTTCTGGGCAAAGATGGAAGGAAAGCACTTCTCTTTCTCAATTTGCAGCACAGCTTTAAAATTTTAAACCCTCTTCATGTAAAGAATGTGACTCATGAAGATGGACCAATTCAAAACACAACACTGTTACCAAACCCTGAAAAAGACCTGACATATCTCTTTGCCTTTTTTCACAACACAAAACCAGCTAGAACTAAAAAAAACTGGTAGGACCATACAACAGATAGCACTAGGGAAATGTAAATTTTATTTCATATGAAGGTAATAGCACTAGTAAAAGTACTTGAAAACAACAGCATTACATATGATCATCAAAATAGATCCTGAAAATAAAGCCAAAGCCTTCCTCTGGGCTATGGTAGTAGTACTAAAACAGATCATGCACCTTCCCTAGACTTCCACAGCTTCCGGGACGTCCTTGTGTTCCTCCACAGTTTTGACACCATCTGGCCCATCAAGCTGGAAAGCCGAGACAGGAAATGTCCTGAATAGCCCTGTAGGAGACTTGAAGGTGATCTTCCCAGTTGGGGGGTCATCCAAAAAGATGTCACCAATTGACACCCAGACCATCAGCTCCTTGGTCTTGACTCCAGTCAGCTTTTTGATCTTGCCCTTTTCAACATAGGCTGTGATCTCAGTTGCATAGCTGGCCAGCCTCCCAACCTTCTCAAACTTGTGGGTGGTGCTCTTCTTCTGCTTGAGCCAAACAAAGCCAGTCTCTTTGATGTAGCCACATTCCACCATGTCCTTCATGGGGAGGAGCCCATTGGGGAGATCCATCTCTGTGAGCAAGAACTTTGACTTCTCCTGGCAGATAGCATCACCATGGTAAAGCTCATCAGCCTTGGCTCTCACTTCATCGGTTATAAGAGACATTGTTGTGAAGCTTGGTACTTTCGTTGGTGTCTGGTTTTTGAAATGTGCTCAAGTGTGTGTGAACAAAAGTGAGGATGGGACTTGTGTTGAGAGAGTGGGGATTCATATAGCTATGGAGTTAGGACTTTGCCCTTGTGGGTTCTCCAAATTATCCAAAATGCCACTCTGCTTTGCCCTCCTATATCACAAGATTTGCTAAATAGGCCATCTGGTTGTGTTCAAACTGGGAAGGTATGTACGCAAGATTAAGCCCTTCTTTTCTTTCATTCTTTTGTTTTTCAAGGATGATAAATGACATCTACCCAATTTTGAGTATCCCACATTTAGTGATACTTGTGACTTGTGAGAGTTGATGATTCTTTGCATATGATAATCTTACATTACATGTAGCAAGGCAATCAATCCAGTATCTATGCATTCTAATGCTAACTATGTTTCTCTCCATTAGAGAAAGAAAGCTCATAATGAATTTTAATTCAAAAGACAGCAACTAATAAGTTCATTCTCATTCAAACAAGACAATAAGACTTTATAATGCACATTTCGGTTGAGATATGCTATGATCTGATTATTTGTGATTAGGTGAGTAATGCTATTTGTGTAAGCAACATGATCTGATATATTTGGTTGTTTGTTTTTTTCCATCAAATCTGATAGATTTGTTTTGGCAGAAGGATTGTAGTTTCTTTGAAGAGTAGGGGTAAGAAGTGGTTAGAGGGATGTGTTCAAGACAGTTGGGAGAAGTAATGGTGTAGTTAAGATGGGAAGAGCAGGGTTAAGCAAACAACGAATAGGAGAACTCCACGTGGTATATAGTTGGGAAAGGTGACCTATTAATGGAGTTGACATCTATCTGATATGTGCAGAAGGGAGAAGTAAGAGATGGAGAAATTGCAGAGCTCGCTACCTACATCAGTAAGTCCATCACCTAATCAAGTTTTGCATGGTACATATCGGCACCCAGCCCCACCTCATAATACATATAGTTCGGAGAATTTATGAAGTTACGTAAGAGAAATGGAAATGTGAATTTACTTGTCGAAACTTATTTTTCGATGTCTCCTAAGACGGAACGGATTTCATGAATTTCCGTTCATACGATCATCGGAAATGAGCTTTGTATATGTCATGCACATAATTTTGGTCGAGGTATGTATTGAATGTACCAGAAGGGATTAATGAACATTTTTTTCAAAAATAGAGGTAGGAAAACATTGTCATGCACTTGATCTTGGACTTTTCTTTCAAATGGAGCTTACCTCTTGTATATATCAGACAAGGACGTTTGTTAGCAGAAGACAAAGCAAGGACTATCTTTATTTAGCATTTTGTTAGGGGTTAAGGTTAAGATGTTGTTCCGTTAGGAGTTCATACCATAAAGTCTAGGATTACCCTCACGTTGGTTAAGTTGTCTTAGTTTCGTGTAGCCAACTACAAATCTTTGGGGAGAAATTTGGGTTTACAAAAAGTGATTGATACAGATACATTTTGCCCTTGCTTTAGTTTTGCCGAATTCAATCATGTTGGATTCATGAACCTATAACTACTCCATGAAGAATGTGAGTCAAATCTCAAACCAAGCTTATGTTTTCATCATTCACGGATAGTATTTGGTGATTAGGGTTTTAAGTTTTACGAGTAGAACACCCAGAAATATCTGAAGGGCATATAGTAGGTTTCAAACCAAGGACCAGAATATATGAATTTCAAAACAATATGCAAAGGTTTACAATTCCAAAGGTGTAAACAACTGCCTTCAGCTTCCTACTATCAACTTTGAGCTCCAAACGCACTAAAGAAACAATTTCATAAAAAAAAAAAAAAATAAACACACACTAAAGAAACAATGCATGCAGGACCATTTCATAATTTTACCATTTGAGTTAATTATACTTGGGGGAAAAAATTGATACAGCATAAAGTATCTAAGTTATTACACTGCTTACAAAGATTGGATTTTTACTGCAATTCTAAGTGTGTAACCCAGATCGATGAAATGGGTTTTTGATTTCTGATCTTGGGCAGCCTGCACTTTTGGGATCAGAGCAGAATTGGGGTGCTGTTTCTTTTAGGGCATAGATAGATGGCTCATCCTCAAGAGGACCATGGCTTTTGTTCTAATGGTGCTGTGAGGCTGGCTAGGTGTCTGTTCGGTTGGCTTTAATACATCAGTTCATGTTATAAGAATACAAGATTATATAACCGACGAATACAATGATACAATGCTCGGATCCTCGTGCAACAGATTCATCAATGGATTAACAGTATTCTAGTTGGTTCTTGTTGGCCTAAAAGTGTCCAAACCATACCAATTTTAATGAACATTTCAGTTGAGAATGTGCAATGTATTGAAGATTCAAGTCCTTAATGGGAATTTGGGTCAGTCAGTTTGGTCTGGTTGGATCATATAGTTGAAACATTAAAGCTATCTAATAAAGGCAATTCTATGCTTTGCCAAGTGACATATGAAGAAAAATGAATCGTATCATATAACATAGGTATCATGATTATCAAATCAGCAATCTGGAAATGATACACAATAGAACACAATAGAGCAAAACTTACTCTAGTGTATGCACTATTACATGATCAAATGAAAGCACCAGATAAAATGGCAACAATCTCTATTAATTAAACCAATTTTGCTCATGGAACTGTTTCTAGTTAAACTTTCAGATACCCCTCAAATTGCCCCTACGTACCTATATGAAAGCTTCTTGCATCAAATAGAACTAGTCTACCTGCACACGCAATGCGCGTGCATATGTCTTTTTTCGTTATGAAGTACGTTTTACATATGTACATTTAGTCATTCATTTTTACTTCGTTGTGTGTCATATGGGAGGTAAGAATGTTACACGTTTTCTAACTTTTATAACATGCAAATATATTAAATTTTGCAAATGCCTGCAATAATATTCTTGACTTGAAAAAGAAAAAAGAAAAAACATATTACTTATACATAAACATTTATTGGTCTACTAAAATATGTACAATTTTGATGGCATGAACTCATAATTTTTGTGACATGAACTCACAGGAGGTTAGACGTGTTTAATAAAACTCTTTATTATCGGAAGTGTTATCTTCGGCACTTGCTCACACGTGTGAATTATTTGCTCTTGAACGGCCAATTTTCTATTCCGATATGTAATCATTTTCTTCAATTTTCATTGGTAGAGACTTTCTGTGCTCAGCCTAGAATTTGGTATCCTTTTAACATTCTTTGGTGCATATTTACCTCTACTTGATACCTATCCTTCAAGTTGATACTATATTATCATTCAAAATTTAATTGGCGTGATAATCCATATTACCCCTGAAATATACAATAGTATTCTTCACCAATTACAAACACATCCATTGGTCCACACAAATATATATTTTTTTGATGGCATGAACTCAACTAAGCCATCACCTGTTTAAGTCTACTCGTTATTGGTTCCACCACAGAAAAAGAAACATACTCTTTTAAAACAAATCCTTGTACATGCATCTATACAAATGCGTATATAACAAAGTTATAAAATCTATTTTGCGTATGTACATGCAGTGTTTCCTTTCTAGTTCGTCGTGTGTCAAACTTCGCACATAAGAATGTTACATGTTCCCTTGTTTTTAAAATGTGCAGTTTCTTTTAAATTTTGTCTATACATATGACAATATGTCTTCCAAAAACAAAAAAAAACAAATACATACAATTTCAAGGACTAAACAAGAGGGTAGGCCATCATGTGTTTAAGTCTACTGATTATCGGTACTACTACGGGAAAGAAAACACACTCATCGTTCCTATAAATAAGAAGTGCATCCAAGTTAAAGGGGCAACTCCATTGAAAATAGAAATCAAAAACCCAAAACTGAAAAAAAAAAATTGTTGATTGGGTATTTTAAAAAGCTATAGCTGCAAACCAATGTTCCATACTTTTTATTCGCAGATTCCTTCGTATATGATAGTGTGCACATCTTCGGGCTAAACTTTGTACTTGTTGCGAGTATCTCATTGGTTGTTTCCTCAATTGATCTTCGCCCTTGTCATATTAATCTTTTAACATAGCAATAAAAGATTAAAAAACGAATGATAAGAAATTAGTTGGAGGAAAAAGAGACATGTATACCTGTTATATCAGTTTAATTCTCGTATTACTGAAGGTAAGAAGTACATAGATATTAAACACTTGGTATTTATGAATCCAACTCTCAAATTACAAACAAAAATCCAACTCTTAGATTATATGCCTTTAGTCAAATATAACAAGGTTTGGAGAATGAATTTTCTGATATGTATTCATCCCACAGAAGAGGCTATATAAAGAGATACAAGATGTACAAACCCTACGTACTATGTACTACATGTATTACACATATAAAATAAGAAAGCAATAACAAATTAATTTACATTCCTAAATTAACTTCATGACTCATGCTAACACTCCCCCTCAAGTTGGCGCATATACATCAACCATGCCCAACTTGCTAAGTGAGTCATAAAAGGCCTTCTTAGAAACTCATTTTGTGAGTATATTTGCAAGTTGCTCTTCTGTAGGGACAAAAGGAAAGCTAATGATTTTAGCATCTAGCTTCTCCTTTATGAAGTGACGATCAACTTCCACATGCTTAGTACGATCATGTTGCACAGGATTCTGTGAGATATCGATAGCTGCCTTGTTGTCACAATACAGCTGCATAGCACACTTGGGTTTAACACCCAAATCTCGTAACACACTCCTCAGCCACAACAACTCGCACACTCCATGAGCCATACCTCTATATTCTGCTTCAGCACTAGACCGAGCCACAACCTTTTGCTTCTTACTCTTCCAAGTAACAAGGTTACCTCCCACAAAGGTAAAGTATCCTGATGTAGACCTCCGGTCTGTAATATTTCCAGCCCAGTCTGCATCTGTAAAACCGCATACCTCAAGAATATTGCTATGCCTAGAAAACATTACTCCTCTCCCTGGAGCGGACTTCAAGTATATTTCCAGCCCATGTTTTCAATGCCCAAGAAGTACTTGAGTGCACCTAAGTCCTTCATCTCAAACTCTGTGGCTAGCTGTTTTTGCAATCTATCCATCTCAACAGTATCATTACCAGTAACAACCATATCATCAACATATATGATCAGAACTGTTACCTTCCCTTGTTGATGTCTGAGAAACAATGTGTGGTCTGAGTTACTCTGCTTATAACCAATCTTCCTCATGAACTGTGAAAACCTTCCAAATCAAGCACGAGGTGATTGTTTAAGACCATACAAAGATTTTCTCAATCTGCACACAAAGTTACCTGAAGGAGCAGTTTTATATCCAGGTGGCAGATCCATATACACTTCCTCTATAAGTTCTCCATGAAGAAAAACATTCTTGACATCAAACTGTTTAAGAGGCCAGTTTAAGTTAGCAGCAAGAGAGAGCAATACCCGAATAGTGTTCATCTTTGCAACTGGTGCAAATGTCTCATCATAGTCAATGCCATATGTCTGGGTGAATCCCTTTGCTACCAGACGTGCTTTATATCGACTCACTGACCCATCTGGATTATGCTTCACTGTAAACACCCAGCGACACCCCACAGCCTTCTTTCCATGTGGTGGAGATACAAGCTCCCAAGTATTGTTCTTCTGTAATGCTTCCATTTCCTCATCCATTGCTTTTCTCCATTTTGGATCTCCCAATGCATCCTGCACTTTGTTAGGTACTGATACAGCAGATATTTGATTCACAAATGATTCATATGACTTAGACAATCTCTTGGTAGACATAAAATTTGTCACAGGATACTTAGTTTTGGCTTGAAGGGTAGGTTCATACCTTTTTGCTAGTTTACCCTGAGTAGACCTATTTGGTAACACATATTGTCTACTATTAGCATCACTAGTATTAACCCCAATAGAATTACTAACCTCAGATGGAAGATCTTCTGTACCAGGGAGACATGAGTCAGGGGTATTAGTAACATTAGGCAAGGAAGGAGGGGCAGTAGTTGCAACAGGAACACTAACGGTTGCAGCAGGAACACTTGCAGTGTCTGACTCTTGAATCTCTGGAGCAATTATACCAGAATCATCTGGTGGTGCCTGTCTGTCATCTTCTTGTCCCTGAACCTCTGATGTATCTGTAACCTCAACTGAATGACCTGTCTCCCCCTCTCCATGATACAGCTCTTCAAAATATGAGTTCTCCCCCTGAAGAGCAATATCAGAAGAGGTGTAATAGCTCATATCCTCAAAGAAAGTAACATCCATAGTGACATAATACTTCCTAGTAGGTGGATGATAGCACTTGTATCCTTTCTGATGGCCCCCATAGCCAACAAACACACACTTAATCGCCCGGGCATCCAATTTACTTGACCTTTGCCTCTTTGGGATATGAACAAATGCAACACAACCAAAAACACGAGCTGGGAGATTATGAAAGGAAGATAAAGAGACATAAGAAGCTAGTACCTCAAATGGTACTTTTCCCTGGAGGACAGTAGAAGGAAGACGATTAATGAGATGGGTAGATGCGGAGATAGCATCACCCCATAGATTCTTGGGACAATGGGCACTAAAGAGAATACAACGAGCCATATCAAGTAAATGACGATTTTTCCTTTCGGATACCCCATTTTGTTCAGGTGTGTAAGGGCACGTTTTCTAGTGGATAATCCCATGTGTTTGTAAGAAAGACTGAAAGACACGATTGACATATTCCCCCCCCCCCCCATTATTAGAGCGAAAAATTCGAATGTGGGCATTGTATTGCGTTTGGACTTCAGAAAGGAATGCTTGAAAAGCCGGAAAAACCTCATCCTTAGTTTTAAGAAGAACAACCCAAGTAAGACGTGTACAATCATCAATAAATGACACATAGTATCGCATACCAGACACAGTGGATTCCTTTGAAGGTCCCCAAACATCAGAATGAATTAATTCAAAAGGAATGACACTTTTATTAGAAATACGAGATGAATAAGTTGAGCGATGACTCTTGCCCAAAACACATGTTTCACAATGTAAGACTGACTCATCCACACCAAAAAACAAAGAAGGCATGGATTTTTTCATAACACTAAAAGATGGATGCCCTAAGCGACGGTGCCATAACCAAACTTCACTTAGCTTGTCAGAATTGGACATTAAAGCCGTCCGGGACTGTGCTCCTGGTTTCTCCCCTACGTACGTCTGATCCAGATGAAACAACCTGCCCCTCAGATACCCCCGACCTAGTAACTCCCCAGTGAGAAGATCCTGAATAATCACATACATAGGTAAAAAGGTCACAGAGCATTTGGATTCAACATTCAACTGTGGGACAGATATCAAATGATGGGATAAAGCAGGTACATATAGCACATTCTTTAGCACCATTGTGGGAGTGATACGAACTGACCCCTTTCCTAAAACAGGGAAGGCCTCACCGTTGGTATTAGTAACATAAGGTACGGTGGAGATGATAATTCATTAAAAAAACATTTGTCATAAGTCATATGATCGGAAGCACCTGAATCAATAATCCATGTATCACCACCAACAAAGTGAGAAATATTTAAGGCCATACCTATCTTGCCACGACTAGCGACAGATGTTGAGGGTGTGGCACCTCCTGCTGTATGATGATCACATCCGACCACCCCATAGATGTCTGGTTCCTGGACCAACTGGACAGCTGCTTTCGCCTTGGGACGATATGTAAGCCTTTTAGGCCTAAGATGCGGGTACAACTTCCAACAAGATTCACGAGCATGGTCACCATTGCAGTAAGAGCAAGGAGAACGAGGTTGATTCCCAAAGCCTGGTGGTGGTCCTTGCCTGTGGAGTGGAACAGAACTTGATTGCTGAAGGAGTGGTGCTGGTGCTCTTGCCTGAATAGTGAGACTAGAGACTTCAAGTTGTGCTTGAGTAAGGCTTTCCTACTGAGACTCATCCTTACGGATATATGTGAAAGCTGTAGTCAAGCTAGGAGGTTCTGTCATTCTGAGCAGCTCTCCTTTGGCACTGTTATGTTTTGCATCAAGGCCTCTCAAGAAGTGATGAACTCGCTCAAGCTCCTTTTCCTTCAGGTACCAAACAAGATCCTCCTGATTCTTGATCTTGCAAGGACGCTTCACATCAATTTCAGCCCAAATGTTCTTCAGCTTGGTGAAATACTGCGCCACTGGCTGCCCATTTTGTTGCATTGATGCAGCAGTACACATCAACTCATGAACCTGTATGAAGTCGGACTCATTAGTATATAAATCTTCCAATGTCTTCCAAATTGCCTGCGCAGTATCACATTACTCCACCAGGTCAACTATTTCCTCATTCATGGCCTTGTACAAAACTAACATCACAAGACCATCATCATCTTCCCACTTAGTTTAAGCAGCAACATTACTTGCACTAGGAGCCTCAATCACCCCAGTTACATGTCCCATCTTGTGCATCCCTCGGAGATGAGCCGTCATGATTTTCTTCCATTTTCGGAAATTGGTTCCATTGAGTTTGGTTCCCCCAAAGGAACCACTTTCAGAATTCTTGACTAATACTTCAAACTTCTGAACATCATTGACCTGATAACTTTCTTCTCCAGAACCCATTGTAACACAAATGCCAAATCAGTAGTTTATGCAGTGACAACAATATACCACAATAAAGCAACAATATACCACAAACGGGTCGGATCAGTTCAAACCGGGTCGGGTTGAGCAAGAAACAGAACCGGGTCGGGATTGCAGCAGAACCGGGTCGGGCGCGTCGTCTGCGTCGTCACATCTGGGGCGAGACAACGACGGAGAGACAACGTCAACTGGACAACGTCGGCTGCGTCTGGACTGATGTTGATCAGGCCGGACGTTGGACTAGACCGGACGGACTCTGGGCGGAGATGGCAGGTCGGACTGGACAAGACGACGTCTTCTGGGCGGAGATGGAAGACGACGGCTTCTGGCTTCTGGGGTAGTCCAGCCGGCATAGGGCACGACTTCCGGGGTAGTCTTCTGGGCGGAGATGGAAGACGGCTTCTGGCTTCTGGGATCGGCGGCAGTCTTAGGGCAGACGATGGCACGACGGAGATATGAGTTAGGCCGACGTCTTCTGGGCACGACGGAGATGCGAGTCAGGCCGACGTCTGCTGAAGAAGAAACACCCGAACACCCTTTCTCTGGTACCGGGGACCTCGTGCTCTCCCTTTCTCTTTCTCACTCTCTCTGAAGAAGAAACACCCGAACGGAGAAAGAAAAAAAAAAAAAAAAAACACCCGAACGGAAAAACGTCGTCCGGAGAATAAAATATCGTTGGAAAAACGTCAACGAAATCGCAGCGGAAAAACAAAGAGACAAAGTCCTTTCGGATCTTTGATCTGATACCAAGTCAAATATAACAAGGTTTGGAGAATGAATTTTCTGATATGTATTCATCCCACAGAAGAGGCTATATAAAGAGATATAAGATGTACAAACCCTACGTACTATGTACTACATGTATTACACATATAAAATAAGAAAGCAATAACAAATTAATTTACATTCCTAAATTAACTTCATGACTCATGCTAACACCTTTCACCATATCAATATTAACCACTTGAAACAAATAAATCCAACTGTCAGATTTCATACAAGAATCTATATCCTTCATCGTCACTTCAAAGCATTGGGATATATTTATTGCTACTGTAAACATTTTTTGAACTAATGTAAAACGCACCTGACAGCCACACTTCCTCACGTCTTCACTTAAGATCAGGTTAAAATATCATTAGGCCTGCACGGTGAAAAAAAGAGAGAAGAAAGATAGTAGATTAGAATAAAATTTGAAGTAGAATACATGCATCATCTGTTACGAACACAACAATAGAGTGTTTCCTGATATGCAATTGAGTGTTAAATGGTTTGTTCAAGACAATAGAGACGAAATGGGCAATCTCTTGGGAAGTTACTGTCGATTAAGACATAAGGTTAATGACTGACAACAATATGCAATTAAAAAAACCCAGGATATAGTACTAATATGCCACATATAAGTTTCAGTATAATCACCCACAACTAACGCACCAGTTATATAGTAGACACCAATTGTTAGTTCCCTCTTACTAACTTTTGAACTACCAATTGATATGATAAAAAAACTGATTCTCCTTAGTTTACAGAATTCTCATTGATATAGTTCATAATTTCATATAGTTCAGAAATACACCTGCAAAATAAGACGGTATAGGGCTGTGAGAGTCGGTGAAAGAAGTGGCGGATCTGTCCTCCTTTGTTCACTCCTGCATATACGGACTTGAATTTGTCACTTAAAAGGCTGATATATAGACGAAGACACAGTTTAACTGGTACCAAAACAAATCAAGGAAAACATTATATACAGTGGGTAATATTCATTTTCAAGGTAGATAACTGGATACAGTGGCACACTGGCACTGAAAACAGTATCGCCCTCTTTGAATTAGTTTGTCAGACGCTACAAACTTCTCATACCCTAACCCACTCAGCATGCACCAATCATCCAGTATTGTATGAGCCCACATGAGGAGCCAAAGTAAACTAACAATAGTTAAAAGACAGAGAAGAAAACAGGAAGGAGAATAGAAGGGGAGCAAGTATTAGTGCCTATTAGTTTTTCTTTACTTTTTTGCTCTTCAATTACTTTGTTCACTCCTTTCGCTTCCATTGCATTGCGTCAGAATATACCAAAGCATCTTAGAAGCCAACCGGCAAAACCTTTAGTTTCGATGGAAAAGTACAAAAGGGTTTCCTGGAAGCGTAACTGCTCAGATACTTGTAAGATTGTAAAAAAACAAAAGAGAGCAAAAAACCAAAAACCAAAGAGATCGAAAATTAAGTACGTAGATTTAACCATTCAGACATGTCTTGATCTATTAATGAAGAGTTCGGTTAACCCCAATATGGATATAAGATGCTACAGAAACTTCAAATCATTGGCATGCAAACCCACAGATGAAGATACTGATACTTCAAGAGAAAATTATGGAATGGAAGTGCCATTTTCATCTGCGTTGTGACCTTGACTTACTCCAATCTGGTGAAGGGGAAAGCCAGTACTCACGCTATCTTAACCCAGTATGTCTGACATTATAGAGTTAGAATGCTCATTTTAAGCCAGTTTTCGAGGTCAAGTTAAGCTTGATGTTAGCAGAAAAGAATGTGGAAAGTGTAGATATGGAAAAATGCAAACTCTTATCATTAACCATGTACTTAGTAATGTTCTTTATGCTAGAAAGCAACAATGATATCAGGTT
Source organism: Fragaria iinumae (assembly GCA_009720345.1). NCBI lineage: Eukaryota > Viridiplantae > Streptophyta > Magnoliopsida > Rosales > Rosaceae > Fragaria > Fragaria iinumae. The sequence continues at coordinate 18,973,654 of CM019121.1, forward strand.
TTGACCATTATCGAAAGGTGTCTTAACAGAACTAATAAAACATACAAACACAACCAATTGGTCAGAATGTAAAAAGAATCTAACCTGAGTTCTTCCACCATTAACCATGTACTTAGTAATGGTTACTTAGTAATGTTCTCTCTCTCTCTCTCTCTCTCTCTCTCTCTCTCAATAGGAAAAAGACTTAGGTGTTGGTTTTTTTATTATATTTTAAAGATCCAAAATTATTATTATTATTATTATTATTATTATTATTATTATTATTATTATTTATATTTTGATAGTATCAAAAGTTATGTCTTTTATTTTCACAAGAGTCATGCTTTTTGGAATAGGCATGAAGAGTCTATATACTACAAAACTCTTCCTGAGTGAAGAATATACGCTGAACTCTCTTCTTCTTCCCTCTTCTTCTTCCTCTTCCATTGACTCTCTTCTCTACATCATTCACTCTCTACTCTGGGCAATTGATAAAAGCTTGACATCCCCGTTTACCGTGAACGTGTTAAACGGATTAGACTTCATGTGAGGTGTAAGGGTTGTATCTTGGAGTGCTTAGATGACCGCCAATACCTACACGAGGGGAGGCGTCTATCGCTTTAGGACAGCGACATCGTGCCTCCTTTGGATTCTCATAGGGCATACTTCTTCTTTGGATTCTCACATGCCAGATTCTCTAACCCTTTCTCTTATTTATATATGTGATTATTTGACTGTGTTGGAGTGATTGTTTTGAGATATTAATAGATAATTTGCATAAGTTCTAATAATCTAAAGCGATAAAACTTTACTTCTAATCTACTGGGTTCTATTTGATTGATATAGATTTGTGAAAATAATTTGATCGATTAATAGACTTCATATAAAAGGGATTTATATTAGACTGTTCAATTGGGATTTAGAGAATTGGCATTAGTATTGATTGTGCTATATATAACTGGTATTGAAAGTGATTTGCCATCAATTGCTTATATTTGATTGTTATCTGGTGCATACATACAAGCATTAGCATTTTGCATTTGTACACCTGTGTTGACAGTGGCTGTGTGTTTTGGATTCTCACATTGTGCTAGCAATATGTATCTAATCTCTCTCTTGTTCTAGTATATAAGATGACAAACTTAGATCAAGAAGCTCTTAGTGTCAAACCTGAAAAATTTAGTAGACACCATTTCCATAGATGGCAAAAACAATTGAAATATTGGCTGTCTATTCTTGGATTTATGTCTTCCATTGAAGGGCATGATCCAAACAAACCATCATCTTCTTGGTTTAGCCAAGAGGATATAGAGTATCATTGCTATAATAGAATTTTAAGTGCATTGTCTGACCATCTTTACGATGTGTATCATTCTACAACATCCACAGCCAAAGAACTTTGGGATGCATTAAAGACTAAATATGGGATTGTAGATGCTGCAGTTGATAGGTTTACTATCTCTAACTTTAATAGTTATAAGATGGTTGAAACCAAATCTGTAGGTGACCAAATTCGTGAGTACCAAGAACTTTTAAGAGGTATAGAAAAGAAAGGAACCAAGTTCAGTGAGGACTTTAAAGTGTCTTGCCTTATTGATAAATTGCCTCCATCTTGGAATGAATATGCTAAGTCTTTTAGGCATAAACAAGGAGAGTTCACCCTCCGTCAAGCTATGAATTCCCTTAGAATAGAAGAGAAACAAAGGGTAGATCAGAAGGGAAAAGCTGAGAGTAACCCTGTTGTGAATTTAGTTGTGGGAAATAAAAACCATAATCAAAACAAGACTAAATTTCACAATAAAAATGGGAGAAATAACTTTCAGCCTAGGGGAATGAACTTTAAGAATAATAGAGCCAACCATAACAAATAGTTCCAGAAGTCTAAGGATCAAGGGAGAGAAAAGATGTATTGCTTCGTTTGTGGGAGGACCAATCATATGGCAAAGAATTGCTTCTACCAAAAGACTTAGGAGATCAAGTCTCAAGCAAATCAAAATGGTCCAAAGGCTCAAGTAAATATGATAGTGGAGCAAGAGTCCTCTCAACCGTTATTCAAGTATGATCCTTCAGTCAATTTTACTTCTGAAAGTAAAACTTGGTGGTTTGATTCTGGAACTAACATACATGTGTGTCTTGATCATGATTCTTTTAAAACCTATCAGAAATCGAGTGGAGGACGTGTAACTAGTTTCAACATGAACTCAGTAGTACAAGTGTATGGAATTGGAGGCATAGACTTGAAGATGGCATCTGGAAAAATCTTAAGCTTAAAGAATGTGCGACACATACCCACAGCCCTTAAGAATTTAGTTTGTGGTTCTGCTCTAGTTGAACAAGGTTATAGAGTTGTATTAGAATCAAATAAGGTTCTAATAACCAGAAATAATTTATTTATTGGTAAAAGTTTTGTTTGTGAAGGATTGTTTAAATTAAATTTATATCAAGATGTTGTTTCTGCTCAAGTTTTTAATGTTGAAACTTGTAATGTTTGGCATGGAAGATTAGGTCATGTAAATATGATTAAAATTAAGAAAATGATGGATCTGAACCAAGTTTCTAAATCAAACTTAGACTTGAAAGTCTGAAACACAAATGTGAAATTTGTGTCCAAGCCAAGCAAGCCAAGAAACCCTTTAAGTCTGTTGTTAGAACAACCCAGGTCCTAGAGCTTATACATAGTGATGTTTGTGATTCAAATAGGTCACCTACTACAGCTGGAAATAAATATGTTGTTACCTTCATTGATGATTGCTCTATGTATTGTTATGTCTATTTGATTAAGACAAAGGATGAAGTATTCGATAAGTTCAAAGTTTATAAAACTGAAGTAGAGAATCAGTTAAAAAAGAAAATTAAGAGATTGAGGTCTGATAGGGGTGGTGAATACACTTCAAATGATCTTAATGACTTTTGTGAAGAGCATAGAATAATACATGAAGTAACACCACCCTATTCCTCACAATGTAATGGAGTTGCTAAAAGAAAAAATAGAACTTTATTAGATATGGTAAATGCAATGCTTTTGAGTTCTGGTTTACCTGATAAATGGTGGGGGGAAGCATTATTAACAACTTGTTTTATATTAAATAGAGTTATTGTTAAAGACAATGATGAAACTCCTTATGAAATTTGGAAGAAGAGAACTCCAAATCTTCATATCTTGAAAGTATGGGGGGTGTTTAGCCAAAGTCCTAATTCATGATCCTAAAAGAAAGAAAATTGGACCCAAAACTGTAGATGTTGTGTTCTTAGGTTATGCTCATCACCATAGTACTGCAAATAAATTTTTAGTTATAATTCTGAAATTGAAGAAATTTCAACAACACCATAATAGAATGCAGGGATGCAACTTAGTTTGAAGATATCTTTCCTTTTAGGTCTAGAATTCAAAATAAAACAGTAGATAGAGTTATCTCTAATGCTGGTAAAGATACTGCTAGTTCTAGCAATCCTGTAGTTGAAGAAACAAAATCTCTAGAAGAAATTAGAAGATCTAAGAGAATGAGAAAAGAAAAGAATTTTGGTGAGGACTTTGTAGTATTCCATATTGAGGGAGATCCAGCAACATACAAAGAGGCTATGGCCTCTTCATATGCTCCATTTTGGAAAGAAGCCATAAACAGTGAGGTTGAGTCTATTCTACAAAATCACAGTTAACCAACTTACCTCCTGGAACTAGACCTATTGGTTGCAAATGAGTCTTTAGGAAAAAGCTAAAACCAGATGGTAGCATAGATAAGTATAAGGCTAGATTAGTAGCAAAAGGATTTACTCAAAAGAAAGGTATAGATTACTTTGATACTTACTCATCTGTCTCTAGTATCACTACTATTAGAACTCTTATAGCTTTGGCATCTATACATGATTTAGTCATTCATCAAATGAATGTAAAAACTGCTTTTTTGAATGGAGATTTAGATGAGGAAATATATATGGAGCAGCCTGAGGGATTTATAGTTAAAGGTCAAGAACATAAAGTCTGCAAGTTAATTAAATCCCTATATGGTCTTAAACAAGCTCCAAAACAATGACATGAAAAGTTTGATTAAGTCATTTTAGATTATAATTTTAAGATCAATGAGTATGATAAATGTGTTTACTATAAAGAATGTGATGGACAGTGTGTTATATTAGGTTTATATGTTGTTGACATTTTGTTGTTTGGAACATGTTTAGAAATTGTTAAAAATGTGAAAAACTACTTATCAAAGAAATTTGGTATGAAAGATTTAGGTGAAGCTAACATAATCCTAGGAATAAAACTAGAGAAGACTTCTGATGGCTTTACTTTAAATCAAGTTAGTGCAATTGAAAAGATGCTTAGGAAATATAATTATCATTCTTGTAATTATGTTTCAACATCATATGATCCTAACTTTGTTTTAAAGAAACATTTGGGAGAACCTGTGTCTCAACTGAAATACTCACAAATGATTGGTTTTTTGATGTATATAGCAAATAAGAGTAGACCTGATTATATGCTATGCTGTTTGTAGACTTAGTAGATATACTCATAACCCAAGTCATGATCATTGGACTGCTTTAGAAAGAGTCTTTAAATATCTGAGTGGTACTTTAAACTATTCTCTTTGCTATAAAAGATTTCCTTCTGTAGTAGAAGGGTATAGTGATGCAAATTGGATTTCTGATAGTTCTGATGTAAAATCAACTTCGGGATATGTTTTTTTGTTAGGAGGGACTGTCATATCATGGGGTTCTAAGAAAAAAACTATAATTACTAGAAGTACTATGTGTTTACACCTAAATTAATATTTTACTGGACAGTAAATATCTAAGTGAATATTAATTAAATTCATAATCCACGTCACACCGGCGAGCTCAAAATAATTGGATTCACAAGTGATGGCCCGCTAGCGAGATCATGCGAGCTGGATATCAGAGTTCGCATGCGAAAGGGTCTTCACATATAAGGACTGAAATTATCAGGCGAGCTAAGGAGTTCGCACATAACAAAACAGTGACATGAGTTGCATGCAAGCTGGATGCGTGAGTAGATGTGCTACGCGAGGTGATATTTTGGTCCAAAACTCGCAATAAGTTTTGGATAGCATTTGGGCCAATACCTGTGGCCCGTTTTAATGTAAAACTCGTTTAAAGTCGCGAGCTTCGGAGACGCGCGGGGCGGTGTATGACAAGGACTATAGCACCTCGCGAGATAAGGATGTCCGTAGTTGAGTTTGCGTATGAGTCTATAGTTGGATAGGGCGAAAGCAGTAGCCCAGACGGAGTCAATCACTCGGCTTGACACGTATCATGCGGATGATTGGTTCGCGCGAGTGAAACAGTGTCCTTGTGGTATTCTGTTTCAGAGTCCAACTTGGATAGTGATTACTTCTGGCAGAAGGCGAGCTACTATATAAAGGGGCTCGAAGGCTTACAGATACTGACTCTCTCAAAAAAACAACAATACAACAAAACCTTCAACCCAATTGAACTTCCAGACGCTCCCCGGAACTTTGCTTTCACTTCCCTGTTGAAACTCTCTCTCTATAACATCCCTTCAAGCCTCTCGAAGATGAATCCTAAGCTCGTCATCGCCTTAGCTCAGAGCCTTGTCGGACTCTCCCCTGATCCCTATTATTGCTCTACTCGCGACACACCGTGAGTATCGAATCGCTTAGTGCTTGTAATTCCTCGTTCGCGAGGTGGCACATGAAGCCCTCCGTTTGATCAAGAAATCAAGATCTCGCGCATCTTTTTTCCTCGTCCGCGAGGTGGCACGCCCGCATCCCCTCTTTATTTACTTTGGTAGCTAGTTACCTCTTTATTCCTTACTGAGGATCGTGGCCAAAACATTATGGAATTTAAACTTGTAGCACTAGATATTGCATGTACTAAGGCTGAATGAATTAAAGATTTTTTGCTGGAAATACCCTTAATTAGAAAGCCTATTCCAGCCTTCTCTATTCATTGTGACAACAAGGCTGTGATAGAGTTGGTGAAGTAGAAACATTCAAATAGAAAAATGAACAGACATATCCATGTTAGATATAAATGAGTGAGGAAAATTGTTAAATAAAGAAGTTGTATCTTTAGACTATGTGAAATCTGAAATGAATATTGCTGATCAATTGACCAAAGGTCTATCTAAGGGTGTTGTCCTAAATTTGTCGAGGGGGGTGAGTTTAAGCCCATATGGAAGTCACCTAGGGAAGCAACCCAACTTATGTGATTGTAGATCCCATGAAGGAGGTTCAATGGGTACAAACAATCCATATTGCGTGACTTAAATTCCAGTACAATATACATATATGTATTTATATATATATATATATATATATATATATATATATATATTCTGCTCATCCCTATGACATTAGTACTGATGATATGTGAAATAGAGGAAAGGTTTTACCATAAATGAGATTCGAGGCGGGCATACTCCCGCAAGGTACAAGTCACATGTACTCTTGGAGAAACTCACCTAAGTGAAAGTAGTTGTGAGGCCCCAGCTATGAGAGATGGGCTTCTCTCTAGTAGGGTTCAACATGGGCCGGGCCTACCCTAAAATTTAGGGCTTAGGGTAGGGTAGGGTAGGGTAAGGTAGGGCTCGGTCAAAGTTAACAAAATTTAGGGCCGGGTAAGGTAGGGTCGAGGCTTGAATATGCAAGCACTTACCCGTCCTAGCGGCCCATTTTGTTAAGGTCAAAAGGGCCGGGTAGGGCTAATTCATTTTTTTTTCTTCTTAAAACTTAGTTCAATCCTCAATGATTTTATTACTTATATGTAATACACCATATTTTGTAGTCATATTTAACATACATGCATATACATTATACTTAACTTAGGACATCTATATATAAATATTAATCTAAGAGGTTAAACTCATATATCTCATGAACTATCTCTCTAAAATCTAAATCATCAAAATACAGTCGTTATTCAACGAATCAAAAGAAAATCAAAGAAATAAAACTAGAAAATCAATAACAAATAAAGAAGATTAGTTGTATTATATCTAAAAAATAAAAGACATATTAAAACAATAGAAAAAATAACAAATTTTTAGGGCCTAAAGGGCGGGCTTTCAGGGCCGGGCCGGGCTTGACCCTAAAGGGCTCAATAGGGTAGGGCCGTAGGGTAGGGCCGGGTTTCATTTGCTTGACCCTTGCCCTACCCTATTTGAGAATGGCTAGGGCCAGCCGGCCCTAATGAAGGACCGGGTAAGGCTTCGACCCTAGAGGGTATGGTGGGTTTTAGGGCAGGCTAGGGCCGAAGGGCCAAATGATGAGGCCTACTCTCTAGTAACTCTCATGATAATCAAGATAAGCGCAAGGCTATAAATAGCGTGTTAATACATCATATGTAAGAGATAGAACATCGGTCCTACTTGCTTAAGAAGACACATATTGTCACATAAAACGGGCTTGGGCCTTAACTAAGCCCATGAAACCTACACCCTTCCTTGAGGGCATAATAGTAATACACTCTTCAATAAGGGCAAAATGGTACTTTTAGGGTGCATCCACTCTATCTCTATAAATACATGTTTCTACCCCTCATTTGGGTAAGTCCCCATCCCCACCCTATTCATACCTTATCTCTATTTTCATGTGGCTGACTTAGGCATTGGAGGGTCGAAGGCCGGCAAACCTGGTCTTCCCTCTGACGCCTTTTGCTCATGATTGACAGGTTGGGTCTTGAAGATTGTGTTCTTCCCGTATTCTGTGTGATTCATCCTCTCAGAATTCACGCCGAAACAATTGGCGCTATAAGGAGGGTCTCTTCAAGTGGCAACTCTTACATAGCTCACCATGAGCATATTCATCATCTGGTCGGAATTCCTTTTTCTAGAAATTTTTCTTTTTTCCGGCCACACTGTTTCTCTCTCCCCTCTCAGTTCCCTCTATCCTCAAACACAAGGAGCTCATCTACTTTGCAGTTCCTCCTAATATTACATCTCAATCACATGAAAGAACACAGTGAGTTTTGAGGAGAGAGAAAGTAGATCTGGGTTCTCTCTCTCCCCTCCACCATTGATCTACGAGCTCCACCATGCCTCGCCTTCATCACCATAAGACTCGTTGTCCTCCGATGAGCCAAACCTAGCCTCCCCGTTGCTCGATTACCAATTTAGTTGCCATCGCTTTATATGTATAAGATTAATAAACTTGTTTGCAGGTTTTGATACTGGTTGACATGATTTTGTAATCTTGAGCATACTAGAATAATCATTGTTACCTTGAAAAATTTCACTTGCACACTCTCTTTTGCTGTGGTGGTACGAGAATATCTTGATGTGTTTCTATCACATATTTCTTATGTCATGCCCCAATTTTCGAATGGAATTTTCAAAAATTTTGGCATGATATAACTTAAAATATTAACATCCCAACCTGTTTCAACAACAACAACAATAACAACAACAAAAACTCAATTACAGAATAGAAATTTCCACAAAATCTATCACTGAATTAAGATTGCACTTCTTTGTTTACATAACGTGCAAAACAAGAACATGAGAACAATCTCATGATTTTAATACTGTCTACACAAATCTAAAACTATACAGAGTCTGACAAAATTAGGGAGAACCCTGCCACTACGCCTCCGCCTCAACCCTGCTGATCCTCACCTGCAGGTCTAACCCCTACACCAAGAATTGGTGCACCGGGATTGTAGAATAACAAACCCGGTAAGCTAAAAAAAGCCCGTATGAGTAAATTCAAAAATAACTCCACATTTAACACATCCAACATACCACAAGTGAAATTTGATCAATAATTAAAAACCACACATTAACAAGAAATGTACCCATGAGTCCCAGATATTTAATAAATATTCCTCATGACCTACAACAACAATATGTGTACCCATGGGTCCCAGATACCATCAAGTATCTCCCATGACCTACACCGACAGACGGACTAGAGCTCTAATTCCTAACCGTAACCAATCACCCGGCCAAAGACTTGGAACCCGGTTTGACTGTCCAAAACCAAAACACAAAATAATAAATAGCATCTTAACCGTAACCAATCACCCAATTAAAGGCTTGGAACCCGGTTAAGCTATTTATCCAACAATCATTATATCACAACATTATTATCAACAACACAAGATCCACATCATAAGATTATATCCTTCACAAGGATATAATTATATGAACAATATAAATTATTCTAATAGAATAGCTTCTCACAAATTAATAAAATTATGATGATACGAGCCTTCAAATAACACATAAGGAAAACTTGTTTTATCTAACCTATGAGCCGTTGGCGATCAAGCTCATATATTTTTAAAACCAATAATAGCAAAATATTAAAATCACATCAAAATCAATATCCTCCTCAAATGACCATAATTAAACTTGGTTCAAAAGTGAACCATGGTGAGATTTACTCACCTAAATACTCCCGCTGCGTCTTCACAAAAACACAAGAGCCAAGCTCACCACAACCTCACAAACCACCTAAAATTACACAATTAAAACCTTAGAAAATTCTCAACAAGGATTAAAGTACCCTTAACCTAAAGGTTGCCCAAAGATGAGCAATCCTTCCTCCAAGACCTCCCAAGGTCATCGGACACTCAACAACAACCACTACTACCTCCAAGAATCAAACTTTCTAAGTTTCCGACCTAATGAATACCAAGAACCAACTTAGCACCTACAATGCAAAAACCTAATCAACACTCATTCTTCACACACCAACAACACACTAACATCAACAAGGACTAGCTAACACAGCAAACAAGGCCTCTACCCTGTCCGGACGTGCTCCCACGCGCTGCCACAGGCAACGGCGAGTGAGCTTCACGCACCTCCACCAAACTTCAAAATTTGGGGAAACTCAAAACATGAAACTTGTAGATTGAAGCAAAGTGAGTAACTTTAATACTTGGTGGTTCAACCCATTCGGTCGGGATCGGCCGGAAAACACCACGTAAAATTAACCCGGAAATCAAATTCCAAACCTACAAAACCGGCCCCAAAACTTGATTTCTAGATCACCAAAGGGGTAAGAACATCTCTAGAAGAGAGAGGAGAGCAAGACTCACCTAAACTTGGCCGGAATCGGCGTCAAAATCGCCGGCTTTCCGGCGGAACAGCAGAAGCTCTGCCGCTTCGTGGCGGCTTCCAGGCAGCGCGACGGCGTGCAAGACTGCCCCAGCAGTGGAGAGGAGACCAGTGCCGACCCAACGGAACTGGCGGCGTCCAATTTGGTGGCCGGATGAGAGAGAAATCAGTTGGAGAAGAGAGAGTGCGGGTGCGTTCGGGAGAGAGAAGAGGGAGACTGAAATTTTAGGTTTCCCAAAATAACTCCCCCACACTTTTCTACTTATAAACTTTCCAAACCCGGAAACTAACTTCCTCTGACCATAACTTCTTCATACAACGTCTGTTTCACGCGTATCGTATGTCTACGAACTCGTATTGACGAGCTCTACAACTTTCATGAAGGAAGTTTTCGAAGATAACTTACGAAAAATAAAGTCAACTTTTTGGTCTCTTAAAAGTCAAAACACCTTAAATAACCTCCCGACTTCAACTACGCATAACCCAAAAATAAATTTGCATAAATAATCCTTCATTAAATATGAGAATAATACAAAAAAAATGATATGAAAATCTAGAGTATTACATCTTACCTTTAATTAATGCATCTTTAGCAGACATTTTGTATTGGCTTCTTAGCTATCTCAGAAAACAGGTTTAGGTTTTTTAACGATTTTACCAACTTCAGGAAACTCCTTAGTTGTTCTCTATTTTAACTTTTTATCTCTATAGAGAGCAAGATGAGTTTGTCTATAATTCATATTAATTTAATGTATTCCCTTTAAGTCGTTTTATGTAATATTTAAACACGTTTAAATTATTATTTTTCTTTATTAAATCAATAATAGAAATCAAACTTCAGTTAAGATATAGAGTGGCTAATGTAGAGGTATTTTCTAAGATGGCTAGCCAAAATTACATTTTAGCTATTTCGAATAAAATTTAACTAGGAAAATGTCTAACATTGCTAAAAATACTCTTACAATGGTATTCATACTCCAATTAGAAGCTATATGTATGACGGTCATAGCTAGACTAGGGCAACGAATGATATTTCTCTAAAACTGTTAAAATCTAATGAAAAATTAATTTTTAATTTGGAAGTATTAAAAAAAAAATCGTATGTTCTACCATTTTGATTGGGAGTTTCCCGAAATTTTCGGTTCATTTCCACAAATTTCTTAATTTGCTAAATATCTGTACACAAAATTATATTTGAAAATTCACCTCGAAGTTTTGTTCAAAATATTAGGTTCAAAATTTTATATGTCACCGACATTCAGTTTTTTTTCACTTCATAGGAATTTTTGATTTTATTTTCAATCAAGTAGGGTTCAAGTCATGACAACGAAATTTATTTTGTTATTTATGTTTTCACACAAAAAATAATCACATGACATGGAGATAAGTTTTTTTTTTTTTTAACCAAATGACAGATCTTTTTATGAGTGTCCTTATTGGATCTTTTAAATTTGCTCTCTTCACTTTTTTTTTACTTTTAAATACAAACATTTACTCATCAGACCTCTTTTCAAAATCTTAAAATAACCTGATTTGCAAATTCTTCCTACAACTCTTAGGTTCATTCTAGCGGCGACAGTGCGACACATCTTTTACGAACGAGGCGGCGATCGTGATGGCGGCAAGATCGTGTGGTGGGTGGCGGAGGAATGGGCTACTGCAGGTCTGATCGGTGTTTGATCAGATTTGGAGGACAACAATAAAGCGGTTTGGGTCTCTGGCTTTCAAAGGTCGGCCGCCGATGGGTAGTGGCTCATGGAGGAGGTTCGGGCTCCTTGTCAAGTGAATCTGTTGGGTCTGGTTGTGGTGCAGTGTGGTTGGACGACGACTGTGCTAGCAGCGTTTATGACGGCGATGAGAGGAGCCCGGATTAGGGTTTTTGGTCGGGTCGAAGATGCGATCGGTTGGTCTAATTAGGGTTGCTCCTCGGGTTACCCAGATTTTGGGATGCGGTTCAGCCTGGGTTTGGATTTTGGGCACTTGGGGCAGGATAATAGGGTTGAATATTGGACGTGGGATGTTGGACTTGGGCTGGAGAGGTGTCGGGCCCTAAGGGCTGGAGAGGGCATAGGCCTAGGCTCGAGGAGCATGGTTAAGATGATGAAGGTGCAAGCTGGGATGTGTCTTCAGACACTAGGAACTACCGTTCTGCATGAGAACAAGATTCTGACCATGGGATCTCAATAAGCCAATTTAACACCCGTAGCGTTGAGATAAATCTGCAGGAGAAAATATTAGATTGGACTGTTGATCTTAAGAAATACGAATCTTAAGAGAAAAAAAATAAAAAATCTAGGCTCAGCCTGGACTGTTGGTGTTATAATTTGTTTTGTTTTTAGTATAATAAATTAGAGTTGGTTAATTTTTTGTGGCTTCATGTCGTCAATAAGCCCATCTACTATAGGGTGATGTGGGTTATGTCCTGATAAGCGCACGCAACGCAACGTGCTATGACTACTTTACTGAGGCAACGAGTTTCTTGCTTAGTCAAATGGTCGCGGTCTCCTTATGGCAGAGTGAAATTTCCGCATAATGGGAAAGCAAATATACACAGTCTTTTATGACTCCATATGAGCTTTAGCTTTCCTTTATGTCGCCATATTTTATGCAAAGCAAATGGAATTGTCAATGATGCACTCTTTGCTAAATCTTGCTTGAATGCATAGGTTGTGTAGGGTCTTCTGATATTGTTTTTAAGTGTTCTTACACCATAAAGTTTAGGCTTTATGTCCTCCCACCCTTTTGTATTCTGCAGTTTCATCAATGCAGTCAATGGTAAGAGTGTAAGGGTTTTCTGTCTTCTATCCCTTAGATTCAAAAAAAAAAAAAAAAAATCTTAATGGCGGTAAGTATTGTTAACATGAAAACCTTGAAACTTTGCATTTAATGTACATTTCGTTGATGCTTATGAGCAGCCCTTGTATATCTCATCTACGGTTTAAATTAAAAGCAGAGGGTAGCCAAGGCCATTACATAGCCAAGGAGAGGATCTTGATCCTTATTATTATGAAGTTAATGGGAACAAAGAATGAAAGACACTTAAGCAAAATGCTTATTATTATGGGAAAATTTTAAGAACCAAACACCAAGTATGACTCACTCTTAAAATATGTACATCATCTTTTAAAAAGAATCAAAATGGTACATGAAGTTATAATCACGACTTAAAATAGGTACATACTTTTACTTTCTCCGTTACTTGGTGGCTTTTCCGTCACATTTGAAATGGTGGATGTGTCTTTTTGAGAATTTATGAAAAAAAAAAAAAAAAAAAGGCTTTTTCTTCGTCCTTCTTTCTCTTTTCTAAAACCAACAAAAACTATAGCTGCACAAACACAGAAAAGAGAAACATGACCAGAAATCCCAAAGTCCCAAACACAACTTCTATTACTCATGCGTTGAGCAACTTCCCCACCTCTGGTCTACAGATTAGATCGGTTTCGGGCCCGAATTCGGCACCAAAGTCAAATTTATCGATCGCAAAGTTACGACGAAGGGAATATTCTAGAAGACACGGAGGAAGAAGGGACAGTAATAGAAACTAGAAATGGAGGTGGAGGAAAAAGAAGGAGTTCATATGTACTTGGAGAAGCCTTGCTTGCCGCATATGACGAAACGTTGTTGAACGGTGGCAGCGGAGGAGGCATTGTCGTTGGATTCGATCCTCTTAACCCAATGTGGGAGTGATAGAGATAAATCAAAGGTTGTTTGTTACTCGAATCTGTTTTTTTCTTTTCGTATATTCTGGGTTTTATGAAAATGAGGTGGGTGTGGTGTTGTGGTTGGCTTTGTGGGGAGGTTGAGACTTGAGAGAGATGGAGAGAGAGAGAGTGAGAGTGCAAAAACCCGAAATTACCCTTTAGAAAATGGCTAATTACTTGCACTTAACGGTGTTATTGACGTCATGTACTAAAAGTATATCGATCTTCGAAATTCATGTACGGTTTTAATAGATAATGAACATATTTTGGGAGTGAGCCATATTTGGTGTATAGTTCTTAAAATTTTTCCTATTATTATATGAAAGAGGCATTAATAATTGCTTATATTGAATCACAGTCACCGTTAGATTTAAATTTAAGGGTAGGGAGAATTTTTTTTGTTTTCAACCCTTGAATGTTAATATAATGGTGACTGACTATAAATTTCTTAGTCAGTGACTGACTATGTGAACACTATTCTATTGAATCATATAAAAAGGGATGAGAGATGCGAATGAAACGGATCTATTAATATATATTTAATAGTCAAATCTTTAAATGCAAATATATCTGAAGCATAACGACTTCTCCGGTCTTTACTGGGAGATATCTCATATATTTATTTCTAAATCTTGAAGATACACATATCCTATCAAATCCAAATCCGAGCTCATTGTTTTGGCATATTTAAGATTTCATCAGCAATGGTAATTATTTTTTGCATACTACTTTGTCATTTGTGTTTCTCGATTTCAAGTACTCATTCAATCTAAAGCTAGTTATATGGCTTCTTGTTGGAGATTCATTATGTCATTCTTGTTAGCCGACAAGGAAAGGTGAGGCTGACAAAATGGTTTTCAACCTATTCCCAAAAGGAAAGATCTAAGGTACATTCTCAATCACTCAAATAAATCATCCTAATACTTGTTGTCTCCATTCCATTGAGTATGAGCACATAATTCTATCCTAATACAACTAATGATAGCAACATTGATTGTGTCACCACTCTAAGAATATTGATCGACAATGTACATTTGCTTTTTTGTAATGGCGGATTCATTAATTTTTTTCGCGAGACGAGATGATGATGATATAATTTCCCCAATCATGTAGCTTTGTTATTTTTGTATCTTTAGGAAATCTGGTTACCTCTATCAGCCATTTTATTGAACATGTGCATACAAATGAATCACAACAAATTAAGTAATGCATCGCTTTTAATTTGCTTGGTTTTGTACCAAAAGTTGTTATATATACGTATTCTACTTGTTCATTCGATTCATTTCTACATAGAGTAAAGCAGTGCATCACACCCCAAAACCGTTGATAACTATAAATTGTTTGTCACACCTCAAAACACTTGTTTGCATTGCACTTGTACATGTTACACACCAACGTTTGCTTCTTGAAAGCTTAGGGTAGGTAAAACAATATGCAATTTCTTGAAAGCTCCTTGTAGAGGTGAATCACTAAATTTATAATTTTTCAACAACATACTTTGGTCCCCCTGCATTGTTGTTGTTGTTTTTTTTTTTTTTTTCTAAAGGAAAATAATAATTACATTAAGAATTAAGAAGCCTCTAGGGCAACTAAAGTTCACAATATCAAAAAATATGGCTCTTGAAACTTTACTAGGAACTTTATCATTCTAATACACAAGTGAATTACATGAGAGCCCCCGGTTAGCTATACCATCAGCTACAAAATTAGCCTCCTTGAGCACATGCCTAAAAGTAATAGAATTAAAACTAGTAGCTAAAATTTTGATATCCTCTACTAGTTTGATCAATCTCCAAGGAGGTTCAAAGTGTCCATTCACTGCATCTATCACAAGGCTGGAATCTTCTTCAACTTCAACATTTGTAAAGCCTTTCTCCTTTGTTTTGAGTAAGGTGTCTCTTAAAACCATAGCCATAGCTTCAGCAATTGGGACTGAAGCTCTTCCAATGCGACTGGAGGCTGCAGAGACCAGTCTTCCATTGGTGTCTCAAATTATAAAGCCACAAGCAGCTGAGTTACTTGTGACTGATCCGTAAAATTTAATTTTAACACAAGAGTTAGGAGGTCCTTGCCACTTAATTGTGGCACACTAGTTTTGAGAATGCATCCCCATAACTCTTTGGCTAAAATTAGAATGACATGAGATCATTGAAGCTGCAACTAAGGTAGTTGATAAAGGATTAGGAAAAACTCCTCTGAAAACAATGTCATTTCTGGCTTTCTAAATTTGCCAGCAAGTAGTAATCACTTATGCAAACAACTCAGCATCATAAGAGAAATAAAGAGTTCCTTAAAAACATTCCTCTTCCCAATCAATTGGGGACTCAATGTGAGAAAGGTTCCAAACTTGTTTAGTTAAATTACAATAACCAAACAAATGGTCAGCTGTTTCATTATCATTGTTACAAAGGGGACAAGAGTTATTAGTAATAAAACCAAACCTGGATAGCATGTCTCTTGTTTTGAGCCTGCCTCTGATCAAGAGCCAACCAAAAAGCTTAATTTTTGGTTGGATCTTAATTTCCATAGCTTGTTTAGCAACTGTATTTGATCATGTTTCTGAAATTGATCATATTGTAACTAAGTAACAGACTTAATTGTAAATTTACCATTTGAGGAAGGTCCCCAAATAATAGCATATTCCTGATTTGAAAGAGGTAAAAGAACACCGCGAACGTGATTAACTAAGCTTATATTAAGGACTGAACAAAGATTATCTTTATTCCATTGTTAAATGAAGAGATTTTATTAGTTTCTCATTCAAGACATATAATCAAACACATTCCAGTAATTAATATATTAAACAAGAGTGAAAATGTCTTGTATAACTCATTACAGACTCGCATGTAGTTTCTCTACCTTTTATTACGATGTATGTGTTCAACCATTTGACTCGCTTCTTATAGCGCAGAATTACAACACCCTCAACTTAAATGAACTAGTGCAGTGGTAGAGACTAGAGAGTTTCATGCTCTTTTATTGGTGTTGTGCTAATAGTTATGCTTGCAAGCTTTTGTGGAAAAAGGTTATGAGGGAGCTTAGTGGTATAATACTCAACCGAGGCTCCAAGCTGTGCAACTTCATAGAGTGGAGGGGGCTTAAAGTTGTCTATAAAAGGTTGTGCACCTACATATGGTTAACCTTATTTGAATTTTAACAATGCTAATTACTATTTTTCTTCATATGTATTATAAATTGTTAGTTTAATTACTTTACATGAATTGAAATATACTTGATCAGATACGCGAGCCTTTATTTCTGCATGTGCATTGACCAAGAGGACAATGAATTGGAGGTTCTTGAAATAATTCACCAATATGTTGAGATACTCGATCGATATTTTGGCAGTGTAAGTTTCGCAAATGAATTGTTAATCCTTATCTTGTTTTGCAATCAATGAATAAATGAGACATGCATGTGTTTTACTAATAGCTACTGATGATTGTAATTTTTGGTGATTCTGTCGTCTGGTATACTAATTAGGTTTGTGAGCTGGATTTGATTTTTAATTTTCACAAGGTATCTTTTTCACTCTGTTGTCATGTTCATATATCATTGGACTCTCATTCAGGGTTTGAAAAGAGTACTTGGAACTTGCAGGCTTACTTTATACTGGATGAGCTTCTACTTGCTGGTGAGCTTCAAGACTCGAGTAAGAGAGCAGTTGGACGCATGATAGCTATACATGTAAGTCTTACTATTATATCTTTTGTATATCCAATTAAATTCAGATTCTAATGTATATTGTTTACTTTAATAGGGAAATCTGAAGAAAAAAAATTTGATATGATCTTGATCATGAAATGATAATGAGCCACAAAGAGTAGTTGCATGTAATGGAAGTTGTTAATGGTCTAAGGTGTATATCTATATATACATATGTGGTATACACACTGATTGTTCGGTGTCATGGGCGGGACAGGGTCCGGACCCCACCCTTCCCCCCAAAGCATACGGTTGGAGACACAATTATACACACATGATGTTAATAAACTCAACTGAATAGTCTTTCATTCATCTAGCGAACCCTCCACCCCAAACCCTCTTCTTTTTTTTTTTTTTTGAAAAGTTAGAATAAATTCATTAAACAAGAAAATCAATACAATTTGGTCTAGTGGCATAAGTTTTCCCTTGTAAGTGGGAGGTCGTGAGTTCAACTCACAATAGACTTGTTGTATTTGAGTTGTTTATTTGATCCAAAAAAGATAGAAATCCAAGCCGATCCAGATTGTCCCACCGATGCAGAGCAGGTCGGCCGACGCTAATGAAACCTCGCATTGTTCTTTTGTTACAACGTTAATCCCAATATTTTCGATTAAACATGCATGCTTGATGTAGTTACCAATTTACAATAACTATTTTACTCAACTTTTTTTTATTATACTTACTTTCAATTATTCGTTTTAGTACTATTGCATTGTTTTTTTAATTTGAATAAAAGACTGTGGTGCGGCTCTCTCGAGCCTTGATTAATGAAACTGTTGAAATAATATCACGAGTCTCTACAATAAACATGTATTCAAGTAGGTACCAACTAACAAATAGTGCTATTGCATTGTTTATATACACATTTTGTTTAATTTGTACATGAAGAAATCATACTTAACGGTGTCAAGTAATTAGTTAACTAAAAGAAAAATTGCTAAAAAAGTTCGAATATAGTAATTCTTTCTTTTGATTGATTTTTATCGTTTCTTTTTATTATTTTTGATCGATCCGGACCCATGTTTAAATCATGGTTCCATTTGATGGGTGAGTGCATTAGAATTTAACTTTGATATATTGTTCAACTGTAAAGATTGAGTTTAATGAATGCAGGATCGATTTGTGGAGGCTGCTAAAGAGGAGGCCAGTTCAATAAGCAATTTAATTGCCCAAGTCAATATGTAGGTTGAAGGAATGCTGACTTTGTCTTTTTCTTTTCTTTTACCAAAATCCTCGTTTAACTGGCATATGCATCCTTATATACCTACTCCATTCATTTTCTTAGACCAATTGAACACATTAACTTACAATATATCTACTTTTTTTTTGAATGGAAAAGGTCAACACTTTATTATAACCAAAAGATTACATAGAGACGATGTAACAATATATCGAGAAAAACGAAAACATTTGAAAGTAAAAATACGAAAGTAAAATTGCAATAACGAGTGTCAGCGCCAAAACAATAACGCCTAGACTCAGTGTTACGCTCACGAATTGCAACCGTTGAGCGAAATGAGTAGTCGGTGATTTGACTACCCATACAAATCCAATGCCCAAAATGATAAAAATCACTTCGGAACCGGGCTGTGGGTAATCTTCCACCTGAAGAATCGAAGCCGGCCAAGGGTGATTCCAGACATGGCCATGATGGCAGCCGATCCTTAACGAACAAATACCATAATTGTGGGTCCTTCAACCAATAACAATACCAGTGTAGAGGCCAAAACCAAAGACACTGGCAGTATTTCCAAGAGCAAAAAGAAGTTGGATTCCAGTACCAAAGCCCATAAGGCCCACCTGGATCCCAGACCCAGACCCTACTCCAAGCCCAAAACCAAATCTGACCCGGATCACAACTCCAAGACCAGCGTTGCCACGCTCTTGAAACCAGCCATTGCGACGCCATCTCTTGCCGGAAAAAGCTCATCCACAAATGATCACTACGTCGCATCCCGGCCTCAAATGGCCTGTCACCTCCATAGATTTGTGTCACACCCCAATTTTCGAAGAATAAATTTCATAAATTTGAGCATGATATAACTCACACAAAATAAATCCCAAGACCTGTTCAACAAACTTAAAGAAACTAAACTCAATTGCAGAAATGTAAATGTCAACAAATTCATCAACCGAGTTAAACATTATATGTCCTTAATTACATTAACTTTAAAAGTCGAGTAATTATTAAGTCGCTCACATGAGTTTAAAAACAAACAACCATAATAAAATAAAATAAAGTGCGCAGAAACTAAAATCCTGCCACTATGCCTCCGCCTCAACCCTGCTGATCAACACCTGCAGGTCTACTCCCTACACCATGAATTGGTGCACCGGGTTGTAAAACAACAAACCCGGTAAGCTAAAAAGCCCGTATGAGAAACTCCCAAAAATAACTCAACCCAACATGACACAAGATAAAATCGGTAATTCCTGCTTTAGAACTTAATTTAGCAATCGCCTCAAAACAATAAATTTCGAAAGAGAGTAAATAAGAAAACCCAACAAATCACAAACAATCAAAATCATAAGTGAATCCTACAAAAAAGATAGTTCAGGAAGTCAACTAAAAATTCACAAAAATAAGATTAAAGAATCTCTTGCATTAAGCATAGTTCAGGAGATACTCAAAACAAGGAAGTTAAAAGACAATAATTAAGAACAATGTTAAAACCACATAACCAATACTTTTACAAATATACATGTCAAGACCCACCCGAATTTCACCTTAAAATCCGAAATAAGTCTTGCGGGGTCCACATCTAAGGAAAATTTACTGAAGCACTCGGTAAACGTCCCTTGAAAATGAACAACCATAACCCGGAAAATCCAAGAATTACCCATAAATATCTGAATAATATAACATAAATCTTAGCACACCCCATTAAAATATTCGCTAATCTCAGGGGTAGTCAGAGCTACTAAATAACAATTACAGGAAGTAGGGGTGGAATTTTAAAACCGAAAACCGAAAAAAACCGAGCCGAAAACCAAACCGAAACCGGAAAAAATCAAACTGAAAAAAAATCAAACCGAATTAAGAAAAACCGAACCGAACCAAATTAGTTTAATTTGGTTTTTCGTTTCGGCCCTTGAAAAACCGAACCGAACCGAAAAACCGAATCTCTCTAAAATGACGTCGTTTTTTGTCTTTATTTTCGTATTAAATATTTGATTTGAACAATATGATTTTAGGTTTTATGTTCTATATAATTATATGTTTGTCTTTTCTAATATTTTGCTTTTTATTTTCATTTTATGTACATATATAAATGTTTTAGGTGTCATGTATGCGAAGTGATATGTTACCTCTAAAATCGAAGGGCTTATTCTTGCGAGCTTTAGATGATAGACTCTAATATGTAATTTATTTTTCTCTTCTTTATTCAAATTTATGATTTTTAAACTTTAAAATTCGGAATTTATTTTGATGGATTTTAAACTATGGAGTCTATATTTTGTGTTCAAGATGAACTTAGAAGTTTTAAAATTATGGTTTCTATTTTGGCCACGATCCTCAGCGCGCGGAGCAGAGGTTTCTAGCGAACAAATAGAAGGGGAGTTGCGGGCGTGCCACCTCACAGACGAGGAAAAGGTTGATGGTGATGCGAGATCTTGACTTCTGATCAGACGAATGGGTTTCAGGTGCCACCTCAGACGAGGATGTACAAGCACAAGCGATTGATACTCACGGCGGCGCGAGCAGAGCAACTATAGGGAGTTCAGAGAGAAGTCGGGGGGTAGAGTCCGGAGGGCTCTGAAGAAGAAACCTAGGCGGCGGCGCTTAGGGTTAGGGTTTCGAGGAGCTTGAAGGGCAACTGGTTTGCAGTTTGTATTGTGTTTTTTTTAGTTTGTTTTTAGAGAGAGTCTTTTCTGCAAACCCTAAAGCCCTTTATATAATAGAGCTCGACTTGCGGCAGAAGAGAGATAATCATATTTCAAGTTGGATTCCGAAACCCTAATAGCAAGGACACGGTTTACTCCATGCAGACCAACCAATTGGTGACACCTGCCCAGTTCGCACACTTCATTTCGCATCGGGCACTGCTTCCGCGTTGCCAACTGTAGACTCCTATGCGAACCGGAATTCAATCCCGCGGGCTGTCACAGGATGCTATCTCGCGTGCTCCTGAAGTTCGCTTCCACTTCGCGGGCTATTGCAGCTCGCGAGCCTTAAAAGGGTTTTTTATAATAAATGGGCCACAGGGATTGGCCCGAAGCATATCAAAGACTTGTAAAAGTCTTCAACGATTATTGTAGGGCGCGCGAACTCCGCCTGTTTGCTTCCTCGCGAAGTCCCTTACGCTAGCCAGTTCGCCAGCTCGCCTCGCCTACGCAGACTGGCAAAAAGTAATTCCGCGCGTGAACTGTATAGTCCGCGCGAAGTCGTTTGTACGCGAACTCTGAACTTAGTTCGCGTGGTCTATTCCGCACGCGAGCTAAGTGTTCCACGCGAACTGTGTAGTCCGCATTTGTCCATTCTGCGCGCGAAGTCCAGTTCGCACGCGAACTCTGTTCTCAGGTCGCGTGGTCTTACTAGCGGGACATCACTTGTAAACTTAAAGAAACTTGGGCTCGCCGGTATGACATGGACCAAGAAATAATTAATATTTACATAGACATTTACTGTCTAGTAAAATATTAATTTAGGCGTAAACAGTTTCATGGTGTGCTAATGTGGTCAATTCCCAATACTTTCGAAATTATTGAGTATTAAACTTTCAAAATATCTATTTGGTTTATAAATTATTGGTTTGTTAAAGAATCATTACCAAAAATTTTATCGATATATTATATGTGCTTATGAAAACAAGTAATGTAAGAAAAAAAAGGACCTAAAATACGATAATTTTTTACTAAGCCAAAAGCATACAAATTTTAAGAAAAATTATTTTAAAAAAGAAGAAAAACCGAAAAAAAATCGAAACCGAACCGAACCACGGTTTGGTTTGGTTTCCGGTTCAAGGTCTTAAAAAATACCAAACCGAACCGAACCGAACCGAATTTTTTATTCAGTTTGGTTTCCGGTTTTAGGTGAAAACCGAACCGAACAAAACCAAAACCACCCCTAACAGGAAGCATGAAGACACACTGGTAGGTTTATCAGGTAGCCTACTGGTGAAGACTGGTGGAGAAGTGGGTAACTATGCCTCGCCTTCTACTAGTGCCAACCCGGACTCTGCAGACTGGGCATTTTTAAAACGAAGAGCCCAGGGAAAAACATTCGAAAATGTTAAAGTGAGTGAACAAAATAAAAAGAATAAATAAAGAAAATAAATAACAATATTTTTGTTTTCCCAATTTAAATTTCCAATAAAGTCGAATGCGTGCTCCACGCGATAAACCTTTTATCTCAAAAATATATATCAATATATGTATGTATTTACACACGTCCATACTCCCTATATAATTTATTTTATAGATTTAAAATAATTTATATAGGGCTACTACGCTCGCGTCGAACACTCACGTCACGCCTTAATGCAGTGCTACATTACGCCATTAAGGTGGACGGACGGGTGTATAAATATGTGCTCATACCCCCTATATGAATTAAACACTTATATAGGGCTACTACGCTTGCGTCTAACGCTTATGTCATACCATAATACGGTTATATACTACGCCATTAAGGTGGACAGACACATATGACTAGCTAGCATTTATATACATACTCTCCTCATAAAAATATTTATAATTTACCAAAAAATCTCATTTTCGCTAATTCCTCAAAATAAATAAAACCCACAAAATAAAATGACCTCAACAGAAGAAATTGTTCAGCTCAAAACCATAGCAGGCATATTATTTAAAACAAAAGTCCACTCACTAATTAGGTCTAAACTTGATGTCGGTCCGAGGCCTCTTCTGCTCGAGCCTCCTCACGTCCTGTTCCAAATATATAATTAATTTCCCAACTTAAAAATCCAATATTTATTCAAAATAGGCAAAATTAATTATGAGCCTTAACCACGCTCATCCTTACCTAACTTCGTCATTCTTAACTCAATATTATTCAATCTCACTGGAAAAATAATGGCAGCCTTAACGCAACCTTCCACAGTCTAAACAACATTAAACCAATGACCGGATTCTACCTTATTAATCCGTCAAAATTACCAAACTTCAAAAATTTCCAAACATATCCCAAACTCCTCCAAAAATTCCAAAATTCACCTCATTAACCTCCCATTAATATTCCACATCTAAAACCATAAAAATCCCCCAAACAGCGGCGGCCGGCTCCAGGGACCTCCAATGCCTACCAAAATTTAGCACAATCTTCCTCTCAACACGCACAACAACTTCCCTAACTAGCACAAACACCATTTCAAGCCTAGCTAGGGTAATCGAACCAAAACATCAAATGAGCCCTAGAACTTCAATTATACATTTCTCATAAACAAGATCGAATTGAGTCTATTCCTTTTGAAGGATTACTAATCTTGATGAGAGCTACAAGATGAGACAAGTTTCACGAGCTATGGTGGCCGGAGAAGCAATTTCCGGCGACGGGACAGTCAGGCTGCTAGAAGCGGTTTCCTCCCGCTCGGCGGCGTCCCGCGTGCGGTCACCGGCCCGAGAAGAGAGAGGAAGCGAAAGGGGTCCGAACGGGATCGGTCCGGCGGTCTCTGGTGGCCGGACGGCGGCGGACGAGCGGCTGAAAGTTCCGGCAACTGGAGAGAGAGGAAGGTCGGGAGGAAGAGAGAGAAGTGAGGGAAGAGAAAAATAAGTCTGGGCTTGGCCCAAACAGTCCAACACCCCTCTAAAAACCCAACTCCAAAATTTAACACAAAAAAAAAATACCCTAATAAAACTTACCTTTTTACCGGATAAAATTTACTATTTTTACCGTCGTCACATTTTTCAACTAAAAAAAATCCCTTCGAAATAATCGTCCTCCAAAACCCCTCTAGGGACCATTTAAACTAATAACTCGTTGACGAAGACGGTAAAATTCTTATTATTACCAAGCTAATAATTAAGGTAAAAATTTAAGAGTCGGGATGTGACAATTATTATAATCACATCGGGATGTGTCTTATTATTACCAAGCTAGTAATTAAGGTAAAAAGGCTTGGAACCCAGTTTGACTGTCCAATAATAATCACAAAATAAATAATAGCATCATAACCGTAATCAATCACCTAATTAAAGGCTTGGAACTCAGTTTGATTATTTAAACAACAATTCACTATATAACCACATCATCATCAACAACACATGATCACATCATAAAATTTATATTCTTCCACATAGATATATTTATACAAACAAACATAGATATCCCCACAAGAATAATCTATCAATAGTCAAAAATATTATGATCACATGAACCTTAAAAATAATCATATAATAGGAAAATTTGTTTTAACTTACCTATGAGCCGTTGGCGATCAAACTCGTATATTTTAAAACAAACAAAAACATAATTTTAAATTATAATCATCATCATCACAGTCATCCTCATAATCATCCTTATAACAATTATCATCATCATAATCATCATCATCAAAATCAATCATCATAATCATCCTTATAATAATTATCATCATCAAAATCAATCATCGTAATCATCATCAAAATCAATCATCACAATCATCCTCATGATAATTATAAATAATTGGTCCCAAAGTAAACCTTGGTGAGATTTTACTCACCTATAAATTCCCTCTGCATCTTCACCAAAAACACAAGGAACAAGAGAGTAAAGCCAAATCACAACTTCACAAAAACACCTAAAATTACACAATTAATAACCTTAGTAACCAAACAAACTATAGGATATGAAACACCCTTAAACTAAACCTTAGCCCAAAGGAGGACAACCTTCCAAGGTCATCGAATTAAACGACCCAAAACTGATGCTTCTAATTCCCAAAACAGAAACTTAAAACCTTACACAAGTCTAAGATTAACCAAAAAGTCCTAGCATGCAGTATTGGTAACCAAAATCTACAACCCACATATCAACACAATCGTATCGATGAGTACTACCTAACCATCACCACAAACACCACAGGCACTACCGGACGCGTCACCACGCGCTGCCACAGGCGACTGCGCGTGGGCCCCACGTGTCACCCCAAAACTTCAGAATTCGGACAAACTCCCAACACCAAAAATGTAGCTCAGAACAAGGAGAGCAATTCTTATACCTAGGGTCAAGCTCAATTTGGTCGAAATTGGGTCTGAAACGTCACCGCAAACTCGCTGCCTCAAACTATAATTCAAGGTTTGAAAACTCAACTTCAAGTTGTATGATACGCAAAAGAGTACTCATAAGGAAAGAGATATCAAACCTCACCTAACCTCGAGCCTCGTCGCCACCAGAAATGGCATTTCCGGCCAAAGTAGTACCACCGCAAGGAGATGTCCACCGTAGCTCTACACAACAAGGCGAGCTACAAAACCACCAAGGATCAAACAAGGATGCCCAACACTTCCTATCCTGACCGGTATCAAGCCTCGTCATTGCCGCCGGAGGTGAGAATCCGATCGGGTTGCAAACCGGGTCGCCGCCCTCACTGTGGCGCTCGGTTTGCACAACTCAGCTCGAGTCGTCCTCACCCACCAACACAGGGAAGATTGCGCAGAGGAGAGGAAGAGAACCTGACCGGTGCCGGTGTCTAGATCGGTCGGAGGTGGCCGGAAAAGCCAGGTCGGGTCAGCCGGGTTCGGGTCGGGTCAGACGGATGACTTTGGTTCTGAAGGAGAGGTGTGCGAGAGAAAAAAAAAAAAAGGAGAGAAAAGGGGTTTGTGCGGAAATGAAAAGTGAACCCTAAAACTTTCCTATTTAACTCACATTCCCGTAAAGCCACGAACTTACGTTGACCATAACTTTCTCATACAAAGTCCGTTTTACGCGTGTCATGTGTCTACGAACTCGTATCGTCGTGCTCTACAACTTTCGTGAAGGAAGTTTCTTGAGAAACCCAACAGATAAAAAGTCAGTAGTCTATGACCCTTGAAGAGAAAAGAACCGTTTTGGGTAAATTTATGTGTCCGAACACTTCCGCTATTCCTTCAAACCTCAAAAACACACTAACTTCTAACTCAAAAAATCTCAAATAATATTAGAAACTAATATCAAATTTCCGGGGTATTACAATTTGAGCTTCTTGTACCTTCCTCCGTCGTGGACTGCCACCTCTGAATTTGGGGACAACACCCACACCTCTATGCCGCCAACAACATATCGGGTCACCCCCAACGAAGGACCGATCTCTTGCCTCAATGCCAAACCGGGATTCCAAGTATGATTCGGGTCCTCTAGAAAGACTCATCGCAGTCCATCATTCCTGTCATTGGAAGTGAATGTCAGGGAAGAGATCCAACGCCGAAACGAAGAGGTGTAGCAACCCGGGGATTGTTATGGAGGGATTCGCAAGGCCAAGGGGCTCGTCAGCCGAGAACCATAAACAAGAACGTCGCCGGTCAAGGGGTTTGGACAGGGAAACCCTAAGGTTAGCCGCCGCCGTTGTGATGAGAGAGCGGGAGCTCTCATAGGGTTTTTTGAGTATCACAAATTTAGCCTTACAATATATCTACTTTTACATGAGCCCCAATTTTGTTTTTTGCAAATGGGTACATTCATAGCAGAAAGATCGGTTATTATGCACCCTTTATCTCCCATTTACTTACTATTCATAAGAGTTTAATATTTGTCCAAAATTAATCCCCAAAAACGGAGAGGTTGGCACCCGACCCTTTCAGAGCAACCTTAAGACATTTGCTTGGGTTGAGCAACGACTGCAACAATCTTCCTCTTGGAACGACGTTGGATCGTGTTGTTATAAGGGCATGCGACATGTGAAACGGCGTCAGTTTTGGCGGCGGAGTGATCTCAGGTTAAATCTGAGATCTAGAGGTCTGCTTCTGATCGTGAAAGGCGGTTGCAGAAGGTTTCATTGATCTTGGCATGGTGTGGCAGCTCTAGAGTGGCGACACTGAGGCGGGAATTGTGGTTACTTTCTCGTGTCGTGGTCTGGATTGTCTTTGAGAGGGCATCGTCTATTGTTTTGCGGTTGGACTAAGCGGCAGGTCAAGTGCGAGTCTACGAGATCATAGGCGGTCGAGTAGAGGCGGCATTAGGGTGATGTGAGGTGGTGTAGGTCAAGTTTGGTCTGACTTTGGATCAGCTTGGTGGTCTTCGTTTGGATCAGATCTTGGGGGCAGCAGTTGAGCGGTTGGTTATGACATCGCAACGTAGTAGGCGTCGGGAATGTTGTTGGTGGTGCGGTGGGGGTGGGTGGCGGTGGTTGCAAAAGTGTAGCTTGGGTGCCCACTTACCTAGGTCCCATAGCAGATGTGTCTAGGCCTTCTATTGGGTCAAAACTTAGGGCCTTGGGTTTTCTGGGTTTGGGCCTAGACTTATCTAGTGTTATGGGTCAGATGGTCTAGGTTCCATTCCTAGATGTGTCCTTTTGTAGGGCATACTCTGGGTCGATGAATAATTTGGTCAGGGAAGTATTTGGTTTCGTTCTGACTTCTTCTCTAACATCGTCAGGAAATTCGCCCTTGTGTTTTCTTGTGCTTATTAAGTTCTAGATGCATGTTAGGTTGCCTTTTGCATCATTGTTGTTTAGTTTTAGACCAATTAAGGCTTCATGATGGCTCAATTTTGTTGTAGCCCTCTTAAAGGACGAGTTATTTCTACGTAACTTTTACTATTTAACTGATTGAAGTCTTCTTTTAAAAAAGAAAACAAAATTTGTCCAAAATTATGTACATGTCAACATTTGAGACATACCTGATCAAGGTTCTTCGATCTATTGTGGTCGGGAAAGAAAGCTAGACATTTCGGGAAGATGCATGAGTGTTTAGGCTTGCATGCAAAATGGTGATGTTGCACTGTTTTTTTCTTTTTTGAAAAGTGTTGCATTGTTTGTTGCAATATGTCATTTTATCTAGTGTGCGAGTACTCACTGAGTCATCTCTATATGTATAAGAGGCCCAATGTAAAAAGAAAGAACAAAGGGCGTTCTTGTTAACTAAGCATATGATTAGCTTGTTTTCTTCGTCTGAAATATCCAAATGATAAGTCATGGGTAAAGCATAATTTTACATGAAAGAATAATTGTTGGGTTAACATTACTCTACTCAGATATTTTTTTTTTTTTTTTTTTTGGAGAAGCGGACGAAAGACCAACTTTTCGGGTGAAAAACAAATAAAGCAACCAAACAATACGTACTAAACCAATTATTAAACAAAACCATTACTACCTAGCTATATTTGTAAGAAGGAAAAGAGGCCAAGTCTTTCACATAAGAAGCCGCAAGGAAAGAAGGCACAATGCTCCACCAAGTGTAAACAATTTGCCACAAAAATTTGCAAGCTTGCCAGCAAGTCCATTACCCTTCTTAAAAATGTCAGTAATTAACCTGAAAATTAATACTACGAACAATGTGTAGGCAATTAACCCAAGTAAGTCGAAGTCTCTAAGGGATTGAAGCTGGGTTCTTGAACAAATGCACCACCAATGTTGAGTCTATCTCAAGCCAGATGTAGGTCCAACTATGTGCCCATGCAATGCTCAAGGCCTTAATTACCGCAAGCATCTCCGCAACTAACGCACTTGGCACCACCTCGACTGGAAAAAGACCCTATAAAAACTCCCTCATGGTTACGAAAGGCACAACCCAACCTGTTCCCAAATTGTTTCTGCCTCTTGGTCTCAAGATGCCGGTACTTCAGCCTCTGTGTCTTGGAATCGGAATCTTGGTCTCTGCAAAAAGGCCCTCCAAAAATGGTCTAAGGATACCTATCCTCATTTTGGGACTTAATTGCAAAAGATTTTCTGATTATCCAAGATGCCATTGATGATAACAATGATGAATCTCTCCCTGCCATTACTAGTGCTTCTGAGCATATTCACTCTCTTTGGTCCATTGAGGAGATGTTCTGGAGACAGAGATCTCGTATTTCTTGGCTGGCTCATGGTGATGCAAACACCCGGTTTTTCCACCAAACAACTCTGATGAATAGAAGAAGAAGTAAAATTCTTCGACTAAATGATGGTCATGGAACCTGGATCACGGAAGAAAAAGAAATTGCGATTCATCTCACGGATTACTTCAAGGACATCTATACTGCTTCTCCTACTGAGCATGTGGAGGAGGTTCTACAATTTGTTGAAGGCGTGGTAACAGACCAGATGAACATCGATCTCTTGGCCCCTATTGTGTTGGAAGAAGTTAAAGACGCGATCTTTGAACTTGGAGCCCTCAAAGCCCCCGGCCCAGATGGCTTTCCAGGTATTTTTTTACCAAAATTATTGGGAAGCTGTGAAATCTTTGGTCCACAGTGCTACTCTACAAACCCAAAATTCTGCTGCAGTGCTTGGCTCCTTCAATAACACCCATATTGCTCTAATCCCTAAAGTTGATGTCCCCCAAGATGCCTCTCAGTTTAGGCCTATTGCCCTCTGCAATTTTTCCTATAAAATCATCACTAAAATCATCTCCAATCGGCTTAAACCTTTGATGCCCCATCTCATTTCAGAAAACCAGTCTGCCTTTGTTTCCAAGCGTCAAATCCAAGACAACATTCTTGTAGCTCATGAGCTTTTTCACCGTATCAAATTGTTGAAATCTGGGAATGATGGGGAATTTGCTCTCAAATTGGATATGAACAAAGCCTATGACAGGGTGGACTGGAATTTTCTTAAATCAGTCCTTCTGAAAATGGGCTTTCATCATCGGTGTCTATGGCCATTCTCTTCAATGGGCAACCGGGGAAAAAATTCAAACCATCTCGGGGTCTTCGTCAGGTGACCCCCTCTCTCCTTTTCTATTCTTATTCATAAATGATGTTCTTTCTTCTATGATAAGGAAATTATGTGAGTCAAACCTGCTGGATGTTATCAAGCTAGGTGATCATTGCCCCCTTGTGAGCCATCTATTCTTTGCTGATGACTCAATCTACTTCTTCAAACTTCATCACACAACAGTGAGGTATTATTGGATACTCTCAATCTATACTGCAATGCCTCGGGCCAGGCCATTAACCTTCAAAAATCTTCCTTATTTTTTAGCCTAAACACTCCCCCACATTTGTCACATTCCATCAGCTCCGCAATCCAAATAGTACAAAATCCGGGAGACTACCTAGGTCTGCCCACGGTGTGGGGAAGATCAAAAATTGCAGCCTTGCCCTATGTGAAGGATTCCATTCAGAGGAAAATTTCTGGGTGGCATAGATCGACTCTCTCTCACTCTGGGAAAGAAATAATGATCAAATCTGTGGCGCTTGCGGTGCCGGCCTACCCGATGACCATTTTTAAGTTTCCTGCTTCTCTTTGCAAGCAGATCAATGCAGCTCTTGCCAACTTCTGGTGGGGAAGTGAATCTTCGTCTGGTATTCACTGGAAAAAATGGGAATGTAAACCAAAATCTCATGGAGGCATGGGATTTAGGAACATTGCGGACTTCAACTTGGCTCTTTTGGCAAAACAGGCTTGGAGACTGTATAATAACCCAAACTCATTATGGGCCAGAGTAATTAAGAGCAGATACTTCCCAAACTCCTCTTTTTGGGAAGCAAGGCGAGGGTCTTCACCCTCTTGGGCATGGGCAAGTCTCTTGGAAGGAAGAGCTCTAATCCAGAAAGGGACGATTTGGAGCATTGGTGCAGGTTCCAACATCAACATCTGGTATGATAATTGGATCCCAAACCTCCCAAATTTCAATCTCAGACATCTAGCTCCCCTTTTTGCCGATGATCAACCATCATCAATCAGGAACTCCAATCTTGGGACCTATCCAGCATTCACCACCTATTACCTCTTGAGGCAAGTAGGGCCATTCTTGCAACCACCTTTGGTCAGGAAGCTGATCCTGACAGTCTCATTTGGGCCAATCAAGCTTCTGGTATCTACTCAGTTAAAGCAGGTTACAAGTTTCTGGTGAAATCTTCTGCTCCAATTCTCACTGCCCATCCCCACCACTCTCTAGTCATTAACCCGAAGACTTGGAATTGGTTATGGTCCATTCGTGCTACCCCAAAAGTGAAACAGTTTATGTGAAGAGCACTGTCAAATATTCTGGCCACCAACTCCAACAGGCACTACCAATACCTTGCTCAAACTCCAATCTGCCAACTATGTGGCTCTCACCCTGAGACAGTTGAGCATGCTTTATTTTTGTGTCATTGGACCACCATGGCTTGGTTCTCCCACCCACTCAGCTATGTTGTGAATCTGCAATCCTTCACTTAGCTTCATGAATGGATAGTTTCCATGTTTGGAAGCCCAAATGTCCTCACTGAATCTAACCCCCACATTGTAACACATGTGGTCTTCCTGCTTTGGACAATCTGGAAGCATCGGTGTGACTGCGTTTTCAACAACAAAAAGCCAAGTCCAATTGCAGCATCTTCCGATGCCTTCGCTGCTTCATCTGAATTCTTAGCAATCCCACCTAATTTGCAGCTTCCCAAGCACTATTCTCAAGCTTCTACAACTCCAAGGGCCTGGATAAAACCTTTGACTGGTTCAATAAAGATTAATACAGATGCTTCTTGGGATTGTCAATCCCTCTGTGCAGGAATTGCGGCAATTGCGCGAGATAGTTCTGGCCATGTAATTGGTGGCTTGTCTTCGGAAACTTTGGCATCCTCCTCTCTGGCAGCAGAAGCACAAGCAATTGCGGTGGGCCTCTCGCTAGCCTCCTCCCTCTCTCTCTCTCTTCTTTTGGCCTTGAATCTGATTCGTTGATTTTGATTTCGGCCCTTTTGAACCCTCTTTCTTCGGTGGATTGGTCAGCTTCGCAGACTTTGAATGATATCAGAGGCTCAAGTCGTCTTTTCCATCCTGTTTACTGGTCTTGGACCAGCAGATCTGCTAACACAGCAGCAGACCTTGTTGCTTCTTTAGCCAACCGCAGGGTGTGTCCGGTTGACTGGGTGTCCGATCCTCCTACCTCCCTAATGCGGATTCTATTGTTTGATGCTCAGGCAGCTCCTCCTTAGCTTGTTTTTGTCTTCTGTTTCATCTATTGTATTCCCCAGCCGTTCTCGGCTTTTGCAAACCAAGCAGCATATGAGGCTGCCATTGCACTAATTTAAAAGACGCCCTCAAAAAATAAAGAGAATATAAAATCCTTGTAACTAACCAGCGAATGACAGGTTATATAACATATTCTGAATAATTTATTCTAGTCAGGATATGTTAGTTTAAGATTGCTGTGACTTGTAAAAATATTGAGTTGTGATTTAAAACAGTTTTATGTTTGGTAATATTACTTTTTTATTAGGGTGAGGTAGCAAGCCATCTCGGTTATGTTAGTAAGTAGTAACACATCCACCTAGTTAATATATATCAGGACTAATGTCCTCAAGAGTATGACAATAAAGTCATACTAATTTCTCGCTGCAAGCGCACGAATTTAATGACTCCTCAAACATGTTGACAACAATTGATAAGAATTGAGACTCGAAGACATATGGTTCCAAATAAGGTAGCTCGACCAAGTTTACCATACCTGGTGGTAAATAGTCCTTTTAAAAGGGTTGTCAAGAAATAAAGTATTATTTTTATGTCTTTTAAAGAAAGCAGCTTCTAATTACTAAATATTAGACTTGATTTTATTCAAAACTCTCTCTCTCTCTCTCTCTCTCTCTCTCTCGGATTTCATATAAGTTTAGCAACCTTTCTAATTGGCGACAATAATTTACAAGGTCTCTTAGTCTGCAGTTGCGCTCCCTATCTCAGAGAATGAGAGGGTCTCCTTTGGTGCAACCAGTGCGGCGGCGTTCTTGGGGCGATTGTTATCACCAAAGAAGAAAGAACCAAAGTCATTAATGGTGATGATGGAATCTCTCTGAGGTTTGTGCAACCGACTCCAAATTAGGGTCCAAGGTGAGCGTTACATTCTCCGATCCACGAAGGAATCATTGGGAATTTGTTTTTTTGAGGTGGTCCTTAGTTGCATGAGAAGACGCTCTTCGCCCTAGCGAACTATGATGGTTGTATCGATGCAGTGTAGCGTCAATTCTATCGGTGCCAATCTCGGTATAAGCATTTTGTCTGCCGCTAATCTTGTTGATCAAAAAGACGTTGTACATGGTGGGTGCCAGCTCATCAACAACAGTGTTACATTCTCTATAAATGAGCCTAACTCTATGAAAGAGCCATCAATATTAATTTATATCCAAGGAGACTCCAATTGACTATTCTGAAGCTCGGGGTGGGTTTTGTGATACGAAGAGGAGACAACCCTAAGATATTAAAAACCGGCAGGACATAACACCTATGTTTTATGTTTTATGTCTAGCTATATACTAAGTCCAATTTTCGCTACTTTAAATTTAATTTTTAATAACTTTAGCTAAAAAATATCTTGATCGTGACTTCTTAAAAAAAAAAATTCTGAAATTAAGTAGCTTGACTCTAAAAATGTCTCTCTCATTCTCTCTTAAAGAGAAGTTTTTAAAGAAAGCTATCTCTCTAACCCACCCAGAGGGCGTTCTGGAAAGATCAACGTTAGATCTTGACTCTAATTAAAGAAGAATCTTTATAAATCACTTCGGGTCAGCAAGGCCTTCAAAGCATCAAAAAAACACCGGGGTTGTAAATGACATAGTGTTCTTGACGATTCAATAGACATCTTTCATTTATGAATTAGTTTTATATTTCTTAATTAACTTTTACACAATGAAGATGAATTTACATGAACCACCACAGGTGGTCGAGTTGGTAAGATTGGTGTGGAACTTCCATACCCAGGTTCGAATCTTGCTAACGCTAATAGGAGTTCAATCTCAATTTATGCTTGGTGATAAGGGAGAGGAAGTGTTCTGACATGATCCCTCGACGTGGATTAGTCTCCGATAAATCATTTGAAAATACCGTTGATACTCAAAAAAAAAAAAAGAAAAAAAAAAAAGAAAGAATTTACATGGAAAATAAAGTAAAATAAAAATTTAAAAGCCTTATCCAGATGGCAGGTCTCTCAATCCACTTCGTGGCCTCTCTACGATACACCTTGCCCATCCTTCAATGCTCACTCTTACCCCTCCCTAATTCCAAAACACTCTTATCAATCCAACTCAGTGAGACTCCATTTGGTTGCGGCGGCATCAGGTGTGTGTTACATCTTAGATTCTATATGGGTCTTTGCTTGAATCCTAGAATTATTAGTCTGGTTCGGGTTCCGATTCATTTCTCAAGTAGATTTTGGGTTTTTTTTGCTCCAAGAATCTGACAATTTAGTTGGGTTTTGTTTGGTCTTTTTCCTCCTTCAGTTTCATTGCGACTCTATATGTAATGGAACTGGGTTTATTTTTTGTGTTCAATGTGCTTGAAATCTTGAATTTGTTTTGGTGCTTGTTTTGGTAATTTATCAGCATTTCAATTTGTTAAGCATATTTTATAATGTTATACTGATTAGAAGTAATAAGTTTGGAATCTTTATTGTAAAAATCATACCAACTCAACTTAAGCTCTCTCTATATCTAACAGAATCAACCATAGGAAGATGAATCTGCAAAAAAAATGCAAGCTTTTACTTCACAGATGCAATCTATTTCTAGATTCATAGTGACATACCTCTATCCGAAAAGGACATTGTTATTATGTCAGTTTTCATTATCTCTAAAGAGATAAAGTTATCTTATGCTCTCTTGATTACAATATACAAGACAATACCAGAGAGACAGATCATTGTAGGTTTATGTTTGGAAGAAAAAAGCTATGGAAAGGGCATTACGATCTTTTGAATTAATTTGATAAATGAAGTGTTTTTCATTTTAAATTTCTCATGCTTTTATTGATTATTTTACACCCGTTTCAGGAGACTCCTTTTCAGCTGGGAACTTGCAGAACTAATTCCATAGAGTAGAGATAGGGCACAATGACGGCTTCCATAGTATCCCTCACATCCTCCCTCTCTTCTCTCTCATTTTCATCCAATGTCGCTCAGAAACCTACCACTGTTTCATTTCCACGTTCCAGATCAGCCTCTGTTGCAAACATATGTGGAACTCCTAGCCGTATGCCTCGGCTTGTTGTCTCTGCCACTGTAGCTTCTCCAGAGGTGGAGACAGTGAACCTCAAGAAGTATGTGAAATCAAGGCTTCCTGGTGGGTTTGCAGCTCAGACAATTATTGGTACTGGTCGGCGAAAATGTGCCATTGCTCGTGTTGTACTCCAAGAGGGCACTGGCAAAGTTGTAATAAACTATCGTGATGCCAAGGTGGTTTTCCATTTTCTTATCTCTGAATTTTATTTTTTTTAATTAGGATTTTGGATTTGTTTTATGTTCAATGCTGTTTTTACATTTGCTTGTAGACTTCTCTTTCTCTGTTTTTTTTTTTTTTCAGTGGAAAAAAATAATTTTGCATAGTGCGAACATCAATGATTTGTAGCAGATGCCTTTTTTCTTTTTTTTATTAGCTGTTTGCCAATTCCTATGATTAATGTCATGCATGGGGCTTCTGGGTTCCTTGTAGCATTTTGCTGTTTTAAATTTGTAGTTACTCTGTCACATTATCCTGCTAGTCTTCTTGTTGTACTGTTTTTTGTTTATGTTGTTCTTTTAACGCTGTGCAGGAATATCTTCAAGGCAATCCATTGTGGTTACAATATGTCAAAGTTCCATTGGTTACTTTGGGATATGAAAGCAACTATGATGTGTTTGTCAAGGCTCATGGCGGCGGCCTTTCTGGTCAGGCTCAAGCTATATCGCTTGGTATTGCTCGAGCATTGCTTAAGGTAAGTGAGGACCACAGAAGGCCTCTGAGAAAGGAAGGTCTGCTAACCAGGGACTCCAGAGTTGTTGAGAGGAAGAAACCTGGTTTGAAGAAAGCTCGCAAAGCCCCCCAGTTTTCAAAGCGTTGATTTGGTGGTTTATTTAGTTTTCTCCTTGTTGTTTGTTATAACTTCTCCATTGACCAGAGATCTTGACTGTGATTGTAAATTCAGTTGAAATTCATATGTATTTTGGCTCCTGAAGTTCTAGATTGATTTAGGCTCCATATTTAGGTCCTAATTCTTTGGGAAAAACTTATGATTTAGGCTCCAGAAGTTTTATGTGCAACCCAAACATACGAGTTTTATCAAGTAAATGTGAAATTGCTATGCTTTTCTGGTTAGTAGTAGATATTTCAGTCTTATCATTGTTACTCATTGTTACTCGTTCAGGAAATCTATTTCTTCTCTGATAGATAATGACCGAATTTGAATGTTAGAGTTTCTACATATCCTACTACCGTTCCATATGTTGTAGCCTACTAATATGCCTCTAAAATTCCTCATGTCATTTGAAACTTTGAGACTGCTGAATATGGAGACTATGGTACTGCAACTTAAGCATAACAGCACAGTTACATAAGTGCATATTGACATTGCTTATCGCAACCTCCCCAGTGTTTGGGATCCCTATAAGCCAATAGGAAAAAATATGACATTTCACACGTTCGATACTTTAATATCACATTACGAAAATATGATTTTGGTAGGGGAGTGAAATGCACTCCCTAAATGATAATCCACACTCTATTTTGTTATTTTAAATGTATATCTGATACTCATTTACCCATGAACCTGACTAACCTCCATAAAACTTTAGGGGTATTCTTGTCCTAATATTTGTTGGTTTTGTTCTACATCTATGACTGATCCTAAATTCGGAGGCCAACTAGGTAACTCTCATGCGCAATACTACGGGGTACCTTTTTTTTTTTTTTCCCTAAACTTTATTTTGACTAGAATTTTACTCGTGCATTTACACAGACTCACAAACTAACCAGAATTTTCGTGGTAATCGAGTTTCGGGTATTTATGTTCGACCAAGGTATGAACGTGGGTTATCAAAATGATATTTTTGTAATGAGTGCTATTAAAGTTTCGAATGCGTGAAATTCGTGATTATTGGATCCGAAAATGATCATGAGTACAACTCAATTAATCAAAACTAGCTCTTACAAAATGAGTGCGGCTATTGAGACCTCCAAATTTGCTCAGTTGACCTCACGTAATTGTGAATTATTGAATGACATATTTCTTCTCTTATAAAATGACTATTAAGTACAATAGTTATATTAAGGTCTCAATAGCCGCACTCTTGCAAAATACCCTAAATAGGTGATGTTTACACCCAAATTAATATTTTACTAGACAGTAAATGTTTAAGTGAATATTAATTAAATTCATAGTCCACATCACACCGGCGAGCTCAAAATAATTGGATTCACAAGTGATGGCCCGCTAGCGAGATCATGTGAGCTGGATAGCAGAGTTTGCATGCGAAAAGACCTTCACATATAAGGACTGAAATTATCAGGCGAGCTGAGGAGTTCGCACATATCAAAACAGTGACATGAGTTGCATGCGAGCTGGATGCATGAGTAGATGTGCTACGCGAGGTGATATTTTGGTCTAAGACTCGCAACAAATTTTGGATAGCATTTGGGCCAATACCTGTTGCCCGTTTTAATGTAAAGCCCGTTCAAAGTCGCGAGCTTCAGAGCGCGCGGGGCGGAGTGTGACAAGGACTGTAGCACCTCGCGAGATAAGGATGTATGTGGTTGAGTTCGCATATGAGTCTACAGTTGGATAGCGCGAAAGCAGTAGCCCAGGCGGAGTCAATCACGCGGCTGGACACGTATCATGCGGATGATTGGTTCGCGCGAGTGAAACAGTGTCCTTGTAGCATTCTGATTATAAGTCCGAATTGGATGATTATCTTTCTTCTGGGAGGATGTGAGTCGCTATATGAGGAGAGCTCGATAACAACTCTCGAGACACAACAACTTAAACAACAATACAACAAAACCTTCAACCCAGTTGAACTTCCAGATGCTCCCCGGAGCTTTGCTTTCGCTTCCATGTTGAAGTTCTCTCTCTACAATCTCCCTTCGAGCCTTTCGAAAACGAATCATAAGCGCGTCCTCGCCTTAGCTCAGAGCCCTGTCAGACTCTCCCCTGATCCCTATTATTGCTCTGCTTGCGACACACCGTGAGTATCGAATCGCTTAGTGCTTGTAATTCCTCGTCAGCGAGGTGGCAGCTGAAGCCCTCCGTTTGATCAAGAAGTCAAGATCTCGCGCATCTTCTTTCCTCGTCCGCTAGGTGGCACGCCCGCATCCCCTCTCTATTTACTTTGGTAGCTAGTTACCTCTTTATTCCTTACTGAGGATCGTGGCCAAAACATTGGCACGCATAGTGGGACAAGGAGTACAAGCGATTCACCATAGGGAAACCAGGAGAATCACTATACAGGAAACCTCAGATTTCTTGTCTCAAGCACAGATCACCACGGTACAAGCCCCATAACAGCGCGACCTACCGATCTCTCACCACGGAACAAGTTCTTGCTCAGTTTGGTAACCCAGACTTCAGCGAGACCACAATGGCAGGCTCACAGCCAACCCAAGACTGAGGAGCTGCTATGCCTATGGAGCAAATCATCCAGATGCTCAAAGAGCTCAAAGGTCAGGGTTTGGCCACTCAACAAAGCGTCACTGACCTAACTGAACAAGTCAAAAAAGATAGAGCCCTCTGGGAGGCCAGCCATAACAAACTCACCATGCTCAGTGAGGATTATGGCCACCTCGAAGGCAAATTCACAGAAACTAAGGGTCTAGTTGAAGGTTCCCTCCAACGGATCCAAAAGGATCTGGATCAGAACGCAGAGATCGTGAAGCAGACCGCGGAGACCCTGTTGCTCACTCGCGCGACAGTGAACGAGCAAACTCGTCACTTGGACGAACACGATACCAAGTTGCACGACCAGCAGAACGCGTCTTTCTTCAGAAACAAGAATAACCTAGAAAAGCTCGATGAATTCAAAGAAAAACACGATAGGTTAAGCTTGAGGGTCCTTGAGGTGGAAGACTGGATGAGGTCTCAGGCACCAAAGAATCATGCCCTCGACCTCACTAGTACGAGCGTGAACGAGGGATCATCCAAGTACATCCCGCCTAATGAACGCCATAGGGGTAATCTGAAATTCGGGGATCAAAAGACCCCACAGTTCGCGTTATGGGTTGGAACTTCAAAGACACCGCCCCAGCGTAACTCTGGTGCTGCATTTAAGGGGTTTAACGGTTCGCCACGGGACACCAGATGACTCGGTTATAGCACATTCTAGCCCAGCTCCTAAGAATGTTGGACAAGTCGCCAGTTTCTCTGCATGGCCAAACCATGAGGAGGGAGCAGAGTCCACACCTATGACGGCAGCCGACTGGCGCCAAATTATCTCCAACATAGTCAAGGAGCAAACCGGAAAAGGGGATGCTGACTTGCAATATTGCGACCCCTACCCTGATAGTGTGGCGTAGTACCCTTTCCCTCACTGGTTTAAGAACATTATCTTCACAACATTCTCTAGGGAGACAAGGGAAGATGCAGCAACCCATATGGCCCGCTTCAAAGTCCAATGCGGCCAATATGGGAATAACGATATTATTAAACTCAAGCTATTTGAGACTTCTCTGTTCGGAGCTGCTTTCAGCTGGTACTCCAGGTTAAAGTCTGGATCAATTGCGGACTGGCCTACGATGGAGAGACTATTCCGGGAGACTTATGGCACCATCAAGCCAGAAGTTGGCCTCGACTCCCTCACCCAAATGAGCCAGCAAAGCATGGAGTCTGGAGTCTCATTCCTCCAACGCTTCAAGATCCAGCAAGTCAAGTGCGATTTCCTACTACCTGAGCAGGAAGTCATCAAGTTGGCTATTCGAGGCCTTGAGCATCGCCAGCGGCTGAAGCACCATGGGGAGCGCTTCACATCCATGGGTGCCCTCATTAACAAAGTCGGAAGCTATGAGCTGATTCTCAATGAGATGGATGAGAAGGCGAATGTCTCTAAAGGAACCTACATGCCAGGAAAGAATAGGACTGTGGGTGCATTAAACTTGCAATCCCCTACAACCCTACGACTTCCTCACACCATCGCGGATCCCCTACAACCCTCTGATGGATAGTGCCTCCTCAGAAAAGGCACGCGAGGCTGGTGAGTCTTTGTGTGAGAGACTTCTATCATATTGGGCGGAACGCGAAGCCTACAACAAGGTCGCGACTATGGAATACGTAGACGAAATAGTGGATTATACCGATACCAAAGAGGAAATTATTTAGTTAGCTCCCGCTGCCTTGGAGGATACACCACCTCAAGTGCGCGACCCCATTTCGCAAGTCGACGTGGGGACTGCAGAGAAGCCCCTGCTCATTTCCATTAGTGCTAAGCTGGCGGCGGACGAACGTGAAGCTCTTCTAACCCTCCTACGCGAATATAGGGATTGCTTCGCCGAGAAGTACGAAGACATGTCTAGTTTGTCTCCGGACTTGGTTTGTCACCGGCTGCCCACTTATCCTGATCGACGTCCAGTCCGCCAGGATGGCCGATTCATGCGAACTGAGACCCAGATCGTAGTCAAGGAAGAGATTGAAAACATGCATCGATCAGGTATCATTTGCGTGGCCAAGTACAACGAATGGCTATCCAATGTAGTTCCCGTCCGCAAGAAGAACGGCAAAATGCGCAACGAATGGCCATAGCGGACTTTCTCGCTCATCACCCACCAACCGAACTAACAGCGTTCCGCGAGTTGGAGTTCGCCGCTGTTTCACTCACCCCATGGACTCTTTACTTTGATGGATCGCGTACTGAACTTGCTGCAGGTGCCTGGATCGCCATCGAGAACCCTGCAGGAGATCGGTTTTCTTATTCCTTCCAGCTGGATTTTAAATGTACAAATAATTAGGCGGAATACGAGGCGCTCATCATCGAACTGGAAATTTTGCTGGACTTAGGGGTCCGCGAGGTTCAAGTCTTCAGCGACTCCTTATTGGTCATCAACCAGTTGGTGGCGAAGTTTAAATGCTTGAGTTCGTCCATCGAGCCCTACTTGCGTAAAGCGTTTGACATATTGGACCGGTTCGATGACGTTCACATCGAGCACATTCCGCGCGAGTTCAACTTCGCGGCAAATGAGCTCGCCCAGATTGCCTTCGGCCTTAGCTTGCGAGATGGAGTGCGCGAAAGACTACTCAAGGTCGAACGACGCACTCTTCCTTCTTTTATTGCTAGGGGGCAATATAAGGCAGACTCTCTTGAAGCCGCTGCCTTAGACCCTATTGACGAGGACTGGCGGCTACCATTCATCGCCTACCTCAAGAACCCTCATGACGCCACTCATTCGCGGTAAATGCGGTTTCTTGCCCTCAACTTTGTGCTCCGCAATGGTGAGCTTCGCCGGCGAGGCGAAGACGGTAATGACTTCTGCTGCGTGTATGGCAACGAGGCCAAACGGCTTATACGCGAGGTTCATTGCGGGGTTTGTGGTTCGCACCAGGCAGGGCCCAAAATGCGGTGGTTAATCTGTCGCCACGGCTATTACTGGCCTACCAATCTCAAGGACTGTATCGCTTTCTCCAAAGGTTGTCA
The DNA here is from genome assembly GCA_009720345.1 of Fragaria iinumae. Classification (NCBI taxonomy): domain Eukaryota; kingdom Viridiplantae; phylum Streptophyta; class Magnoliopsida; order Rosales; family Rosaceae; genus Fragaria; species Fragaria iinumae. The sequence continues at coordinate 19,015,474 of CM019121.1, forward strand.
GGATTGCCAGGCTTACGGATCAGTGCAACACATCCCCAACATTCCGTTGTAGCCGATTATTAAACCATGGCCAGGTCGAGGATGGGCGATAGACTTCGTCAGCCTTATCCACCCCTATTCCTCCGAGCAGCACAAGTTCATTATCGTGGTCACCGATTTCTTTACCAAGTGGGTTGAAGCCGAACCACTCAAAGTCTCCTCGGAGACCTCGGTCCACAACTTTATCTTCTGCAACATTATCTCCCGCTTTGGTCTTCCGGAGTGCATCGTAACGGACCGGGGGGGGGGGCAGCTTTCATGGCCAATTTTGTGGTCACGTTCCTCACCGGCTATGGTATCAAGCTCCTGTATTCGTCCTCCTATTATGCACAGTCCAATGGTCAGGCGGAGGCGAGCAATAAGGTTATCCTCAGTATCTTGCGCAAGATGCTAGAATTGAACCCCGCGTCTGGCATCTAGAGCTTTACCATACTTTGTGGGCCTACCGCACCTCCAAGCGCGGTCCGACGGATACCACCCCATATGCTCTCATGTTTGGTCATGACGCCGTCCTACCCCTTGAGATTCACGTCGCCTCGCTTCGCGTCCAGGAACAACACCAATTACTTGGTAATGATTACGTTCAGGCAATGTGGCAGGAGCTCAAAGACCTCGATGAACACCGTATCATTGCTTTCAATAATCTCATCCTCGAGAAGCAGCGCGTTGCACAGTCCTATGATAGAGTTACCCGCGGACGGAGTTATGCAGAGGGCCAAACAGTATGGTGCGCTGTGCTCCCCCTTGGGGAGAAAACCGAGGGCTGGGGCAAGTGGTCCGCTCGGTGGGAAGGACCCTTTATCATTCATCGCATCTTACCCAAGGGGGCATACCACTTGCGCGACCTTGACGACATCATCCACCGCAATCCTATTAATGGTCGTTTCTTAAAAAGCCATATCGCTGGTGTTTGGGAACGCGAGGATCTTCCACCTCCTCCTGATCCCGTGACCACTGTTAATAGTGCTACGCGCCATCGCGCTAGCGTTCCGCCGCCTAACACTAGGGGCAACCCGAGAGAGAAGAATGTGATTAGCTGTTCATTTCTTGGAAAACGTACAAAGTCTAACCAAAAGACAAGTACAAGATTGGGGCCTATTCCAGAGGCCCTAAATAAAGAGATTCTTCGTTTCAGACTTTAGATCCTTCTTGAGGTGTCTTGGTCATTATTTAGGCCAATCCCTGTGGTCTCTAAAAAATTTCGTTTAACACTCATTGGTTCGCACTGGGGGGCAGCTGTCACGCCCCAATTTTTGAATGGAATTTTCAAAAATTTTGGCATGATCTAACTTAAAATATTAACATCCCAACCTGTTGTCAACAACATAACAACAACAACAACAACAACAAAACTAAATTACAGAATAGAAATTTCCACAAGATCTATCACTGAATTAAGACTACACTTTCTTGTTTACATAATGTGCAAAACAAGAACATGAGAACAATCTCATGACTTAAATACTGTCTATTCAAGACTAAAACTACACATAGTCTGATAAAAGAAAGGAAAACCCTGCCACTACGCCTCCTTCTCACCCCTGCCGATCCTCACCTACAGGTCTAACCCCTACACCAAGAAATGGTGCATCGGGATTATAGAATAACAAACCCGGTAAGCTAAAAAGTCCGTATGAGTAAACTCAAAAATATACTCCACATTTAACACATCCAACATACCAAAAAGTGAAATTCGATCAATAATTAAAAACCACACATTAACAAGAAATGTACTCATGAGTCCCAAATATTTAATAAATACCCCTAATGACCTACAACAACAATATGTGTACCCATGGGTCTCAGATATCATCAAGTATCTCCCATGACCTACACCGACAAACGGACTAGAGCTCTAATTCCTAACCGTAACCAATCACCCGGGCAAAGACTTGGAACTCGGTTTGACTGTCCAATACCAAATAAAAAATAATAATAAATAGTATCTTAACCTTAACCAATCACCTAATTAAAGGCTTGGAACCCGGTTACGCTATTTATTCAACAATCATCAAATCACAACATCATTATCAACATCACAAGATTTACATCATAAAATTATATCCTTCACAAGGATATAATTATATGAACAATATAAATTATTCCAATAAAATAGCTTCTCCCAATTTAATAAAATTATGATCATATGAGACTTAGAATAACACATAAGAAAACTTGTTTTATCTTACCTATGAGCCGTTGACGATCAAGCTCATATATTTTTAAAACTAATAATAGCAAAATATTAAATCACATCCTAATTATTATCCTCCTCAAATGACCATAATTAAACTTGGTTCAAAAGTGAACCTTGGTGAGGTTTACTCACCTAAAATAATCCTGCTGCGTTCTTCCGCAACACAAGAGCCAAGGAACCCAACAACTCACAAATCACCTAAAAATATACAATTAAAACCCTTAGTAAAAACACCACAAAGATTTAAAATACCCTTAACTTAAAGGTTGCCCAAAGAAGGGCAATCCTTCGTCCAAGACCTCTCAAGATCATCGGCCACTCAACAACAATACTACCACTCTCCAAGATCCAATTTTCCAAGTTTCCGACCTAACAAACCCCTAGAACCAACTTAGCACCTACAAGACAAAACTTACTCAACACTCAAACTTCACACACAACAACACCCTAGCAATAACAAAGACTAGTTAACACGGTAACCAAGGCCTTTGCCCTGCCTGGACGCGCCTCCACCAACTTCACAATTTGGGAAAACTCACAACATGAAACTTGTAAATTAAAGCATGGTGAACAACTTTAATACCTAAGGTTTCAACCAAAACTGGCCGGAACCGGCCGGAAACTACCCCGAACAGCAACCCGAAATCAAACTACAAAACCTGCAAATCTGGGTTCAAAAACTCAAAACCTTGATTCAATCTATGCCTAGCCATAACCAGGAGGAGGAGATGACCAAAACTCACCTAAAGTTGTCCCTTTTCGCCGCCGTAAACGGTGGCTCTGACCGGTGACACAGCAGCCCCATTTTCCAGCCAAAAACTCCTTTTCCGACGTGTTATGCCGGGCAACAGCTGCCCAGCCTTGAAGAGGTAGCCGGTGGGAGTCGAACGGGACAGATGGCGGCCAAAACGGTGGTCGGACGTCCGACTTCTTCTCCGGCGAAAGTGGCGACTCGGGGAGGAAGAGAGAGAGTAGAAACAGTTTTCAGAAATTTAGGTTTTTACCCCCAAAACTTTTCTATTTAACCAAAAACCCAAAAAAGTTACCAACTTCCGCTGACCATAACTTCTTCATCCGACGTCCGTTTCACGCGTGCCGTATGTCTACGAACTCGTACTGACGAGCTCTACAACTTCCATGAAGGAAGTTTTCGAAGATAACTTACAGAAAATAAAGTCAACTTTTTGGTCCCTTAAACGTCAAAGCACTTTAAAATAAACTCCAAACTTCAACTTCGCATAAACCAATAAGAATTTCCATAAATTTTCCTTCATTAAAAATGAGAATAATACAAGGAAAAAAGTATGAAAATCTAGGGTATTACAGCAGCGAAGTACATGGTCAACGTCACTCCATGATTATCACGAAGATGGTTCGCCGTCGCCAAGAGCTCAAGCGAAGGGAAATTTTTGAATCCATTCATACACCACTCAAGCTACATCCGCTCGAGGTATGTGTAATGTACCATGTCTTCTGAGTAGAGTAGGCGAAGTGCAAGCGGAATGCACGTTAAGTTCAAGTCCAAGGTGCCTAGTTATGTTAAGTTTATGATTATCAGTTTAATATGGTACTAGGCGAGTCGTACAACAACTTCGTTATAATGCTTTGCTGGGTGCTTCGGTTTCAAGGCCTATTCACAGGTTTGTTTACTCACACTCATTTTATGTATGACCCAAGCCATACCGCTACATGAACATAAACCTTTTCAGTCATTCTTGACATTCATGACTTCGAGGCTGGGGGGCAATGTTTACACCCAAATTAATATTTTACTGGACAGTAAATGTCTAAGTGAATATTAATTAAATTCATAGTCCATGTCACACCGGCGAGGCCAAAATAATTGGATTCACAAGTGGTGGCCCGCTAGCGAGATCGTGCGAGCTGGATAGCAGAGTTCACATATAAGCACTGAAATTATCAGGCGAGCTGAGGAGTTCCCACATATCAAAACAGTGACATGAGTTGCATGCGAGCTGGATGCATGAGTAGATGTGCTACGCGAGGTGATATTTTGGTCCAAGACTCGCAATAAGTTTTGTATAGCATTTGAGCCAATACCTGTGGCCCGTTTTGATGTAAAGCCCGTTCAAAGTCGCAAGCTTCGGAGACGCGAGGGGCGGAGTGTGACAAGGACTGTAGCACCTCGCGAGATAAGGATGTCCGTGGTTGAGTTCGCGTATAGGTCTACAGTTGGATAACGCGAAAGCAGTAGCCCAGGTGGAGTCAATCACGCGGTTGGAGCTTCAACCTAGTTGAACTTCCACTCTAAAAAAACAACAACTACTCAAACAACAATACAACAAAAACTTCAACCCAGTTGAACTTCTAGATGCTCCTTGGAGCTTTTCTTTCGCTTCCCTGTTAAAGCTCTCTCTCTACAATCTCCCTTCGAGCCTTTCGAAAACGAATCCTAAGCGCGTCCTCGCCTTAGCTCAGAGCCCTGTCGGACTCTCCCCTGATTCCTATTATTGCTCTGCTCGCGACACACCGTGAGTATCGAATCGCTTAGTGCTTGTAATTCCTCGTCCGCGAGGTGGCAGCTGAAGCCCCCCGTTTGATCAAGAAGTCAAGATCTCGCGCATCTTCTTTCCTCATCCGCGAGGTGGCACGCCCGCATCCCCTCTCTATTTACTTTGGTAGCTAGTTACCTCTTTATTCCTTACTGAGGATCGTGGCTAAAACATGTGAGACTCACAATCTCAAGCAAAATGAAAACATAAGAAAGAGATAATTTATCCCTTTTTAAAAAGAAAAAGAGACAATTTCTCCATACTAGTTACAAAATAAAGAAAAAAAAAATCATGAATCATTCTTTTCCCATTCCAAGTAGACTCCACGCAAAAAAGAATTTCACTCTTGTTAAAGCAAAAAGTCACTCAACTAGAGATAAAAATCACTCTCCATCAGTGCATCTTCTGTCTGATATTCTTTGTTAAACTGGCGGGCAACAACTAAAACAAAACCTAACGAACACTCTTGGCTGCGACTAAACGCAATGCCACACTCGGAGGTCTCTCTCTTCACTCTCCTCTCGGCCAATTTCAATTTCACTGATTTCTTAGGGTTTCAATTTCTCTTTTCCAGAATTACGAATCCGAGCTCCGACGCCTACATGAGTCGATACAGACCCATCCAGACGATCCCTCCCTCCGCTTCGAACTCGTAAGCACTCCTAACTCAAATCCCAAACTCATTCGATTACGAAATCCGCGTCTTTGGTTAGTGATTGTTTCCCCAATTAGGGAGTCTTGCTTTGGGAAGAAGATGACAAGGAGAAATCCGCTGAGCAATTTGTGGTTGCGGCGAAGCTAAACCCTGAGATTGAGAAGGGAGGGGCGTTTAGATACTTAGGGCTTTATTACGCAGCTCTACAAGCGCAGTCCCATGCCCAGAGAGCTCTGAAGTGCTTGCAGAAAGCCGTGTCGATCAATCCGGATGACTCTGCTGCCGGGGAAGCTTTGTGTGATTTGCTGGACCAGCAGGGGAAAGAGACATTGGAGGTGGCAGTGTGCAGTGAGGCATCACGGAACTCACCCCGGGCTTTTTGGGCTTTTCAGAGGCTGGGGTACTTGCAGCTCCATCAGAATAAATGCTCTGAAGCTGTGCACAGTCTTCAGCATGCCATTCGCGGATATCCTACCTCTCCGATCTTGTGGGAGGTATATGGCATTGTGTATCACTGTTCTGTTTTATTTCTCGATTTTCATAGGACTCGATTATCTTATTCGTATTTGAATTGTTTTAGGCTCTTGGCCTTGCCTACCGGCGACTTGGCAGGTTCACTGCTGCTCTCAAGGTGCTTTTTCCTTGCCCTTTCATTTTTCTTTGCGTGTTACTTATGTCTATCTGAGTATTGTTTTGTTCTTGGGAGTTAAGTAAGTTATTTTGGAACATATCCTATTGTTGCTACGTTATGTTGGACCAGTCTGTAAAGAACTTTCATTTTTTCTTGGGGGAAAGCATTATACGATATTCTGTCTTCTTAAATTTAACTAATATTTCTGTAGTGATATTTCCTCTTTTTTGCAATGAATTTTATGATTTTGTTACACATTGCAACAGTCCTATGGAAGAGCTATCGAATTGGAGGGTACAAGAATCTTTGCTTTGATTGAAAGCGGGAACATCTATTTGATGCTTGGTTCCTTTAAAAAGGTTAGCTTCAATAATGTACGTTGTAATTACTTGTTGCTTTTTTCTTGCATATCATAATGTCTTTTTTTCATTTGATGACTTGTATCTTGGATTCTATCTGGAGATTAATTTGATGAACCATTACTGATTTATGTCTTATTTTTTCAATGGCAACGCTGTAGGATTCATCTTGCATGTACATTACCCATTTGATATACATATAAGCATTTATCCACTGTGTTCAACAAACTTCTCACAATCTTTGAAATAAATTGAGATTAATTTCTTGTTGAGCTGTTGAGGACAAATTAGTTGGACTTGCAAGTTTACTCATGTCAATTGATGAGCAGATTTAAAGCATAATTATACTGGAGTTTCACATAATGTTCAACGTTTTCTGTTCTATGATTATAGAATATCTCATTTTTGTGGCTTTTATGCGAAGGGAGTTGAGGCATTTCAGCAAGCTTTGGAATTCTCTCCCAAAAGTGTTTCCGCACACTATGGGCTTTCTTCGGGGCTGCTTGGTTTGGCTAAGGAGTGTATTAATCTGGGAGCCTTTAGATGGGGAGCTACAGTCTTAGAGGTAAATTGTATTGAACTTTGAATAGAATTACAAATTTTGTTGATGAAACTTTAAAGATGAAATGTCCTTTGATTTCAGGAGGCATCTAAAGTTGCGTGGAAGAGTACTCATTTAGCTGGAAACATGTCATCTATTTGGAAGCTGCACGGTGATATACTGGTATGATCTGAATCAGTCTCGCCATTTCATTTATGTTCCTCAAAAGTACTTGTATATGATTTACTTATTGTGCAATGTTTCGTGCTACAAATATTTCAACTTAACTTTCTCCTTCACATAAGGCTTGTTGTTTTAAATTCATTCTGGTTTTGTTGACCTTGCTGTTTAACAAACAATAACTTGACATGAACTCATTCTGATAAAGATATTTTGCTAGCTTACTTATGCAAAATGTTATCCCTGGATGGAGGAGGACCGTGGTTTGGAATATGATGTTGAAGCTTTCAATAATTCTATCCTCTCCTGGAAGCACACCTGCTATGTGGCTACAAAAACTGCCCGGTGCTCTTATCAGCGAGCTTTGCACTTAGCCCCATGGCAAGCTAATGCATACTCCGACATTGCAGTAACTTCAAATTACATAAACTATTTAGATAACAGTTCTGGACATTACTCAAGTTCTTGGTATGGTACAATGGTTGGTTTTAATCATCTTATTTAGCTATGGTCTGCTTTAATCATCTTATTTAGCTGTGTACTGCTACCTTAACATATCAATTTCGTTCATGACAGGCAGCCATCAGAGAAGATGGCTTTAGGGGCGTTGTTACTTGAGGGTGACAATTCTGAGTTTTGGGTGGGATTAGGATGTTTGTCTAATGACAATGCACTGAAGCAACATGCTTTAATCAGGGGACTACAATTGAATGTATCACTAGCTGTTGCGTGGGCATTCTTAGGAAAGGTACTATCCAGTGTTGTTACCTATAACTTTTCTTTCTCAATATAATTTTGCCTTTACTGTCTCTTGAACCTTCTGTATGAGTTTGCTTTTAATGAACTCAAATTCAAGTGGAAAGGAGGAAAAAAGATGAAAATTACTGTTGTAACATTTGACTTCTTTGGATTTTTGTACTCTTGTCACATTTATCCAGTTATGGTATGAATATAAACTGATTGAAACTTCACCAAATGCGATTTGGCTATGCTTGAACTATTTAATATTGGCCAAAAACTTAGGTGGTGTTCGGTAACGATTTCATGTCTATGTTTTCATTTTTGAAAATGAAAATGAGATGAAAATGTATTCGTTGAGATATTTCTCATAACGTGGAAAATAAAAATTGAAAATGTTTTTAACACTGAAAACAACAATTTGACGTTTTTCACTCTTTCATTCTCCTGCTTTAGAAAATATGGAGAAATGTTTTTCACACTAAACTATTGAATACATTTTCAACTTTGAAAATTACAATCGCAAAGTCTCATTTTTATTTTCAAAAACGTTACGGGACATGCCCTTAATTACTTGATTATTTGCCTATAAATTATGAACAGCATTTTCATGCCACCGGATTGATTCATTGTATAATTTTAAACATCTCAAAGGTCTCAATAATGTTTGTTTGAAAACTATGGCTTGCAGAATTTCCTCTTGGTGTCTGAGTTTTAGTTGTTTCTACAGTTATACAGAAAACAAGGTGAGAAGCAATTTGCGAGACAAGCATTTGACTGTGCTAGAAGTATAGATCCTTCTCTTGCTTTGCCATGGGCTGGAATGTCGGCTGATTCTCATTCTGGGTTAAATTCCTATGTTTCTTTGGATATTTTTTGTTTCATCTGATATAATTTTCGTAACTTCGTATTTGGTGTAATGTATCTGATTAATTAAGAAATGTCTTTGTCCTTTTTAGGGAGTCTTCAGCAGATGAAGCTTATGAGAGCTGCTTGCGAGCTGTGCAAATATTGCCTGTAACTTTCTTTTTTCTTCTTTTTGCTTCTTATTTTGTTATTAATTTGGTGTAAGAAAAGGAATATTAAGTGTTATTTCTTTTTGTAGTTCTTATTCTGTCTTCACTCTTCTTTCTAATTATGGAACTTTGCTTTTTTGGTTTCCATTTGTTTTCTTCAATTATTAATTTTTTTTTATTTTTTTAAACTTTGAGCCCCTGGTGTTCTATTCTTATGGACTTGGATTTTGTTTCTTACTCGGACATTGTTTTTTTTTGTTGATTTTTGTGCAGCTTGCTGAATTCCAAATTGGTCTTGCAAAGCTTGCTCTTGCTTCAGGGCATCTTTCATCTTCACAGGTATATTCATACCTACATTTTAGCACATGTTTTCTTCTCTTTTCAGTTAGGACGGCCGGGAACAGATATGCAACTTTGATTTTAAGTTCATTGTTTAAATGGCGCTGCTGCTTATCATTGCCACAGGTGTTTGGAGCCATCAAGCAGGCCATCCAACATGCACCTGACTATCCTGAATGCCATAATTTAAACGGGCTAGTCTCTGAGGCACAGTCCAATTATCAGTCTGCTGCTGTCTCTTATAGGCTAGCACGCTGTGCAATCATCAATTTATCAGGCAGTGATACAAAATCTCACATGAAAGATATAACAGTCAATTTGGCCCGGGCACTTTGTAAGGTAACATATATGATATTCTTTCAGTACTGTTATAATTGGAACCATTCATCCTCTAGTTCCCTATGGATGCATTTATCCTACAAAAACACCTACCAATCAGAAACCATTTGATCACCATCATTCTCATTCCAATTTTATCTGGCAGACTGCATTGAATGCACGCTTTAGATGACTATGGACGTGTCCCAGTTTTGTGGACGATTCTTGCTTATGAATTTAGAAAATGGAATGGTTCTTATAGTTGAATTAAATTGCCTAATAGTTGGAAATGGCAAAGTCAGCAAAGTTTACATTTGAGTGAGTCCTCACAATGGGCCTGCATATATATGCAAGGTTCTTAATGGAGGCGTTACTTCTGACATTGTTAAACCCTCTCTGAAAAGTGCTCCACCATGATGCAGGCAGGGAATGCTCTTGATGCTTTGCGGGAATGCGAACTTTTGAAGAAACAAGGTTTGTATCTCTGTTTTCAGTGGCTGAAGATTATATCTCAGTTCTCAGTGGCTGAATGCTTTCTATTATGTCTCAATTCTCAGTGGCTGAATGCTTTCTTATTCACACATCAACTTTTTCTTAAGATAAGGATGTTTACCATGTGTGTTTGATCATTGTTCCTTTCTTTCAATGAAATTGATTATTAGCTGCCACATGATATAGAATATGCTCAGCTAACCAAATTGTCTCGTATTTACATAAATGGTTCTATGTCTTATTTACAGAAGAGTATTTAACACTTCAGGTCATGTTGAGATTTTTTATTTTTATTTTTTTAATTATTTTAATGTTATATATATATATATTTTTTTTTCTCACCAGAAATCATATGAAAACAACTTCCCTTAAAGCAGTGTTTAATTTGATAGATTTGGTTTTCCTATTGTTCTCGAGTGCTTCCTATTGGAAAAGGGGCATATCACAGTAAACAAATATATTAGGTTCTTACGTCTGTAGCATTTGGTCAAATGTTTTTGATGGTCCTTGTGCAAATGTTACACTAAACAAAACAAGTATCTTTGATATCAGTGAAAACGGGTTTTATTTTTATTTTTTATTTTCATGATCACTGTGGATTCTGATGTTAGTAAAGTAAAATAATTGTATGGCCTAATAGGTATTGTTGCTGCCAAGTTGAGCTTCAGTGTAGTGTTCTATTGAAAGAAAAACATGTAACATTCATTTTACGGGTGTCCTATCTTATAAGGAGTATTGTTCACCTGGTCAGCAATTGACCAAATTAATTATGTTTTATCACCCTTAGATTTACATCCAAGGTGGAGAATATAACTACTGAACTTAATGATAATTCTCTCTACCCTTAGATTTACATCCAAGGGTGGTTAAGCATTGTTTTCTTGGTCAGTTGATGACCAGGTGAACATTTCTGATTGTATATATTGGCAATTGTGATGTTTTTTTTTTCACTTTGCTGATATTTATCTGGTTTTATTCCTGTGTAAGGGTTACTTGATGTGGAAGCCTCCCAAATATATGCTTTCTCCTTATGGCAACTTGGTCAGACTGATCAAGCTTATACTGTGGCAAGAAATCTTGCTGAGAGTATCTCTACAATTGAGCAAGCATCTGCAGCTGCTGCTGTTATTCTCTTCTCTAGATTCCTATATAATATATCTGGACTGGATTCAACTATCAATAACATTCTCCAGATGCCAAAGCAACGGTTTCAGAGCACTAAGTTCAGTTTGATGGTATCTGCTATTCATGCTCTGGATCAAAGAAATCGACTTAAGCCCGTTGGTTTAAGCATCCGTAACAATCTGAAAACGCCTGAAGAGATAACTGAAATGTTCTTTTTATTAGCTCTTGGTACACTAGTAAGTATATATCTCTGACTCTAAAATGTCGTATTTGGTTGGGAGCTTGTTAATACATTTATGGGTGTGTAAGTTAAATGCTTTGGGTCAATGTATGCAGGTGAAGCATGGAACAGAATACCGTCTTGGATATCAAAAAGGAATTGATCATGTTAGGAAGTCTCTTCACATGTACCCTAACAGTAGTTTGTTAAGGTATCTCTTACCTGCTGAAATCTGATTAATGATAACTGCTGACACTGCCAAAGCAACAGCTGAAAAGGAATTAACTGAACAATCGTTTTGTTGTTAACTTGAGCTTCATTATGCTTTTCGGCTAGTAGTTTTTTTAAATCTTCAAACGTTATCTTAACCAATTTCTTGGAACAGGAATCTTCTTGGTTATCTATTGTTGTCAAGTGAAGAAGGGAATAATACCCACATGGCAACTAGGTGTTGCAGCATAGGGACTGATCCAATTAATGGCGGTTTTAAAATGTCATATGAAATACTTGGAGCTGGAGCAGTTGCTTGCTATGCTGTAGGCAATAGCAATCCTAAGTTCTCTTACCCAACATGCTCATACGAGTGCCTGAATCAACCTCAAACCATACAAAATCTGCAGAAGTAATTGTTACTTATTTCTGCCTTTGTGTTTTAATTCATCAATCCAATCCGGAATTATTGTTGTTCATGTAACTTATGATTAAAAACAATGTGCTTTCAAATTTAAGTACCAATTTTGATATAGTCAACACATTTTTCTTCCTTGAGAAAATAATTATATTTATTTTCTAAATGTACAGATGTTTACGCCAAGAACCATGGAACCAGAATGTAAGGTATTTGCTTGTTCTCAATCTGGTGCAGAAGGCACGTGAAGAGAGATTTCCTCGTCATCTTTGTATTATACTCAGGCGGCTGATAATTGTAGCCCTTTCTGATGAACTTTATCAAAAGCCAGGCATTGCTTTTAGATATATGAAATTCCAGCTTCTACTCTGCGCATCAGAGATCTGTTTGCAAGATGGTTATCTGATTGACTGCATCAGCCATGCCAAAGATGCTTCTATGATTACGCTTCCTGATGCCTATCTTTTCTTTGCACACTTGCTTTTATGTCGTGCCTATGCCTCAGCGCGTGATGTCGTAAACCTTAATAGAGAGTATATAAGATGCTTGGAGCTCAGGACAGAATATATTATAGGTTGGTTATGTCTGAAGTTCATTGAATCTCGTTATGAATTGAAAACTGGTTTGGATACTTTGGATTTGAGCTTCAAAGAGTGCTCAAATGAGTGGAAGAATTCATCAAATATGTGGATGGCTCTATTCAATCTGGTTCAAGGTCTGATGTCTATATCAAGCCATGATATCTCTTCCGCAGAAGGGTTTCTTTCACAAGCTTGTTCTTTAGCTGGTCCTGAGAGCACTCTCCTGCTTTGTCATGGTACGTTCCATCCATAGATGTCATGGTTGAACTGGTTGTCAGATTTGTCCCAGGCTCTAGTTAAATACTTGACATATTCCAATTGGATTAGGTGACCCGATATTTGGTAGAGTTGTTTTTCGTGTAACATGTGTGTTAGGTTTTGTACATATTACTATGTAGAGTTGGTTTTTGGTCACAGCAAAGGTAGTTGATATCTTTTCTCTAGCCCCTTTTCATGCACTAATTAGATGATTGATTGATCTAGGTGCCACCTGTATGGAGCTTTCACGCCTGGGTTATGATTCTCAATTCTTATCACTTGCTGTAAGGAGTCTCACTAAAGCTCAAGAAGCTTCTCTCATTCCCTTACCGATTGTCTCAGCATTGCTTGCTCAAGCAGAAGGAAGCCTTGGCTCAAAAGAGAAGTGGGAGAAGAACCTTCGTCTTGAGTGGCCTACTTGGCCGCCAGGTATGATGCTGTGTTTTTTACCCACTATAATTGAACTACTATGCATCAGGATATACACTTAATAAATTTGTGGTCATGTCAAGTAGAGCTTCTATTGCTTAAGAAGTAATGCCTACCTAGACCATATTCTATACCAGGTCACTAATACAAGTTCAACTTATGTGAATGATATGGTGCGCCCGTTTTACTTGATATAGATGGGGGGTTTGGTCTTGTGAGATCTTGTATCTGGTTTATTTTTTTATTTTTATTTTTTTTTATCTTTTAAATTTTTAAATGAGATCTTGTATATGGTTTATGTTTCATAACGAGTATAAATATTTTTACAGAACTGAGGCCTGCGGAACTGTTCTTCCAGATGCACTTACTTGCAAAACAGTCGAAAGCTAGTACAGACACTTCCAGTATTGAGTTCTGTCAGAGTCCACAGGGATGGGTTCTTCGAGCAATCCATACAAACCCTTCTTGTATGAGATATTGGAAAGCTTTGCAGAAGCTTGTGGAATGAGTTGCTAATTGAGAAGAAGGGATGTTTTTCGCGTCGTGCAGTATATAAAGTATGCTTCCTTCTTCAGTGTAGCTTTGCTTTTATATTATCAAAGATAATTTAATTGTTCTTGTTTACCATATAGAGACCTGCCTACATCTTACTTGTTCCCTAGGTTTTCCAACTTTTGTAGAATATGCCTTCAGTGCTCACCCCTGTTGTATTAGTCACAAAGTTAGGTCAAGTCATCACAGGAATATCAGCCTTTGTACATCAAATTAGAAATGGGAATTATATTGTATCAAGATCTGCAAGTATTCCTGCTGCTTGAATGATTATTATCTTGTAAATGTGGTGTTTCACTCGCTATGTTTTTATGAATACAAATATCGTCACAAAGGCATTTTGAATCTTTTGCCACAGTCTTGGTTTTTCTTTGGATTGGGTTCCCCTTTGATTTTTGTGTTTTTGCATCTTTATAGACTCTACACTCTTGTCAATTGCTCACTTCTTGATTTCAGCCTCTTTGGGTACTGAAACTCTTTCTGTAAATTTAGTCTAAATTGATGAGTCAGGCATCTGTCATGCCGTCCTAGTTGGTTTGGAGTGTTTCTTCCGGGTCAAGTTGAAAAATCATTTATGTATCTTTGGAAAAATCGTAACTCGAAGTTGTGGTAGGGTGTGGTCTAATTCCGTAGTGAGATCACTATCAGTACTCTTGGTTGACTGAATTATTTTGTGGAATGCAGTACTGTGTTAGTAGTTGTGTAAGAGGTGGACTTTTCAAATTATGGTGATGCAACTTTCTTGGAGTCTACCTATTTTTCCATTTTTCCTGGTCAGAATTGGAGCCTTACCAATTTGGGAGGATTAGGTGCTGCCCAACTTAATGTGCTAAGTTTGCTCATAAATTGGGAATTTGTACAGGTAATCTGATTTTTTTTTTTTTTATCGATTAAAAAGCGACTGTTTTGCAAGCAGTGCTGCAGTAGTTTGGATATTTCTTATGAGGGATAAAAACATGTAATGGCTTGATCCCAGTATTTATAGAAAAATAGGAATGCTTAGCTCATATTTTTGGAAGACCATACCAATGAAACCACGCATAAATTTTACAATATTAAGGTGTTCCATACTCTATCTAAGCTTACAAAATTACAAATTGTACAATGCTGGGTACATGTGATGTGGTAGTGTCTATCTGCCATGATTCAGTGACCTTGAGTATTCAAGATCCACAGCTTCAGATGAATCCCTGTCGAGAGTCGATGAAAGAATCTTAGATAGAGTACCTGAAGCTTGAGCCATGGTGGGTCGCGAGTTGATCTGAGGCGCAACGCAGCTCTTAGCGAGATGAGCCATTGAAAACGCCAGCTCCAAAGGGTACTGGACCCTTAAAGAAGGGTCCATAAACCCTTTAATTTTGTCCCTCACATCATCTCCTTCAAGCACCCCACTGATGGACGCATACAGCAACATGTACTCTTCATCGCCTGAAGCTGGTTTTCCAGACAATAGCTCCAACAACACAACCCCAAATGCAAACACATCCAGTTTTGGGGTAATCACTCCGTCTTCCATGTACTCCGGCGCCATGTAGCCCCTCGTACCCACCACATGCCTCGTCTGTTGAAATCCATGTCCTCCATCTTGGCCTTCATTATCAAACTTGACAGCTCTTGCCAGACCGAAATTGGCAACCTTGGCTCTCAAGTTTGCATCCAGGAGAATGTTGCTGGTGTTGAGATTCTTGTGGATTAATGGAGGGTGTGTGAAGTTGTGTAGATAGTTGAGCGCATTGGCCACATCATTAGCAATCTGAACTCTCTGCTTCCATGACAGAGGACTAATGTTGCCCTTCATCTCAAGACAGTTGATGAGTGAGCCAGAAGCAGCAAACTCATAGACGAGGTATGTATTACCTTTGTGGAGACAGAATCCAGAGAGACTGATAATGCTGGAGTGATTGATCCGCTTCAGTATGTTGATCTCGTCGCCTGAGAGGGACAAGTCGCCTGTCATCACCTTAACGGCGACGACGACACCGTCAAAGGTAGCTCTGAAGACGGAAGAGCCGTCAATTCTGTTGGCTTCGCTGAAGAAGTCAGTGGACTTCTGCAGGTCTTCGAACTTGTAAGCTATCAAAGACTCCACTGCGTTTTTAAGCCCATTGGAGGAAAATGGGGACCACCATGTTGTTACCTCGTCGGAGGTGGTGCTGGGTAGCAGCGAGTCCGGCCAGTGGTCAGATGAGCTCTTTGGTATGGGGTTTGGAGTTTGGCGCTGCTGACGGTGTTGTCGTTTTGACAAGATGAAAGCGAAGGGAGATATGAGTAGGAGAAGACAACCAGCTCCGATGCCGACGCCGATGAAGACCCATTTCTTGTTGGAAGACTTATTTGGTGGTGAAGGAGGCGGCGGTGATGACGACGGAGGTGTAGGAGGAGGAGAAGAAGAAGAAGGCGGAGACGGAGGAGAGACAGGAAACTGGAGTTGAAGAGGAGAAGGTTCGGTAGTAAGAGGAACTAGAATAGCCTGATAGGGGTAGACGACGTCGTCGGAGGTCTTGAAGTTGTTTGCTGCGAGCAAGGTGGGTACATCAACGCCGAAACGTATGGCGATTTTGTCGAGATCGTCGTCCAAGTCCATGAGGTAAGCCAGCAGGTACTTGATCCCGGCGTCTACCTGTTCGGCGGTGGGGCAAGCACACCTGATCGGAACCTCTATGACGAGCCCGCCGGTGAGGTTCAAGGCGTCGTAGCGGTTCTGATGCATGAGGGCTTGACATGTTGTGAGGCCCTGGTAGGTGTCGTTGGCGATGACGAAGTAGGTGTCGTCGGGCTTGAGGGTGTAG
The DNA here is from genome assembly GCA_009720345.1 of Fragaria iinumae. Taxonomy (NCBI): domain Eukaryota; kingdom Viridiplantae; phylum Streptophyta; class Magnoliopsida; order Rosales; family Rosaceae; genus Fragaria; species Fragaria iinumae. Next base: position 19,032,074 of record CM019121.1, read on the forward strand.
GAGACGTTGTGCTGGGAGTAGGGGCCGGAGCAGGAGCAGTTGATGGGGATGAGGAGGGAGGTGTCGGTGGGGATGGGATCGACTTCGGAGATGTTGTTGGCGGTGGCGATGTGGGATGGGGTGGAGCCGAGGAGGCGGGAAATGGAGGCGGGGGTGTTGTAGTGGTTGATTGAGCGGAAAGTGAGGTAGGAGGCGCAGGAAGGGGCGGCGCCGTTGCAAACGTAGCCGTCGGTGATGTTGTAGTCGTTGTCGCAGTCGAGTTGCTTGTTGCCCAAGTAACTCTGCTGCCCATGCACCACTGCAACTTGTAGAACAGAGACCACCATTAACAGCATCATCTTCATCTTCTAGAACACAATGGCTTGGCCCGTTCTTTTTGTTTCTGTTTCATATACCCAATGGCTCTGAATATTTTCAGTGAAGAAATGACCAATATTGACCCATCATTCTGAGGCGTCTCTTATTAGATATCAACTCTGGTCACATCTGTATTCAGATTCAGCCAACTAGTTTCATACTTCCATCTCTCACACCGCAAGCGCATACGAAACGAAATTATTTCTTTTTGTTCCTCTAACTTTCTTCACTGACAACGTTTTATTTTTGAGTTAAAATATCTCCATGACACCATTGACTTGAAATTGTATACCAAGTTACCAACTAGCTACGTACGGTAGATTATTTTACATATGTTATTAGTAGTTGATGCTAGTTTTTTGTTAATTACGTAGATCATAATTGTTGTTTAGGGTTTCAAGTCGATAGTTACATGATTGATATAATAACCAATGTGGTTGGGTTTCAAATTTTGCCGACATTGATTAAAGTTAAATCTTAATATATTTTTAGTGGCATGGAGACGAAGTGTTATGTCATAATCCCGACATAGATTAGTCATTGAGTTTAATTTTCTTTTTAAAACACATGTTTGTGATCATTTATGTCGAAAACAAATGGTATATGAGAAGTACAGAAGGTCAACAGCAATGATTTGTTTAGTTTAGTGTTTTAGGTAAAAGCACTCACAAATGAACTCATAGGTCACTAGAGAAACTTAATAGTTTCTGCTCATGGAAATAAACTTTCATTTGACTATGAAGAAAATTTTATACTCTAAAATAGATAATGCTTCCTTTATTGAAAGCAATAATTCCATCTGAATACTGTAGTTGACTTTTGCTTTGATAACTGATAAGTGCTCATTGTATGTAGCCACCATAAGAGAAATGAGTATGAAGCAATGAGGAGCGTTCCATGGACTCAAGGCTCCATTACGTCTCTACTACTGCTTATACACACACAACAGATTTTCCTCTGCAAAGATCCACTCCATCACCTCGATTCAAAATCTGCTGCTGGCTTATATACTTAATCATATCAGATTAAGTAGATTGGAGATAACAAGTTTTTATCTTTTTTTAGGCCTGCAAGTGCAGGATTTTAACCTTGTTTCCTACAGTCTTAGGTGTTCTCTACGTAGTTGCTCAATGACGAGCAGAGTCTGAACATTTAGTTTGGGCAAATTATTTTTTCTGAGAGCTGATCTGAGTTAAGGATTTATGTCTCAAGAGACTAGAATATTCTTCTCTTCTATTTCAATGTTAGCTTACATCATTCTACGTTTTTCTTTAATTCTTAAAAATCAGCAGCTGAGTTTACAGTATGATGTGTAATCGGACTGAGTTTAATTCTTAAAGATCAACATGCATTTAGTTTGTTGGTAATTTAACATTGTAAAAAACCACCACATGTGGTCGAGTTGGTAAGAGCCTAGGTGTGGAAACCTCATACCTAGGTTCGAAACTCAACCGACGCTAATTGGTAGAACGAGATTTGGTGAATCCCTTCCCGTCTCGAAAATAAAAGAACTGGACGAGACGGTACATGAATGTCATTTTTAAGAATTGATCTCGTCCCGATATAATAGCCAAAAAAGAAAATCATCTAAAAATATTAAAAATTAATAAAAGGAAAAGTAATTAATGTTCATAAAATACAAATTAAGAAAACTTTTAACAATGTTAATTCCTCAATTTAGTTATTTCCCAAAATATCTATATATATAAAGTCCTTTGCTTTTTCCTTGTATTATGAAAAATTAAGGAAACTCTTAACAAATTAAGAAAACTCTTAATTAACAACAAAACCCTATATAAATTAATAAATTATCGATAAATAAATATTGTTCATTTATCAATAATATAATAACCTCTTTAATTTTTTATGTTCCTAACATTATTTATTTATAGAGGTTTTATTGTAGATAGAAGAGAAATGTTGTAAGTGTTCTTGTGAGGGTGAAACCAAATAGAGAGTGTATGAAATGGAAGTGTCCTTGAGAAATCATCTGAGATGTGTCATTGATTTCATACAATCTAAGAAATTGACGTATATGATCTGATACAACTTATGAAATAGACGTATATGATCTAATACAGCATAAACAAAATCAGCTATTTTAATATCGCGGAACGGGACGAGATTTTTCGGGATAGTCCCAATCCCGTCTCGTCCTATTTTAAAATTCAATAACGGGACGGGACGGTACGGTATAGACATTTTTAAAACTCTATCCCGTCCCGTCTTTCGGTTCGGGATCGGGATTTCGGTACTAAGTGCTCAGCCCTACTAATTAGAGTTAAATCCCAATTTATTCTTGGTGGCCATAGGGAGAAAGCTTTCTGAAAAGATCTTTCGGCGCAGATTAGTCTCTCTAGGCCTGAAAAACTTTTGAGGATACTGTCGTTGATACTCTCATAAAAAAAAACACTGTAAAAAAGAAAGGGGTACTTTTGTCAATCCACGATTAAGAGTGGGTCCGGGCCAATTTGCCCAACCCAAGTCATACGGAAATTGTTAGACTCAAAATCTATTCAAAAAGGAATAATAAGAAAATAAGAGAAATCTAAAGAGATAAATTAATCAACAACATGTTCATTCATCCATCTCAATCAAATAAGTTTACAACCATATATATATATATATATATTACAGAATAATTGAATAACTACTTCGATAACTACTACGATAACTACTGGGCCTTGATTATCCTAATACAAGTTGGGCTAAACCCTTATTAATAAAGTCAGAAGGAAAATATGATGGTTAAATTTTTGAACTTCCGAAAAAGCCCAGGCTTTATTATTCTTCAGCTATGTCAAAATATTGGTAGGAGGATACAATAGTCATTTCGAAATAAGAGCCAAGAGAAAAACGGGAAGAGAGGATAATGAGAAGAGATAAAAGAAAAGGAAGGACGTAGTTGCACGATCTCCAGACTTCTAAAGACTTCAAAGAACCGCCAGTGCACGATCTCCATACTGCCGGTAACTGCAGTGACAACGTCGGGTTCAAATGGATCAGAAGAAGCAAACGACAGAGGAACAAAAAGGAGAAGAAAGAAACAAAGACGAGCAAAGCAAAATTGAATCAAAAAGGAGAAAATTGAAGCATCTTATCGGCAGACGTGGGATTTGCCATCTGTATAACCCGCTTACCGATTTCGGTAGCAATCCTGGTTAGTAATTTTTGATTATAGTAATTAGATTTGTCAAATTGGGTTATGTTTTTTTTTTTTTTTTTTTTTTTTTTTTTTTTTTTTCCGGTTTGGGATTCGTATTTAGGATCGGAAGGGAAATTGTTCAAATTCTTCTGAATGTATTTACCCTTGGTTTTGTAGAAAGAAAACTCATACGGGTGGAATAAAAAAACATATCGATGCGGACCTGTACATCCACGCGTTAAGACCGGTGTACTTCTGCATTTCTTCCTCTTATTCATGTATTGTGTTTTCATGTATTACACTTGCATGAAATCCCTTGCGTATTTATCAATACATGTAGTGATTGGTGATTGCTTAGTGTACGATTGTATGCTTCAAAACATAATATGCCGTTATTGAAGAGTGAGCTTTATAATCATTCGTTTCTAAAAGATAAGATATGTTTATGTGTATTTGATTAAGTGCTCTTTCCTGGGTTCATTAATTTTTCATCGTTTTCAATTATTAGCCTTATGTCTTAATCAACAGGTACTTCCCAAGGGGTTGCCCCTTTCGTCTTTCACGAAAGATTCTGTTGCAAACTAAAAATCATTTCAGAAAGATTCTGTTGCCTTGGAAAAATCATTTCAGAAGGTATGCTCTCTCAATTGTTTTTTGGGATTCCAATGTTTGTATGAATCTAATATCCATGTGTAATGGATTGGTTTTTTGATAAGCCATTCTTAGATCAAGACATGTCTGAATGGTTAAATCTACGTACTTAATTTTCCATCTATTTGGTTTTTGGTTTTTTGCTCTCTTTTGTTTTTTTACAATCTTACAGGCATCTGAGCAGTTATGCTTCCAGGAAACCCCTTTGTACTTTTCCATCGGAACTAAAGGTTTTGCCGGTTGGCTTCTAAGATGCTTTGGTATATTCTGACGCAATGCAATGGAAGCGAAAGGAATGAACAAAGTAATTGAAGACCAAAAAAGTAAAGAAAAACTAATAGGTACTAATACTTGCACCCCTTCTATTCTACTTCCTGTTTTCTTCTCTGTCTTTTAACTATTGTTAGCTTACTTTGGCTCCTCATGTGGGCTCATACAATACTGGATGATTGGTGCATGCAGAGTGGGTTAGGGTATGAGAAGTTTGTAGCGTCTGACAAACTAATTCAAAGAGGGCGATACTGTTTTCAGTGCCAGTGTGCCACTGTATTCAGTTATCTACCTTGAAAATGAATATTACCCACTGTATATATTGTTTTCCCTGATTTGTTTTGGTACCAGTTAAACTGTGTCTTCATCTATATATCAGCCTTTTAAGTGTCAAATTCAAGTCCCTATATGCAGGAGTGAACAAAGGAGGACAAATCCGCCACTTCTTTCACCGACTCTCAAAGCCCTATACCGTCTTATTTTGCAGGTGTATTTCTGAACTATATGAAATTATGAACTATATCAATGAGAATTCTGTAAACTAAGGAGAATCAGTTTTTTATGATATCAATTGGTAGTTCAAAAGTTAGTAAGAGGGAACTAACAATTGGTGTCTACTATATAACTGGTGCGTTAGTTGTGGGTGATTATACTTAAACTTATATGTGGCATATTAGTACTATATCCTGGGTTCTTTTAATTGCATATTGTTGTCAGTCATTAACCTTATGTCTTAATCGACAGATACTTCCCAAGGGATTGCCCATTTCGTCGTTCAGGAAACACTCTATTGTCTTGAACAAACCATTTAACACTCAATTGCATATCAGGAAACACTCTATTGTTGTGTTCGTAACAGATGATGCATGTATTCTACTTCAAATTTTATTCTAATCTACTATCTTTCTTCTCTCTCTTTTTTTCACCGTGCAGGCCTAATGATATTTTAACCTAATCTTAAGTGAAGACGTGAGGAAGTGTGGCTGTCAGGTGTGTTTTACATTAGTTCAAAATATGTTTACAGTAGCAATAAATATATCCTAATGCTTTGAAGGATGAAGGATATAGATTTTTGTATGAAATCTGACAGTTGGATTTATTTGTTTCAAGTGGTTAATATTGATATGGTGAATGGCATATAATCTAAGAGTTGGATTTTTGTATGTAATCTGAGAGTTGGATTCGTATTTACCAAGTGTTTAATATCTATGTACTTCTTACCTTCAGTAATACGAGAATTAAACTGATATGTACATGTCCCTTTTTCCTCCAACTAATTTCTTATCATTCGTTTTTTAATCTTTTATTGCCATGTTAAAAGATTAATATGACGAGGACGAAGATTAATTGAGGAAACAACCAATGAGATACTCGCAACAAGTACAAAGTTCAGCCCGAAGATGTGCACACTATCATATACGAAGGAATCTGCGAATAAAAAGTATGAAACAAAGTTCAGCTTTTTAAAATACCCAATCAACATTTTTTTTTTTTTTTGCAGTTTTGGGTTTTTGATTTCTATTTTCAATGGAGTTTTCCCTTTAACTTGGATACACGTGATTTCTATAAACTTCTTATTTATAGGAACGATGAGTGTGTTTTCTTTCCCGTAGTAGTACTGATAATCAGTAGACTTAAACGCATGATGGCCTACCCTCCTGTTCAGTCCTTGAAATTGTATGTATTTGTTTTTTTTTTTTTTTTTTGGAAGATATATTGTCATATGCATAGACAAAATTTAAAAGAAACTGCATATTTTAAAAACAAGGGAACATGTAACATTCTTATGTGCGAAGTTTGACACATGACGAACTAGAAAGGAAACACTGCATGTACATATGCAAAATAGATTTTATAACTTTGTTATATACACATTTGTATAGATGCATATACAAGGATTTGTTTTAAAAGAGTATGTTTCTTTTTATGTGGTGGAACCAATAAAGAGTAGACTTAAACGGGTGATGGCTTAGTTGAGTTCATGCCATCAAAAATGTATATATTTGTGTGGACCAATGGATGTGTTTGTAATTGGTGAAGAATACTATTGTAGATTTCAGGGGTAATATGGATTATCACGCCAATTAAATTTTGAATGATACTATAGTATCAACTTGAAGGATAGGTATCAAGTAGAGGTAGATATGCACCAAAGAATGTTAAAAGGATACCAAATTCTAGGCTGAGCACAGAAAGTCTCTACCAATGAAAATTGAAGAAAATGATCACATATCGGAATAGAAAATTGGCCGTTCAAGAGCAAATAATTCACATGTGTGAGCAAATGCGGAAGATAATACTTTCGATAATAAAGAGTTTTATTAAACACGTCTAACCTCCTGTGAGTTCATGTCAGGACCCACTCCGAATTTCACCCTGAAACCCGAGGTAAGTCCTGCGGGGACCACCTCCAAGGAAAATTTACCGAAGGACTCGGCAAATCTCCTTTGAAAATAGACAACCCTAACCCGGAAAAAATATAGAACACCATCTTAACCTAAAATATTTATCTTCACTTTAATCCAAATAACTGAATAAAATATAACACAATTATTTTTCGGAAAAATATTCAGAGCTACTACAAGAAAGACAACGGAAGCTGATAGAAATCCTAATGGGTTTAAACAAATGACCTACTGGCGAACAGTAGTGGAAATGTGGGTGACTATGCCTCGGCGCCTCCTTCTAGACCCCACCCGAACTCTGCAGACTGGGCGATTAAAAACGAAGGAAAAGCCCAGGGGAAAATATTTAATCACGTCAGGGTGAGTGAACAAAATAATCTCGACAACAATAATACTTCCCCAAGAAAAACTATCAAGGACACGACTAGTTCTGGCTAGTCTCCAAATCTTAAACAATACAGCCTCTCAGGCTAAAATTATATAAATATATCAGTATGTATTCACACCCGTCTACTCCATGTATGCTATCTATGAATAAGCTTGAAGGTAGATAGTCATACCAGGCTGGGACGCTCGCGTCTAACGCGCACGTCACCCCATAGTGGCATTTTTCCTCAGTATGGGGGGGGGACCGGGTGGTATTTATACGTGTTCACTCCCTGTACGAATTCTATGAATGAATCTAAAAATATAGAATGAACTCGGAAAGTAGAAAGTCGTACAGGGCTAGGACGCTGACGTCTAATGCTCACGTCACCTCATAATGGCATTTTTCCTCATTATGAGGGGAGCACGTATTGCTAGCTAGCGTTCTCTCAAATACATACTATACTCATAAACGTTAAATAAATTGAGTAAAATCACTGAAATTCTCAATTCAGGATAAATTCCAACAAAAGAAATTATTCGACAAAAAAACATTATTTAAAAACAAATGTCAACTCACAACTTAGGCCTAAGCCTGACGTCGGCCGGAGGTCTCCTCTGCTCGAGCCTCCTCGTGTCCTGTTCCAATACATAAATAATTCCTCAAATAAAATCCCAACGTTCAAAGAAAAATAGGCATAATTAAATATGAGCTCCCCGCGCTCAACCATGCCTATCGTCCTAAATCTTAACTTCACTGCCCACCATAAATCTCCATAAATACCGACATCCTCAAAATCACCTTCCAACGTCCTAATCATAAAAATAATCTAATGGCCGGATTTTAACTTATTAATCCGCCAAAAATACCAAACCTAACAAATTCCAAAACCTATCCAAAACTCCTCCAAAAATTCTAAAACTCATTCCATTAAACTCCTCATAATTTTCTCCACCAAAAACATTTTCTCGGCGGCGGCGCCGGCGGCCGGCGACCAACTCCGGCGACCTGCAAATGCTACCAAAATTTACCAGCACCTTCCTCTCAACCTCCTCTACAACATTCCTAACTATCACAAACTCCAATTCTAAGCCTAACCGTGTCAAACGAACACAAACACACAATAAAGCCCTAGAATTTCAAATACCGATTTCTCCTTACCTAGCTCGAGATGGAAGGAGCCCTTTGGAGGGATTGAAGCACGGGAGGAGGGCTTCCTTTTGAGCCAAGGCTCGCCGGATATGGCGGCCGGAGGAAGGAGTTCCGGCAAAAAGAAGTTTCCGGCAGTCGGGGCTTTCGGCGTCGATTCCTCCTTCACGGCGGCGCTAGGGAGGCTGCCACCGGTCTAGAATTGTAGCTGGGTTGGAGACCGATCGTTTGGGACCGGTGCGGCGGTCTGGCGCGGCCGGACGGCGGCGGACGGGCGGTGGGAAGGTCCGGCAGGGAGGAGGAAACGGGAGGGCTCGGGGAAGAGAAAACCGGGAGGAAAAGAGAGAAAGAAAAAAAGAAAAATGGGTTGGGCTTGGCCCAGCCGATCCAACACCATATTTAACCCACAATTCCAAAAAATTCAACACCCCAAAATAATACCCCAATAAAAATTACCTTTTACTAGCTAAAATTTACCATTTTTACCGTCGTCACATTTTCTTCCTTCGAATAATTCTTTCGAAATATTCGTCCCTCAATACATCTCTAGGGACTTTAGGACTATAAATTCAATGACGAAGACGGTAAAATTCTTATTACCACAATGCTAGTAATTAAGGTAAAATTTAAGAGTCGGGGCGTGACAATTCTCCCCTCCTTAAAAAAAATTTCGTCCTCGAAATTTACAAACACACTACTCAAAGAGATAGGGATACTGTTGTCTCATTTGCTCCTCAGATTCCCAAGTAGCTTCCTCTACTTGGTGGCTTCTCCAAAGCACTTTGACAAGCGGAATTGTCTTGTTCCTAAGCACTTGCTCCTTTCGGTCAAGAATCTGAACCGGCTCCTCTTCATAGGACAAATCCTTCTGTAAATCAATCGGCTGCTCTTCCAGCACATGAGAAGGATCGGCAATATACTTGCGAAGCATGGATACATGAAACACATTATGTATCTTAGACAACTCCGGAGGCAACACCAACCGATAGGCCAGAGAGCCAACTCGCTCTATTATCTCATAAGGCCCAATATACCTCGGACTAAGTTTCCCACGCTTACCGAAACGTACTACCCCTTTCCAAGGAGATAGTTTCAGGAACACCCAATCACCCACTTGAAACTCAAGGTCCTTCCTGCGGACATCTGCATAACTCTTTTGCCTACTCTGAGCGGCCTTGAGTCTATCTCTAACCACCTTGATCTTCTCATTTGTGTCATGGATAATCTCAGGACCACAAAGCTCTCTTTCTCCGACTTCATTCCAACATAAAGGTGTACGACACTGTTTCCCATACAGTGCCTCAAACGGTGCCATGCCAATACTCGAATGGAAACTGTTGTTGTAAGCAAATTCCATCAAAGATAGGTTCTTATCCCAACTCCCTCTGAACTGCAAGGCACATGATCTCAACATATCCTCCAAGGTTTGGATAGTCCTCTCTGATTGCCCATCAGTTTGAGGATGAAAAGCAGTGCTGAAGTGTAGTCGAGTACCTAATGCTGCTTGAAGAGCTCCCCATAATTTCGAAGCAAATCTAGGATCCCGATCTGACACTATGGATTCAGGTACGCCATGAAGTCTCACGATCTCATTCACATAAAGCTCCGCCAATCTATCCAGTGTATACTTCTTTCCTACCGGCAAGAAATGTGCAGATTTAGTGAGTCTATCCACAATCACCCAAATTCCGTCATGCCCTTCACGGGTACGAGGTAAACTGAAAACAAAATCCATGGTGATGTGGTCCCACTTCCACACTGGAATCGGCAACGGCTCAAGCAATCCTGAAGGTTTCTGCCTTTCAGCCTTCACCTACTGGCAAATCAGACATCTACTCACAAAAGCTGCAATTTCCCTCTTCATGATTGGCCACCAATAAAAATCCTTCAAGGTCCGATACATTTTCGTACTACCCGGATGAGCGGCATATGCAGAACTATGAGCTTCCTCCAAAATCTCTTTCTTTAACTCTTCATTCCTCTTTGGAACACAAAGCCTATTTTTGAACAACAAGGTTCCATCTCTTCTTACCGAAAAATCCACGGCTGTTCCATTCGCTGCTCTTTCCATCAACTGAACTATGGAAGGATCATTATACTGCGACTCACGCACTTTATCCACCAACACTGGCCTCACATGAAAACTGGCTACCAAGGCACCTACTTCATCCACCGTCAAATCCACTCCTGTAGCTCGCAACTCACAAAGAAGTGGAACTCGAACCATCCTTAGGTGAGATAAAGATATGGTGGGATTTCGACTAAGAGCATCAGCTACCACATTAGCTTTTCCAGGATGATACTCAATAGTGCAATCATAATCACTGATCAACTCCATCCACCTTCTCTGCCTCATATTCAACTCCCTTTGAGTGAACACATGCCGAAGACTCTTGTGATCGGTAAAAATCTGACATTTGGCTCCATAAAGATAGTGTCTCCACAATTTGAGAGTAAAAACTACTGCTGTAAGCTCTAGATCATGGGTGGGATAATTCACCTCATGTTGCTTTAGTTGCCTAGAAGCGTAGGCAATCACTCGGTCATGCTGCATCAATACCCCGCCTAGACCTCGTCTAGAAGCATCACAATAAACTACGTACTCCCCACTATCATCCGGAAGCGCCAAAACAGGAGCACTAGTCAAGCGATCCTTTAATTCTTGAAAACTTTGCTCACACTGATCTGACCATTCAAACTTGACTCCCTTCCTGGTCAACCTTCTTAGTGGAGCTGCAATCTTTGAAAAGTCTTGCACAAATCGCCGATAATAACCTGCTAATCCCAAGAAACTACGAATCTCCGTCACAGAGGCGGGTCTTTTCCAACTGGACACTGCTTCCACTTTCTGGGGATCCACACTAACACCTTCCGCTGAAACTACATGACCCAAAAATCCCACTTTATCCAGCCAAAATTCACACTTGCTGAACTTGGCAAACAACTGAGCATTTCTCAAAGTCCGCAAAATCAATCTTAGATGTTTGGCATGCTCCTTCTCACTTTTCGAGTATACCAAAATATCATCTATGAATACGATCACGAACCGATCAAGATATGGACTAAACACCCTATTCATGAGATCCATGAACGCCGCGGGTGCATTAGTAAGTCCAAAAGGCATCACTACAAACTCATAGTGACCATACCGTGATCGAAAGGCAGTCTTGGCCACATCACTCTCCCGGATCCGCAACTAATGATACCCAGATCTCAAATCAATCTTTGAGAAAACAGAAGCACCCCTCAACTGATCAAACAAATCATCAATGCGCGGCAACGGATACTTATTCTTCACTGTGACCTGATTAAGCTTCCTATAATCAATGCATAGTCTCATGGTGCCATCTTTCTTCTTGACAAACAACACCGGGGCACCCCATGGAGACATGCTAGGCCGAATAAAACCCTTGTCTACCAACTCCTGCAATTGAGTCTTCAACTCCTTTAATTCCGCTGGAGCCATTCTGTAAGGTGTCTGAGAGATAGGTCTAGTTCCAGGAAGTAACTCGATAGAAAAATCTATCTCCCTTACAGGAGGCAAACCAGGCAACTCCTCGGGAAACACATCCGGAAACTCTCTTACTACAGGAATATCCCCTACTTCCAACACTCCTATCCTCGTATCCATAACATGAGCTAGGAATGCCTGACATCATTTATTTAACAATTTCCTGGCTGCTACAGCTGATATCAGACAGCTCGAAATCACATCTCTTTCTCCCTGAAAAACAACCTCGAATCCATCTGGACTTCGAATTACCACTTCTTTCCGGAAACAATCTACCATAGCTCTGTAAGTCTCCAAAAAGTCCATCCCCAAGATCACATCAAACTCCACAATATTTAGAGGAATTAAATCTGCCTTGAAATTAAATCCCTCTACTAGCACTTCACAACCACTAAATACCCAATCTATTCTCATCGCCTCGCCAGAGGGAAGAGATACATGCCACTCGCCTGGAAGAGACGATGATGGCACATTGGCATGGAGAGCGAATCTACTAGACATAAATGAATGCGTAGCTCCATGGTCAATTAAAGTAAATGCTGGCTGGCCAAAAATTAATAACGTACCAATGATGACATCTGGAGAGGTACGACCCTCCTGCTGGGTCATAGCATGAAGTCTAGCGCGAGTCATGGGACGTCCACGCTGACCACCACTCTGCTGAGAACCACCCCTGGCTGCTGAACCACCACTGGAACCTCTAGCTGAAGACTGACCGACTGGCTGAGTAAGGGCGGTCCTCTGTGCCAACAAAGGACAGTCTCTCCTGAAATGATCAAGACCACCACACTCAAAGCATCCAGATGACTGCTGCTGGCCAAACGAAAAAGTATGACCACCAGATGATCCCCCTTGGGAACTACCACCAGCACTATACTGACCGGTCTGCTGCCTAACCAACTGGCTCCTGAAAGGTCTCCGGTAATGTCGTCTAAATCCATTCCGAGATCCAGAACCTGATCCTCCACTACTGCCACTACCCGCTGAAGATCCAGAAGCGGATGATGAAGCGGCCTTCTTCGACGGACCCTGGCTGGGACCACCGAAATCTCGGGGCCGTGCACTATAAGTCCTCCTGGTCTCGATGGCCATGGCTGCAGTAACCGCATCAAGAAAGGTCGGGTAAATGACACCGGTCATCTTCTCGGCGTACATTCCGCCAAGTGCTCCAATGAACATGTCAATCCTGGTCCTCTCATCAGGAACCAAATAAGGCACATGGTAGCTCAAGGTAGTGAACCTCTGCTCAAACTCGATGACACCCTCATCATCCATCTTCTTCATGTTCAGAAAATCCGACTGGATCCTGATATGATGAGCATGACTGAAATACTGACCTAAGAAGAGCGTCTTAAACTGCTCCCAAGTCATGTCCTGAGCACCACCATTATTTCTGCTAGCGAGAGTCCACCAATGATGTGCAGAGTCATCCAGAAAAGTCACTGCCATCTTCACTTTCTTTTCTTCCGGTATGTCAGTGCTCTCGAAAGTCTTTTCCATCTTGTCTACCCACGTATATGCATCAAGGGGTCCCTTGGCACCCTTGAACTCAATTACCCCAGCATCGAAGATATCCTTCTTCCTCACAGAATGTGGGTGCTGAATCCTGTCTAAAACACACCTCAGCATACTCCCAATGGAATCAACTAATCCTCTGACCTCATCACCCTCATTCGCGTTGGTCGAGGTAGCTACCCGGGGTTGGCGTCTAGGAGGAATAGTACCTGAGGAAAGAGATATTTAGTAGTCTAAAAATAAGACTAGCAGGACTATCACATATACCCAATAACACATAGTATCCAAAGCATAAAATGCTAGTGAATCCGCCGCGGTCGGACCACCACTCTATAGGAACTACGTGCTTCTTAGGCAAATATAATAGTATTAAGGAGGCAGAAAATGAAACCTAGAGCTCTGATACCAACTGTCAAGACCCACCCCTGAATTTCACCCTGAAACCCGAGGTAAGTCCTGCGGGGACCACCTCTAAGGAAAATTTACCGAAGGACTCGGCAAACCTCCCTTGAAAATGGACAACCCTAACCCGGAAAAAATATAGAACACCCTCTTAACCCAAAATATTTATCTTCACTTTAATCCAAATAACTGAATAAAATAAAACACAATTATTTTTCCGAAAAATATTCAGAGCTACTACAAGAAAGACAACGGAAGCTGATAGAAATCCTAATGGGTTTAAACAAATGACCTACTGGCGAACAGTAGTGGAAATGTGGGTGACTATGCCTCGGCGCCTCCTTCTAGACCCCACCCGAACTCTGCAGACTGGGCGATTAAAAACGAAGGAAAAGCCCAGGGGAAAATATTTAATCACGTCAGGGTGAGTGAACAAAATAATCTCGACAACAATAATATTTCCCCAAGAAAAACTATCAAGGACACGACTAGTTCTGGCTAGTCTCCAAATCTTAAACAATACAGTCTCTCAAGCTAAAATTATATAAATATATCAGTATGTATTCACACCCGTCTACTCCATGTATGCTATCTATGAATAAGCTTGAAGGTAGATAGTCATACCAGGCTGGGACGCTCGCGTCTAACGCGCACGTCACCCCATAGTGGCATTTTTCCTCAGTATGGGGGGGGGACCGGGTGGTATTTATACGTGTTCACTCCCTGTACGAATTCTATGAATGAATCTAAAAATATAGAATGAACTCGGAAAGTAGAAAGTCGTACAGGGCTAGGACGCTGGCGTCTAACGCTCACGTCACCTCATAATGACATTTTTCCTCATTATGAGGGGAGCACGTATTGCTAGCTAGCGTTCTCTCATATACATACTATACTCATAAACGTTAAATAAATTGAGTAAAATCACTGAAATTCTCAATTCAGGATAAATTCCAACAAAAGAAATTATTCGACAAAAAAACATTATTTATAAACAAATGTCAACTCACAACTTAGGTCTAAGCCTGACGTCGGCCGGAGGTCTCCTCTGCTCGAGCCTCCTCGTGTCCTGTTCCAATACATAAATAATTCCTCAAATAAAATCCCAACGTTCAAAGAAAAATAGGCATAATTAAATATGAGCTCCCCGCGCTCAACCATGCCTATCGTCCTAAATCTTAACTTCACTGCCCACCATAAATCTCCATAAATACCGACATCCTCAAAATCACCTTCCAACGTCCTAATCATAAAAATAATCTAATGACCGGATTTTAACTTATTAATCCGCCAAAAATACCAAACCTAACAAATTCCAAAACCTATCCAAAACTCTTCCAAAAATTCTAAAACTCATTCCATTAAACTCCTCATAATTTTCTCCACCAAAAACATTTTCTCGGCGGCGGCTCCGCCGGCAGCGGCGGCCGGCGACCAACTCCGGCGACCTGCAAATGCTACCAAAATTTACCAGCACCTTCCTCTCAACCTCCTCTACAACATTCCTAACTACCACAAACTCCAATTCTAAGCCTAACCGTGTCAAACGAACACAAACACACAATAAAGCCCTAGAATTTCAAATACCGATTTCTCCTTACCTAGCTCGAGATGGAAGAAGCCCTTTGGAGGGATTGAAGCACGGGAGGAGGGCTTCCTTTTGAGCCAAGGCTTGCCGGATATGGCGGCCGGAGGAAGGAGTTCCGGCGAAAAGAAGTTTCCGGCAGTCGGGGCTTTCGGCGTCGATTCCTCCTTCACGGCGGCGCTAGGGAGGCTGCCACCGGTCTAGAATTGTAGCTGGGTTGGAGACCGATCGTTTGGGACCGGTGCGGCGGTCTGGCGCGGCCGGACGGCGGCGGACGGGCGGTCGGAAGGTCCGGCAGGGAGGAGGAAACGGGAGGGCTCGGGGAAGAGAAAACCGGGAGGAAAAGAGAGAAAGAAAAAAAGAAAAATGGGTTGGGCTCGGCCCAGCCGATCCAACACCATATTTAACCCACAATTCCAAAAAATTCAACACCCCAAAATAATACCCCAATAAAAATTACCTTTTACTAGCTAAAATTTACCATTTTTACCGTCGTCACATTTTCTTCCTTCGAATAATTCTTTCGAAATATTCGTCCCTCAATACATCTCTAGGGACTTTAGGACTATAAATTCAATGACGAAGATGGTAAAATTCTTATTACCACAATGCTAGTAATTAAGGTAAAATTTAAGAGTCGGGGCGTGACAGTTCATGTCACAAAAATTTTGAGTTCATGCCTTAAAAATTGTACGTATTTTAGTAGACCAATAAATGTTTATGTATAAGTAATATGTTTTTTCTTTTTTCTTTTTTCTTTTTTCTTTTTCAAGTCAAGAATATTATTGCAGGCATATGCAAAATTTAATATATTTGCATGTTATAAAAGTTAGAAAACGTGTAACATTCTTACCTCCTGTATGACACACAACGAAGTAAAAATGAATGATTGAATGTACATATGTAAAACGTATTTCATAATGAAAAAAGACATATGCACGCGCTGCGCGTGCATGAAGGCTAGTAATAACTTATGTGAAAGAGGAACATAATTTGTATCCTAATAGAAATATATACCAAACCCTAGAAATATATACAAAACCCTAAACTTTCAAATATATATATATATACCAAACCCTAATCGGAGATCTTGCAGCAGCTCGAGTCATGACGACAGCCCATGAGATTCGCTCCATACGGGTCGACGGCTTACCTCTGAGGATGGATGAGACCTATCTCTTCCACTGCTTCCATGACAACGCGAAGATATCGATCTCTATTTACTTGGGAAAAATTATTGAAATCCAACCTTGGGATTCTTTTTTATTATAAAATCGGTGATTGTAGGTTTTGGCTGCTACGGTTTTGCGTCATTGGCGATCAGGAGTGCCGCTAGATTTTGGTTTTGTGGCGTTTGCTTCTCAGAGCGATGCTGAGTTTGTCTTGGAATCCTACCAGTGAGCGGATACCCAACTCCAATCATGAGAGGAGATTCTGCCTCAGCTGGCACACTGATCATTCCGGTACATGTTGGTGCTGGAATTCTACTTACAGAGATTGCTCTTACTTTGGTTATGATGAACGTGGTAATAAATAAGTGAATGCCAAGACCATGATCAACAAGTGTTCCATTTCTCGAAGGCGAGCTTATAAGCAAAGTATGTATTCTAGACTTCAACTATACAACTTATCTAATGAATACCGTATGGTTGCAAATATTACCAACTTCCACTCTTAATGTTTTAAAATTATATACTTATGTTCATGTCCATCCTTTACGGTATAATTTGCTTTCATGAATATTCAACTGTAAGATTTGGACAATTCAATTTATATTTAGGATCCGGTCCGTTTAAAGGTCTATTGGGATACTTGATGTGTTTCTGAAAATTATGCGAGTGTTCTAGCGTTTGCATGTGTTTCTGAGTATGTGCATATGTAATCTTACAACACTACCTACACCAGTGCTTACGTTCTCTCATCCCAAATACTTGCTGAGATTCAGGGGGGCCTATATGGAAACAGTTGGTGACAAGCGTTTGAAGCTCACGGACATGCCTCTCGGAGAAAATCTTCTGTGTAGCAAACGCACCAGCTGGGTTGTGCGACCAGCCACTCCAAAGACGACGCATGTCAACAGCAACGCCTCATCCCTTGTCGTAATCGAGTTCGGCCTCATACTCTTCCAGCAAGCAACTCAGAGCATGCCTAATCATCTCTGCATCGTATAGCCTCACCGAAGACCCAGCTAGCTTGGTCGTAATCCCTTCAATCCTCCCATACCCGACAAATCTCCAGTCTTTGAACTTCGCCGACCTCACAAGCTTTCCTGGACGCTCAGCCAGGGCTTGCAGACCACATAACTCGACTTCCGATCCATCTTCTGGTCATAATTTCCCAAATCAGACCGGCTTCAATCTGGACTATTTGGGCGAGCTGTTGAATGACGAAGAAGGGAGGAAGAAAATCGTCGACGACCACGGCGGACGAAAGAGGAGGAAGAAGATTGCTAACGTGGAAAAAAGTTGACACATGTCGTCTTTGGAGTGACTCGTCGCACAAGCCAGCCCGTGCGTTTGCCTCACGGAATACATGTATTAACAAGGATATGCCGGCTGCCCTAGTCATTGATGCAACATGACTATTACCTCAACTTTGGCTGTACTATCCAACATGTTGTTTGTTTATTCATACCTATTATCCTACTTACCTCTTTTCATTGATGCATGTTAACCGCCTTTTCCAAATGGGTTTATTCCCTTTTTCCAAATGAGCAGGTATTACTTTCTCAACTTACCAAAGAACCTACACCTCAAATTTAAGAGGCAAAAAATTAAAAAAGGTGCAAAATACACTTTTGATGGCATAGTTTGACAACATTATCTGTTTTATTGGTGTGAAATTCATGTAGTTATTATATTCTGTCTAATTCCATGACTACATCATCATGTACTGCGAGGAGGCTAAGTTTCAAAATGAGAAGAATTGAGTCCCAAAACGAGGAGGTTGCTATTTCCAAGTCCTTATGTACTGCGAGGGGATTGAGTTCCAAAATGAGGAGGATTGAGTCCCAAAATGAAAAGGTTGCTATTTTCATTCTTACACTCTCATGTACTGCAAGGAGGCTGAGTCCCAAAATGATGTTGTTGTGCCTCAAAATGAGGTTGATTAGCCCCAAAATGAGGTTGTTGCTTCACAAACTGATGTTGCCATGGACAATAAGCATAAGTGATGCCATCAAAACCCATATTGTCATTGTTCAGTTTTATAGGTTAAGATCCGATTATTGTTTAACTATGTTATGAACAACTCATATAAACATCTTAAACAATTTTTTTTTAGAAAACATCTTGAACTCTCTTTGATCGTGTTATATATGTTGATTAAGTATATATATTCTATCTCCTTTCGGAAAATAAAGAGGACCTCCTTACTTTAAGAATTTGAGGATTTCTACTATTTTACATTAGTAGATGACTTCATTTAACGATCTCAACCGTTGATCCTCTAGATTCATATGCAAGAAACATGTCTACAAAATTTCAACTAATTCCATAATCATTTGGTCATTCAAATTGATGTAAATAATTGTAGGCCGTTAGATAAAATTAAAACGAATATTGTGCTAATTAAATGGTTAAACGTTTTTCATTTTGGCTAATTTTTTGTAGGATTCATATGTGTGTAAGTACCTAGGGAATGGGTGGCTTTGATTGTCAAAATACATGCTAGAACTAAAAACATCCTTACTTTAAGAGTTTAAGGAAGTCCTCTCTAAATCCGGACTATATATATATGTTCTTTCGGTCTTTTTTTTTTTTTTTCAATTAATAAAAAAAAGTTCAATTAGTATTTAGTGAACAAGTGAGTATTGTGAATGAGGGTATTTTAGAAAGTTTGAGGTTGTGTATTAAGCAAAATAATTAAATATAAAAATCTTAAGGTGGTGTATTAAGTAAGAGATATGTATCTAGTATCTAACAATGTGTGAATAAAATTTATGGAAGAGTAAGTGGAACATGGTTGAGGGCTTAGGGTATCTCCATCATTTGAGCTTCTTGCTTTGCCAATATTGTCAGGACCCACCCTGAATTTCACCTTGAAACCCGAGGTAAGTCCTGCGGGGTCCACCTCTAAGGAAAATTTACCGAAACTTCGGCATAATCTACCTTGAAAATGGACAACCCTTACCTGCAACAAAACTCTTGATAAACACTTCTATTATCAATCATCCATCCTCAACTCCTGGAGCCTTCCTGCTCTCCAAGTTCATCACATCTTCCAATAAATCAAATACTCCACTAAAATAATCTCACAACCAACAATACTCAAAATTAATTTATTAACTGGTTATCATAGCATATCTAGTAACGAAAGAATAACAATGAATAAAGATTAAGCAGAAGCAGCCTCTGACTATGCCTCGATTCCATGTACGCTCGACCTCATTTAAACTTATCATGCATACTGGGCATTTAAAACCAAAGGGCGCAGGGGAAAGTAATTTAAAAACGTTAGAGTGAGTGGGCAAAAATAAAATAAATAACTTAACAAAAACATAATCTTTATACTTTCCCATGTTTCAACTTTAAAACTTGGTTGCACGTAACTTTAAACGTCCTTAAAAATTTAAATCCAAAATCACTTAATAATGGATAAACCAGCCCCGCTGGTTAAATAAAACAGAAATCTCAAAATGAGGGATAAACCAGCCCCGCTGGTTAATCAGTTATAACTGAGAAAAATAAATAAGGGGAAGAGTTATCACCATGTAAAAGGAGCCTCCCAGGCTCGGGTCGGTGCCTCCTAAGCTATAATAGCGTCCCACGCTAAGCGCTCTACTCTCATATGATGAAGATCGCTGGTAAGATTATAATAACGTCCCACGCTAAGCGCTCTACTCACATATGATGAGGACCGCTAAATAATGACTAGCTAACAATAAATATATATATTTATATATACCGATCAGTTGTCTCCCAGGCGATAATAGCGTCCCACGCTAAGCGCTCTACTCTCATATGATGAGGACCGCTGGTAAGACTATAATAGCGTCCCACGCTAAACACTCTACTCACATATGATGAGGATCGCTAAATAATGGCTAGCTAGCAATAATCAATATAAGCGACCCTATATTATGATGACTAAAAACATACGAAAACACTTAACCCATTAATCTTTCCCAAGATCATACGAATGGTACGGTTCCTAACCGTACTTGAAAATCATCATTAGAAATTGTATTAAAACTCAATGACATGTCTCACACGTCAAAATATTCTCGAATTTATAAATATAAGCGAGATTTCAATATTGCATATAAATCATAAATAATAATATCTCTACTCGAAAATACTCGCTAAAAAATTCTCCAAGTCAAAATCATTATGCCTCAAATAAACAATTAAATTATGATGGAGAACAACCGAAAATCCCATTTTCGGTACTTATTTATAAATCCCAAAGTCATCAAAATAAAATCGATAATATTTAAATCCATTAAACTTAGTACAGTTCCCAACTGTACCTGGAAATATTGCGTAATAAAATAAATCACTTGACATGTCCCACATGTCAAATAAAATACTCAAGAGAGTTCTCGAAAAAAATAAATGGAACTCATTACTCCAAGAAAATATTAAATCTTCAATATGCATTTGAAAATTAAATAAATTCTAGTGCATGCATGACATTCAAATCAAAGGTCCACTCACAGTATACGGCTATGCATGCCGTCGATGCGAGGTCTCCCAACACGATCATCCTCACGTCCTGAACAATAAATAATATTAAGTCTCCAGACAAGATTAAAGCTTAAATAAATATTTCCGAAATAAAAAGGAAGCCTATAATTTCATCTCTCTTGCCCAACTTCTCCACTTTAATCTAATAAGGCTGACATTACTCTGCACTTACCGATAGCCATAAATTAACCTTTTTAGAATTTAAAATCCGCTAAACCAACTGCCGAAATTTCATTCTAATAACCGCCACAATTCGTAACCATTGAAAAATCCCAAACCTTATCAAAACTCCTCCAAAACTTTCAAACTTTACTTCATTAAACCCCTCTCATTAAATTCGTCTCAAAACATGAAAAACAGTCCTTAAGGGGCGGCCGGCAGCCGTACTCCAGCGACGCCCAATGCTTCCCAAATTTTAACACAACAATCCTCTCAATACACACAATAACTTCCTTAACTAGCACAAAAGCCAATTCTAAGCCTAGCTAGGGTAATTGAACCAAAATAGATAAATAAGCCCTAGAACTTCAATTATACATTTCTCATTAACAAGATCGAATTAGACCAATTCCTTTTGAGGGATTACTCACTTTCATGAAGGCTACAAGATGAGCCAAAAATCCCGACTTATGGGGCCGGAGGAGAGAACTCCGGCAAAAGGGCAATCGGCGTCTCTAGCGAACTTCCTCTCGAATGGCGGCGTTACACGGCCGGTCACCGGCCCAGGAAGGGAGAGGGGACGGTAGGGGCCCGAACGGAGGTGGCCCGGTGGTCTCTGGTGGCCGGACGGCGGCAGACGAAGATTGGCTTCCGGCGGGTTGGGAGGAACTCACGGGACAGAGAGAGAGAGAGAGAGAGAGAGAGAGAGAGAGAGAGAGAGAGAGAGAGAGAGAGTGTGTGTAGGTGGGTGTTGGGCTTCTCCACACCTACCCGGTCCAATTTAAAACACCCACAAAAAAAAAGCCTACTAAAATTTACCTCCTTTTACCAAAACAGTAACTTTCGTTTTTAGACTATAACTTCTGTTTTGGCCACGATCCTCAGCGCGCGGAGCAGAGGTAACTAGCGAACAAAGAGAAGGGGGTGTTGCGGGCATGCCACCTCGCGGACGAGGAAAGAGTTGATAGTGTGCGAGATCTTGACTTCTGATCATGCGAATGGGGTTTCAGGTGCCACCTCAGACGAGGATTTATGAGCACAAACGATCGATACTCAAGGCGGCGCGAGCAGAGCAACTAATAGGGAGTTCAGAGAGAAGTCGGGGTAGAGTCCGGAGGGCTCTGAAGAAGAAATCTAGACGGTGGTGCTTAGGGTTAGGGTTTCGAGGAGCTCGAAGGGTAACTGAGTTTCAGTTTGTATTGTGTTTTTGTGTTTGTTTGAGAGAGAGAGATTCTTTTGCTTCAGCAGGGAAGCGAAGGCAGAGCTCCGGGGAGCGTTGGAGGTTCGACTAGGTCGAAGGTTTGTATACTTCTGTTGAGTAGTTGTTTGTTTTGTTTGTATTGAGAGTTATCCTTTTCTGTAAACCTTCGAGCCCTTTATATAGTGGTTCGACTTGAAACCCTAATAGCACAAGGGCACTGTTCCGTCCATGCGAACCAACCATCTTGTGACACATGTCCAGTTCGCACACTTCACTCCGCATAGAGCATTGCTTCCGCGCTGTCAACTGTAGACTCCTACGCGAACTGAAATTCATCCCGCGGGCTATCATAGGATGCTATCTTGCGTGCTCCTGATGCTCGCTTCCATTTCGCGGGCTATTGCAGCTCGCGAGCCTTAAAAGGGCTTTTTATATTAAATGGGCCACAGAGATTGGCCCGAAGCATATCAAAGACTTGTAAAAGTCTTCAACGTTGGTGCGCGCGGACTCCGCATTTTGCTTCCTCGCGAAGTCTCCTGCGCGAACCAGCTCGCCTCGCCTTGCCTACGCTGAGTGTCAATCTCGCCTACGCGAAGTGTCAAATAGTAATTCCGCGCGCGAACTGTGTAGTCCGTGCGAAGTCGTTTGTACGCGAACTCTGAAGTTAGCTCGCGTGGTCTATTCCGCGCGCGAGCTAAGTGTTCTACGTGAAATGTGTAGTCCGCCTATGTCCATTCCGCTCACGAAGTCCAGTTCGCACGCGAACTCTGTTCTCAGCTCGCGTGGTCATACTGGCGGGCCATCACTTGTAAACTTAAACAAAACTTGGGCTCGCCGGTATGACATGGACCAAGAAATAATTAATATTTACATAGACATTTACTGTCCCGTAAAATATTAATTTAGGTGTAAACAACTTCTTCATACGAACTCCGTTTTAAGCGTGCCGCGTGTCCACGAAGTCTGTTTAACGTCCTTTACAACTTTCATGCAGAAAGTTTTCCCAAATTCCAAATGGAAGAAAAAGTCAACTTTTGGAGTCTTAAATAGTAAACGGTTACTCAAAACGGAAAAAGCTAAAGTAATACCAAAAGTAAATAACCGTAAAATAACTTAAGAACCGAGATGTGACAAATATGAAATCATATTTGAGTATTAGGGTTTACGGTAAAAGATTGATAAAGACATACCCGAATTGAAGCTCCAAAAAAATCGAAGAAAAGGAAGACATACCTCTTCTTGCTCTGCCAATATGAAATCAAATTTGAGTATTAGGGTTTACGGTAAAAGATTGAAAAATACATATCCGAATTGAAGCTCCAAACCAATCAAAGAAGAGGAAGACATACACGAACCTTTTGAAGCTCCAACGAATCGAAAAAGAGGACAAACTGGAGAAGCCTGCGATTTATGTAGCTGAAACGAGCAAGAAGAAGACGAAGAACATGCACGTTGTGGACAATAAGAATTCATGGTGATCGTAAAAAAAAAACATGTAGAATTCATGGACAATAAGCATAAGTGATGCCATGAAAACCTATATTGTTATTGTTCAGTTTTATAGGTTAACATCCGGCTGTTATTTAACTATGTTACAAACAACTCATACAAACATCTTGAACCAGTTAGAGAAATTTTATTCACACACCTCTAATTGTTAAATTCACATCTCTTTTTCATACACCCAACATTATATTTTAAGAATACGTTAAATTTACCAAAAATGCCTCTACATTATACTATCTTACTTTGCGTTTTCTTTGCCAGCTAATTGGCCATCTCGATCTTAAATAAAATATATGTCATAGTTACACTATGCATAATCAAGCAACTATCTTTTCAAAAAAAAAAAAAACCAAATCAAGCAACTATAGAATTCATGGTGATCTCCGATCAAAAATAAGAATTCATGGTGATCGAAAAAAAAAAACATGTAGAATTCATGGACAATAAACATAGGTGATGCCATCAAAACCTATATTGTTATTGTTCAGTTTTATAAGTTAAGATCCGGTTGTTATTTAACTATGTTACAAACAACTCATACAAACACCTTGAACTTTTTTTTTTTAAGAAAACATCTTGAACTCTCTTTGATCGTGTTAGATATGTTAATTAAGCATATATATTCTATCTCCTTCCGGAATATATATATATATATATATATATATATATATATATATATATATATATATATATATATATATATAGAGGATGGTTCCAAAGCGCACGTACGTGTTTTTACAAAACTGCGCACGAATCATTTTCAGCCGTTCATTGTTTTAAATGAAAAGCAACGGCTAGGATGAAAAGTCACTCTTTAAACCCCCCAAAGTGGGTCCAATATATAGCACTGCCCCAATGCCCGACTCTTCAGTCTCCCTCTCCCTCTCAACGATCTCTTCTCCAGCCATAATCGTTGTCTTCCGATTCATGTCTTCTCGCTATTGATGATCAAACTCTCCTCAGTTGCACAGTTCTTGCAATCAAAGCTTTCTTTTTCTTCCTTTCTCTATTACATATTGCAATCTTGTGGTACAAAAAGCTAGCCTTGGAGTTTTCGCGCCAAAAGGTAGAGCTTTAAAAGCATATAAACGTATATAGATCGGTCTGGGTTCTCTCTTTTCTGGTATGTTTGATTTTCCAATTACAAAATTTAGGGTTTATCATATTTGGGGCTTTTCTTGTTATTGTTTCTAGATTTCTATTTTTGTTTCTTTGTTGAAGTTATGATTTGATTCTCATATATATCTAGCTGGTAGCGATGAAAAACATTCACCAAATTCTTTAGTATTTTCAATTGATTAACATTGGTTGCAATTGATCCAAATGCTTTACTTGCAAGGAGGACTAAATTGTTCCAGCATGCTACAAATGCAATTGATTAGGCAATCGTCAGTGATGAGGCTAGCCAACTCCTAATGGATTCGTTGGATGCTTTCTTGGAGAATTTTAAATCAGTAAATATTGGTAATGAAAGTGGATAGAGTACAGTAGCTTTAGAGACCGAGACTGCTACTATTCAGCATGTTTTTAATGAACCAGATCAAGTTAGAGCAAAAGGGTGTGGGAGAAGGTTAAAGAAAGGAAAAGAGAAGAGGAAAGTTAAGGCAAAGGAGAGTCAAGGTAGGAAATGCCATGGATGTGGACTATATGGTCAATCACATGACAAAAGAAATTGTCCAACACTTCTAGGAAAGTAAGAATCTATAATAAATTGTGTTTGGTATTACTGTTTATGTTTTCAGAATTTTTTGATCGATACATATCTTTATATTCTTGCTCATTTATGTAGACCTGCTATTAGTAAAGATGGGGATTCAAGTTCAAGTAGCATGGATGAGGATAGTTGTTCATTTACAGGTGAATTCATTACAAGCTTGATAATACACTGTTCTGTTTAATTGGTTGTTGTTTTATTGTTAAAACTAATCAACATTTTATTTAACTTGATAAAAACTGACTTATCAGCCTATTGCTTCTTTTATTTTGCAGAATAATGTATAAGGAGGTCATTTGACAATGTTCTATGTGAATGAACCTCACTCTGTACAAAGTAGCATATTTTGCAGAATATCTCTCATTTTGTGACTGTAGATGCCAATAATTTTTGTATGCCTTGAATAGATCTCAGAAACAATGAAATTTTGATCTCAGAAACAATGAATTTTGGTTGGCCTTATTTATAGGTATGTACTCATTAAGGAGAAACAATGATGATATGTGATTTTGGTGTATATGTTATTTTGATGTATGAACATTTTGTCGTTGCTGTCATTTTGGTGTATATGTCATTTTGCTGTGATTTTGGTGTTGCTGTCATTTTGTTGTCATTTTGGTGTATGAACATTTTGGCATTGCTGTCATTTTGCTGTGAGTTTGGTGTATATGTCATTTTGCTGTGATTTTGACGTATATGTCATTTTGCTGTATGCATATACTGCTGGTCATTTTACTATCCTTAAAGAATCAATGTTGGTGTATTATAGTAGTTGCTGTCATTTACTGCTACCAGTTTTGATGGATACAAAGGTATTGCACTGTCATTTTGGCGTATGCATATACTGCTGCCAGTTTTGAAGCTCAAAGGTATTGCACAAAGTCAAAAATAAATTAAGTATTGCATAGACAATGCCTTTGAACAAGTGTGCAACTCATATACCCAACTCCAACCAAATTGACATAAATCCCTGAGCATGATCCACATTCTCAGTATTATTCCAACTTATGTTATTGGTATACACAATTGAAGTCTCCAGTAGTACATATGTTACTGCTATGCACAATTGAAACTAGAAGGATTCAATTAGTTTCTCTGTAAAGAAACACCAACAATAAACACCAACAAGAAACATAAAAAAGATGATGAAACTGAATTCAATATATAGGGAACAATTGACAAAATACATGTAATCTCTGCTGGGTTTATAATACAACATTCATCTACAAATTTCATTCCTTCCCACAATCTGTCATCGAATTATGAATATGCCTCTGCGTCAAATTGATTTGCAAAGTAATAAACTGTCGAGACAAGCTTCCTTTCCTTTTAGCCGAGAGACAAGAAGAGTGCCCAGATTGTATATGCCAACAATGCTGCAACAATAAGAGAAAACCAGAACATAATTACTAATCCGCTAAGCAATTGGAGACTCTTAAATAAATATGAAATCTCACACTAAGAAGACCCTTTTATATATCAATCAAAGTAAACACAACAAAATGTGAAATCATAAACACCAATTCAGATGAAGATAGAAAACTCTCAAATTAGCTCCAAGTAATAGGTATTGACCGGATCACAACACAAACACACAAAATCCACATCTCATTCATCTATTAAAAAGTAAACAGTAACACATAACCAAATTACAGAAGCATAACTTTTGACAGAGCCACAATAAAGCAAATAACGAAAACAAGTGTAGATGTAAAACAAAGGAGTCCCTCACAATTGAATCTCACCATCATCGATCTTAATTTAGCAAGGTAGACTAAACAAGGAGAATCATAACCACATCAATTGTAAGGAGAATAGCCACTCACCTCAAACCTATCAAGACCACAATAAAACTGAAACAAGAAAGAATCTGCCAAACTCCCAATCTTCTTTGAATTCCCAAAGTTTCTCCTCCATACTCAACTTCCTTTCTTTCTTCCCCTTTTTCTTTCTCTTCCGTTGTTCCCTTCTTTCTTTTCTTTCTTCCTCCTCGTTTCCTTCTTCTCTCTATGACCAGTAGAAACGAAAAAAAAATAAAAAAATCCCAATTACAGCATCTTTTATAAAAAGAACAAAAACAACACTATGTTTTGTTATTAGAAATCAAGTATATCAAAACAGAGAGAACCCATACTTGAGTAACTCTAGATGAGTTTTCGTGCTTCCAGATCTCTAATTTTAGGGCCAAAACTCCATCATTGATATATATCATATGATCGAGTACTTCAATTTCTGTGAGAGAAAGGAAAGGAGAAAGTTAATCTTGTCACCAATCGTGAAACCAGAGGCGAGATCGAGAAGACATGAATCGGAAGACACGAGCGTATATTTGACCCGCTTTGAGTTTTAAGATCGTTGAGAGAGAGAGAGGGAGACTGAAGAGTCGGGCATTGGGGCAGTGCTATATATTTGACCCACTTTAGGGGGTTTAAAGAGTGACTTTTCATCTTAGCCGTTGCTTTTCATTTAAAACAATGAACGGCTGAAAATGATTCGTGCGCAGTTTTGTAAAAACACGGACGTGCGCTTTGGAACCATCCTCTATATATATATATATATATATATATATATATATATATATATAAGCTATTTGTTCTTTCAGTCGTTTTTTTTTCAATTAATAAAAAAAAGTTCAATTAGTATTTAGTGAACAAGTGGGTATTGTGAATGAGGGCATTTTAGAAAGTTTGAGGTTATCTATTAAGCAAAATAATAAAATATGCAAATCTTAAGGTAATGTATTAAGTACGAGATGTATATCTAAAATTTAAGAGGCAGAAGAACCTACACCTCAAATTACCAAAGAACCTACACCTGAAATTTAAGAGGCAGAAAAATAAAAAAGGTGCAAAATAGACACTTTTGATGACATAGTTTGACAACATTATCTGTATCATTGGTGTGAAATTCATGTAGCTATTATATTCTATCCAATTCCATGACTACATCCTCATGTACTGTAAGGATGTTGAGTTTCGAAATGAGGAAGATTGAGTCCTAAAATGAGGAGGTTGTTATTTCCATGTCCTCATGTACTGCGAGGAGGTTGAGTTCCAAAATGAGAAGGATTGAGTCCCAAAATGAAAAGGTTGCAATTTCCATTTTTACATTCTCATGTTCTGCGAGGAGGCTGAGTCCCAAAACGGTGTTGCTGATTCCCCAAAACGATGTTGTTGAGCCCTAAAATAAGATTGATGAGCCCTAAACTGAGGTTGCTGTTGCACAAACTGATGTTGCCATGGACAATAAGCATAAGTGATGTCATCTAAACCAATATTGTCATTGTTCAGTTTTATAGGTTAAGATCTAGTTGTTGTTTAACTATGTTATGAATAACTCATATAAACATCTTAAACTATTTTTTTTTTATAAAACATCTTGAACTGTTATATATGTTGATTAAGCATATATATATTCTATCTCCTTTCGAAATATATATACATACATATATATATATATATATTTGTTCTTTTTTCTTTTTTCAATTAATAAAAAAAAGTTCAATTAGTATTTAGTGAACAAGTGGGTATTGTGAATGAGGGTATTTTAGAAAGTTTGAGGTTGTGTATTAAGCAAAATAATTAAATATAAAAATCTTAAGGTGGTGTATTAAGTAAGAGATGTGTATCTAGTATCTAACAATGTCTGAATAAAATTTATGGAAGAGTAAATGGAACATGGTTGAGGGCTTAGGGTATCTCCATCATTTGAGATTCTTGCTCTGCCAATAAGAAATCATATTTGAGTATTAGGGCTTACGGTAAAAGATTGATAAAGACATACCCGAATTGAAGCTCAAAACGAATC
Organism: Fragaria iinumae; assembly: GCA_009720345.1. NCBI lineage: Eukaryota > Viridiplantae > Streptophyta > Magnoliopsida > Rosales > Rosaceae > Fragaria > Fragaria iinumae. Next base: position 19,061,505 of record CM019121.1, read on the forward strand.
GAAGAAAATGAAGACATACCTCTTCCTGCTCTACCAATATGAAATCAAATTTGAGTATTAGGGTTTACGGTAAAAGATTGATAAAGACATATCTGAATTGAAGCTCCAAACAAATCAAAGAAGAGGAAGACATACCTGAACATTTTCAAGGTCCAAACGAATCGAAAAAGAGGACAAACCGGAGAAGCCTGCGATTTATGTAGCTGAAACGAGCAAGAGGAAGACAAAGAACATGCGTGTTGTTATCACTTACTCATTCTTTTTTTTTTGAGAACCAGTTAGAGAAATTTTATTCACACACCTCTAATTGTTAAATTCACATCTCTTTTTCATACACCCAACATTATATTTTAAGAATATGTTAAATTTACCAAAAATGCCTCTACATTATACTATCTTACTTTGCGTTTTTATTTCCAGCTAATTGGCCATCTCCATCTTAAATAAAATATATGTCATAGTTACACTATGCATAATCAAGCAACTATCTTTTCAAAAAAAAAAAAAAAAAAAAAAAAACCAAATCAAGCAACTATAGAATTCATGGTGATCTCCAATCAAAAATAAGAATTCATGGTGATCGTAAAAAAAGACATGTAGAATTCATGGACAATAAACATAAGTGATGCCATCAAAACCTATATTGTTATTGTTCAGTTTTATAAGTTAAGATCCGGTTCTTATTTAACTATGTTACAAACAACTCATACAAACATCTTGAACTTTTTTTTTTTAATATAACATCTTGAACTCTCTTTGATCGTGTTATATATGTTAATTAAGCATATATATTATATCTCCTTCCGGAAAAAAAAAAATATATATATATATATATATATATATATATAAGTTATTTGTTCTTTCAGTCATTTTTTTTTCAATTAATAAAAAAAAGTTCAATTAGTATTTAGTGAACAAGTGGGTATTGTGAATGAAGGTATTTTAGAAAGTTTGAGGTTGTCTATTAACCAAAATAATAAAATATGCAAATTTTAAGGTAATGTATTAAGTACGAGATGTGTATCTAAAATTTAAGAAGCAGAAGAACCTACACCTCAACTTACCAAAGAACCTACACCTCAAATTTAAGATGCAGAAAAATAAAAAAGGTGCAAAATAGACACTTTTGATGACATAGTTTGACAACATTATTTGTTGTATTGGTGTGAAATTCATGTAACTATTATATTCTATCTAATTCCATGACTACATCCTCATGTACTGTAAGGATGCTGAGTTTCAAAATGAGGAAGACGAGGAGGTTATTATTTCCATGTCCTCATGTACTGCGAGGAGGTTGAGTTCCAAAATGAGGAGAATTGAGTCCCAAAATGAAGAGGTTGCTATTTCCATCCTTAGATTCTCATGTAATGCGAGGAGGGTGAGTGCCAAAACGGTGTTGCTGAGTCCCCAAAACGATGTTGTTTAACCCCAAAATAAGGTCGATGAGCCCTAAACTGAGGTTGTTGCTGCACAAACTGATGTTGCCATGGACAATAAGCATAAGTGATGTCATCAAAACCAATATTGTCATTGTTCAGTTTTATAGGTTAAGATCCGGTTGTTGTTTAACTATGTTATGAATAACTCATATAAACATCTTAAACTATTTTTTTTATAAAACATCTTGAACTGTTATATATGTTGATTAAACATATATATTCTATCTCCTTTCGAAATATATATACATATATATATATATATATATATATATATATATTTGTTCTTTTAGTCTTTTTTTTTCAATTAATAAAAAAAAGGTCAACTAGTATTTAGTGAACAAGTGGGTATTGTGAATGAGGATATTTTAGAAAGCATGAGATTGTGTATTAAGCAAAATAGTTAGGCGTGTTTACTTGTAAATGGTTTCCCTCTAATCTGAGACACAACAAATTAACGTCTAACTATTTATTTCCGCTGAGATGGTCTCCGAATTTCAAGTGTTTTTTGTTTCTTCTAAGACCGAATAGTTAGGCGTGTCTAGTTATAAGTGGTTTCCTTCTAATCTGAGACACAAAAATGTAACGTTTAACTATTTGTTTTTCTATGACGATCTCCGAATTTCAAGTGTTTTTTGGTTCCTTCAAAGACGAAATAGTTAGGCATGTTTAGTTATTCCTGGTTTTCCTCCAAACTGAGACACAAATAAGTAATGTCTAACTACTTGTTTTTTGCATTTCCACTCAGATGGTCCTCCGAATTTCAACTGTTTTTTCGTTCCTTTAAAAGCCAAAGAGTTAGGCGTGTTTACTTGTAAATGGTTTCCCTCTAATCTGAGACACAACAAAGTAACGTCTAACTATTTATTTTTGTATTTTCGCTGAGATGGTCTTCGAATTTCAAGTGTTTTTTGTTTCTTCTAAGATCAAATAGTTAGACGTGTCTAGTTATAAGTGGTTTCCTTCTAATTTGAGACACAAAAATGTAACGTCTAACTATTTGTTTTTCTATGATGGTCTCCGAATTTCAAGTGTTTTTTGGTTTCTTTTAAGACGAAATAGTTAGTTGTTCGAAATAATGTCTAACTTTTTGGTTTCATGGAATCTATCTCTTGAAGCTATGGCAGAAGTGTAGAGCTTAAGGCTTTGGGTGAGTGTGTTTACGCCTAGATTAATATTTTACTGGACAGTAAATGTCTATGTAAATGTTAGTTATCTCTTGGACCATGTTATACCGGCGAGATGGAGTTTCTCTAAGTTTACAAGTGATAGTCCGCGTAGGCAATGAACGCACGCGAGCCAAGTTAGACTTCACTTAGCTCGAGGCGAACTGGACTTCACTTAGCCTTCGCGTGGAATACTTAGCTCGCGCGCGGAATGCCTTCGCGCGGAATTACTATTTGCCAGTCCGCATAGGCGAGGCGAGATGGACTCTCCGCGTAGGCGAGGCGAGATTGCCAGTCCGCATAGGCGAGGCGAGATGGACTCTCCGCGTAGGCGAAGCGAGGCAAGCTGGCGAACTGGCTCGCGTAGAAGACTTCGCGAGGAAGCAACATGCGGAGTCCGCGCGCACCACGACAAACGTTGAAGACTTTTACAAGTCTTTGACATGCTTCGGGCCAATCCCTGTGGCCCATTAAATATAAAAAGCCCTTTTAAGGCTCGCGAGCTTCAATAGCCCGCGAAATGAACGCGAGCTACAGAAGCACGCGAGATAGCAGCCCACGAGATGAGGATACTCCTAATTCCAGTTCGCATAGGAGTCTACAGTTGGCAGCGCGGAAGCAATGCCCTATGCGGAATGAAGTGTGCGAACTGGACAGGTGTCACAAGATGGTTGGTTCGCATGGACGGAGTAGTGTCCTTGTGCTATTAGGGTTTCCGAATCCAACTTGAAGTATGATTATCTCTCTCTTCTGCCGCAAGTCGAGCTCCACTATATAAAGGGTTCGAAGGACAACTTTAAAACTCTCTCAAATCAATACAAACAACAAACACAATACAACTGAGACCCAGTTACCCTTCGAGCCTTCCTCGAAACCCTAACCCTAAGCGTCGCCGCCTAGGTTTCTTCTTCAGAGCCCTCAGGACTCTACCCCTTTCAGCTTCTCTCTGAACTCCCTATAATTGCTCTGCTCGCGCCGCCGTGAGTATCGATCGCTTGTGCTTGTAAATCCTCCTCCGAGATGGCACCTGTAACCCCTTTGCCTGATCAAGAAGTCAAGCGCACCCCCATCAACCTTTTCCTCGTCCGCGAGGTGGCACACCCGCAACAACCCCCCATCTCTTTGTTCGCTAGTTACATCTGCTCCGCGCGCTGAGGATCGTGGCCAAAACAGAGTGTATGAAGATCAATCTCTTTTGGAAGAAAAGCACTATTGTGTTTGAAAGGAACAAAGAGTAAATGTTGAGGCCGGGTAGGGGCTTGATCAGGTCGGGCTTCGGCCCAACAGGCTGGGCGGGCTTTGGGTCCTGTAAAATACATTATAGTGTCTTTGGACTTCTTAGGGTCCTATAGAATGGATGCAAATATTAATATACCTTTATACACTGTAACCAGATGCAAAATTTATGTCTCATATGTTTGGGAAGGTTGCTGAATAACACCTTCAGATGTTAGCGTTAACATTGGCATAGCCCATTATGCATAAATAATGACATAGCCCATTTCGTGAATAATGGCATAGCCCATTGGCCCATTACCCGTGGCTCTTATTTTATGTATCTATGGCAGCCAAACATTGTAGTTGGAATTATCAGTTGGATGCAAATTAAGATTGGAGCAAGATTGAGACAATGATAAACCCTATAAGTTTCCCAACTTCATTCATCCTCATTCAGCTTTGCGCGACGATGATAAATAAAGCAAAAATCAGTCTGCCGATGTGGTCATAAGGAAATATCCATAACTTCGTTAAAATTATAAAACTTGTCCTGTGTACAACTAGTAATAGAAAATCACAATTTAAGATCTTTTAGAACATGGCAAATATCTTCAGCACTTCCCTCAAGTGTAACTTTCTTGCCATTCTCTTCAACCGTTGCTCTCATTTTAGATGATCTTGCTTCGTCCTCAATGGACAATTTGCTCAATTTCTTCTCTACATGACCCGCAACTTGTGGTGCAGACACAAATAAATTGCCCAATTTCTTCTCTGCATAAGCCGCAGCTTGTGGTGGAACCACAAATGAAGACGGTGGATCTACCAACGGAGAATGTCGAGGTGGTGCTACGATAGCGTCTAAGGCATCATCAAATGTAGGTTATGACTTGTATTGTGCATTACGCACACAATTTACCTGAGCATTGCATTCTTCCCAAGTAGTGTAAATGCCCGGTTGGGCACCAGCCCACACTACGTAGTACTTCATTAACTACATCAAAAGACAATAATAAATAAATAAATAAATCAAAGAAACATGCAGCCTCAAATAATCAAACACCAGGATAACTGATGCATATTCCAATCTAAATTTCCTTTGGCTTAAACAGAGGCAACACTCTCATTCGGACAACTGTCAGCCACATATACTACCTAAAGATACAGTAGCTAATAAAACATACAAAATACTAGAGAAGAAAAACTAAACAATTTTTTTTATTTATTTACACTTTAGACACACATTCTTCCCCGCACACTTGAACTTAACATTGAAACGACAACAATATATACATAACCGACAAAGGCAAGGGCTTTGCAATCCAAAGCTTAGTGTCAAGCCAAGCACCATCGTTAAGCACAATTTCTCCCACAAAAAAGTCTCATCAATCAACACATTATTCACAATGAAAGAAGATTAATATAAACATTGGTATCAACATGCATCAAGAGTATAGAAGTGTATGATCAAATGCTTAGCCATTGCAAATTGCAAAAATGATGGCTAAGCAACATGAAGGTACAACCGCAATAGTTCCCTTAAAACATGAGGGGATATAAAATAAACCGAACAACTAAAACTAAAGAGCTTAAACTAAACAAACTAACACTTCTACACAAAACAAACAAAGTCTTCAAACATCATCATCATCATCGTCTTCCTCATTATCTCTGGAGGGTGGCACAAAAGGTGGTCGAACGGGAGGAGCTCCCATCAAATCAAGGCAAGCCATGATTGTGTGGAAATGACTCATGATTTCCACACTTCTATGATTGATTAGTCTCGCCACAATTCTAGCATCTTTACCTCTCAAAGATGAGGTGTCAAAGGGACTCAAGTAAGAGTTATTGGGCACACTAGAGAAAGGGGAGGGGTCACTATGGTGAGCATTCAAAATTTGAGATTCACTCCTAAAAATGATCTCATTAGTCAATGAGGGGTACACCTCAGTCCACTTATCAACACTCAACATTTTGGGAACCTTCTTACTCAAACACAAACGTGAGATAAGACAAGGGAAAACCAATGGAGATTTAGACGACCCATTTGCACAATTCAGAATGGCATCAAAGATAATCTGGTCAAATGGGATAGGCTCATTTTGCACCATAAGAATAGTGACTTGGCTACCAGACAGGGGGAGCTCTGACTTTTGGATAGAGGGACAAACATTATGTCTAACAAATTGCCAAAAGGATTCTTTGTGTTTGTAAAACCCACCACATGTGTTTGAGTCGATAAGATTCTATGTTGTGGCACCTTGACACGGATTAGTCTCTAGGCCTATAAAGCATTTAAGGAAACTGTGTGATTGCGGAACAAAAAAAAAGTGTTTGTGAAATCACTCGCTCTTCACTCATTTCGTTATCTGTATATTGCCCAACTTTCTTGAAGATCGATGCAAGATCGATCTCCAAAAAAAAAAATTGACGATCAATCTTTCAAATTGGGAAGATCGCGACACAGGAAGCTCCAACAAATGAAGGAGACGGTCGTTTTAGTTCAGGAAAAATGATATGGAGGAGTCGTTTAAGTTCTGGAAAAATTATATGAAGGGCGTTTTTTCGTTCCTTCCAACACCAAATAGTTAAGCATGTCTTAATGTACCCGGTTTCTCTCCAAACTGAGAGACAAATAAGTAACGTCTAACTATTTGTTTTTTATTTCCACTCAGATGGTCCGAATTTCAACTGTTTTTTCATTCCTTTTAAAGCCAAATAGTTAGGGGTATTTAGTTGTATGTGGTTTCCTTCCAAACTGAGAGACTTAAAAGTAACGTCTAACTATTTGTTTTTTGTATTTCCTCTCAGTTGATCCTCTGAATTACGTTTTGTGTTTAACGGATAAAGAAAAAAAAAAAAAAGAAGTTTAAACTGCAGGATTAACTTGGGAAGATCGCGACACAGGAAGCTCCAACAAATGAAGGAGACGGTCGTTTTAGTTCTAGAAAAATGATATGGAGGAGTCGTTTAAGTTCTGGAAAAGTTATATGAAGGGCGTTTTTTCGTTCCTTCCAACACCAAATAGTTAAGCATGTCTTAATGTACCCGGTTTCTCTCCAAACTGAGAGACAAATAAGTAACGTCTAACTATTTGTTTTTTATTTCCACTCAGATGGTCCGAATTTCAACTGTTTTTTTGTTCCTTTTAAAGCCAAATAGTTAGGGGTATTTAGTTGTACGTGGTTTCCTTCCAAACTAAGAGACTTAAAAGTAACGTCTAACTATTTGTCACACCCCAATTTTCGAAGGATAAAATTTCAAAAACTTAGGCATGATAAATCCTAAAAATAATCCTAAAACTCTAACATTAAATCCCAGATACCCAACCCATTTACTGGATAAATGAATGTCAATATAAGCCCAACATGGAGTCAAATATTTCCTATCCATTGTTTACATCAACTTGAAAAGTCAAGTAAAATGAACCGCTCACTTAGAGCTTAAAAACAACCCAACAAATAAAAATGAACAAAAGAGTCTAACTCTAAGGTGGCAGCTCAACTTCTACATCTCAACCATGTTTAGTCCTCACCTGCAAGATCAAACCCCTACACCATGGAATGGTGCACCGGGTTGAAAGAAACAAACCCGGTAAGCTTTTGCAAGCCTGTATGAGTAACCTTAAATTCCATAAGCACTCTTAAATAACTAATAGAACACTTGCATTGATTTAAACCAGTTGAAGGGCACATAAACAATCAATGAGATTAAGGCATATGAAATAAACCAGAAAATTACTGTAAAACAAACAATTGAAAACATAGTAATCCCTGCGCATAGCTTAGTTCAGGTAATTACATTGAGACCAAACAAATATAAAAATAGTGATCCCTGCATAAAACTTAGTTCAGAAAAATCACTAGAAACACTAAGAAAATCAAATTAGAATCACAATAATTAAATACGAAACACACCATTAACAAAAGACCATTAGCAATACCAATTGCTTGACTACAAATCTCAACATCAACCACAACATCTACTCAAGATCATCACAAAATCATCTACACAGATTCATCACACATATCACCACACAGGTCAACACAAGATTATCTACAAAGATTCATCACACTGATCACCACACAGGTCACCACACAGGTCATCACACAGATCATCCCCAAACAACGATTACTCTTCTCCAAATAAACTCAAGGTCTCAATCATAAACATTTCCAAATTACGTGTTCTAACAGCCCACCGATTCTCAACAAAAGACACACACTAAAAAAAACAAGCCCATAGCCATGAATCCTTCCCAAACCCATTTCTTAAAATGAACAAAACATTTTACGACAAATGTGAACCTGTCACATAATTTCACCAAGCACAACAACTTCCATGAACATATATATATATATATATATATATATATATATATATATATATATATATATATATATATATATATATATACCATTAACATCAATATAGCTACAATCGGGAATGGCTCAAGAAAATTTATAAATATCAAAAGAACCCTTTTTACTTACCTGTGAACCGTGGACGATCAAGTTCACATGATTTTAAAATAAAACATTTCACTTACGAGAGCACAATTCCCCAATTAGCAAAATCAACAAAATATGTAAGGAAAATCGGTTCCTACTTGAACCTAAGAAATGTTACTCACCTTAAACAAACCTCCCGCTGCGTGTTCTCTTAGTAATAGGTGAGATGCAAACACGTATCGTCAACCACCTAGAATAGAATCTCCACTTAGTAACAACAAAACAACATAATCCGACTCGAACCAATACTCAAGTCCTAACCTACAAACTTGTCACTCGAGGCAAAACTTCTCCCTATACCAAGAAAAGGTTGCCTAAACATCCTACACAACCTACAAACAACTAACCAGATTTTCTAAAACTTGAAATACTCAAAATGGAAACCGAACAAAACCTAGCACCGAGTGGAACCCTAGCATGCATTATCGGTAACCAAAACTTACAAACCACAGATCAACAAGTTCGTATCAACAAGCACTACCTAAACAGCACACCAAACACCATTGACAACACCGAACGCGCCGCCACGCGCCACCGTAGGCGGCGGCGGGTGGCCCCACGCGCCACCCTTCCAACCATAGAATTTGAACAAACCCCTAACATCAAACTTGTAGAATGAAGAGAGAGAAGGATCTTTTATACTTGAGGTAACAGCCAATTCGGTCGGAGCACGCCGGAAAACTCGCCGGAATTTCGAAATTCACCACCGCAACTCTACACCGTGAGTTGAGCTTCAAGACCACCGCAAGTCGAACCAAGACGCCAAGGAGGTTCTATCCCGACCGGTTGCAGGCCACGTCGCCGCCGCCGGAGGTGAGAATTCCGGTCGGGTTGCAACCCGAGCTTTCACCCTCACTGTGGCGCTCGAGTAGCTTCGATCCGCTCGAGTCGTCCTCACTCACCAACACATGGAGGATTGCGCCGAGGAGAGGAAGATTTTTCGACCGGTGCCGTCGTCTGGGTCGGCCGGGAAAATCGGGTCGGGTCGTCCGGGTCCGGGTCGGGTCGACTGGAGAACTTTGATACTGAAGGTATCACGAGACAGAGGAGAAGGAGAGGGAAAGAAATAGGTTCTGGAGAAAATGGAATCCTAAACTTCTTATTTAACCAAAATTTCTCATTAAGCCATGAACTTCCGCTGACCATAACTTTCTCATACGAAGTCCGTTTTACGCGTGCCACGTGTCTACGAACTCGTATCGTCGTGCTCTACAACTTTCGTGAAGGAAGTTTCTCAAGAAACACAACGAATAAAAAGTCAACTCTATGACCCTTAAAGCAAGTAAAACTGCTTCGGTAAATTATGCATCTGAACACTTCCGCTCTTCCTTCGAACCTCAAAACCACAACCAAATAAAATTAGAAACCAATATCTAATTTTCGGGGTATTACACTATTTGTTTTTTGTATTTCCTCTAAGTTGATCCTCTGAATTACGTTTTGTGTTTAACGGATAAGGAAAAAAAAAGTTTAAACTGCAGGATTAACTCTGCAAGATCAGGCGGATGAGTTGTTGCAGAGAAGAGGAAGACATACCCGAACCTTTTCAAGCTCCAAACGAATCGAAAAAGAGAACAAACAGGACAAGCCTGTGATTTATAAACTTTGGTATCTCATGTTTTTAAAATATCAGAATGATATCTAATGTTTTTATTTCGACCTAACCTTATTTCGACCTAACAATGATATCTTGAGCCGTTAGTATCATTACAACGTCAGTTAGTTAGCAATTTTGAACTTGAAAAGACTAATGTACCCTTCTTTTTCTTTTTCTTTTTTCTAAGTTGTTTTCTCTTGAGAAAATTGTCCGAACAGTATCTCAATTTTCTCTACTTATAAACTTTGGTATCTCATGTTTGAAAAATATCAGAATGGTACTTCATGTTTTGTCCCTGACCTAACATTGGTATCTCAAGCTGTCAAATCTGTAATGGAGTCAAACAACTGTCAAATATTGAAAGATATTTCTGCCAATTTAACGCGTGACTCTTTATTTTCTTTAAATAGATATTATTAAAGGACCATTTCTGTGTTCTTCCACGTTTATCTCATCTTCTGTAAAAGTTTCTCTCTTCATCCTCAGTTCATGAACCCAAAATGTCATAGGTTTTGAATACAGAGGGTTGGCTGACGACAATATTTAATCAGAAAGTGGAGATTATTGCAGCCATTTCTCACAACATCTTCACCTGGATTCCATCAAGCTGCAAACACGAGTTTAATGAAAGAAAACCAAAACCAAATCTCATATCGTCTTACTTTCATTTCATCATATTATCAAGCTAGGATCAATCTAAATCTAGTAATCAAGCATCGAAACGGTTATTTCGATGGTGATGAAAGAGGGTTATCCCCATCGTGATCATAAATTTTCAATTCCTATGCAATATGTTTTCGATTTTCTTCTTCTACTTAACGACTCTGCAATTTTTTCAGAAAGAAACTATAATCTCAAACATAATCACTCATCAAATATCAATCTCTTATGTGATAACAATCAAACAAAAAAAAAAAGCTCCCACGAGCTTTAGTCGAAGAGCTAATCTCTTTGATCTGGGCTACATCCTTGAGTTAACATAAAATGGGGTATTTGGAAAAGTTTTAACAATATCATGAGTTTCCATATGGTGGTGTCACTGACAGGTAGATCAATGGGAGAAAAGTTGCTCAATTAGAGCTTCACGTAAAGATTGAAGATCTAAAGGGAAGGATGAGATTGGTGTCTAGTTATTTCTGGGTTCCCGTATCATATATGGTCACAGAAGGAAAAACTACTGGTCATGAAGACAAAATCACCCTTCCATATTTAATAGGTATCTAACGCCGTTACAGAGTTGACGGCTTGAGATACCAATGTTAGGTCGGGGACGAAACATGAAGTACCATTCTGATATTTTTCAAACATAAGTTACCAAAGTCTACAGGGAGAAATCGTTGAGACACTTCGGACGATTTTCTCTTTTCTTTTCATATAATAATAAAAAAGGGGAAGTTTTCATTTGTTTTTTTGTTTAGTGAGTGCGACGACGTGCTTTGTTGCAAATCCTCACCTGTACCACCTCCTTCATCGGCACCCCATCATTGACCGTCCTTCCCCACAATCTCGCACCATGATTCCAGTTTCCACCCCCAACAACTTCATTAGCCACTCGTCCTTAAACAATTTCAATCAAAGTTAAAACAATTCTCTTTTTCCACCCAACATAATCTTGCTAGCAAGAAAAATCTTGCTATCAATTATCAGATTGGTTCCTATTCCAATCTCTCACCATTAATATGAATTGCAATTTGCAACTTCAGACAAAAAATAATATATGAATGGCATGTTGGCAACAATAGCCTCAATAATATCAGCAAAACAAGAAAACAAGCAGGGGATTGAGGATAGAGAGCTTCTCGTCGAAGGCGATGGTGGCTGCTTCGAGGCTATTGCACACCTCGAACCGGGTTTTGGAGATGGAAACGGAGTAGTCGAATGACGACATGTTTGCCGTAGTGGAATTGGGACAGGTGTGGAATGGGTTTTATCCGACGAGATTTTGGGTGGTGTGGTGAGGAAGGTGTTTGCGGAGTAAATGGTGGCCATTGGGGAGAGAGAAAGAATGATGAACATTGGCACGAAGAAGAACCCTTCCAGGCAATTTGTCCGTGGCATGGAATTGTGGATCTTATCAAAGAGAGAAAAAAACGAGTCTGGTAATCAAACATGGCAAGTGCACTAGGAAAAAAGAAGGTTAGGGCATGTAATGACAATGATATCCTTAAAAAATAGTGGAGTTAACGGAGCAAGCAAACGGCTCCACGTTCCACTTCATCAGATTTTGAATCACTTCAAAAGGCATTTTCGTCCATTTAATTGACATAATAATCACTTCAAAGAGAAAATGGAGGCGCAAGGGCACTAGGAAAAAAGAAGGTTAAGGCATGTAATGACAATAATATCCTTCAAAAATAGTGGAGTTAACGGAGCAAGCAAATGGCTCCACCTACCACTTCGTCAGATTTTGAATCACTTCAAAGGGCATTTTCGTCAATTCAATTGACATAATAATGCTAGAAATAAAATGGAGGCGCAAGGGATCCAACCCATGACCTCTCGAGCACAAATGACCAATGTTACCACCATGCCGGGTTACGCGAATGTTGTTAAAGGTGACATCAGTTATTTATACCTTTTTAATTTTTGGAGTCAATCTCTTAATAAATAATCTTTAACAAAAATTGATTTCATTAACCCACTTTTATTAATGTAACATCATTAATCTTCATCGAACAATTTATTAAAGATTATTGCCCAATCCAAAAAAGCAAAGAGTAGTCATGATTAACCTAGTAAATTAGATTATTTTTACGGTGATGTTATTAACATATATCTTTGGCTTTTTAGCCAATTTGCTACCCTAACTTTTACTATGGTGTCAGTTTGCTACCCTAACTTTTTTTCCTGCCATTTTCCTACCCTAACTTTCGTAAATCAGCCGAATTGCTACCCAACCGTCAAATCGTTCAATTTCTGTTATGTTTTCCGTCTAGTGGCTACATGTGCTTATCACGTGAGGGGCATTTTCGTCATTTAATTAGACTTCCTTTAAACCCTCACACATCTCCTTCGATCCAGTCTCTGTTTTTGAATCGTATTCTTCATCTCCTTCGATTCAGTCTTTGTTTTTGATACAGATGAGAGAATCAAACAGATGAAACAAAAGATGAAAATCTAGCAAGGAAGAGATAGGATAATTAGAAAATTCGGTACTCCAACATCGAAAATCAAATCCCAAATCGATTTTGGTAGTCTGGGTTCAATTTGGAAACCTAAGAGCTTTGACGACGTATTCGCGGGATTTCGTTTTCTATCAATATGGGGGACAACGAAAACTTTCCTACACTCTGTAAGTGCTCAAATTTTCAATTTGTAAGTCTATATATTTCTCCCAATTGGGGGAATTTCAAATTAGGGTTTATATGTAAGTTTGTGTATTCTCTTGTTTAGATTTCCGTTGGTCCCATATTTTTGTGTTGTTCGAACTAGATTTCATGAAAGTGATATAGGTTAATACTAGATTTCAATTATTTTTTTCTTTTTCTTTTTACCTTATAGCTCTTCATGATGTGTCTGGTGGTGTTTTGGAAGAGTCTGGTATTTATGATGTTGATTATACTGAATACACTAATGACGAATTGAATGAAAATGAAGACAATTATGAGATAGATGAGGACCCTGATGATAGAGATTTTTGGATTGATGAGCATTATGTACAAAATGTAGAAGAAGATTTGAGGCAATTTGAGAAGATTGTCGTAGATGAAAGACCATATGATCATCATGTAGAATTTGGAGAAGATTCATCTAATTATGAAGGTAGTGATGACCTAGGAAGTGTTGATAGCTCCTCCTCTGATGATGAAACTCAAGTGAGAAGGTTCAAAAGAAACACTCCGAAGTTCAAAACATATAGGAGGGAAATTGATTTGAGGCATCCCCAAATTACATTGGGATTAGAGTCTCCTAGTATGAAGGAATGCAGAGAGGCTATAAGAGAGTATGCAATATGCATTGGGAAGGCCTTAACATTTGCAAAAAACTTCCCATATAGGGTGAAGGTAGAATGTAAAGGTGTTGCTGCAACAAAATGCCCATTCGTATTGTGTGCAGGCTTTGTGGGGAAAAAAGGTCCTACTGTGAGGGTAAAAGAATTTGTACTAGAACATTCGTGTGGAAGAATCACCAACAATCGCTTTGCCTCTTCTACTTGGTTAGCTTCTAGGTTTGATCAGGAGATTAGATTGAACCCTAAAATGAAGGTTGGTGATTTTATTACTACAGTGAAGGACACGTATGGCATTATAGTGACCAAAGATCAAGTCTACAAAGCAAGACAAAAGGCTGAAAAGAGTATTCAAGGAAGCATTAAAGAGCAATATGGGCTGCTTCGAGATTATGGAGAAGAATTAATGAGAGTTAATCATGGAACTACTGTAAAGTTCAAAACTGAGTTGAGGAATGACGAACCTATTTTTCTAAGGATGTATGTGTGTTATGGAGCACTTAAGATGGGTTTCCTTGAAGGATGTAGAACTGTTGTTGGTCTTGATGGGTGTCACATTAAAGGTCCGCACAAAGGACAGCTTTTGAGTGTTGTTGGTATTGATGCTAACAATGACATGTTCCCAATAGCATTTGCTGTTGCTGAAATAGAGAACTGAGATAGTTGGACCTGGTTTCTTGAAATTTTCATTGCTGATATGGGGATCCAAGATGGTGGAGCTGGTTAGGTGTTCATAAGTGATAAACAAAAGGGCTTAGAGGCAGCAATTAAAGATTTGGTGCCGAATGCTGAGCACAGACATTGTGTCAGACACTTATATAACAATTTCAAAAATGATGGTCATGGTGGGCTTGCATTAAAGCAAACAGTGTGGGGAGCTGCAAAGGCAACAACTATTCCCTGGTTTGAAGAACAAATGGATCTTTTGTTGAAGCAATCAAAAGACGCATGAGATTGGTTCCAGAAACCTGGCAGGACACCAAATCATTGGAGTAGATCACATTTTACAACTCACCCAAAATGTGATATTCTTCTTAACAATTTATGTGAAGCATTTAATTCTGCAATCATACCTGCAAGGGATCAGCCAATATTGACCATGCTTGAGAGGTTAAGGATTTATTTGATGCTGAGGATGGCAAAACAAAGAGAGAAAAGGTAATTCTGCAATCATACCTGCAAGGGATCAGCCAATATTGACCATGCTTGAGAGGTTAAGGATTTATTTGATGCTGAGGATGGCAAAACAAAGAGAGAAAAGGTGGACACAGGAAGTAGGCCCAAGAATATTTGATGTTGTTGAAAAAAACAAGAAGGATAGTGACTCATGCATCGTTGAAATTTCAATTAGAGGACATTATGAAGTCACTCATCTTTATGGAAGGAAGTTTTATGTAGACTTGGAGAGGCGCACTTGCTCATGTCGAAAATGGGATCTTTGTGGCATTCCTTGTTCACATGCAATGGCATCAATATGTTGGATGTAGAGGAATCCATTGGATTATGGTCACAGCCTTTACAAGAGAGCAGCATATGATAGAGCGTATGCTCGCTATATATGCCCCATGTCTAGTCAAGATCTATGGCCTAAAACTAGACAACGAGCCATTAGACCTCCAAAATATCACAAACAACCTGGAAGACCAAAGAAAAGCAGGATTAGAGAGGCAGGTGAGATCCGCAAGGGTGCAACCAAGTTGCCAAAATGCAATGTTATTATCATTTGTCGGAGATGTGGGGGTGAAGGTCACAATAGAGCAACATGTCCTCAGGTTAGTCATTTGCACTATATTATATATCTATGTTTATATGTATAGTTATATATGAACACATCTAATTACTGTGTACTTTTTTGTGGGGTTTAAAAGTTTCTGATATGGCTTTATAATTATATGCTAATTTCATGCATGTTTAGAATTTGGTTGAACAAGTTCAAGGTAATTTCTCCTCACAGACACCAACTCAAGTGAGCACGTCAACACCAGCCAACACACCAATTCAAGCTAATGTGACCTCAAGAACACAAACTCAAGTGAGTACACTGACTGAAGCCAACCAAATTTCTTTCTATAATAATGCATGTTTAGAAACGTTTATTTGATCTTTGTAAAAAAAAAAAAATTGTATATTTGTGGGCAGGGTATGTGTGGAGGTAAAGTTGGCAGAGGAGCTGGCAGAGGAGGTGCGCGAGGAGGTAGAGGCAAACACTCTTCAATAGGTACACCATCAGGGCCGTGGAGGCCATAGAGTTCATGAAACTTCAAAATCTAGTTATAGGGTGACCATTTTTGTGATATCCAAGTTGGGATAAAAACATATAATTATAGGCCTCTTATGTAGAGACTATTTTGTGTAGGTTCATTGATCTTATTCTCAAACATGTAAGATAAAACTATGTGATGTTTTTGTTTAATTTGAGTATGATCATGGATTGAATTGAATGATATCATTTTTTTTTTCTTGTCCCATGTATAAGTGTTTTTTTTTGGTTAGGGTCTCATCCATAACTTGAAAATATAGATATATCAATTTATTTAATTAAATGACGAAAATGCCCCTCACTAGACGGAAAACATAACAGAAATTGGACGATTTGACGGTTGGGTAGCAATTCGGCTAATTTACGAAAGTTAGGGTAGGAAAATGGCAGGAAAAAAAAATTAGGGTAGCAAACTGACACCATAGTAAAAGTTAGGGTAGCAAATTGGCTAAAAAGCCTATATCTTTTTGTTATTAACACACTACATGTGTGATGAGAACCAATCATTAAACACATTTAAGTGACAAGTTTATAAATGAAATTAAAATGTGTGATAGGATTATAGGGAAATAGATGAAGTGTATTAATAACAAAAATTAGTGTTTTAATAACATTAACCTATTTTTAATTATTAGTAAATTGTCAATATAGATTTTTATTTATTTTTTATCACGAAATGTCAATATTTTTATGTAAGTGTGTGTATCTGCATCAAGTCAAGTGTCTTTGAATCATTATAAAAAAAAATAAAAATGTCTTTGAAAAGAAAAATACTGATAGCACCACCAAAAAAAAAAAGGCTGATGATTATACTTTGACGTCTAAATATTGGTGAAGATACAATCATACTAAATGCAGAGCACAACCTGGTGGTATGGTTGATTTTGTACGCGAAAGAGGGTCAGGCTTTCGATTCTCCTTGCACGCACTTCAGTTTTATTTCTTCAATTAAGTGATATACTGAATGGTCTAAAATGCCCTTCCAGCAAACTGAAAATCTGATAAATAAAGTGTTTATCTGATATAAAAGTTCATCGTTCGAGACATTTCCTCGCAATGTTTCAAGCAGCGCCATTCACTGCTGATTCTGAGACAAACCAATCTAATGCTGTTGAGTTTATTGAGCTAACATGTCAAGCAGCAGAAAATCACATGTTTATCGTTTGAAGAAATTCTTGTTGACCCTTACTATATAGAAGCAATAATAATGAATGTTCTCTTATATCAGAAGAGAGTATACTAACAAAAACATACAGGGTTAAAATTTTACAATATATGCTCGGTATCACTAAAATGTGAAGTAGGAGACTAGGAGTGTCTATCTGCCATAACCCAGTGACCTTGAATATCTAAGATCCTCAGCATCAGATGGATCCCAGTCTAGTGTCGACGAAAGAATTTTCGATAGAGTACCAGAAGCCTGAGCCATGGTGGGTCTCGAGTTCAACTGAGGCGCAACGCAGCTCTTAGCTAACTGAGCCATTGAAAATGCCAGGTCCAAAGGGTACTCGCTTTTCAGAGAAGGATCCATAAACCCTTTGATTTTGTCCCTCACATCATCTCCTTCAAGCACCACATTAATAGACTCATGCAGCAATGCGTGCTCTTCACCACCCAAGGCTGCTCTTCCAGACAAGAGCTCCAACAAAACAACCCCAAATCCAAACACATCCAGCTGCGGAGTGATCACTCCCCCTTCGATATACTCCGGCGCCATGTATCCTTTCGTACCCACCACGTGCCTCGTCTGTTGAAATCCCTGTCCTCCATCTTCATCTTGGTTATCCAATTCCACAGCTCTTGCCAAGCCGAAATTAGCAACCTTGGCTCGCAAGTTAGCATCCAGCAGAATGTTGCTGCTGTTGAGGTTCTTGTGGATTAATGGAGGCTCTGTGTAATTGTGAAGATAGTTGAGCGCACTGGCCACGTCATTAGCAATCTGAACTCTCTGCTTCCAAGACAGAGGACTAATGGCTGCTGAAGACTTACGTAGGCAATCCATGAGTGATCCAGAGGGTGCGAACTCGTAGACCAGATATGTGTTTCCTCTGTGGACACAGAATCCAGAGAGTCTGATAATGTTGGAGTGATTAATCCGCTTCAGTATGTTAACCTCCGGCGAAACGTCGCCGATCATCACCTTGACGGCGGCTTCGTCGCCTTCGAAGTTTGCCCTGAAAACGGAGGAGCCGTTGATTCTGGTGGATTCGCTGAAGAACTGGGTGGCCTTCTGGAGGTCGTCGAATTTGTAAGAGGTCAAGGACTCCACCGCGTTTTTGAGGCCGCTGGAAGAATACGCCGACCACGATTTCGTGGTGTCGTCGGAGTTTGTGGTGGTGGGTAGCAGCGAGCTTGGCGTGTAGTCACCGGAGCTTTTCAGACGCAAGTTGGGTTTGGGGTGTTGGCGGCGCTGACGGCGGCGGCGGAGGAAGACGAGGAGCGCGATGAGGAGGAGGAGGAGACAGAAAGCTCCGATGCCGACGCCGATGAAGACCCATTTTTTGGAAGAGCCGCCATCCGACGAGGGAGGCGGCGGAGGCGGCGACGGAGACGGAGGAGGTGAGGTTGGGAGTTGCAGTAAAAGCGGGGTGGGTTTGGTCTTCAGAGGAACCAGTAACGGAGTGAAGGGAAAAATTATGTCGTCGGACGACAAGTCGTTTGCCGCGAGCAAGGTGGATAGGTCTACTCCAAATCGTTGAGCTAAAGTTTCCGGGGCGTCGTTCCAGTCGACGAGGTAGGTGAGCAGGTAGTTAACGCCGGCGGCGGTCTGAGCGGCTGTAGGGCAGGCGCATCTGACGGGAACTTGCAAGACGAGGCCGACAGTGAGGTTGCGGTCGCCGTAAGGGTTCTGGTGCATGAGGGACTGACACGTGGTGAGGCCCTGGTAGGTGTTGTTGGCGACGCCGAAGTAGGTGTCGGCGGCGGTCTTGAGGGTGTAGGAGGCGTTGTGTTGGGAGTAGTTGCCGGAGCAGGAGCAGTTGACGGGGACGAGGACGGGGGTGCGGCCAGGGATGGGGTCGATGTCGGAGATGTTGTTGGCGGCGGCGATGTTGGAGGGGGTGGAGCCAAGGAGGTAGGCGATGGAGGTGGGGTTGTTGTAAGGGTCGATGGAGCGGAAAGTGAGGTAGGATGTGCAGGAGGGGGCGGCGCCGTTGCAGACGTAGCCGTCGGTGGAGTTGAAGTTGTTGTAGCAATCGAGCTGCTTGTTGGCAAGGTAGGTCTGCTGCCCATGCACCGCAGCAAGTAGAACAGAGACCACCGCTAACAGCATCAACTCCATCTTCATCTTCAGACTTGAGGTATTGTTCAGATAGCAGCAACCAACTTGGGTTTGATTTAGCAATCGAAAAAGAACCTGGGTTTGATTTGTATAACAAGACCTTTTGAAAGTCTGATCGAGGAGACGAAGCTTAGTTGATTATTCAACGCGTCTTTAAAGGACCAATACTGACCTATCATTTCCGGATTTGAATTTTCAGTCAGGTCCAAACGAAACCTTATATTGTTGTTAACTTTAAAAGAAATTGAGATTTGATTTACAAGAAGTCGTTGTAGTATAGTGGTAAGTATTCCCGCCTGTCACGCGGGTGACCCGGGTTCGATCCCCGGCAACGGCGATTGTTTTGTCCTTTCTTCTTTCACTCTACCAAAGCATAGAGAAGGGGTGTTTCTAGAGCTGTTTTAATTACAATTATGATTTGTCCTTTACTGTGCTACTGGTGCCATGTAAATTTCTCTAAGATGAAATTATCAAGGGAGGTCCATGAGACCATGACATTAGGAATGCAGTTTCGATTTTTTCCTCATGTTTCACCATCTTTGGAGATAAGAAGAAGCCTCAGCCTGTGAGCTAATTCTGCAACAATTATGCAGCGGTAGACATTACAAACCCATCTCGAGTATAAAATAAATTATCAAGACATATGGATGCAGATTGAATTAGCCTGTTGTCTTTCAATGGTAATCTGAAATACAAATCTATCTTCATCCTAGTGACTAACATTTGTCTTAGGCAATCTCGTTTTAGAGATTATGTTTCTCTTTGTAATACTTTGTACTTCAAATTGAACTAGCCGAAGGAAAAGCACACCCTTTGATTTTACAGACAAATATTGCAGTGCTGAGTTTCTAGCAAGACATTTTATATCAAGGATTGTGATCCCATAGTGATCGTCTCTCAACTTTAATGTTGAATGCCATTATGTGAAATGCATTTCAAAACCAAAGACATACAAAACAAATTCAAAGTGTGAAAAAATAAAACCTGAGGAGAGTTCTCCAAGCGTAGCTGCTGATATGTTCAGCCTGCACATCTCGACTTCAAAGGTTGGCCTTATTATACATCAGAGTTCAAACCCATCATACACACTTACAAATCCCTTGCCATATAAAGACAACTAGTTCCCCAGAAGCTAGAAGAATCACCATGGCTTCCAAGTAAGGCATTCTTTCAATAAATTCATAAATGGAAGAAATTGTTAAAGGAAGACGGTCAGACAAGGTGCCACGTTCTGTTTAATGTGAGGACACTTGCTTTGGAAGCAGCAGCCCCTAAAAGGACTGGTAACTGTTATGAGGCATGTGTGCTATCTAGAGTTAGAGTTTCCTTGTTCTGTCTCAGAAAAGTTTACTTATGGGTAAGTTAGAGCCATGTTTGGCTTGTTTACAGTTGCTTCCTAGCTAGGCAAATCATTGGTGCCTGTGGTTTGTCCTTGGACTGTGGTAGACTCATTTCCCTTAAAAAGGGGCACTTCTACAAGATATCAGACACAACAAGCTCAACAGAACAACAGAAGGGTCCAAAGCAGGCAAAACTAAAGCGGATATAAATCGACATCAAAGACACCAAGCTCAATAGAATATAGAATATGCAATATATATAGGTTAACAGAAGGCTGGCGCCAAATATACATTGTGGTCATGTTTTCACTGCCAGTGCAATACAAATTTCTGTAACTCGTTCGTGTCACCCGTTCCTCCAAAGAGCATCGTTATATCTGCACATGCACCCTCAATCACTGGCCCAAGATATTTGATATTGATTTGTTGGCTATTTGGAAAAGCTCTTCCCTGTGGACAAGGAAGAAAATTTAGTGAGCTCCAAGCTTACTTGAAGAAATTCTATTATATATCTGCTACTTGTATTGTATACATAAATATTTGGCTGCACTACATGAGGCTACTGCTCGAAGTAATCTGGACAATTCAAATCTAATCAAAATTGCAAGTACGCAGACTTTCTCTTACCGGTCAGGTTTGAATAACAGATAACGATATATGAACCACTGAAACAAATAGAAAGGCATGTTAGTCTATGAACAAAATAAGAGAAAAGTGTAAACAGGGTAAATACAGATTACATATGCACACATGTATCTCATACTTACCGAAGAGTAGAGTATTCCAACAACTTCTAACACAGTTGGGAGAAGCGGCAACCTGTCAATTGCCTATATATGTAGATAGAGGATCAGTGACAGGGTGAGGAGCATTAAGCCATTAGAACTAATTTTTTAACTGAAGGCATAGGTGAAAGGATCTGCTAAAGATCTTTCATAGGAAGGAGGAATTAAGGGTGGCAAAATTTTGAATTTTTAATATCTCAGCTCCATCCCAGGCTCTTAAACTTGAACTCTTTATTATTTCAATTTCACACCCTTACTGAAGACAGATGAATATAAACCTCATACGAAGCTAGTACCCTCAAATCCAGTCTACAGTTACAAATTATGTACTTTCAGCAAACACCTTTGTTTCAAGAACTACATAGATGAGGTCAATGAAATTACCGTAATCAGATTCGCTGATGCCCAAAGACCTACAACAGCTGCAAATCCCAAACCGACAAGAGCTATTCGATCTTCAGAATTATCCCACTGTTATTAGTCCAATCCAGGTTCCAAAAAAAATAGAAGTAAGATTTACTCATTCTTGTGATTTACAAAAGGAGGAAGTTATGAACTGTGTACAAACTGGAATGAAAGTTGCATGCATATATACATGCTAAGCTAGACATATGACAACTTTCTTATACTTCTCCATCATAAAGATAAGTTCGGTTACCAAAAGGAAAAAGGGAAGGAGGAGAGCTTACAGCATTCTTAACAGAATCAACTATACTGAGTGAAGTAGAGGACTCGGAGCTATCCCCAGTAGCCCTCACCACAACAGCAACATGATTATGTCGCTCTGTAATGTAAAAGTTACACGCAAATGTGAGAGAGGAATGCATCAATGCATGGAATAAAAAGAAGCTATATCAAATTGCATTTCAACCCATAATCATCAATGAATAATGCTTATGCTTGGTTTCTGGATTCAACTACCACAAATTCGAAACACATATCAACCCTATCAGTTGGCAAAGACGACAATACTTGCTTCTGTTACTAGTACCAAAAGTTGACTTCTGATACACCTTTAGCTAGTTTGGCTAGTTTTTCAAAACCAAATACTCGTGTGATTCAATCCGTCCGAATCATATAGTCCAAATACCATAATTAAATAACTTTTTTCCTCCTAGCAAGTACCTTGGAAATAGATAAATGCTCAACACCCACAACCCTTTTAACACATTACCATGTTCAAATTTGAAGAACTAAAACACGTTGGAATTGAAGATATATGGGATTAAAGACCTTACAGAAATTTTCTATAAAATCTTTTCTGTGGATTACTTGACAGTTTTCACAACGACCACTGCATATGTCTACATGTATTTCATAACTTGGTACCCCTAAGAATTAAAAAATTGGGTATCATGAGTTCATGACCAAATTGACCCAATTAGCTTAGCTCCAACTTCAAACTTCAATCAGAATTTTACCCAAATAAACAATCTTGAACGTACAAATCCAACAAGACATTTTTACCTCGAACTCATCAAGCCAACTAATATTTCTCAAATAAGCAAACAAATGAAGCTAGTTTAGGAATAAACGTCGTTTACAGAAAGAAATGTAGTTGAACTGAGTGTGAGACTAAAGATTTAAGAAAAGAGGAAAAACCCAGAACAGCTGGAAGCTCACCTCTAAAGGAACACAGTGGTAACTTTGGTAGAGCAGTGAGTGAGGTATTAGTTCTAGCATGGGTCAGCAATGGAGGAGGCAAGCTTGCAATAATAGAAGCCATTTGGAGAGTCAGGAGAGTCGGAGAAGAAGAACAAAGATAGTCGTGAGTGCGAGAAATGGTCGTCTAGTCAACGGTTCTAGGCTTCTAGCCTTTTAGGCACCACACAATTTACGTTTTTTGTTTTTTGTTTTTTGTTTTTTTCTTAATCTCATATAATACGTCATAATCAAATTAGATTTCTTGAGCACCATTATCCATTAAAAATTGTGAATTTTTTTGCAAAAATATAGTTTAGGGTAAAATTCTCAAGATTGTTGGGTTCTCATAGGTAGCAAATAACCACTGTAAGGTAGTTTAGTGGTTCTTGTCCAGTTAGATGTGTTCCCCAACCTAGGTTGGAATCACGACACTGTCAAAAGTGGCCAGGGAAGAGGCTGCAATGCCCTGCTGGCTGTCCGGGCTCTCAGCGGATTAGTTATTGAGCTTAGGAATCCTTTGGGATACCCCGATCTTGAATCAAAAAAAAAAAAGGTAGCAAATTACAAAAGTTACAAATTTTCATTAAACTTCTTATACTTGAATTCTTGGTTTTTGAAAAGTATCAATTTTCTTGATGTTTGAACTTCTTAATGCCCTCTTTCTTGTTACAAATCTTGAATTTTGATGAGTGATACTACGAGTGTTAAGCTAGAACCTAGAAGGTGATGAAGTATAAAGTGTAGAGACAAAGAGATCTAGTAAGAGAATAGAGAATCATCATCTTATTAATTGATAAGAGCCCTTTATATAGGGAATTACAAAGTACCAATATGGTAATAATAAGGAATACATAGTCCTATTCTAACTACATATCTTGTTGGCATAAGGTCAATGCACACATATGAAATATCCTAAAACACTCTCTCATGTGCCGCGCACCAGTATGCCGGTAGTGCTGATATGTCGCCACGTTAAAAACCCCATCAAGAAACAAAAACCCTGTGGGAGAAAAACTAAACCTTGATCGTAGGAGAAAAAGAGTACAACGCACCCTTCACATTTGATAGTGACATGTATGTGTTAGACTCCCCTTGAAGTTCGCACCTTCCCCTGATCTTTACATCAGTCATAGGGCTCTTCATGATTCTTAATAATCACGGAAATTTCAATAATGTAGCATGTCAATGATCTTTAACATGTCTTCAAATATGGCATTGGGCAATGATTAACAAGATCATGTCGTATTGTCCTCAAACATGATCTTTTACACTTAGATTTTGAGGAGAAAGACGCTTGTGAACTCAAAATATAAGTTCATGCGTAAAATCAGATTTCCGCGCAGCATGACCTTTAATTACTAGAACAGCCGTAACTTATTCTAGGAAATACATATGAATGAACCGTAAACGGTTTTGGAAACTAGACTCATTTAGGTTTCCAACCGTATATTACACACATTTTGGTTCATTAGGAGCTGCTCACAAAGTCCCGTCGAAGTTGACTGTTTTGCCAAAATCAGATTCTCTGACAGATTCATCCTACTTTACGAAAACGGCCATAACTCACTCAATATGATAGGTATTGTTTACGCCTAAATTAATATTTTACTGGACAGTAAATGTCTATGTGAATATTAATTACATTCTTGGTGCATGTCATACCGGCGAGCCCAAGTTCTTTAAGTTTACAAGTGATAGCCCGCCAGTGAGACCACGCGAGCCGAGTTAGACTTCACGCGGAACGAATTTCACGCGGAACGAACTTCACACGGAATGAACTGCATGCGAACTGGACTTCACTTAGCTCGCGTGCGGAATGGACATAGGCGGACTACGCAGTTTGCATGGAACACTTAGCTCGCGTACGGAATGACTTCGCGCGAAATTACTATTTAACACTCCGTGTAGGCGAGGCGAGGCGAGCTGGCGAACCGGCTCGCGTAGGAGACTTCGCGAGGAAGAATCATGCGGAGTCCGCTCGCACCACTTTAATCGTTGAAGACTTTTACAAGTCTTTGATATGCTTCGGGCCAATCCCTGTGGCCCATTTAATATAAAAAGCCCTTTTAAGGCTCGCGAGCTGCAATAGCTCGTGAAATGGAAGCGAGCTTCAAAAGCACGCGAGATGGCATCCTGTGACAGCCCGCGGGATGAGGATATTCCTAATTCCAGTTCGCATAGGAGTCTACAGTTGGCAGCACGGAAGCAATGCCTTATGCAGAATGAAGTGTGCGAACTGGGCAGGTGTCACCAATTGGTTGGTTTGCATGGAGTAAACCGTGTCCTTGTCGATTAAGGTTTCAGAGTCCGACTTGGATTCTAATCACTTTTCTTCTGCCGCAAGTCAACTACTATATAAAGGGGTTCGAACCCTAACAGAAAGGTCTCTCTCTCAAACAATACACAAAAACACAATACAAACTGCAAACCAGTTACCCTTCGAGCTCCTCGAAACCCTAACCCTAAGCGCCGCCGCCTAGGTTCCTTCTTCAGAGCCCTCAGGACTCTACACCCCGGCTTCTCTCTGAACTCCCTATAGTTGCTCTGCTCGCACCGTCGTGAGTATCGATCGCTTGTGCTCGTAAATCCTCGTCTGAGGTGTCACCTGAAACCCATTCGCCTGATCAGAAGTCAAGATCTCGCTCACCATCAACCTTTTCCTCGTCCGCGAGGTGGCACGCCCGCAACTCCCCCTTCTCTTTGTTCGCTAGAAACCTCTGCTCCGCGCACTGAGGATCGTGGCCAAAACAGGTATAATCAAATGGTTGATGTCCCTGGAAAGTAGACACATAGACCTTTCCAATAGTATCAATTTCACCATTTTCCAGTAAGTGAGATTCCCTGTAGATCTCGTGGAATTTGACCTACGAAACTTAGCAGATTCTGATTTCGCTATTGATGTGTCTTTCTTATGTAGGGATAGAATAAACCTCAACCTTTCATACCATTAAATATTGAAAAAAGAGTTACTACCATTACATTGGCATTGCATGGGCGCATAGCTACACTTAGCTTTACAACTTTTCATAGTGAATGAGATGTCAAGTCTTTCGTATTGTGTTGAGTACATTGATGCGTCTTATTGTACTTAGATGGGAACTCCATCTCTTAATACATATTTGTCATCTTTCTTTAGACAAAACAACGGATCTCTCTTTAGAGCAAAAACTTTGACTAATCATGGAAGTATATGTAGGCCTCACTAGTTATAGAGCGCCTAAACCGATTGATGGAAAATCATTACCAATACAATCATCGAGTGCCTTATCGAGACCGTGTCTTCCCAAGATCTTTTTCATTCTAACTTCGGATGTTGATACATCTTGGCATCTCTTGATCCATCAAGAGTCTATGTAAATCCGGAATGAACACACAAAGACATAATTGACCATATCCCTTCCAAATCAAGTAGAGTCCATGTGCGTTTCAAAACCTTTAGCAAACGCGCGCTCCTGTGGTCTGGAGCCACTTGATTCAGATGAATGAAGTTTGTTTAAGACCTTCATGTATATCTCTTATCACATAGAGATGTTATTATGATCACATTCATAGGCTGCATGTTCAGTTATTCGGAACCTACAAAACTGACAAAGTAGTGGAGTGCAATGACATCCATTAAGAGAGCATATCTCATCGTAGTTGATCCCAATGCGTGTTAGTGAGAGACCTTGCGCCATAAGGTGAGTCTAAGCTCTTGTTCTCACTACGCTATCTAACAAAGGCATAGTTGATAGGATTTAGCTTATGGTGTCGGCATCACCTGCCCAAGGACCTATCTCTTTGTTAATACTGGATCGCATCTTTCCATTAGGCCAATTAACTAAGTTGATATCCATCAACAAAGGGTGGTTCGATAGTAGACTCATTATCCCATGTTCTCATGTACACTAGTGTAATACTTGTAGAGATCTTTATATGGATTGGATTTGACATTGAAGCGTCCCCCAACGATAATCACAATTCAGACTTCATGAGACAAATTTGAGTATCACTGATCAATGGATCAGGTTGTGCCAAGCTCACTTTCTTTCCAGTGCGAGAAAGTATCGAACCTAAGGGCCTCCCTCCTTTTGGGGAGCCACACGGCCTTGTGACACCAATTTTGCCACTATATGGCATCACCATATCACCATCCATGGTGATGGCGTCAAGACCAACACCTTTTGGTCGCGCCATGTCCTCTTGATAGGACATCAATCCTTGCAGACATATTTACAGCATGTGATCTCGTCACTTTAACACTTTAAGCATCTGGGATCAACATGAGACTTAGTGGGGACAAACCACGACAATTCATGTCGTTCCACTTGAACACTTCTGTTCTTATCTCCCCCAAACAACGGGAATATTGTCTCATCAAATTGACGATCCGCAATATAACGGTGAAAGAGATCGCCTGACAAGGTTTCTACATAAGCGGATATATAGGTGGAGGTTCATATCCAACCTAAATACTTATTCATCTCAAATGACCCATCATTGTGCACAGTGACATTGCGATTTGGCACTTAGAAATAACATCTAGCCGAGCTCAAAGATTGGAGATCCATTTCAATCCTGTTTGAGCTCAAGGATTGCAATTTCGTGTCAATTCTGGTACACAGTCACGAGCTATAGTACAATAATATACAATGATGGTGGGTCGTAGATAAATAGTAAAGCTGCATGCAAATATTGCATAGCCCCAAGACGCAATAGAAAGATTGGTGCGCATCAATAATGTTCGAGCGACAAGCTAAAGTTGCTTAGTTGTAGCCTCAGTGAGACCGTATTGCATGTGAACATGGGGTACATGACACTTCAACTTATATCCCGATAAACTTCTTTAAAGAATGGGTAGTGAGCCCGTAGAAGTATAAACAGGATAACCAGTAGATAATAATACGTGACTAGTGTGTTAACACTTCAACTAACACCATAAACCATAAAAAGGTGTCCGCAAGTTGGTTGTATCTATCTACATAGTTTGATGTAAGAACATAGTTTGATGTAAGAATGGAATGTTCACTTTTGTGTTATTTAGCTAAAAAATAGGCTTTCAAAAAGAGCAATAAGCATTGCAGGGGGCCAATGAGACATCGAGGGAAGGCCGGTGCACCTCAATTGCTTGAGGAATTGACCGGACGACCTCTAGGAAGTTGGAGCCGTGTTTGGGTGACGTCAATGTCCCTAGGGTGCCGCCATTTACAACCATGGCGTCACCATCATGCTTCATGGAGAAGCTAGATCCCGAATGTCTTCGTTTTGAGCGGAAGAATGGATGTCCATGAGAATTTCTCAAAATTTGGACCATTATATCTCTTCCAGAATGACTGATTTGGTCAAACCAAAGCCTATATGAGTCGGTGTCCCAAATATCATGTTTCGCGACAACATGTCATTCGATATTCGAATCATAGTGACATACAGTCCACTAGATTGACTCATAAACTTCTTTAAGATGCATTTTAGTCCGCATTCATGAGAAGGTATACACAAAAGAACTTTTGTTCATTCTCACAATGTGTTTTCAAATGAAAACTATTAGCAATAATGTCTTTAAAGCTCAACATGGTTCAGTTGCCTCTCAATGCATAGAGGGAATCTGTGACGTTGATCATGGTGCCATGAGGCATCAAGATTCAAGCTAAACCGCGTCCCTGAATGACCGGTATGATTCAATCATTGTAGTCATAGAAGATTTACAAGGTACAAAATCCAGAGATAGTTGCCGGTTTCTTAGAATGTTGTGGATAGTTCCACTATCTACGAAGCACTCAATGTCTCTATGAGACAGATCTACAAAATGAAGTAGATAAGAGAGTAAATAGTTCCACTTGAACCATTTAGAAGGATTGAAAGAAGCTACAAAAAGCTGCAATCCCGAGAGTGCATAAAAATTTCCGCACAGAATGACCTTTGCACACTAAAACAGCCATAACTTCTTCGTTAAAATAG
Source organism: Fragaria iinumae (assembly GCA_009720345.1). Classification (NCBI taxonomy): domain Eukaryota; kingdom Viridiplantae; phylum Streptophyta; class Magnoliopsida; order Rosales; family Rosaceae; genus Fragaria; species Fragaria iinumae. The sequence continues at coordinate 19,090,628 of CM019121.1, forward strand.
ATATGGACAAACCGCGAAAGGTTATGAAAACTAGATTCGTAGAGCTTTCCAATGAGATAAAGCTGACTATCTGGTTCGTCCGGAGCTATTCATAAAGCTCAAACGAAGTTGGCTGTCCAGAAGGGACAGATTGCTGTTTTTCGCAGAATTGGCATGTGCAAAGCTATGAAGCTTGCAGGAGGCGTGTAGGCTTTTGCCTTAGCCAAAAATGACATGTGTATGATCAAAACTAAGTCCTTTTGGTCATGCCAAGGTCGTAAACTCCATGACTAGTTAGCAAAAGCTCCCTGACATGAACATAAACTAACTCAGAGGACCTAGAGGATTCGATCATGATGATGATTGTCCAGTTTTGATATGTCTTCAACGTCTTTCGCAAGACAAAAATTGGTTTAATAGCGTAGGGGGATGCAAAATCAAAAGCTTTCGGTAACTCCAAGTCAGTATGACCAGACATGTCCGTGGAGGGTCGGTAGTGCGAGGCACACTTGAAACCACTATCTCCTTAATTTCAGACAATTCTAAGACATCACACTGAGCTTGGATGAGCCTAGTTGAATAATTGATGATGGAGAATCCGCTATAGGGTAGAAGACTTAACCGAAAACACGTTGGCGATCCTCCTTGAGGATGCAAGGCCATCTTCATTTGGAAGAGACTAAAACGACACAATATAACCATGTAGATTGTAAATATGCCATGATTCTAAGGACGATGTAAAAATATACATCTTGTTTGTAAATCAATACGAACCATAAGAGGAGAATGGTTTCATAACTTCGAAAAAATTCTCACGGGATTCATTATTGCTAATGTGAGTACATCGAGGTCTCAAATAGATGAAGGACGTCGATATGACGCCTTATTACATATAGCTTGGAAACAAAATCAATGTCTAGCCAATGACGTCAAAGTCAGGGGTAGCTAGAGCTGGATCCGAATCTTTGAAATTCGTGATCATGAGGATGACGTTATTGTCCTCATATTGATTTTCCGTACCTTTTTGTATGCATTCATAATTTGAAGGAGAGCTCGACAACTCTTGAACCAGTGATCCGGAGATCCACAACGGTTGCAGTGTCATGAGCTGGCATGAGTAGTTTTGACCAATTGGTGTCTAGATCGGGAGTGTCGCCATTAGGGCCGGCGACACCTCCCCCTATTTTCTAGACATTGACACGGCGTTTTCTGCTGTTGCCGTGACCCATATTGTTGTCTCCACTTTAGGGGACAATCCCAAATATGTTTATCACATTAGCATATATACAATTCCCGTTTGCAATTGTATCATCAAAATTAAGTCTTGTTGGTAATTCCAAACCAACTTGGAGGACCTAGAGAACTTAATGACGATCGAATCCGCTAAAGATTATAGATCATGATGTCATGGAATATCATCGACTAAGGTGGTAAGCAATCCACTTCACTTAATAACTCAACAAGTAGAGTTATACGAACGTTTCAAGAAACGCTCTATGTGTCACGCCCCGACTCTTAAATTTTACCTTATTTACTAGCATGGTGTTAACAAGAGTTTTACCGTCTTCGTCAATGAGTTGTGTTTTAATTGGTCCCTAGAGGAGTGTTGAGGGACAGATATTTCGAAAGAATGATTCGTAGGAGAAAAATATGACGACGGTAAAAATGGTAAATTTTAGCTAGTAAAATGTAATTTTTATTAGGGTATTATTTTTAGGGTGTTAATTGTTGGAATGGGTATATGGTGGTGTTGTGGACCGGATTGGGCCAAGCCCAATTTTCCTCTCTCTCTCTCTTATCTCTCTCCTCCCTCCCGATTCTCTCTCCCTCTCCCTCCGCCCGAAAAAGATTCCCGAGCCCTACCGCCGCCGTCCGGCAGCCCCAGACCGCCGCGCCGGTCCCAATCGATCGGTCTCCGACCCAGCTTCCATTCTAGACCGGTGGGAGCCGCCCTAGTGCCGCCGTGAGGGAGAGAAGCCGCCCGAAAGCCCCGACTGCTGTGGAGGTCAAGTCGCCGGAACTTCCTCCTCCGGCCGCCATAGCCGGAGCTGCTAGGCTCAAAAGGAAGCCCTCCTCCCGTGCTCCAATCCCTCCGAAGGTTTCTTCCCGATTCGGCTTGGGTAAGGAGAAATCGGTGTTTGAATTTTCTAGGGCTTTTATTTATGTTTCTGTTCGATTGGCATAGTTAGGCTTGGAATCGGTGTTTGTGCTAGTTAGGAATGTTGTAGAGGAGGTTGAGAGGAAGGTGCTGTCAAAATTTGATAGGCATTGGAGGTCGCCGGAGTCGGCCGCCGCCGGCGTCACCACTGTTTTGGGGTTTTTCATGGTTTTAGATGAGTAGTATTAAGGGGAGTTTAATGAAGTGAATTTTAGAATTTTTGGAGGAGTTTTGGATAGGTTTGGGAATTTTTAAAGTTTGGTATTTTTGGCAGATTAATAAGTTAAAATCCGGCCGTTGGTTTATTTATGGTTAGGAAGGTGGGAGGTGATTTTCAGGATGTCGGTAATTGTGGAGAATTATGGTTGGCAGTGAAGTTAAGATTTAGGGCGATATGCATGGTTGAGTGCGCGAAGCTCTTTTTTAATTATGCCTATTTTCTTTAAGTGTCGGTGTTTTATTTAAGGATTTATTTATGTTTTTGAAACAGGATGTGAGGAGGCCCGAGCGGAAGAAACCTCCGACCGACATATGGCTTAGGCCTAATTTGTGAGTGGACCTTTATTTTAAATATTATGCGTGCATAAGATTTATTGTTGAATATTTTACTTTTCTTGGAGAATAACCGAAATTGAGAATTTCGGTGAGTATATATGTTATATATGGTTGAGTATGGGAATAATATGTATATAATTAAATGCTAGCTAGCTATACGTGCTTTTTCGCCATAATGAGGTAAAATGCCATTATGGTGTGACGTGACCGTTAGACGCAATCGTAGTAGCCATATATGAATATAATAATTATTCATATAGGGAGTATGCACGTATATAAATACACCCGTCCTTTTCGCGCAATGAGGTAAAATTCCATTATGGCGTGACGTGAGCGTTAGACGCAAGCGTAGTAGCCTTGTATGAATTTCTATTTTCTTATATTTCTTCATAAGAAATCATACAAGGAGTATGACGAGTGTAAATACATACATATATATATATATATATATATTCTAGCCTGAGATGCTGTATTTTATTAAGTTTTGGAGACTAGCCGGAGCTAGTCAGACACTTGCCAGTTTTTGAGCTGTTGCATGCAGCATAATTTCTATGAAAATTAAATTGGGGAAACATAAATATTTTCTTTAAATTCATTTTTGTCCATTCACTCTAACGTTTTCAAATGTTTTCCCCTGGGCTCTTCGTTTTTAAAATGCCAGTCTGCAGAGTGCGGGTGCGTACTAGTAGGAGGAGACGAGGAATAGTCACCCATCTTTCAGTCACCTTTCACCAGTAGGTTACTTGCTTAACCTACTAGGGTATTTTTCCTGCTTTCGTTGTCTTTAGTAGCTCTGAATACTCTTGGGATTTATTGTATAATACTTAATAGAGTGTGCTAAGATTCATGTTATATTATTGGTTATTGTTATGGGTGATTCATGGATTCTCCGGTTTAGGGTTGTCCATTTTCAAGGGAGGTTTGCCGAGTCCTTTGGTAAATTTTCCTTGGAGATGGACCCCGCAGGACTTACCTCGGGTTTCAGGGTGAAATTCGGGGTGGGTCTTGACAGTTGGTATCAGAGCTCTAGGTTTCATTTCCTACCTCCTTAGCACTATCATATTTGCCTAAAAAGTACGTAGTTCCTATAGAGTGGTGACCCGACCGCGTCGGATTCATTAGCATTTTATGCTTTGGATACTATGTGTTATTGGGTATGTGTGATAGTTCTGTTAGTTTGTAGATAGACTACTAAATATCTCCTTCCTCAGGTACTATGCCTTATAGACACCGACCCTGTGTGGCTACCTCGACCAACGTGAATGAGGGTGACGAAGTTAGAGGATTAGTTGATTCCATTGGGAATATGCTGAGGGGTGTATTAGACAGGGTTCAGCACCCTCAGTCTGTGAGGAAGAAGGATGTCTCCGATGCTGGGGCAATTGAGTTCAAGGGTGCCAAGGGACCCCTTGATGCATACACATAGGTGGACAAGATGGAAAAGGCTTTTGAGAGCACCGATGTGCCGGGAGAGAAGAAAGTGAAGATGGTAGTGAATTTTCTGGATGACTCAGCGCATCATTGGTGGACTCTCGCTAGCAGAAATAATGGTGGTGCTCAGGACATGAATTGGGCGTAGTTTAAGACGCTCTTCTTGGGTCAGTATTTCAGTTATGCTCATCGTAGTAGGATTTAGAAGGATTTTCTGAACATGAAGAAGAGGGTTGATGAGGGTGTCATCGAGTTCGAGCAGAGGTTCACTACCTTGGGCTATCATGTGCCATATTTGGTTCCTGATGAGAGGACCAAGATTGACATGTTCATTGGGGCACTTGGTGGAGTGTATGCAGATAGGATGACAGGTGTTATTTACCCGACCTTTCTTGATGCGGTTAGTGCAGCCATGGCCATTGAGACTAGGGGAACATATAGTGCTCGGCCTCGAGATTTCAGTGGCCCCATTCAAGGTCCATCGAAGAAGCCTGCTTCCTCATCCGCTTCTGGATCTTCAGCTGGTAGTGGTTATAGCAGCGGATCGAGCTCTGGTGTGCGGAACAGGGCTAGAGGACGTTTCAGGAGACCTTTTCGGAGCCAGTTGGGTAGGTAGCAAACTGGTTAGTTTGGTGCTGGTGGCAGTTTCCATGGTGGGACTTCTGGTGATCAGACGTTTTCTTTTGGTCAGCAGCAGTCTTCTGGGTGCTTTGAGTGTGGTGGTCAGGATCATTTCAGGAGAGATTGTCCCTTATTGGCTCAGAGGACCACCCCTACTTAGCCAGCCGGTCAGTCTTCAGCCAGAAGCTCCAGTGGTGGTTCTCAGGGCGGTTCAGCAGCCAGGAGTGGTTCTCAGTAGGGTAGTGGTCAGCGTGGACGTCCCATGACTCGCGCTAGACTTCATGCTATGACCCAGCAGGAGGGTCGTACTTCTCCAGATGTCATCATTGGTACGTTATTAATTTTTGGGCAGCCAACTTTTACTTTAATTGACCCCGGAGCCACACATTCATTTATGTCTAGTAGATTTGCCCTCCAGGCCAATGTGCCATCATCGTCTCTTCCAGGCGAGTGGCATATGTCTCTACCCTCCAGTGAGGTGATGAGAATAAATTAGGTGTTTAGTGGTTGTGAAGTGTTGATTGAAGGGACTAAGTTTAAGGCGGATCTAATCCCTTTAGATATTGTGGAGTTTGATGTGATCTTGGGAATGAACTTTTTAGAGGCTTATAGAGCTACAAGAGTGATCAAACACACTCTTGACCCGTGAATAAAATTTCGAGATTTTTGTACCTGCATGCACAAAATCCCAAGCATAGAATGGAGATGGAGAAGGGAGGAAATGATTTTAGGGTGCTGCTAAATGTACCCAACAAAGTGTTAACTAGACCCAGCAATTAACATTTTTCCCTTATTTTCCAATTTTACCCTTATTTCAAAAACAAGCAAACAAATGAAGATATTTGCAGCAAATCGTTCATCCTCTGATGGACAACAATCACTACTCATTCCCCTTCTTAATTTCTCATGTAGTTAATCATTTCGTTCTCATTATTAGAATAGTTGCTTGAATTGATGGGTTCAACTATTAAATCGTTTTATTAGTTTGCTGGAGAAATTGAAAGGATTCTTCTTGATTGTAACTCGAAAACTGATTCAGTTGATTGCTCTATTAATTGATATTACAGTTATCAATTATCATAGATAACATGATCATACTGTATAAGAACATCTCAAATTTCAATAGATCAGAAAACCCAAGAAACATTCATAGAATTATTCTTAGTCTTTTTTTTTTTCTTTTTTCTTTTTTATCTCTTTCTGTCAAGATTCACCCCGAATTTCACCCTGAAACCCGAGATAAGTCCTGCGGGGACCACCTCCAAGGAAAATTTACCGAAGAACTCGGCAAACCTCCCTTGAAAATGGACAACCCTAACCCGGAAAAATATAGAACACCCTCTTAACCAAAATATTAATCTTCAACTCAATCCAAATAACCGAATAAAATAATACACAATTATTTTTCCGAAAGTATTCAGAGCTACTACAAGAAAGACAACGGAAGCTGATGAAAATCCTAATGGATTAAACAGATAACCTACTGGCGAACAGTAATGGAAATGTGGGTGACTATGCCTCGTCGCCTCCTTCTAGACCCCACCCGAACTCTGCAGACTGGGCAATTAAAAACGAAGGAAAAGCCCAGGGGAAAATATTTAATTACGTCAGAGTGAGTGGACAAAAGTAATCTCGCCAAACAAATAATATTTCCCCAAGAAAACTTCCAAGGACACGACTAGTTCCGGCTAGTCTCCAAAACTTAAACAAATACAGCCTCTCAGGCTAAAATTTAATATATCAGTATGTATATGCACTCGTCTACTCCTTGTATGATTTCTTTGAAGGGATAAAAGAAAACAGAAATTCATACAAGGCTACTACGCTCGCGTCTACCGCTCACGTCACCCCATAATGACATTTTTCCTCATTATGGGGGAATCACACGAGTGGATATATATATACGTGCTTACTCCTTGTACGAATCTATGAATGAATACGAAAAGAAAATAGAAAGTCGTACCAGGCTACGACGCTGACGTCTAACGCCCACGTCACCCCATAATGACATTTTTCCTCATTATGGGGGGAAATCACGTATTGCTAGCTAGCGTTTACTTATATACATACTATTCTCATAAACGTCAATAAATGAGTATAAACACCGAAATTCTCAATTCAGGATAAATTCCAACAAAAGAAATTATTCAACAATAAAACATTATTTAAAAACGAAGGTCCACTCACAAATTAGGCCTAAGCCTGATGTCGGTCGGAGGTTTCTTCCGCTCGGGCCTCCTCACGTCTTGTTCCAAAACATAAATAAATCCTTAAATAAAACACCGACGCTTAAAGAAAATAGGCATAATTAAATATGAGCTTCTCGTGCTCAACCATACCTATCGCCCTAAATCTTTACTTCATTGTCAGCCATAAAGCTCCACAATTTTTTCGACATCCTCAAAAGCACCTTCTACCTTCCTAACCATAAACAATCCAAAGGCCGGATTTTTAACTTATTAATCCGCAAAAAATACCAAACTTTAACAATTTCCAAACCTAACCAAAACTCCTCCAAAAATTCTAAAACTCATTCCATTAAACTCCTCATAAAAATCTCCACCAAAAACAATTTTTCGGCGGCTACGCCGGCAGCGGCGGCCAGCGACCTCCAATGCCCACCAAAATTTAGCAGCACCTTCCTCTCAACCTCCTCTACAACATTCCTAACTAGCACAAACTCCAATTCTAAGCCTAACCATGTCAATTGAACGAAAACAACAATAAAAACCCTACAATTTATTTTACCGATTTCTCCTTACCTAGCTCAAGAGGGAGCGAATCCTTTGGAGAGATTGAAGCATGGGAGAAGGGCTTCCTTTTGAGCCAAGGATCGCCAGCTATGGCGGCCGGAGGAGGGAGTTCCGGCGAGAAAACCGATTCGGCAGTCGGAGCTTCCGGGCGGCGTCTCTCCCTCACGGCGGCGCTAGGGAGGTTGCCACCAGTCTAGAACGGAAGCTGGGTTGGAGACCGATCGATTGGGACCGGTGCGGCGGTCTGGGGCGGCCGGACGGCGGCGGTCGGGCTCAGGAAACTTTTCCGGCAGGGAGACTCGGGGGGAGAGAATCGGGAGGAAGAGAGAGAAAGTAAAGAGAAACTGATTTGGGCCTTTAGCCCACCCGGTCCACCAACTCCATATACCCAATCCAAAATTCAACACCCCAAAATAATACCCCAATAAAAATTACATTTTACTAGCTAAAATTTATCATTTTTTTACCGTAGTCACATTTTCTTCCTTCGAATAATTCTTTCGAAATATTCGTCCCTCAACACACCTCTAGGAACTTTAGGACTATAAACTCAATGACGAAGACGGTAAAATTCTTATTACCACAACGTTAGTAATTAAGGTAAAATTTAAAAGTCGGGGCGTGACACTTTCAACCCAAATAATACATGATAGAATCAGAAAAGACGCATACTGAAAGAGAGAAATGAGACAAATGTTGTGGAGATCTGGTTTGGGTTCTAATTGATGTATAGATTCCAAAATTCATTGTTTCAATTGTTGTTGCTGGTCTGTTCTTTTCGTTCTTCTTTTTGTTTGAAGGGCATAATTGGAAAAAGAGGTGTTGTTGAGTCTAGTTAGCACTCTGTGTTTCAATTGTTGTTGCTGGTCTGTTTTTTTCGTTCTTCTTTTTGTTTGAAGAGCATAATTGGAAAGAGAGGTGTTGTTGGGTCTAGTTAACACCTTGTTGGGTACATTTAGCAGCACCATGATTTTATCATCCCGCAGTTATTGAAATTGGAAAAGTGTGGGGTTATAGTATTCAAATCGTGTTTTCTGTATTACAAATCCTAAAACAACGCAAGATTGCGTTCGGTGCAAGAGAATCCTAAAACAACAAAAACTCTATCTTAAATACGAAATCGCTTTTAGTCTATCTTTTCCAAAACAAGAGATTGACGTATCCGCTATTCTCTGAAAATTGAATCCTGAATTTGTGGAAACACAGGATACTGATTTTGCGAAAAAAAGAAGAAGAAGAAGAGCGGGAATGAAAGGCGGGATTGCGCGGGCGGGGGCGGGGCTTCAATCTTTGCTCAGTGACTATATATTCGTCGATCCCTTCTTCTCTGAGAATCAGATCTCGGTCTGTTCATCGTCTTCAAGAAACAGAGTTTGCTTTGACTATAGGTATTGAGTCTTTCTCTCAATGTGAATTTGCTGCAGTCCGATCTTCTCCTTATTCTGAATTTTACTGAATTTGCTTCCATGAATCTTCTTCAGGATACAAAGCTTTGTTTGGACTGTATAGCACAAGGTATGAAGACGCCCTTCCTTATGAATATAAGATTACAGTATCGTTGTTCTTATTCTGAATTTTTCTGCTATTATATTATACCCAGCCTCGTATATAACTATTTAATCCACAAAGGTACATATAGCTCATTTAAAAGTTGCTTTTCATATGTGAATTTTGGACGTTTATGGGTATATGGGATTGCTTGATGAATTATACATTTGGCTTCACAGAAGTTTGTTTCATGAATTTAAAGGGACATGCAATCAATCCCTTTACATGGTAGAGATCTGATTATTAATTTGCAATGTGTGTTTAGTACCTCCTGCTACTTGGCACTCGACTTTATCTAAAGTTCTAGCACTAGAAAGATAGAATTTTTGTTTCAGGGAATTGGAAGTACTATTTTTACTTTTAATTATGTCAGTCACTCTGCTCTTTATAAACAGATAGTTGCAGTACCAATCAGTTAGTACATCTTTAGATACAGTAGCTGATTATGTTTGTTCGGATGGTTTGAATAAAAGTTCTGGTATTCATGTGTCAATGATTTAATGGTAGTTGATGTACAGAACAAATGATTTCATGGTTTGCTAACTTGATGCTTTTTAGTACTGGTATATATATACTAAGTTTAAGCTAAATGGTCCAATGTGGTTTATTGAATGGCTTCTGTTTGTTTTAAATTTCTAATGAAAAGGCATATCATTCAGTTTGGTCATATTGATGTAGTGTTTCCATCTCTTTTAGTAGGTACTACAGATGATTATTGACATGGAAGAAAGTGACTCGGATAGTTCTTCAGACCTAGATGAAATGACACAACACATGATAATTTGTATGAACATTTATGATTACTGGTGTTCATACATAGACAAGGTTCCTTGCCATACATCGATCTTATCTGGAGCTGAATATGTGCAAGAATTGCTGAATGGGCATCCAGATAGAATTTATAACTCATTCCGCATGGACAAGCATGTATTTCAAAGGTTGTGTTACACGCTTGAGAGCTTAAAGTTTTTAAAGCATGATCGACATGTGGGTATTCAAGAAGCTGTGGGAATTTTGTTATATATAGTATCTCATAGTGAGCGTATGAGAATGACTGCTGAGCGCTTTCAAAGGTCAAAAGATATCATTCATCGACAGTTCAAGCGTGTACTAAAAGCCTTATGCATGTTATCACCACACCTTATACGTCCTCAAAGTCAAGGTGAAACCCCTCCTGAAATTTTGAACAATCCAAAATTTTATCCATACTTTGAGGTAAAGAATTATTTTGATTTTATGTACTTTTTTTTGTTGTTAATTGTTGTCTATAACGTCTATTTTTTTTTTTCGGTAGAAATGTATTGGAGCAATTGATGGAACTCACGTTGCTGCATGGGCTTCAGCTCATAAACAAACTTCATATCGTGGTAGGAAGGTCCTTGTTACCCAAAATGTCCTGTGTGCATGCTCCTTTGACATTGTTTTGGCCACGATCCTCAGCAGGGGTTTTGAGAGACGGTAGCAGTCAATGCTTCTTGGGAATGCGGGGCGTGTCACCTCACGGACGATGAAAGGAAGTGGGGTGCGTCGGGTCTTGACTTCTTGAACAAGCGGGGGGTTACCGGTGTCACCTCGCGGACAAGGAATTTACAAGCACAAGGCAATTCGATACTCACGGTGTCGCGAGCAGAGAAACCAAGGAGAGATCAGAGATCATCGGAAATAGAGTCCGGAAGGGCTCTGAGAAAAAACATAGGCGGCGGCGCTTAGGGTTAGGGTTTTTCGAGAGGCTCGAAAGTATCAACTAGGTTGAAAGTTTGTTTGTATTTTTTGTGTGTGATTTTGAGAGAGAGTCTTAAGAGTCTTTGAGCCCCTTTATATAGTAGCTTGTCTTCGGCCCGAAGAAAGATATTCATAGTCCAATTCGGACTCTGAAACCCAACACCGCAATGACACTGTTTCACTCACACGAACCAATCATCTGCATAACCCGTGTCCAGCCGCGTGGGTCGTTGCCTCCGCGTTGCCCAACTATAGAGTCCTATGCGGACTCAAATGATCTTATTCCGCGCGATATCACAGTCTTTGCGGAAACCTATATCGCGCGGACCGCGGACTCAAACCAACCCGCGAACTCCTGAAACTTAATTCCATCCCGCACGCCCCTGAAGCTCGCGAGAATTAAAAGGCTTTATATTAAATCGGGCCACCAGTATTGGCCCAAATGCTACCCAAAACTTATTATGCAGTCTTGGACCAAAATATCCACTGGGCTCAAACATTGCCCCTAGGTCTTGAGCTTTTGATTATCCAAAACATCTAAGCGAAAAAGCCTTTTAGAGCATGTTACGGAAATTTGAAATTTGAAAGACCCTGATGTATCGGCATTATCACGTCTCTTGATTGTAAAGACGTTACGGTTCGTCTCTTTAAAAACAAGAAACGGGTCCCAACATTTCGTCACATCATCCCTTACTTTTCCTTTCTGCAAACAAACAACCCTTTCGCTGCCGTCACCACTTTACCCAGAAACGATGCCTCCCAAGCCAATCGTCCGAGACCCAAATCTCAACATTACGGCGGCGATCGGCTGGTCTACCGATTTCGGTCGGCGTTTATCCGCGAACCCCCCTCAAGGAGCACCCATCTATTTCCTTGAAAACTGGCAAGCCCTACTCGGCCTGACTAACTCTCAGCCTTTCTCTGCCGCCGACCTCAATTCATACAACGATCCCGTGCGGCGCCCCATCTTTGCTCACCGTCGTGAACCTGGCGATTTCGCGACCTGGGCTCAGCAAGCTCGCTCCAATGTCAACATCCGAGTGGGAGAATGGCCGAACGCCATCGGCGAAGAGCGCGCGTGGTATGAGGCTCGCCTCCAAACCGACAGGTCGATCTGGGAGGCGGCGGGCATAGCTGAGGCTATCGCCTTGAGTTTTTCACTGGCTTCCTCTACTGACAGGGCGCCGATCGCTGCAGCGGCGTGTCTATGGAACAGCGCCACCAACACTTTCGATTTTCCTTTTGGGAAGATGAGTGTCTCTCTGCTGGATATTCTTGCTATTACGGGGCTGCCGATTCACGCGAAGCCATTCGCGTCAGGTGATTTTGCGACAACTGAGTTCACCTACACCTGCAACTTAGGAGCACGCCGTTCCCTAAAGGCCTCATTCCGAGTTTGGAGGAACTATTTCATCCAGCATGCAAAGCGACACGAAGGAGGTATTGCCTTCCTTGTATACTGGCTAAATAAATTTATTTTCTATGGTAGCGCTCACAAGCCTACAGACAAGCGGACGAAACTAGCCGAAGCCCTCTACAATGGAATTGAGGTTGGGCTAGGGCAACCCGTATTGGGTGCACTTTATCGGGCCCTGCACACACTCTCCTTGAAGCCTTTCCATCTGCCGGCCGGCCCGCTATGGATCATGGATCTATCGCTGCAGCTATATTTCCCTCTCTTTCGACGTTCCCTGCTAGCCTTTCTGCCAGAGGACCAACTGCTTGGGTTTGCGGTATGCAAAAGCCCGGCGAACCGCACTCCTTTGTCCTTCTTCGCCAGCCTATCCATCCTCTACAACCAATTGGAGCCTCCTCCCACCATAAACATGATGGTTAGCCGACATCATCCTGAAGTCTTAGCGGAGGGTTTCTTTCCTCGTCCTGACTCCGGATCCGATGCCAAGACGAGCTTTATGAGGGCGGTTTCATGCTGCGATCTTCAACTTGCTGAAGAGGACCAAGGTTTTGAGGTGTATGCTCCCAATCATTTCGCCAGACAACTTGGTTTTATCCAAGGGGTTCCATATCCACTCCTTCATTCAGTGAACAAGTATACGTCCTGGCGAAAGATTGGCGAGGCAGACCGAGTCACTCCGCTAGCGAACATTTTCCCGCTCACTCCGGACCTGCTTGAGATTGAGCCTGCCTTAGGTGTCGATCCGCGCACCTCTCTTAGTGGCGCTCCCTCTCTGATAATCATTGGGAGTATGCAGATGATGACGTCTTTGCCGCCATCTTCTCTCCCCTCTACGACACATTGGGGGAATCAGATCGCGCTATCCTTGACACCCTGCGTGGACAAGCAAGGACATCACAGAAAGCAGCGATGAGGCCCAAGCTAGCAGTGCTTCCTAGCGCCCAAGTGCCTCGCCGACCAACTGGAATCGTCATCAGGGAACGTGATTCCGCTCCTATGGTATGTTAATGTCTGTCATTTTTCAACACTTTTGTTTATTTCATGCGAAGTGACTTCTGTTCTAATTGTTTTATTCCCCTTTCACAGACTGCACCTCGCCTGAGATCTTCCAAGAGACTTGCAGCTGCAACAGATAAAGGGAAAGCTACTGCCCAAGAGGAGCCCGCTGCGGACCCCGAAGATGAGCTTGTCTCGACCATGCTTCAAACGACAGGCGGCGAGAGCTCGCGCAAGCGTCCTGCTAGCGATGAAGAGGAAATGGTGGAAGACTTGCGCTATCAGCGAGAGCATGGCTTGGTAATTGCCCTTTTCTCTTGTAACCAATTTGTTCAAGTCAACAATGACTTACTATCTCTTCATTTGTAGGTTCGTCGCTGCACTCGCCCCCGCTTCGACAGCGCTGAAGCAGGTATAACTGAGACCCCAGTCCCGGAGGTGATTGTGGCTGAAGAGACATGTGTTATACCTAAGGATACTGAAGAGCAACCTCCTTCACCAACCGGCGCGCCGGACGACTTAGGCTTGATGCTAGCGTCCTCTCCTGGTCCTATTCAGGACCAAGGGCTCCGCCATCCAGTCTCAACCCCAGACTTCGCTGCCTCTTCTGTAACTCTGCCAGAGGAGACTCAACCAGAGATGATGCCTTCCCCACCGAGGCTAGAGGTGGTTGTTCAAGAGCTTGAAGGATGAGAGGCACTAACAGTGTCTACTGCCCCGCCAACTGTTTCGGAGGTTGAACCAGTCACTCCTTCTCCAGTGAAACTGACCACCGGAACAACTTCTTCTCTGGCCACCCAGATTGCCCGTCTCCGAGCTCGGGTAACTCCACCTGCTGATCCAGAACCGGTTCGCCTGGCCCGAGACTTTCTTCATGGTCTAATAAGACAAGGCCCCAACATAGATGTGTTTGAGTTGGTGCGACGCGCTCGTGAGGCTCATGGTGCCTTGGTCCGCCACCTCGCTTGCAGCAACCCCACACTAGATCAGTCTTTAGAGTTGATCAATGCGGTCGAGCTGCAAGCCCATCGCGTCAATGATGCGGAGGCCCAGTCAACTGCTCAGGAGAGAGTCCGCCAGGCCTTAGACAACCAAATGGTGGCTCTTTTGAACCAGCTTGAAGATATGGAGGTTCCTGAGACTTTAGAAAACCCCTATATCTTTTATGCTAGGCAGGTGGAGAGTTTGGAAGCTCAGATAGCGGAGCTGCAGGTCCAGCTTGCTCAAGCTCGACAAAGACTCGCCCAGGCTGAAATTGCCGAGGCGCGCATACAAGCCGCAGAGGAAACTCAAGAAGCTCTGGACTCAGCCATTGTTGCCGTGGACGAAGCCCAAGCCCAGGCGGATGTTGAGGAGTTGGCCTTGGAAGGCCTTCTCCTGGACTTGTATAGGGCCTCTAGGAAAGTCTAGTTTCATTTCCCTTTTTGTTGCCCCCCATGTATGAACCTTTGTATTAGGCACATTATTTGAGTATTTATTACCCATTAACTCTGTATCGTGCTTGCTCAATCTTTCGTGTTTCCAACAATAAATGCCTCGGTTCAAAACAAGTTCTTCCATTGAGATTGGGTAAAGGTATCTGTGTAACTGTTTGCTTGGAAAACAGGAAGTCACTATAGATCCGCGCATTCACCTTATCTAAAGCCCATATCTCGGAGCAAAGCTCTGCATGCAGGACACATGTCAAAGGGAATCGGTCTTTTCTTTCTATAAGAGGATCCGCTAGCCGGGTTTGGGACATCGATCAAGTCTCTTTGCCCCCTCGCTATGGCTCCTTCTTCCTTTCTGTTCATCCTTCTATCCTTGCTTAAAGCAAAACCACAATTTCTCTTGTTCATCGTTTGCCCTGATGAGTTTCGAAATCTACTCTTAGGCCAAAGGTGGGTTTCAAAATCTACTCTTAGGCCAAGCCTCCGTCTGGAAGAACAAATGGTCTGGGTACCTTCTTCCTTGCGCCTGCTGTTCTGCCCACGCGTGAGGTTTTTGAGGCCGTTCGCCCCTTCGTGCTTCAGGAGCTTGCCAGTGTCCTTAAAGCACCCTCCGAAGCTTGGCTGGTAGCATGAGGGACCCTGTTCCAGTGGATCTCTAGCTTCCCAGTGTGTCGTCTCTTATTCGTTCTTCGTTCCCAGATCTATGCTTGTAGGCGTGGTAAGCGTAGGGTAATCAGGTTCCATTATTTTGCTAATGTGTTTGCTTCGGCCGCAAAGCCGCTTATGAAACCCGTATCAGAAGGGAAAAATATGTGATTTTCTTTATTGGGCCTCTGGAATAGGCCACAATCTTATACTTGTCTCTTGTCTAGACTTCGTACGTTTACACAGGAAATAAAGAGAGGAATGAGGAGATTAGCATAACCAAATTGCATGTAAAACTTTATTTAAGGCCTCTAGAATATGTCCCAATCTTGTACTGGTCTATTGGTTAGACTTTGTACGTTTTCAAATAAATGATTCAATTACATGCTTCTCCCTCGGGTTGCCCCCTAGTGTGAGGTGATGGAGCGTATGCGCGATGGCGCGTAACTCTAATAACGGTGTGCGCGGGATCAGGAGGAGGTGGAGGATCCGCGCGCTCCCAAACACCAGCGATATGGCGCTTTAAGAAACGACCATTAATAGGATTGCGGTGGATGGTGCCGTCCAGGTCACGCAAGTGGTATGCCCTCTTGGGTAAGATGCGATGAATGATAAAGGGTCCTTCCCATCGGGCAGACCACTTGCCCCGACCCTCGGTTTTCTCCCCAAGTGGTAGCACAGCACGCCATACTATTTGGCCCTCGGCATAACTCCGACCTCTAGTGATTTTATCATACGACCGCGCAACACGCTGTTTCTCGAGGATGAGATTGTTGAAAGCAGCGATACAGTGTTCATCGAGGTCTTCGAGCTCTTGCCACATTGCCTGAACGTAATCGTCACCAAGTAATTGGTGTTGTTCTTGGACGCGAAGCGAAGCGACACGAACCTCAAGGGGGAGGACGGCGTCATGACCAAACATGAGAGCATATGGGGTGGTATCTGTCGGACTGCGCTTGGAAGTGCGGTAGGCCCACAAGGTATGGTAAAGCTCTAGATGCCAGACGCGAGGGTTTATTTCTAGCATCTTGCGTAAGATACTGAGGATAACCTTATTGCTTGACTCCGCCTAACCATTGGACTGTGCATAATAGGGGGACGAATGCAGGAGCTTGATACCATAGCCGTTGAGGAACGTGACCACAGAATCAGCCATGAAAGCTGCCCCCCGATCCGTTACGATGGACTCTGAAGACCAAAGCGGGAGATAATGTTGCAGAAGATAAAGTTACGGACCGAGGTCGCCGAGGCAACTTTGAGTGGTTCGGCTTCGACCCACTTGGTAAAGAAATCGGTGACCACGATAAGGAACTTGTGCTGCTCGGAGGAATGGGGGTGAATAATGCCGATGAAGTCTATTGTCCATCCTCGACCTGGCCATAAATTTAATAATTGGCTGCAAAGGAATGTTGGGGATTTGTTGCACTGGCCCGTGAGCCTGGCAATCCTGACAACCTTTGGCGAAAGTGATACAGTCTTGAGAATGGTAGGCCAATAATAGCCATGGCGACGGATTAACCAACACATTTTGGGCCCTGCTTGGTGCGATCCACAAACTTCGCTATGAACCTCGTGCATCAGCCGCTTAGCTTAGGTGCCATACACATAGCGGAAGTCATTACCATCTTCGCCCCGCCGGCAAAGCTCACCATTGCGGAGTATGAAGTTGAGGGTGAGAAACCGCATTTGCCGCAAATGGGTGGCGTCTTGAGGGTGCGTGAGATAGGCAATGAATGGTAGCCGCCAGTCCTCGTCGATAGGGTCTAAGGCAGCGACGTCAAGAGAGTCTGCCTGATATTGCCCCCTGGTAATGAAAGAAGGAAGAGTGCGTCGTTCAACCTTGAGTAGTCGTTCGCGCACGCCGTCTCGCAAGCTAAGGCCAGAGGCAATCTGGGCGAGCTCATTCGCCGTAAAGTTGAACTCGCGCGGAATGTGCTCGATGTGAACGTCATCGAACCGGTCCAATACGTCAAACGCTTTGCGCAAGTAAGGCTCGATAGATGAACTCAAGCATTTGAACTTCGCCACCAACTGGTTGACGACCAATAAAGAATCGCCGAAGACTTGAATCTCGCGAACCCATAAGTCCAGCAAGATTTCCAATCCGATTATGAGCGCTTCGTATTCTGCCTGATTATTGGTACATTTAAAATCCAACTGGAAGCAATAAGAAAACCGGTCTCCTGAAGGGTTTTCAATGGCGATTCCGGCGCCTGCCGCGAGTTCAGTACGTGATCCATCAAGGTAAAGAGTCCATGGGGTGAGTGAAACAACGGCGAACTCTAACTCTCGGAACGCTGTTAGATCGGTTGGTGGATGATGAGCAAGAAAGTCCGCTATGGCCTGTCCTTTTACCGCCTTTTGCGGAACATATTGGAGGGAGAATTCAGACAAAGCCAATATCCATTTGCCTATGCGTCCCCGTAGTATAGGTCGGAAAAGCATGTATTTGATGAGATCGGACTGAGCGATCACCACAGTGGTAAAGGCTAACATGTAGCGGCGGAGTTTGCAACCTACAAAGAAAAGGGCGAGACACAACTTCTCCATTGGAGAGTAGCGCGTCTCGCAATTGGTTAACAACCTGCTAAGGTAATAAACGGTGTGCTCTACCCCGTTCTCGTCGTCTTGTGCCAAGAGTCCGCCAATAGACAGATCAGCAGCGGCGATGTAGAGTTTAAGCGGAAGCCTGGGCGAGGTGGAACCAAAACAGGAGGGTTCGTAAAGTAATCCTTGATACGATCGGTTGCCCCCTGGAGCTTAAGAAAAGGTGAAAAGGGTCGAGTCTTGCCTGCCGTGTTTGAAATGAAACGGCGGAGGAAGTTGATTCGCCCGATCAATTGTTGGAGCTCTTTCTTAGTTCTAGGAGGTGAGGCGTTTATTACCGCCTGTGCCTTGTCTTTGGGGATCTCGATACCCCTTTGGTGGACTAGGAAGCCTAGGAAATCGCCTGATTCTGCGAAGAACACACATTTGGCGGGGTTCATCTTTAAGTTATGTCGTCGCATGCGCGTGAAAACCTGTCGGAGGTCTTCAACGTGTGTCACCCGCGCTTTGGTTTTACCCACCACGTCATCGATGTATACCTCAATCAGCTTTCCCAAAATGTCATGAAATATAAGGTTCATGGCACGCTGATACGTTGCCCCCGCGTTCTTGAGTCCGAAAGGCATGACAACGTATTCAAACGCACCTGCAAACCCTGGGCAGCGGAAGGTGGTCTTGTGACGATCCTCTTCGGCAACAGGAATCTGGTGGTATCCGGCGGTTCTGTCCATAAAGGATAGCACTTCATGCCCCGCAGCGGCATCAATGAGGAGGTCGGCGACAGGCATGTGGTATATATCCTTGGGCGTTGCGTTGTTGAGGTCCCGGTAGTCAACAAAGACGCGCATTTTGCTGTTTTTCTTACGAACGGGCACCACATTGGATAGCCATTCGTTGTATTTGGCCACGCGAATGATACCTGATCGATGCATGTTTTCAATCTCTTCCTTGACTACGATCTGTGTCTCAGTTCGCATAAATCGGCCATCCTGGCGGACTGGACGCCACTCAGGATAAGTAGGCAGCCCGTGACAAACTAAGTCCGGAGACAAACCAGGCATGTCTTCGTACTTCTCGGCGAAGCAATCCCTATATTCGCGTAGGAGGGTTAGAAGAGCTTCTCGTTCGTCTGCCGCCAGCTTTGCACTAATGGAAATGAGCAAGGGCTTCTCAGCAGTCCCTACGTCAACTTACGAAATAGGGCCGCGCACTTGAGGTGGCGTATCGTCCAAAGCAGCGGGAGCTAACTGAATAACTTCCTCTTTGGTATCGGTATAATCCATTATCTCATCTACGTATTCCATAGTGGCGACCTTGTCGTAGGCTTCACGTTCTGCCCAATATGAGAGGAGTCTCTCACACAAGGACTTGCCAGCCTCGCGTGCTTCTTCTGAGGAGGCACTATCCATCAACGGGTTGGAGGGGATCCGCGATGGTGTGAGGACATTATAAGTCGTCCCTCGTCTGGGTGAGCCCCCATTGCGTTAAATTGGAGGCCGTCACCCCGTAGGGGCGTCCTTTGGAATCGACGCCTTGGATGTCCAATGGGCCCAAGTCGGTATTGTAGTAGCGGGCGTCATTGAAGTTGGCGGAGATGGAGAAAGGACGCAGATCCACTTTGATGAGGACCGCCTCGCGTTTCTCAGAATCCTATATCATGAGTTCTTGGTGCATAGAGGAAGTCACACAAAAACTTATATGGATCCAATCGCGGCCTAAGATCATACTGTAGGATGAAGCGCATTCGGCGGCGAAGAAGGTATAGACCCAGGATGCCGGCCCTACCTTGACTCGTAAAAATAACAAACCTAAAGTTCTGGAGACTTGTCCGGTGAAGTTCTTGACTGTCAAAGACGAGGTTTGAATCATTGAGCACGGGATACCAAGGAGACCCATGGTACGTGTTGTAATGACATTCACCGTAGCTCCTGTATCAACCATGACCTTGTTGACCATGATCCCTTCAACCTCAGCAGTCATGTATAATGGCCTCATGTGAGTGGCCATGTCCAAGGTTGGTGTGGAGAAAGTTAGATTCTGCATGCGTGTGACGCCGCTCGTAGCTTCCAATTGTGGAGCATCCTCAGGTTCTGCTAAGACTGGACCCATTTCGCTGCTATAAGGCGGGAACATATCGCAAACATTCTCGCTACCGTTGGAGATATCCGCCGCGTTGCATGTTGAGTTTGGCGGGAGAGCATATCTTTCAGATATGAAAAATACCATCCCGACCTGAAAAGAGAATTGCTCGCGGACTGGGGTCAGTGGAGTCTCAATGATCCCATGTTCTCCTTCGAGCACAACGAATGCGCTCTCCGCTAGGTTGAACTCTTCATCCTCAGGCCATGCAGAGACTTCGAGCATATTGCAGGTGAATGATTCCCCCTGCTCTTCGGCTTGGTCTTTATCTAAGTCAATGCGAGGCTTGGAATAAGCCTCGTCGTTCATCGAATTCTCTAGGAAACGTTGGGCCATCAAATCCGCTAAGTTAGGGCTGGAGGTGGTGCTTTCGGCACCTGGTGATGCGTCAGTCTCTATCCGCCGTGGTCGCCACACAAGTTTGGTTGAGGGCTGTTTGTCCTCAGCAGGCTTCTTATCCGCGGCTAAAGGAACCTTGGCATTGTCATTTTCCCTTGACGGAGAAAGGGTGAGGATGCAAGACTCCTTCTTGGCTTCCGGCTCCGGGTTAATTTGTGGCCAGGGCTGACGTGCTTGTGGTGTTTCCCTTCTTTCCTCGGGATTTTGGCGAGGAGGCTCCCGGGGCCGTGATGGCCGAGATGACTCGCTCCTTGGCTCGGGCTCTAGGTTCGTGAATAATTTTCGCCTTGCTAGAGGGAGTGGTTCCCTTCTTCGTTCGACTTCCGACGATTGTCGGTGCCTTAGTTGAGGTTCCTGTCTTTGGTCAGGCTCCAGTGAGGGCCTGCGCCAAGAGGGCTGTGGATTCCCTCTTTCTGGCTCCAGAGATTGCCGGCGCCTTGGTTGAGGAATCGGTTTCCTTTGTCGGTTAGGCTCTGGTGAGGGTCTGCGCCGAGAAGGCTGCGGATCCCTTCTTTTTGGCTCCGGAGATTGCCTATGTCTGGCAGGCTGAGGATTCTGTCTTGGTGGTATGGTGAGGCGACAGAAGACGTTTGCCTTTGGAGTAGGGTCATCTGCAACCTGTGCACATACCCTTGGAGGCGTTACCGGTGGCCTTTGGAGTATTGCGCGTAGGCCTTCCTCTTCTCTCCACATCCGTTCAGGTGCTTGTGCGAGCTGCGAAGGTTGTATGGCGCCCTCATCGACAGCTCGCAGGGCACGCAGGATGCTACCATACTTTTTCTGTAGCTTCCTTTTCTTGGACCTGCTAATGGTAACTGGCCTGCCCCCTTGCTGCGTGTACCATATCCCCTCCTTGATCGCTGATTTGGATGTCGGGGGAATGTAGGGGTCAGTCAAGATACCTTGACGAGGGCTTAAAGCCTCGTCTACCTGATACCCGCTGTCGGAGTCGGATATGTCCATCTCGCTTGAGGCTGTAGATAAAGGTACTTCGTCTGTCCAATGTGATTGGACCAACGTCTCGAGGCGTTTGATCCTTTGTTCCAATTCTTCACAAGTCCGGGGACTCATGGGTTGGTAGTTTTCAGCGGGGGACGGTTCACGTCCCTCACAATAGCCTTGCCCTTATCTTTTCTTGAAAGGCTGTTGCACTCTAGTCTGGCGACCAATGGCTTTACCTGGTCATGGTTTCCACTTCGGTTTGCCAGCAAGGTATAATCATTTGCCGGTCTCTTGCGGTTTCGCCCTGGCAGTTCGCGCGGACCCCTGTTTGGAGATATGTTCAATGTTATCGCACGCTGGCCGATACGAGGCCAAGCTACATCAGCAGTCGCGATCATGAAACCGCCTTTATCCTCAAAGCGAATGTACTTGAGGTCGAGCCAATCCTGGAGTTGCTCGCGAAGCTGGTAGCAATCGCGAGTTCGATGTCCCCAGCTATCATGGAACTTGCACTGTATGCGGCCTTCCTTATATTCGACGTAGGGTAAGGCCCTTGCCACCGTAACGAGTCCGTCATCAATTAGGTCATCCAAAACCTTGTGTGCGAGGTTGACGTTATAGGTATACTGGCGAGATGGCCGAAATGTGTCATCATTGCTTTCTTCACGGTCTCTCTTAGGTGTTCGGCGTAGGTTTTCGTCTTGACGTTCAAACAAATCCAATGTGACTCGCCGTTGGCCTGGCTTCGGCACCCGATGGCGGTTGTTCCTTTCTGGCTGGTCAGCCCAGTTTACTACGACCATGCCGACCACGGACGAAAAAGGGTCCACATCCACCAGCGAGGTTGTGCTCCCCGGCGTCTTCAGTTTCAAAGCACCAGAGTTCAGCCAATTCTGCAATTGGTCTCGGAGCTTGACGCAATCTTTAGTGTCGTGATTATAGGCGTTGTGGAAGGTGCAGTACTTCTTGTCCTTCAGCTCCTCTTTGGATGGGATCTTGTGATCCAGGCGCACGTACTTCGCCTCAATCAAGTCATTAAAGGCCAGATGGGCGTTTTTCGCGTCATACGTGTATGACTCATATTCGGGCTTGGTTCATGCAAAAGACTGGATGGTGACTGGCTCGCAGCTCATTTTAAGATTCTTTAGTTTGTGAGCCAAAGGGCTTCCAAGTCAGTTCTACTGCTCCTACATCGTCATAATCTGGTGTGACTTCAGTTTCCTCCTGTCTTTGATAATAAGGATCATAAGTAGGGGATTGCAAGTTCAATGCCCCCACAGTCCTATTCTTTCCTGGCATGTAGGTCCCTTTAGAGGCATTCGTCTTCTCATCCATCTCGTTGAGAATCAGTTCATACCTTCCAACCTTATTAATGAGGGCACCCATGGACGTGAAGCGCTCCCCATGGTGCTTCAACCACTGGCGATGTTCAAGGCCTCAGATAGCCAATTGATGGCTTCCTATTCGGGTAGTAGGAAATCGCACTTGGCTTGCATGATCTTAAAGCGTTGGAGGAATGACACTCTGGACTCCATGCTTTGCTGACTCATTTGGGTGAGGGAGTCGAGGCCAACCTCTGGGTCGATGGTACCATAAGTTTCTCGAAACAATCTCTCCATCTTAGGCCAGTCTGTAATTGATCCAGGCTTCAACCTGGAATACCAGCTGAAAGCAGCTCTGGACAGAGAAGTCCCAAAGAGCTTGAGTTTAAGAATATCGTTGCTCCCATATTGGCCGCATTGGACTTTGAAGCGGGCCGTATGGGTTGCTCCATCTTCCCTTGTCTCCCCAGAGAATGTTGTGAAGACAATGTTTTTAAACCCGTGGGGGAAAGGGTACTGCGCCACACTGTCAGGGTAGGGGTCACGATATTGTAAGTCAGCGTCACCTTTTCCAGTTTGCTCCTTGACTATGTTAGAGATAAGTTGGCGCCAGTCGGCTACCGTCACATGTGTGGGTTATGCTCCCTCTTCATGGTTTGGCCATGTAGAGAAGCTAAGAGTCTGCCCGACATTCTTAGGGGCTGGACTGGAGTAAGCTACAACCGTGTCATCTGGTATCCCTGTCGCCTGATATGGAAAGCTTCCAACGCCCTTCATTGTGGTTCTAGGGCTGCGCGGAGGAAGTAGAGGTGGTGGCACCTTTGAAGAACTAGCCCCCAACGCGAATTGAGGGGTCTTTTGAGCCCCAACCTTTGGGTTAGCCCTAGGGCGCTCATTAGGTGGAATGTACCTAGACGGGCCATCAGTTGCACCTGCACTAGTCAAGTCAAGGGCAGGATTCTTTGGTGCTTGAGACCGCACCCAGTCTTCCACTTGTAAGACCCTCAAATTCAGATTATCATGCCAGTCCTTGAAGTCTTCAAGCCTTTCCTGGCTGTTCTTACTTCCAAAGAAAGAAGTGTTTTGCTGATCATGCAACTTGGTATCGTGTTCGTCCAAGCGACGAGTTTGCTCGTTCACTGTCGCGCGAGTGAGCGACAAAGTCTCTGCAGTCTGCTTCATGGTCTCCGAGTTCTGGTCCAAATCCTTTCGGATCTGTTGGAGGGAACCTTCAACCAGGCTTTTGGTTTCCCTTACGTCTCCTACAAACTGGTTGAAATCCTCGGAGAGTACGGCGAGGTTGTGCTGGTCTGCTTCCTAAAGGATCTTGTCCCTCGTAACCTGTTCAGCAAGGTCGTTGACCTTTTCAGCCAGCTCGACGACATTCTGTCCGGTAGTAGTGGCCTCGAGTCGGCTCTTCAGTTCCTCCAACATCTGGAGGATTTGCTCCATAGGCAGAGCGGATCCTGTGTTTTGGGTTGGCTACAAGCCTACCATTATGGTCTCGCTGAAGTCTGTGTTACCAAACTGAGCAAGGACCTGTTCCGTAGTGAGAGATCGGCAATCCGCGCTGTTATGGGGCTTGTACCGTGGTGATCTGTGCTTGAGACAAGAAATTTGAGGTTTCCTGTATAGTGATTCTCCCGGTTTTCCTATGGTGAATCGCTTGTACTCCCGGACCCACTGGGCGTGCCAATGTTTTGGCCACAATCCTCAGCAGGGGCTTTGAGAGAAGGGTAGCAGTCAATGCTTCTTGGGAATGTGGGGCGTGCCACCTCGCGGACGAGGAAAGGAAGTGGGGTGCGTCGGGTCTTGACTTCTTGAACAAGCGGGGGGTTACCGCTGCCACCTCGCGGACGAGGAATTTACAAGCAAAGACAATTTGATACTCACGGTGTCGCGAGCAGAGCAACAGATCAGAGATGATCGGAAATAGAGTCCGGAAGGGCTCTAAGAAAAAACCTAGGCGGCGGCGCTTAGGGTTAGGGTTTTTCGAGAGGCTCGAAAGTATCAACTAGGTTGAAAGTTTGTTTGTATTTTTTGTGTGTGATTTTGAGAGAGGAGTCTTGAGAGTCTTCGAGCCCCTTTATATAGTAGCTTGTCTTCGGCCCGAAGAAAGATATTCATAGTCCAATTCGGACTCTGAAACCCAACACCGCAAGGACACTGCTTCACTCACGCGAACCAATCATCTGCATGACACGTGTTTAGCCGCGTGGGTCGTTGCCTCCGCGTTGCCTAACTGTAGAGTTTTATGCGAACTCAAATGATCTTATTCCGCGCCATGTCACAGTCTTTGCGGAAACTTATCTCGCGCGGGCCGCGGACTCAAACCAACCCGCGAACTCCTGAAACTTGATTTCATCCCGCGCGCCCCTAAGGCTCGCGAGACTTAAAAGGCTTTATATTAAATCGGGCCACAAGTATTGGCCCAAATGCTACCCAAAACTTATTATGCAGTCTTGAACCAAAATATCCACTTGGCTCAAACAGACATGATGTTCACTTTTGTTTACACTAGATGGGAAGCGACCGCAAATGATTCTAGGATATTTGTAGATGCAGTGACAAGGCCTGAAAATAAATTTCCTTTTCCAAATGAAGGTACAATCACGTTACATTTTTCTACAACTTAATAAACTAGATATACATATGATTTACTTTAATTTTGACGTGCACACAAATAATTTTGAAAAAGCAGGATACTATTTTGTTGTGGATGCCGGATACACAAACATGCCAGGATTTTTAGCTCCTTATCGAGGCGAACGGTATCATTTACGTGACTACAGAGGACCTCGTCGTACACCAAGAGGACCTAAGGAGTTGTTCAATTACAGACACTCTTCATTGCGAAATGTAATTGAGCGATGTTTTGGTGTATTGAAAGCACGTTTTCCGATTCTAAAGTATATGCTGAATTATCCTCCCAGAAGGCAGCGTCATATCTCTATTGCATGTTGTGTTTTACACAATTTTATTAGGAAGGAAGCTCGTCGCGAGAGATTGTTTGAAATTTTTGATGTGGAAGATATGATATTTGATGAGAAAGACAATGCACCTGCGAACTTAGATATGTCACAAGAGAACCTTGCACAGATGACTAATGTTAGAAATGAAATTGCCGAAAGCTTGTGGCATGATTTTATTCCCCACCCTTAGATTGATTGATGATTTTTATCACTCCCCCTTAAATCTTTGATGTAAGCTTTTGTTGGATATTAATTTGCAATTTTTGTTAGTATTTTTCAGATTTATAATTTCTCTACCGGACGCGTTTTCCGATTTCATATTTAAAAAATTGTTTTTCAAATTTTACCACTGAACGCATTTCCAATTCTAGAAAATATAGAATTTGATTTTCTGTTTTTGTTTTTGTTTTACAAAACAGTTTTTAAAAAACTGTTTTGCAAAACGTTACAAGACACGTCCTCAGGGTTTCAAAACATACCTTTCGAAACCTTAAACACTTGACGAAGTCGAAAATTGTAGTCGAAGGAAACTAAGAATCGTCGGCAGGCAGCGGCCAAGGGATTGGCAGCCGGTGATGTCAGACGGCGGCCGGGAAAACGGGCGGCGGCGGTAGTCGGACGGAGGAGCCAAAAAACACTTTTTAGGGTTTCGGAAAACAAATGGTGGGCTATTAGTTCTAGAGTTAGAACAAAGTGCATGATAACGTAATGAAGTATAAAATGTAGTAAGAGACAAAGAGATCTAGTAAGAGAATAGAGAATTATCATCTTATTCATTGATAAGAGTCATTTATATAAGGAATTACAAAGTACCAATATGGTAATGATAAATAATATATAGTCATATTCTAAGTACATATCCTGTTGGCATAAGGCCAAAACACACATATGGAATATCCTAAAACAGAAGGGAAATTCTAGTGAAAAAAAAAAAAATTGCTAGCTTGATGGTCCTAATTAGTGAAATGACGAAATGTATCGAAATAAAACAGCTCTCGAATGAATTTTAAGGGGTCCTGAGAATTTATAGGGTGCACTATAATATAAATAAACTTTAGAAATAACATTTTGATAAAAGAAGGTCGTATTCGCACACCATTTTTTGCACTCTATCTATGTTGAGATATAGCAAATCCAAGGATCCATGAGAAACGACGAAATAACATTCAGATTAGAAACAGTTAGATTATAGTCATTGACAAAAGAAAAAGAAACACTTGATCCCTGATAAATCTAGCCCACCCTATGATTTCTGGTTTTTCCCTTGGTCAAGATACAGAAAACTTCATCCTGTAAAAGATAGAGGCTCTTAAAACAACAGATGTGGATTAGTGGTTGTGATGAGATGCAGTTGCAGAACTTAAACACAAGTTCTAATATAAATTAACTACTACTTTACGCATCCAATAGTGTATCGTAAGTTCACTATAATAGTTAATCAGAACTTGAACATCCAACACAAATACATCAACGCACTTACTATTTGGTAAATACAGTTCTAGATACTAGCAAGTCAAAACTGGTTATCCCTGATAAAAGTCTCTGCAGTAAACAAACAAACTACTCTCATTTATCGACCACACGGTCAATCCCGCTTTTTCTTGAGAGGACATCTGCAGCAACATAATGTACAAAGCCAAATCACACCCATCATAGAAAGGATCAATACTGCAACATTGGACGTAAATTAACACAATCAGCAAATTATACAACATGCATTAAACAGAAAGCTGAAAATGTAGACAAGCATACCAGCAAGAGCACAATAAGCTAAAATAGCCAAGCGATATCTGACAATGCCTGGTTGATTGATTTCAAGATAGCAGTGTTTTTGGTGCTTTCCTATTTTACTGCTAGTCACATAGTTGAAATTTCTTGCCTGCAATTCCGGTAACGGTGCATTTACACCTACCACAGGATTGCCATCCGTATCCCTCACTTGAAGTTTCAATGTCATGGGATTTGCATCCCAGTCTATCTCGATTGCTCCAAAATTAGGCATACCTGAAGAAGAAATATATATCTGGAAAGTCAAAAACTAGAAATTTTTTCAGTACAGAACTGTACAGAAGTCAAGTTTAGGTTGATATGCATACCATATGTGCATGATTTGCGTCTGCAGTTTCCATCCATTACTCTCAAGGTGGCAGGAGTTAACCATGCCAGGAATCTCACAAAGAAATGCAGCGGCGTTGGGACTACCTTTTCAACTGCTTGGGTGATTCCGCTTGCAGTGACATCATACAATGGATATCCAGTGGCACAATCATATCTTGTAATTTCTCCAAAATGAACATCTCCACTAATGAAAAACACTCCACCCCTCTGTACAAGGAACAAGATTTATAAAAATTGGAGATAATAGCTCTCACCAGAGAGAGGGATAGTAGTAAAAGTAATAAAAGTAAAGAACAACATGCCATACTTCATGCATCTGTTTGTTGTATAATATAAAATTGGTACTGAAAGAAGTTGAACTGAAATCATGGACATATATAACCACCTTACTATCTGCCAGCAGTTTAAATAATCGATCTCTCTCTTTTGGAAAACGTCCCCAAGATTCCATGTAAAAAAAAGGCCCAGTTGTTGCTGAGAGATTTGAGATAACCTGAATTGAAACAAAAAGGCAATTACACCAAGTATGGATAAATAACAAAACTTATAGATAATCAAGGCATAAATTGACAAATGCAAAAGAACTTGACTATCAAGCTACTGGGGCACATGTTCTTTTGATTATTACTTGGCAAACAGGACAGTAAAGAAACCCAGCACATTTTCAATCAAAGTACCTCATACAAGGCATAAGTGTATACTTTACCTGTACGGATGACCCGATAATAGTAACCGCTGTTGGAGAACCATGCAGCTCTTGCTCTAACCAAGTCCATTGTGAACTCCCCAAAATACTTCCATCACTACGTAAAGGATCTCGGTGGTATCTAGTATCTAATAATATAACCTGCGGAAGTTTATTTCCCAGCATCAGTACAAACTGTATCTTTTACCCAAACAGTTGTTTGCTTAGACATGATTGCAGTTGCAGAAATTTAACCTATTGAGAATAACATGCTAAACAAATATCATGCTCAGTAGAAAACTATGCTCAGGGAAAGCTCAATTTGGATTCTATGAGAAAAGACTAGGCAAAGATATAACTAAAATCCCATCAAACCACCAAACAAACAAAAGAACTGTCAATTTGATACCTTGATTTGTCTACCTGTGGGACCAAATGTATAAGATGCATAGACACCAGCTTGTTTGCGCCTAAAATGAAACAACGGTAGCAATTCATTATGAACAGAAAGAACTGGGCATAATCATAACATTGCCCTCCAACAGTGATTAACAATTAATCATGTTCATAGAAAGCAAGGGAGGTTGTACAATGTAAATACCAGTATTTTTGGATACCAGCAAGGCTAAAATACCACTACATAAGAATGAACAGTCTCTCACCGTGGACTATCATGAGGCTCGTCTATGAAATCTAGCATGAGCCTTTGATTGGTTATTTTCCCAGCAAATTCTTTTCCTGCATCGTTTAATCCATAATCATGGTCATCCCATGTGCCTATGACCTACAAGGTTGACACAGAAAGAAGATAAGTTGCATAAAGAACGCATGATTAATAACAAAACTATCCAGTCACAGAAGCAACGATAATAAGCACCTTAGTCTTCTGTCGAAGACGAGAGTAACCAGGATTAGATTTGGCTTTCTCATACTTGGACTTCATTTCCTGCTCACTAGCAGGAACAAACCTTTCAGTATTCTTCCATGGACCAATATTTCTTTTCCTTCCAAATAGCTTATTAGGCAGCCTGATGTCTCCATATATGTTATCACCAAGCCAAATGAAAACTTGGGGATCAAACTTAATGATTGCATCCCATATAGGCTGCACAAAAGCACAAGGCTTTGAGTCATTACATGAACAAAAGGGTAAGTAGGAATACACTAGGACTCAAATTTAGCTATCATCAGATTGTCAGTAGAAGTGGGCTCATCTCTATCCATGTTGTTTCTTTGTGCCAACTTGTACAACATAAAGAGAATAACAATGTAAAACACACACACAGATATATATATATATATATATATATATATATATATATATATAATGTAACACACACACACAGATATATATATATCCAAAGGCAGTAAAAAACCCAAAAAGAAATTCAGAAAACAAACACAGGGGTTAAAGTGCAGAGAGTGAAAACCTGAGGAGCAGATTGGTTGGCACATGATCCAAAGGCGATACGACTAACCAGATTGTTGTTCTTAGTCTCAGAAGGGGCACCCCTAACCACCACTCCTACTCCAACCGCCGTAACCGTCAACCACCAGCACCACCACTTCAATCCCAAACCCATTTCTCTCTCAATTCCCAATTCCTTTCAATATGTTTATTTTCTTGTGTATATAGTAAGAAGCCAGCAGCTATGGCCTTCTGGGTTTCATGTGATGATTCAGTGATGATTCTTTCCTTTTCTAAATGATCATTCTTTCATTCCAGATAATCTGGTAAACTGATCTGTCAGGGAAAGTTTTAATATCTTTTTGGACAGGAAAAGGAAAGATTATGAAAGGGAAGCAGATTTTCTGGGGTTAAATAACAACTTTGTAAAAAAGAAACCAAAATTTGAGAAACGTAAATGAGAATAGATTGGAATGAAATGGTTTACTGGCTTGTTGAAAAGGAGAAACGGAAAAGGCATTACATCTTTAAAGCGCCTGTTATGTAGTTACGGAGGTAGCCGACCACTACTCAATCCTCACTTTCAAGTTGCGATGTCCCCCCACTAATTAGTCTTTACTTTCCTTCTGATGGGAAATTTCAGTCTCCGTCCTAAATATTTACAATCAAGTGTATGTCTATTCATCTTCCGAAGACTTATATGTAATATCTTAATAGTATAAAGACTTATCTTGTAATCCCTACATCTATATAAAGGAGACATATATGAGACATAATAAGATGTTATTTCTTCCTCTCCTTACATTTTGTTCTTCTCTTTTCTCTCTATCTCATTCATAGTTTATAACACGTTATCAGCACGATTTCGCTCATTCGTTCTATGAACTCCATGACGATCTATGAGATGTTGGTGCAACTTTTGTTGCTTATTATCCATACTCATGATCTATGAGTTCACTTCAATTTTAAATTTATCTTGTCTACATATATACTTTAATTTGTTTATGTTACTCAATTCCATTATTACAATTGCTTATATTAGTGAGCCTGAAGTTTCATCAATAATACTCGAACCTGTAGTTTCGAGATTATGAACCCGAAGTTCAAATATTACAGTAGACTTGCAATTCTAATTGTTTGCATAAACCTGAAGTTTTGTGCATGTATATGTGATCCATTGTTCACAAGATTCGAACCTAAAGTTTCGATATTGATATTTCTTTCTTATGAACATGAAATTCTAAACAGCATAATTTGATCCATGATGATCGATGTGGTCTATGATGCAAGATTATTGCTTAAGACCATAAACCATGATCTATAAGATTATAGGTGGTTTGTATATTATTGATTTAAATAAATAATCTATGGTTCTTATTCTCATTTGTTTGGATGAGTTTTGCAATATCATGGTGCAATTCCATGCATTTCTGTGGATAGTTTTATGGAACTTTTGAACACATGTTCAATATGCGTCATTGAGAATCATTGTTCTACCAAAATCAATGAATAGATGCATTTGTGTTTTCTGATATGTAACATGATATGGCTATATATGTGTCTATAGTAACCACACTATGTAAAAATTGGATTCTCATATATTTGTCATCCATTGTTTCACATGATATATATTATGTTATGTTTAATAACATAACAAGATTGTGTACAATTGATACATATGCATTTTTCTTTTCGTATAATGTTGACCAACCGTTTGTTTAGAATTCTATAATAAATACAATTAAATATATTTAATATGCTTAATATGTGACACACATTTACATATGATTAATATGTTTATTATTGCAATTAGTACATATTGAATTAATGATGCAACCGTTCAAATTCTTTTACAGTTAACATGACTAATTTTGAGGTCCTTATTATGAGTGATTATGGTTAGTTGATTACTTTACCTTCCAAATGTTGTTGAAGTCATAAATTTGACAATCAAAGATTATTTTTGATCACTCTGTGCACCACTTAATAAGTTTTTAAGTCATAAATATGTGTACAAATTATATATATACAAACAGTTATATATATATGTTCTGTGCCTATTCATTCATGATAATTATCGTATTATTACGTTTAATTTCATTTGCTGCGATAATATATTTCATTGTTGCTTATATTTTTTCATTTTATTATGAAGGTATGAAAATTGATCATGAACATGCTCAACTTATAAATGGAGAAGATATTTGTCTTGTGGACAGTACCACCACACATACAATCCTCCGTGATCGAAAATATTTCTCCATCTTAGTGCCTTCTTAAACTAATGTGACTACCATATCTAGAACTGTCAAATTTAGTTGAAGGCTCCAAAAGAGCCCACATTAGTCTTCCAAATGGAACACAATTGTACATTAAAGAGACTTTGCACTCTCATAGACCAAGAATGAATTTCCTAAGTTTCAAGGATATTCGTTTGAATGGATTTCATGGTAAGACCACAAATGTCACGAATGTGAAATATCTTTACATTAATTTCAATGTATGCAACCAAAGGCGCATATTGGAAAATTTGGTTGGTCTATCATCTGATTTATATTACACCGGCATTTAAGTCTATTTAGATGTAACATACCATGAACTAGAAGTTCAAGGACAACAATTCATTTATACTTGGCATGACTATTTATGTCACACATATCTACAATGATGCGTAAAATACTTGCAAATTCCAATGGTCATCCATTATTGAGAAAAAAAATATATAATTTTGCCAAGCGACAACCTAAGATTGTTCTCAATGAAAGCTGGTACACCCTCTTATGCAATATCATTATCTATTTGTGAATTTTATGTTCATAGATCGAGATATGATGTCTCTTGATTGAACTATAAAAGCCTGCAGTTCCTCAAGAGTGATCTAATGAAAATTGCGATATAAAGTTTCCCAAAACTTCTGCAATTAACGAGGGCCAGAAGTTCCTTATAGCTATCAAATGATCATCGAAACCACATCTTGTGATCCCTAATTATATGAGGGCCTAAAGCTCCTCTTTATTTTGATACAATGTTATTGTGAAATTAGAGAAGAGTGTTTGAGCCCAGTGGATATTTTGGTCCAAGACTGCATAATAAGTTTTGGGTAACATTTGGGTCAATACCTGCGGCCCATTTAATACAAAGCCTTTTAAGTCTCGCGAGCTTCAGGGGTGCGCGACATGGAGTCAAGCTTTAGGAGCTCGCGGGTTGGTTTGAGTCCGCGGCCGGCACGAGATAGGTTTCCACAAAGACTGTGACACCTCGCGAAATAAGGATGTCCGTGGTTGAGTTCGCGTAGGACTCTACAGTTGAGCAGCGCGGAGGCAGTGACCCACGCGGCTAAACACGTGTCATGCAGATGACTGGTATAAGCAAATAAAGCAGCGTCCTTGTGGTATTAGGTTTCAGAGTCCGAATTGCACTATGAATATCTTTCTTCGGGCCGAAGGCAAGCTACTATATAAAGGGGCTCGAAGACTTACAGAAGACTCTCAAAAAATACAACAACTCAATACAAAACAAACTTTCAACCTAGTTGAACCTCTTTGAGCTTCTCAAAAACCCTAACCCTAAGCGCGCCGCTGCCTAGGTTTCCCAGAGCCCTTTCAGACTCTACTCCGATCACCTCTGATCTCTCTTTGGTTGCTCTGCTCGCGACACCGTGAGTATCGAATTGCCTTGTGCTTGTAAATTCCTCGTTCGCGAGGTGGCACCGGTAACCCCCCGCTTGTTCAAGAAGTCAAGACCCGACGCACTCCACTTCCTTTCCTCGTCCGCGAGGTGGCACGCCCCGCATTCCCAAGAAGCATTGACTGCTACTGTCTCTAAAAGCCCTTGTTGAGGATCGTGGCCAAAACATTGGCATGCCCAGTGGGACCGGGAGTACAAGCGATTCACCATAGGGAAACCTGGAGAATCACTATACAGGCAACCTCAGATTTCTTGTCTCAAGCACAGATCACCACGGTACAAGCCCCATAACAGCGCGGCTTGCCGATCTCTCACTACGGAACAGGTCCTTGCTCAGTTTGGTAACACAGACTTCAGCAAGACCACAATGGTAGGCTCGCAGCCAACCCAAAACACAGGATCTGCTCTGCCTATGGAGCAAATCCTCCAGATGTTCGAGGAACTGAAGAGCCGACTCGAGACCACTGCTACTCGACAAAATGTCATCGAGCTGGCTAAAAAGGTCAACGACCTTGCTGAACAGGTTACGAGGGACAAGATCCTTTAAGAAGGAGACCAGCACAACCTCGCCATACTCATCGAGGATTTCAACCAGTTTGCAGGCGAAGTAAGGGAAACCAAAAGCCTGGTTAAAGGTTCCCTCCAACAGATCCGAAAGGATTTGGACCAGAACTCGGAGACCATGAAGCAGACTGCGGAGACTTTGACGCTCACTCGCGCGACAGTGAACGAGCAAACTCGTCGCTTGGACGAACACGATACCAAGTTGCACAACCAGTAAAACACATCTTTCTTTTTAAGTAAGAACAGCCCTTGACTTGACTAGTGCAGTTGTAACTGAGGGCCCGTCCAGGTACATTCCACCTAATGAGCACCCTAGGGCTAACCCAAAGGTTGGGGCTCAGAATACCCCTCAATTCACGTTGGGGGCTAGTTCTTCAAAGGCACCACCACCTCTACTTCCTCCGCGCAGCCCTAGAATCACACTGAAGGGCGCTGGTAGCTTTCCATATCAGGCGACAGGGACACCAGATGACCCGGTTGTAGCTTACTCCAATCTAGCCCCTAAGAATGTTGGGTAGGCTCTTAGCTTCTCTGCATGGCCAAACCATGAAGAGGGAGCAGAATCCACACCTGTGACGGCAGCCGACTGGCGCCAACTTATCTCCAACATAGTCAAGGAGCAAACCAGAAAAGGTGATGCTGACTTGCAATATCGCGACCCCTACCCTGATAGTGTTGCGCAGTACCCTTTCCCCCACGGGTTTAAAAACATTGTCTTCACAACATTCTCTGGGGAGACAAGGGAAGATGCAGCAACCCATATGGCCTGCTTCAAAGTCCAATGCGGCCAATATGGGAGTAACGATATTCTCAAACTCAAGCTCTTTAGGACTTCTCTGTCTGGAGCTGCTTTCAGCTGGTATTCCAGGTTGAAGCCTGGATCAATTACAAACTGGCCTAAGATGGAGAGATTGTTCCGAGAGACTTATGGCACTATCGAGCCAGAGGTTGGCCTCGACTCCCTCACCCAAATGAGTCAGCAAAGCATGGAGTCTGGAGTCTCATTCCTCCAACGCTTTAAGATCCAGCAAGCCAAGTGCGACTTCCTACTACCTGAGCAGGAAGCCATCAAGTTGGCTATCCGAGGCCTTGAGCATCGCCAGTGGTTGAAGCACCATGGGGAGCTCTTCACGTCCATGGGTGCCCTCATTAATAAGGTCGGAAGCTATGAACTGATTCTCAACGAGATGGATGAGAAGGCGAATGCCTCTAAAGGGACCTACATGCCAGGAAAGAATAGGACTGTGGGGGCATTGAACCTGCAATCCCCTACTTTTGATCCTTATTATCAAAGGCAGGAGGAAACTGAAGCCACACCAGATTATGATGATGTAGGAGCAGTAGAACTGACTGGGAAGCCATTGGCTCCCAAACTGAAGAATCTTAAAATGACCCGCGAGCCAGTTACCATCCAGTCTTTTGCCTGGACCAAGCCCGAATACAAGTCTTACACGTATGACGCGAAAAACGCTCATCTGGTCTTTAATGACTTGATTGAGGCGAAGTATGTGCGCCTAGATCACAAGATTCCATCCAAAGAGGAGTTGAAAGACAAGAAGTACTGCACCTTCCACAACGCCTATAATCACAACACTAAAGATTGCGTCAAGCTCCGAGTCCAATTGCAGACTTGGCTAAACTCTGGCGCCTTGAAACTGAAGACGCCGGGGAGTACAGCCTCGCTGGTGGATGTGGACCCTTTTCCGCCCGTGGTCGGCATGGTCGAAGTAAACTGGACCGACCAGCCAGAAGAGAACAACCGCCGCCGGGTGCCGAAGCCAGGCCAAGGGCGAGTCACATTGGATTTGTCTGAATGTCAAGACGAAAACCCACGCCGGACAACTAAGAGAGACCACGAGGAAAGCAATGATGACACATTTCGGCCATCTCGCCAGTATACCTATAATGTCAACCTCGCACACGAGGTTTTGGACGACCTAATTGATGACGGACTCATTACGGTGGCGAGGGTCTTACCCTACATCGAATATAAGGAAGGCCGCGTACACTACAAGTTCTATGATAGCTGGGGATATCGAACTCGCGATTGCTACCAGCTTCGCGAGCAACTCCAGGATTGGCTCGACCTCAAGCACATTCGTTTTAAGGATAGAGGCGGTTTCATGATCGCGATTGCTGATGTCGCTTGGCCTCGTATCGGCCAACGTGCGATAACATTGGACATATCTCCAAACGCGGGTCCGCGCGAACCGCCAGGACGAAACCGCAAGAGACCGTCGAATGACTATACCTTGCTGGCAAACCGAAGTGGAAACCATGACTTGGCAAAACCATTAGTCGCCAGACTGGAGCGCAATTGCCCTTCAAGAAGAGATAAGGGCAAAGCTATTATGAAGGACGATGAACCGTCCCCCGCTGAAAACTACCAACCCATGAGTCCCAGGACTCGCGAAGAGCTGGAACAAAGGATCAAACGCCTCGAGACGTTAGTCCAATCACACTGGACAGAATTCTCAGCCTTCTAGACATAGGCAATCTCCGGAGCCGCAAAGAAGGGATCCACAGCCTTCCCGGCACTGACCCTTACCAGAGCCTGACCGACAAAGGAAACTGATTCCTCAACCAAGGCGCCGGCAATCTCCGGAGCCAGAAAGAAGGAATCCACAGCCCTCCCGGCGCAGGCCCTCACCAGAGCCTGACCGAAGACGGGAACCACTCCCTCCAGCAAGGCGAAGATTATTCACGAACTCGGAGCCTGAGCCAAGGCATGAGTCGTCCTGGCCGTCACGGCCCCGGGAGCCTCCTGCTACCACGAACATGTCAGCCCCGGCCACAAAATCCCGAGGCAAGAAGGGAGACACCACGAACATGTCAGCCCCGGCCACAAATTAACCCGGAGCCGGAAGCCAAGAAGGAGTCTTGCATCCTCGCCCTTTCTCCAGCAAGGGAAAATGACAATGCCAAGGTTACTTTAACCGCGGATAAGAAGCCAGCTGAGGACAAACAGCCCTCGACCAAACTTGTGTGGCGACCACGACGAATGGAGACTGACGCATCACCAGGTGCCGAAAGTACCACCTCCAGCCCTAACTTAGCGGATTTGATGGCCCAACATTTCCAAGAGAATTCGATGAACAACGAGGCTTATTCCGAGCCTCGCATTGACTTAGACAAAGACCAAGCCGAATAGCAGAGGGAATCATTCACTTGTAATATGCTCGAAGTCTCTGCATGGCCTGAGGACGAAGAGTTCAACCCAGCGGAGAGCGCATTCGCTGTGCTCGAAGGAGAACATGGGATCATTGAGACTCCACTAACCCCAGTCCGCGAGCAATTCTCTTTTCAAGTCGGGATGGTGTTTTTCATATCTGAAAGATATGCTCTCCCGCCAAACTCAACATGCAACGCGGCGGATATCTCCAACGGTAGCGAAAACGTCTGCGATATGTTCCCGCCTTGTAGCAGCGAAATGGGTTCAGTCTTAGCGGAACCTGAGGATACTCCACGATTGGAAGCTACGAGCGGCGTCACACGCATGCAGAATCTGACTTTCTCCACACCAACCTTGGACATGGCCACTCACATGAGGCCATTATACATTACGGCTGAAGTCGAAGGGATCATGGTCAACAAAGTCATGGTTGATACGGGAGCTACGGTGAATGTCATTACAACACGTACCATGTGCCTCCTCGGTATCCCGCGCTCAATGATTCAAACCTCATCTCTGACAGTAAAGAACTTCACCGGACAAGTCTCCAGAACTTTAGGCTTGTTATTTCTACGAGTCAAGGTAGGACCAGCATCCTGGGTCTATACCTTCTTCGCCGCCGAATGTGCTTCATCCTACAGTATGATCTTAGGCCGCGACTGGATCCATAGAAGTTTATGTGTGACTTCCTCTATGCACCAAGAACTCATGATATGGGATACTAAGAAACGCGAGGCGGTCCTCATCAAAGCGGATCCGCGTCCTTTCTCCATCTCCGCCAACTTCAATGACGCCCGCTACTACAATACCGACTTGGGCCCATTGGACATCCAAGGCGTCGATTCCAAAGGCCGCCCCTACAGGGTGACGGCCTCCAATTTAACGCGATGGGGGCTAACCCAGGCAAGGGACGACTTACAACATCCTCACACCATCGCGGATCCCCTGCAACCCGTTGATGGATAGTGCCTCCTCAAAAGAAGCACGCAAGGCTGGTGAGTCCTTGTGTGAGAGACTCCTCTCATATTGGGCAGAACGCAAAGCCTACGACAAGGTCGCCACTATGGAATACGTAGACGAGATAGTGGATTATACCGATACCAAAGAGGAAGTTATTCAGTTAGCTCCCGCTGCTTTAGACGATACGCCACCTCAAATGCGCGACCCTATTTCGCAAGTCGACGTAGGGACTGCGGAAAGCCCCTGCTCATTTCCATTAGTGCTAAGCTGGCGGCGGACGAGCCAGAAGCTCTTCTAACCCTCCTACGCGAATATAGAGATTGCTTCACCGAGAAGTACGAAGACATGCCTAGTTTGTCTCCGGACTTAGTTTGTCACCGGCTGCCCACTTATCCTGAGTGGCGTCCAGTCCGCCAGGATGGCCGAATTATGCTAAATGAGACCCATATCGTAGTCAAGGAAGAGATTGAAAACATGCATTGATCAGGTATCATTCGCGTAGCCAAGTACAAAGAATGGCTATCCAATGTATTGCCCGTCTGCAAGAAGAACAGCAAAATGCGCGTCTATGTTGACTACCGGGACCTCAACAACGCATCGCCCAAGGATATATACCCCATGCCTATCGCGGACCTCCTCATTGATGCCGCTGCGGGGCATGACGTGCTATCCTTTATGGATGGAACCGCCGGATACCACCAGATTCTTGTTGCCGAAGAGGATCGTCACAAGACCGCCTTCCGCTGCCCAGGGTTTGCAGGTGCATTTGAATACGTTTTCATGCCTTTTGGGCTCAAGAACGCGGGGGCAACATATCAGCGCGCCATGAACCTTATCTTTCACGACATTTTGGGAAAGCTGATTGAAGTATATATATATATCGATGACATGGTGGTTAAAACCAAAACACGGGCGACACACGTTGAAGACCTCCGGCAGGTTTTCACGCGGATGCGACGACATAACCTAAAGATGAACCCCGCCAAATGTGTGTTCTTCGCAGAAGCAGGCGACTTCCTAGGCTTTCTGGTCCACCAAAGGGGTATCGAGATCCCCAAAGACAAGGCACAGGCGGTAATAAACGCCTCACCTCCTAGAACTAAGAAAGAGCTCCAACAATTTATCGGGCGAATCAACTTCCTCCGCCGTTTCATTTCAAACACGGCAGGAAAGGTTCAACCTTTTTCACCTTTGCTCAAGCTCCAGGGGGCAACCGAATTCGTATGGGAGGCACAACACCAAGACGCCTTCGATCGTATCAAGGATTACCTTACGAACCCTCCTGTTTTGGTTCCACCTCGCCCAGGCGTGCCGCTTAAGCTCTACATCGCCGCTGCCGATCTATCTATTGGCTGACTATTGGCACAAGACGACGAGAACGGGGTAGAGAACCGATTGCGAGACACGCTACTCTCCAATGGAGAAGTTGTGTCTCGCCCTTTTCTTTGCAGGTTGCAAACTCCACCACTACATGTTAGCCTTTACCACTGTGGTGATCACTCAGTCCGATCTCATCAAATACATGCTTTCCCGACCTATACTACGGGGACGCATAGGCAAATGGATATTGGCTTTGTCTGAATTCTCCCTACAATATATTCCGCAAAAGGCGGTAAAAGGACAGGCCATAGCAGACTTTCTCGCTCATCACCCACCAACCAAACTAACAGCGTTCCGCGAGTTAGAGTTCGCCGTTATTTCACTCACCCCATGGACTCTTTACTTTGATGGATCGCATACTGAACTCGCTGCAATTGCTGGGATAGCAATTGAAAACCCTGCAGGAGACCGGTTTTCTTATTCCTTCCAGCTGGATTTTTAAATGTACCAATAATCAGGCAGAATACGAAGCGCTCATCATCAGACTGGAAATTTTGCTGGACTTAGGGGTCCGTGAGATTCAAGTCTTCGGCGATTCTTTATTGGTCGACAACTAGTTGGTGGCGAAGTTCAA
Organism: Fragaria iinumae; assembly: GCA_009720345.1. NCBI lineage: Eukaryota > Viridiplantae > Streptophyta > Magnoliopsida > Rosales > Rosaceae > Fragaria > Fragaria iinumae. The sequence continues at coordinate 19,130,752 of CM019121.1, forward strand.
GTGCTTGAGTTCGTCTATGGAGCCTTACTTGCACAAAGCGTTTGACATATTGGACCGGTTCGATGACGTTCACATCGAGCACATTCCGCGCGAGTTCAACTTCGCGGCGAATGAGCTCGCCCAGATTGCCTCTGGCCTTAGCTTGCGAGACGAAGTGCGCGAACGGCTACTCAAGGTCGAAAGACGCACTCTTCCTTCTTTTATTGCCAGGGGCAATATCAAGCAGACTCTCTTGACGTCGCTACCTTAGACCCCATTGACGAGGACTGGCGGCTACCATTCATCGCCTATCTCATGAACCCTCAAGACGCCACTCATTCGCGGCAAATGCGATTTCTCACCCTCAACTTTATGCTCCGCAATGGTGAGCTTCGCCGGCGAGGCGAAGACGGTAATGACATCCGCTGTGTGTATGGCAACGAAGCTAAGCGGCTTATGCACGAGGTTCATAGCGGAGTTTGTGGTTCGCACCAGGCAGGGCCCAAAATGCGTTGGTTAATCTGTCGCCACGACTATTACTGGCCTACCATTCTCAAAGACTGTATCACTTTCGCCAAAGGTTGTCAAGATTGCCAGGCTCACGGACCAGTGCAACATATCCCTAACATTCTGTTGCAGCCGATTATTAAACCATGGCCAGGTCGAGGATGGGCGATAGACTTCATCGGCATTATTCACCCCCATTCCTCCGAACAGCACAAGTTCCTTATCGTGGCCACCGATTTCTTTACCAAGTGGGTTGAAGCCGAACCACTCAAAGTCGCCTTGGCAACCTCAGTCCGCAACTTTATCTTCTCCAACATTATCTCCCGCTTTGCTCTTCCGGAGTGCATCGTGACGGATCGGGGGGCAGCTTTCATGGCCGATTCTGTGGTCACATTCCTCACCAGCTGTGGTATCAAGCTCCTGCATTTGTCCCCCTATTATGCACAGTCCAATGGTCAGGCAGAGGCGACCAATAAGGTTATCCTCAGTATCTTACGCAAGATGCTAGAAATAAACCCCCGCGTCTAGCATCTAGAGCTTTACCATACCTTGTGGGCCTACCGCACCTCCAAGCGCGGTCCGATGGATACCACCCCATACGCTCTCATGTTTGGTCATGACGCCGTCCTACCCCTTGAGGTTCGCGTCGCTTCACTTCGCGTCCAGGAACAACACCAATTACTTGGTGACGATTACGTTCAGGCAATGTGGCAAGAGCTTGAAGACCTCGATGAACACCGTATCGCTACTTTCAACAATCTCATCCTCGAGAAGCAACGCGTTGCGCGGTCGTATGATAAAATCACTAGAGGTCGGAGTTATGCCGAGGGCCAAATAGTATGGCGTGTTGTGCTCCCACTTGGGGAGAAAACCGAGGGCCGGGGCAAGTGGTCCGCCCTGTGGGAAGGACCCTTTATCATTCATCGCATCTTACCTCAGGGGGCATACCACTTGCGCGACCTTGACAGCACCATCCACCGCAATCCTATTAATGGTCATTTCTTAAAGCGCCATATCACTAGTGTTTGGGAGCGCGCGGATCCTCCACCTCCTCCTGATCCCGCACACACTGTTATTAGTGTTACGCGCCATCGCCCTTACGCTCCCTCACCTCACACTAGGGGGCAACCCGAGAGAGAAGCATGTAATTAAATCATTTCTTTGAAAACGTACAAAGCCTAACCAACAGACCAGTAAAGGATTGGGGCCTATTCCAGATGCCCTAAATAAAGTTTTACATGTAAATTAGTTATGTTAATCTTCTCATTCCTCTCTTTATTTATCTGTGTAAACGTGCGAAGTCTAGACAAAAGACAAAGTACAAGATTGGGGCCTCTATCCCAGAGGCCCTAAATAAAGAAAATCACATATTTTTCCCTTCTGATGCAGGTTTCATAAACGGCTTTGCGGCCGAAGCAAACACATTAGCAAAATAATAGAATCTGATTACCCTACGCTTAAGCGCATAGATCTACCACGCCTACAAGCATAGATCTGGGAACGAATAAGAGACGACGCACTGGGAGGCTAGAGGTCCACTGGAATAGGGTCCCTCATGCTACCAGCCAAGCTTCGGAGGGTGCTTCAAGGACACTGGCAAGCTCCTGAAGCACGAAGGGGCGAATGGCCTCAGAAACCTCACGCGTGGACAGAACAGCAGGCGCAAGGCAGAAGGTACCCAAACCATTTGTTCTTCCAGACGGAGGCTTGGCCTAAGAGTAGATTTCGAAACTCATTAGGGCAAACGATGAGCAGGAGAAATGGTGGTTTCACTTTAAGCAGGGACAGAAGGATGAACAAAAAGGAAGAAGGAGCCATAGCGAGGGACAGATCGATGTTCCAAACCCGGCCAGCGGATTCTCTTATAGAAAAAGGACCGATTCCCTTTGACATGTGTCCTGCATGCAGAGCTTTGCTCCGAGATATGGGCTTTAGATAAGGTGAATGCGCGAATCTATAGTGACTTCCTGTTTTCCAAGCGAACAGTCACGCAGAGACCTTTACCCAATCTCAATGGAAAACTTGTTTTGAACCGAGGCATTTATTGTTGGAAATACGAAAGATTCAGCAAGCGCGGGACAGAGTTAATGGGCAATAAGTACTTAAATAATATACCTAATACAAAGGTTCATACATGGGGGCAACAAAAAAGGAAAATGAAACTAGACTTTCCTAGAGGCCCTATACAAGTCTAGGAGAAGGCCTTCCAAGGCGAACTCCTCAACATCCGCCTGGGCTTGGGCTTCGTCCGCAGCAACAGTGGCTGAGTCCAGAGCCTCTTGAGTTTCCTCTGCGGCTTGTACGCGCGCCTCGGCAACTTCAGCCTGCGCGAGTTTTTGGCGAGCTTGAGCAAGCTGAACCTGCGGCTCCGCTATCTGTGCTTCCAATGTCTCCACTTGCCTAGCATAAAAGGTACAGGGGTTTTCTGAAGTTGTCTCAGAAACCTCCATATCTTCAAGCTAGCTCAAAAAAGCCACCATTTGGTTGTCTAAGGCCTGGCGGACTCTCTCTTGAGAAGTTGACTAGGCCTCCGTATCATTGACCCGACGGGCTTGCAGCTCGACCGTATTGATCAACTCTAAGGAATGGTCAGTGCGGGGTTGCTACAAGCGAGGTGGCGGACCAAGGCACCATGAGCTTCACGAGCGCGTCGCACCAACTCAAACACATCCATGTTGGGGCCTTGTCTTATTAGGCCATGAAGAAAGCCTCGGGCCAGGCGAACCAGTTCTGGATCAGCAGGTGGAGTTACCCGAGCTCGGAGATGGGCAGTCCGGGTGGCCAGAGAAGAGGTTGTTCCGGTGGTCAGTTTCACCAGAGAAGGAGTGACCGGTTCAACCTCTGAGACAGTTGGCAGGGCAGTGGACGCTGTTAGCGCCTCTCGTTCTTCAAGCTCTTGAACGACCGGCTCCAGCCTCGGTGGGGAAGGCATCACCTCTCGTTGAGTCTCCTCTTGCGGAATTGCAGAAGAGGCAGCAAAGTCTAGAGTTGACACTGGATGGCCGAGCCCTTGGTCCTGAATAGGACTAGGAGAGGACACCAGCATCAAGCCTGAGTCGTCCGGCGCGCCGGTTGGTGAAGGAGGTTGCTCTTCAGTATCCTCAAGTATAGCGCATGTCTCTTCATCCACAATCACCTCCGGGACAAGGGTCTCAGTTATACTTGCTTCCCCTTCAGCGCTGTCGAAGCGAGGGCGAGTGCGGCAACGAACCTACAAATAGAGAAATAGTAAGTCATTGCTGACTTGAACAAATTGGTTACAAAAGAAAAGGGCATTTACCAAGCCATGCTCTCGTTGATAGCGCAAGTCTTCCACCATTTCCTCTTCATCGTTAGCAGGATGCTTGCGCAAGCTCTCGCCGCCTATCGTTTGAGGGATGGTCGAGACAGGCTCATCTTCAGGGTCCGCCACGGGCTCCTCTTGCGCAGCAGCTTTCCCTTTATCTGTTGCAGCTGCAAGTCTCCTGGAAGATCTAAGGCGAGGTGCAGTCTGTGAAAGGGGGATAAACAATTAGAAAGGAAGTCACTTCGCATGAAATAGACAAAAGTGTTGAAAAATGACAAAGACATTAACATACCACAGGAGCGGAATCGCGTTCCCTGATTACGATTCCAGTTGGCCGGCGAGGCACTTGGGCGTTAGGAAGCACTGCTAGCTTGGGCCTCGTCGCTGCTCTCTGTGATGTCCTTACTTGTCCACGCAGGGCGTTAAGGATGGTGCGGTCTGATTCCCCCAATGTGTCGTATAGGGGAGAGAAGATGGCGGCAAAGACGTCATCATCTGCATACTCCCAATGATTATTAGAGAGGGAGCGCCACCAAGAGAGGTACGCGGGGTTGACATCTAAGGCAGGCTCAATCTCAAGCAGGCCCGGAGTGAGCGGGAAAATGTTTGCTAGCGGCGTGACTCGGTCTGCCTCGCCAATCTTTCGCCAGGACGTATAACTTTCCACTGAATGAAGGAGTGGATAAGGAACTCTTTGGATAAAACCAAGCTGTCTGGCGAAATGATAGGGAGCGTACACCTCAAAACCTTGGTCCTCTTTAGCAAGTTGAAGATCGCAGTATGAAACCGCCCTCATAAAGCTTGTCTTGGCATCGGATCCAGAGTCAGGACGAGGAAAGAAACCCTCTGCTAAGACTTCAAGATGACGTCGGTTGACCATCATGTGTTTATGGTGGGGCGAGGCTCCAATTGGTTGTAAACGATGGATAGGCTGGCGAAGCAGGACAAAGGAGTGCGGTTCGCCAGGCTTTTGCATACCACAAACCCAAGTAGTTGGTCCTCTGGTAGAAAGGCTAGCGGGGAACGTTTGAAGAGAGGGAAATATAGCTGCAACCATAGATCCATGATCCATAGCGGGCCGGCCGGCAGATGGAAATGCTTCAAGGAGAGTGTGTGTAGGGCCCGATAGAGTGCACCCAATACGGGTTGCCCTAGCCCAACCTCAATTCCATTGTAGAGGGCTTCGGCTAGTTATGTCCACTTGTCCGTAGGCTTGTGAGCGCTACCACAGAAAATAAACTTATTTAGCCAGTACTCAAGGAAAGCAATACCTCTTTCGTGCCGCTCTGCATGCTGGATAAAATAGTTCCTCCAGATTGGGAATGAGGCCTTCAGGGAACGGCGTGCTCCTAGGTTGCAGGTGTAGGTGAACTCAGTTGTCGCAAAATTACCTGGCGCGAATGGCTTCGCGTGGATCGGTAGCCCCGTGAAAGCAAGAATATCCAACAGAGAGACACTCATCTGCCCAAAAGGAAAGTCGAAAGTGTTGGTGGCGTTGTTCCATAGACACGTTGCTGCAGCGATCGGCGCCCTGTCAGTAGAGGAAGGCAGTGAAAAGCTCAAGGCGATAGCCTCAGTTATGCCCGCCGTCTCCTAGATCGGCTTGTTGGTTTGGAGGCGAGCCTCATACCACGCTCGCTCTTCGCCGGTGGTGTTCGGCCATTCTCCCACTCGGATGTTGACATGGGAGCGAGCTTGCTGAGCCCAGGTCGCAAAGTCGCCAGGTTCACGACGGTGAGCAAAGATGGGGTGCCGCACGGGGTCGGTGTATGAATTGAGGTTGGCGTCAGAGAAAGGCTGAGAAGGAGTCGGGCCGAGTAGGGCTTGCCCATTCTCAAGGAAATAGATGGGTACTCCTTGAGGGGGGGGTTCGCGGATAAACACCTATAGAAATCGGTAGACCAACCGATCGCCGCCATAATGTTGAGATTCGGGTCTCGGACGATTGGTTTGGGAGGCATTGTTTTCTGGGTAGAGTAGTGACGGCAGCGAAGGATTATTGTTTGCAGAAGGAAAAAGTAAGGGATGGTGTGACGAAATGTTGGGACCCGTTTTATGTTTTTAAAGAGACAAACCGTAACGTCTTTTCAATCAAGGGACGCGATAACGCCGATACATCAGGACTTTTCAAATTTCAAATTCCAGTAACGTGCTCTATAAGGCCTTTTCTCTTAGATGTTTTGGATAATCAAAAGCTCAAGGCCTAGGGGGCAATGTTTGAGCCTAGTGGATATTTTGGTCCAAGACTGCATAATAAGTTTTGGGTAACATTTGGGCCAATACATGTGGCCCATTTTATACAAAGTCTTTTAAGTCTCGCGAGCTTCAGGGGTGCGCGAGATGGAGTCAAGCTTCAGGAGCTCGCGGGTTGGTTTGAGTCCACGGCCAGCGTGAGATAGGTTTCCACAAAGACTGTGACACCTCGCGAGATAAGGATGTATGTGGTTGAGTTCGCGTAGGACTCTACAGTTGAGCAGCGCGGAGGCAGTGACCCACGCGGCTAGACACGTGTCATGCAGATGACTGGTATAAGCAAATAAAGCAGCGTCCTTGTGGTATTGGGTTTCAGAGTCCGAATTGGACTATGAATATCTTTCTTCGGGCCAAAGGCAAGCTACTATATAAAGGAGCTTGAAGACTTACAGAAGACTCTCAAAAAATACAACAACTTAATACAAAACAAACTTTCAACCTAGTTGAACCTCTTCGAGCTTCTCGAAAACCCTAACCCTAAGCGCGCCGCCGCCTAGGTTTCCCAGAGCCCTTTCGGACTCTACTCTGATCACCTCTGATCTCTCTTTGGTTGCTCTGCTCGCGACACCGTGAGCATTGAATTTCCTTGTACTTGTAAATTCCTAGTTCGCGAGGTGGCACCGGTAACCCCTCGCTTGTTCAAGAAGTCAAGACCCGACGCACCCCACTTCCTTTCCTCGTCCACGAGGTGGCACGCCCTGCATTCGCAAGAAGCATTGACTGCTACTATCTCTCAAAGCCCCTGCTGAGGATCGTGGCCAAAACAAAGAGAAACAAAATTATCATATTCGTGAAGGTAACTAGACCAGAAGTTCTTGTACTTCTTATGGAACCAGAAGTTTCCATTGTCACATTTTATTTATTTTTGTTCCTTACCATTTTAAGAGTTTGTTAATTATTTATTATTGTCACGTTGTTACTCATAAGGGCTTAGAGTCCTATATCTCGAACATATAAATTTCGAGTGAAATATCTTTCCAAATTTCATAAGAGTTACTTGGGTTCTAACAGCAGAAACTCAAACCCGAAGTTTTGAGTATAAAATATCAATGAAGTAAAAGTCAATTTAAAGTTTCACTTGAGTTACTCGAGCCTGGAGTTTCGAGCAACAGTTAACTTGAAGTTAACATTCTGAGAACCTGTAGGTCTAACATTATAAAATCGAGCATAAAGCTTCGATTACATATATGAATGACGGCTCCGGAAGAACACATATTATCCCCTCTTTATATTAAATTCCCCCAGTATGTCTCCAGAATATATAACACATACTGTGATGTGCGATCCCACCTCACCCGACGGAATACAGGAGAATGTGTCTAACATGTTGCAACGTACCTCCCTATATTGTGACACATTTTAGGTTGCAACCCAAGAACAAAATTGTGAGACGAGGTCCAAAGCACACAGTATCTCGCTATGCGGCCTATTACGTGTCAAATTCTACAGAAAAGTGAGACACATAATGTCATGAACCAAAAGTTCATTGAACATAATATACCTTATTTTGGCATAAATAGTTACGTCATATTTTACATAAACTGTTACTTGGAATCAGTAACAAATCTTGATGACCGCTAGCTAACGTTACTCTGAGCAAATTGTTCATATGCCGCATATATGTTTTGGTTTGTCACCTTAATGAGACACTCCCAGGCCTGGACACTCCTCTTGTTATGAGGGGGAGAAAAATTATTCTTGAAGAATGACATGCATTTTTGTAGGATATTTACCTACTGTTTCATTTTGAGCTTGAGAAATATCTCAGCTAGTGATTTATTAAAGCTAGTGATGACAAAACTATATGTTAGCGCAAAAATATTTGCTTGGGTTACAATCTATGAGACTAACCATATTAAAAAAACCACTTTGACCCCATTTGATTTGTGGAAGGAATGTGTTTCTAGTGACTTGGTTCTCCTGACGAGAATGTCATTAAAAATGTTTGAGTTTCTAATATAGCGGCTACAGTATTACACATACAAAGGTTAAAGTACACCATCAAAGGATGATATCTTGGTGATACAACAATACATCAATATGGTTGATACTCATGAATTTAATATTTTTAATCTTAAACTTGGTTTAGGTTCGCCACCAGCCAATGGACATCTTCACTCGAAAAGAAGTGATAGACATTTAAACGCATGGTCATAATAACACAGTTTTCCAGCCGTTAGGGGGAGAGAAAAGACTACTGTCATTTGAATAATGACGTGAATTTGAGTGGAATGTATCCACCAAGTCTAAAGTTTTAAGCTCCTGAAAATGGAAGAATATACAGGTCTTATAATGTTTAATGATATTATGAATATAGATCCACATTCGCTAGATATAATTTGTAATACCCCAGATTTTCATATCATTTTCCTTGTATTATTCCCAAAATTAATGAAGGATTATTTATGGAAATTCTTATTTGGTAGTGCGAAGTTGAAGTTTCGGGAGTATTTTTTAAGGTGCTTTGACTTTTAGGAGGCCAAACGTTGACTTTCTTTTCTATAAGTTTTTTTTGTGAAAACTTCATTCATGAAAGTTGTAGAGTTTGGTGATACGAGTTCGTGAACATGTGGCACACCTGATTTGGATGTAGTATGAGGAAGTTATGGTCAGAGGAAGTCAGTTTCCGGTTTTAGAAACTGTATAAGTAGAAAAATGTGGGGGAGTTATTTTTGGAAACCTAAACCAGTCTCACTTTCTCTCTCCTCTCTCCCGACCTCCTCCCGCTCTCCTTTTTTCTCCGGCTTGGTTCTCCTTTGTCCGGCCACCAAAGTGGACGTCGCCAGTCTCGTTGGGTCGTCACGGGTCTCCTCTCCATTCCTGGGGCAGCCTCTCTCGCCGTCTCGCCGCCTGGAAGCCGCCACGGAGCGGCGGAGCTGCTGCTGTATCGCCGGAAAACCGGCGATTTCGACGGTGTTTTCGGTGAGAGTTAGGTTTGGTTTTTGTTTTCGGGTTGTTGTTTCGGGGCGTTTTCCGGCCGATTCCGGCCGAATTGGTTGAACCTCCAGGTGATTTGTGAAGTTGTGTTGTGGGATTTTACAGCGGGATTTCTAGGTGAGTAAATCTCACCAAGGTTCTTTTTAGGACTAAATTTTATTATGATCATTTGTTGATAAAAATTAATACTATGCTATTATTTGTTTTAAATATTTTAGCTTGATCGCCAACGGCTCATAGGTAAGATAAAACAAGTTTTCCTTCTATGTTATTTTTGGGGTTCATGTGATCATAATTTTATTTTTGTGATAGATTATTCTTGTGGAATATCTATGTGGAAGTTATAATTTATGATGTGATCTTGTGTTGTTGATAATGATGTTGAGATATTATGATGGTTGGATAAATAGCCAAACCGGGTTCTAAGCCTTTAATCGGGTGATTGGTTACGGTTATAATGGTATTTTTATTTTGTAATTGGTTATTGGACAGTCAAACTGGGTTCCAAGCCTTTGGCCGGGTGATTGGTTACGGTTAGGAATAGAACTCTAGTCCGTCTGTCGGTGTAGGTCATGGGAGATACTTTATGGTATCTGAGACCCATGGGTACACAAATTGTTGTTGTAGGTCATGAGAGATATTTATTAAATATCTGGGACTCATGGGTACATTTCTTTGGTAATATGTTGGATGTGTGGATTTTAATTATTAATCTAATCTCTCTTGTGGTATATTTGGATGTGAGAAATGTTGTATGATTTTTGAGATTACTCATACGAGCTTTTTAGCTTACCGGGTTTGTTATTTTACAATCCCATTACACCAATTCTTGGTGTAGGGGTTAAACATGCAGGTGAGAATCAGCAGGGTTGAGGCGGAGGCTTAGTGGCAGGGTTCTTTTTGGTTTTGCTGTACTTTGTATAGTTTTATAATTGGGTAGACAGTATTAAACTCATGAGATTGTTTTCATGTTCTTGTTTTGCAAGTTTATGTAAACAAAGAAATGTAATATTTAACTCAGTGTTAGGTTGTGTGACCTTTACATTTCCGCTAATGAGTTTTAGTTGCTTGAGATAGTTTGTTGAAACAGGTTTGGGATATTAATATTTTAAGTTATATCATGCCAAAATTTTTGAAAATTATGTTTCGAAAATTGGGGTGTGATATAATTCATCTATGAGAGATGTTTTAGAAGTGACAATATTTGCCCCATAAGTGGCATGGGTACCCAATATCAATAAGCTCATAGTAGCTAATACATGCATATAAGAATGTGTGGGATCTATGAATGATGATCATCGATGAAAATTTACATATGGTAGCTACCAAAGACCATTAAGGACTGTATGATACAATACCACGTTTTATTATGAATGTCGACAAAGCATATTATTGGCCAAATTGGATAGAGGCAATTCCAATGAAACTGAATATATGAAACGTGATAAGATACTTAGACCTTTAACCCTACATGATACAAAAAGGTATTAATCACAGTGAAAATAAATCACTATGGCACAATGTATACAAGAGACGATGGGGATTACGAATATCTTTCCTTATACGTGACAATTTTCTGTAAGTACAGTGTCACATATAGTTATTGATGAGAGACTTACGGCAGTTGTCATTGTATATTATGAGGATCTTAAAAGACTTTACTAAAAACAAAATCCCAAAAGTAAAGCGGCATTATAAGCGTATCATTATCAAATCCTTAAAGGATCCAAGTACATGAATGATTCGAACGTAAATAGATCCATGAATACTTGAGAGAGTCTGAATGTGAGATTCCTCATCGCCTAAGGGAAATGACGTAATGTGTCTTATTCATGCAATCAAACACAACTCCCATTAGTGAGACGTGTCTTGGGTTGGAACCCAAGAAGAAAGCCATGAGGGGGAGGCCCAAAGGAGAGCATATCTCGTTATGCTAGGTTGTTAAACTAAAGTTAACTCATGCAATCGATAGTCTAAAGTTAGCTCATATATACTCATTCTGTTATAGTTAACGTGATCAAAATTGCCTCAATGAGTATTATGATTGGACTACAAAACCGAATTCGGATTATGTTGCTACATATTTTAACTTTCGCGAAGTTATGAATTGCTTAGAGCTCTTGAAGAGCATATACGAGATGTATCAATAAACAAAGATATTGATATGAGTGGCTAGATATGCCATGTTGATCTTCTAATGGTTTGAACCATACATAGTAATGTGTTAATTAGCTTCTACTGCTTAGTTATTACATAATGTATGAATTTTAATATGTGAGGTTGTTTCTAACATTACTAAATGAGGTAAAACCTATTAAATTGTATAGCTCTGTTGGTATTGCTTTTACTTTGCAGGTACGAAAATTTTGCGATGAGCCCCTATATGCAAAACGCACAAGATCTCATTTCCGTAATAGACAAATCAAACCGCTATTTACGGTATATGAAGCTTGCAACAATCACGGGGAGATTCTCATTAGGAGGAGCATCCAGAAGTATGCTACCTAAGACATATGCGCGTTGCATTCTTTTTCTCCTTCGACCAGGGTTGTTTTTTCCCACAGGGTTTTTATTACCTGGCAAGGTTTTTAATGAGGCAACACTAAGCGCGTCCAACATTTTATTATTGGTGGACATCCAAGGGGGAGTGTTGTAAATATTTACAATTAAGTGTATGTCCATTCATCTTCCGAGAACTTATATGCAATATTTTAATAGTATATGGACTTATCTTGTAATCTCTACCTCTATATAAAGGAGGCATATGAGACATAATAAGATGCTACTTCTTCCTCTCCTTACATTTTGTTCTTCTCTTTTCTCTCTATCTCCTTCATAGTTTATAAGAGTCTCCACCTTGTTCCTATAATCCTATTGTTGCGATTCTTTCTTTTTCTTTTTCTTTTTTTCTTTGTTTTTCTTCTTCTTCTTTTTTTTTTTGGTCTGAGTGTTTTTCTTCTTCTTCTTCTTCTCTTTTGTTTTGGGTAGAAAGTATTTCTACATTTTTTTTTTCTTGTCTATATCATCGTGGGTATGGTTAGAAGTAATTTTTTTTTTTTTTTTTTTTTGCTATAAGGCCTTGTGTTGCTGCCATCAGGATGAAACTAATAAATACAAAGACATAACATAAAATCAAAACTACGGAGGGTGTATTGTATCCGGGTGTATTCAATACAAACTTATAATAGTCCATAAAAGTCTAGGTGTATTCAATTAGGATTTTAAAAAGTCTTTAGGCCATCTCCAGCAGTATTGCTAAATCAATTTTTTTTTTTAAATTTGTCAACTTTTCGAATGAATAGGAGCTCCAACAGTATACCTAAATGGTTGCTAAATTTAAGAATTGCTAAAAGAATTAGAGAATGTTCTCTCTTCTCTTTCGAGAGAGGGCAAACCCTCAACGGCGGCTCATCTATAGAGGCAGTGGGGGATTTTCGACTGAGCGGGAGGCTAGAGCTCTTCTCTCTTGGCAAACCTGTGGGAGTGAGGACGAGCATGTTCGTCGGACCTCCCTAAATCTGGGTATCTGCTTTCGTCTCTTCACCTTTGGTATTGATGGGGATGGTGGTGCTGAAAGCGTTGAGGCTGACCGGACCTTGGATCTGGTGGGGCTTCACCGTGTTTGCGAGTGCAGCAGAGACCGGCGACGGCGTCTTGTAGTGCTCGAAATTTACGAGTAGGGTTCGACGGCCGAATGGCATGGTGGCAAAGTTCTAGTCGGCATTGCCGCTAGTGGTGGATGGCGGACCTTGGATCTGGTGATGGTGACGTCGGCGGAGGAGTGATGGCGGCTAGAGCAACAGTTCCTCTAGGAATTGGGCTCGAATGGGCTTGGCTGGATCAACTACGGTTTCTCTTGTTTGGGATCTGGTCTTGGGCCTGGAGTAGGGTCTGGGTCTGGGTTCCAGGTGGGCCTTATGGACTTTGGGACTGGATTCCAATTTCTTTTTGCTCTTGGAAATACTACCATTGTCTTTGGTTTTGGCCTCTACACTGGTATTGCTATTGGTTGATGGACCCACAACTATGGTATTTGTTCGTTAAGGATCGGCTGCCATCACGGCCATGTCTGGAATCACCCTTGGCCGGCTTCGATTCTTCAGGTGGAAGATTACCCTCAGCTCGGTGTCGAAGTGATTTTTATCATTTTGGGCATTGGATTTGTATGGGTAGTCAAATCACTGACTACTCATTTCGCTCAACGTCTACAATTCGTGAGCGTAACACCGAGTCTAGGTGTTATTGTTTTAGCGTTGACACTCGTTATTGCAATTTTACTTTCGCATTTTTACTTTCAAATGTTTTCGTTTTTCTCAATGTATTTTTACATTGTCTCTATGTAATCTTTTGATTATAATAAAGTGTTGACCTTTTCCATTTAAAAAAAAAAAAAGAATTGTTAAACAAAATTGATAAATTTGTCAACTAAGCCATGAATTGCTAAAGGAATATTTATATTTTCCCTCCTTTTTTTCTCCACGTGTCAGTTTATAATTCGTTAAAAATATTACTTAACTTACACTTAACAATAACTGCTGGAGCCAAATTCTTATAACAATTGTTAAATCTCATAATTATTGCTAAATTTAACTATAGTTTTAGTTACACTTCTGGAGATGCTCTTATACATTCCACCAATTAGGACTTTTAAAAATGAATAGAAGTTTTAAGGTATTCAAAATATCATTCATATCTATGAAATTAGAAAATCATGGAAAATTGTGGACTTTGTAGTGTTAATTATAAATACCAAAGATTTTGAGCGTGGGAAATGTCTATCAAAGTTCATCCCTCTGCCTGCTGCGAAGAGGTTGGTTCCCATCATCTTGCTTTCTCGATTCTTTTTCTGCTTTTGCCTAATCTTTTGTGTTATCAGAATTTTTTGATACCCAATATTTTCATAGTTGCATCGTTGAATTTTTTTTTTTTGGCGTTCAGTTGGCCTATGAAACCCTAAAAACCCAAATATTGTGTCTGCTACTCCCAGCCCTAAAAACCTAATCACCATAATCAAAATTGATTATACTGTCGAGGCGAATGATTATAGAAGCATGAACATAAAATTATTGAGGTGAATGATTATGTGTGACTATGAGGATTTGAAAATTGTGCACTTTCATTGGATGTCTGAAAGGGAAGAACTTTTCTCCTAGTTTTGATTAAAATTGATTATACTACTCTCAACCCTAAAAACCTAATCACCATAATCAAAATTGATTATACTGTCGTTGAACATATATATATACCTTTTGATATAGAATAGTTTGTATCTTAATTTTGATTATATTGTTCTATTAGTCATGTGTACAAAACCACCTCTATAGATTAGCTACAAATTACAAACTTGATTATAATCTCAAGTGATTAAAAGCTAACGAATAGTTCATAGGGTCGTGTATAACGTACTCAATTTGAATGAGGATCCAAAAACTTCTAGGGTTTCTAGTGGCACTTACTAAAGCATGCCAAAATTTATTTCTACATTATTGATTATTTTTATACACAAAAGAACAACCCAAAAGGGGCAGACTATGAGGTTTCTAGTGTTTTTGCCGGTGTCTTCTTATCTGTATGGAGACCACCTTTAAGTGTGTGTGTGTGTGTGTGTACACATATAGCATGTTTTTTTATTACCTTCAAGGTTGCATGTATTGTCACACCCAATTTTCGAATTGAATTTTCAAAAATTTTGACATGATATAACTTAAAATATTAACATCCCAACCTGTTTTCAACAACAACAACAACAACAATAACAACAAAAACTCAATTACAGAATAGAAATTTTCACAAAATCTATCACTGAATTAATATTACACTTCCTTGTTTACATACGTGCAAACAAGAACATGAGATCAATCTCATGATTTTAATATTGTCTACTCAAATCTAAAACTATACAAAGTCTGACAAAAATAGAGAGAACCCTGCCACTACACCTCCGCCTCAACCTTGCTGATCCTCACATGCAGGTCTAACCCCTACACCAAGAATTGGTGCACCGGGATTGTAGAATAACAAACCCAGTAAGCTAAAAAACTCGTATGAGTAAACTCAAAAATAACTCCACATTTAACACATCCAACATACCACAATGTAAATTTGATCAATAATTAAAACCCACACATAAACAAGAAATGTACAGTCCCAGATATTTAGTAAATACCCCTCATGACCTACAACATCAATATGTGTACCCATGGGTCCCAGATATCATCAAGTATCTCCCATGACCTACACCGACAGACGGACTAGAGCTCTAATTCCTAACTGTAACCAATCACCCGGCCAAAGGCTTGGAACCCGGTTTGACTATCCAAAACCAAAGCACAAAATAATAAATAGCATCTTAACCGTAACCAATCACCCAATTAAAGGCTTGAAACCCGGTTAGGTTATTTATCCAACAATCATTATATCACAACATTATTGTCAACAACACAAGATACACATCATAAGATTATATCGTTCACAAGGATATAATTATATGAACAATATAAATTATTCCAATAGAATAGCTTCTCACAAATTAATAAAATTATGATCACATGAGCCTTCAAATAACACATAAGGAAAACTTGTTTTATCTTACCTATGAGCCATTGGCGATCAAGCTCATATATTTTTAAAACCAATAACAGCAAAATATTAAAATCACATCAAAATCAATATCCTCCTCAAATGACAATAATTAAACTTGGTTCAAAAGTGAACCATGGTGAGATTTACTCACCTAAAAACTCCTGCTGAGTCTTCACAACCACACAAGAGCCAAGCTAACCACAACCTCTGATACGCCCCGAACCTAATATTTCTTTTTATGCTGTAGTCTCTTATTTAATGGTGGAAAAGTTAAGTGAGAGTGGTATTGCTATTTTTGGTGCAAGGTAATTTAGTCGAGTATTTGAGTTATATTTACCTGAACGGGAGTTTTTAGTATAAGGGGTAGCTAAATAATACTAGTTCCATTTTTGGGTTAGTATTATTAAGGGGGGAGATATATATATATATGCGGTGAAGGAAGAAATAAACACAGACAACCCTTTTCTATTTCTCTCTCCCCGAGCCCGACCTCCCGAACCCGTCCGACTCTCCTTGACGGAGCGCCACTGTCCGGCCACGCCTGGTCGCCGCACCAGTCCTGTTCGGCAGCTGGGACACCACTCGTCGTTCCTGGAGTGGTAGCCAGCCTCGTCTCGCCGGCAGCAGCTCGCGGTAGTGCTGTCAAGGCCGCCGGTCTGCTAAGCCGGAACTCCCTTCTCCGGTCGCCGATCCGAGAAATCTTTGGGGGGTTTTGAAGCTCTCCTATAGGTCGTTCATCCACCCACAAGAGGAAGCTCGATTTGAGGTAAGGAGCAAATCGGATTATTAGTGTTCTTGAGCTTGTGAGGTGTTTTCCGGCCAAACCTTTGATTTGTGGGTTTTGTGTTAGACATAATTGTTGTAGAGCTTGTTAAGAGGAAGGGATTGATGTGTGCTTTGTGGGTTTTGGTCGAAGTTGACATGGTGGTGGTGGTTGACTGCCACTGCCGGCGGTTGACCGCCACTGCCGGTGGCCACTACCGATTTTGGTGGTGGTTTGAGGATTTTTGGAGGAGTTCTAGAGGGGATAAATAATGAATTAGTATATGTGATTTTAGTTGTTGATGGTTGTTTGGAATTATGGATTTGATGTTGGAATTAGTTGTGAAAGGAGGGGAATTGAGGAGGTTCATTAGTGGATTTATCATAATATACACTAGAGCTCTTTGTCGGATTGTAGGGAATTGGCGATTAAGTAGAGCTATGGCTAGATTTTGGAAAGTTTGGGCGAGTGAGACCAATGCTAGGGTGTTTTCCTTTGTTTTTGGTAAATGTGTGTTTTTAGTGTCGAGCCTTAAATCTCTTCTTGGTACAGGACGGGAGGAGACACCACGTGAGGAGGGCTCTGACCGACGTCAAGTTTAGCCGCATATATTGTGAGTGGACATTTCGGTTTTAGTTAAATGCATGCATGGTTTAGTAAGTGGTTCTCCATACTTTCCAAGTTTAAATTTCGAATTTCCGCTTTTGGATTGGGGAGATGTTATTTATTTGGCTTAATTATACATTGAGCATTTTAACGTGTGGGACACGTTATGAAATTTAATTTATTTCTTTCTCTTGAATTTTTCTGAGTACGGTTGGGAATCGTACTTAAGCTTTTATTATGAGTTTCGGGGAAACTCACATAAATATATATATATTTTTCCCTCTTATGCCGTATTTGTTGGATTACATGATGTCGATGTTAGCATGTCGTTCCGCCTTTCGAGGTGATGTGACTTTCACGTTTCAAATGAGTCACTCAAGCCCTTTCCACCCTAGGGGTGATGTGATGTTGCCGGCGGCATCACGCAAGCCCTGTGCCCTCTCCGTCAACTCGACGTGAAGGTACAGGGAGTATGGGAGTACTATGCCTGGGAGGCAACCGAGTCTGGGAGACTCACCTATATGGCCATATAGATTTTCCTTATTTGAGTTATTAATTTGACTAGCGGGGCTAGTCCATTAATTTTGGAAGTTTCTTAGGGGAAGTGTTTATTTTCCTCTTGGTGTTGTTTTACGGCTAGTGGAGCTAGCATGAATTTATAATGGGCTCATTACCTTCTGCATGCATGGAAATTTCTATTTCTGTATAAAAAGGAAAGCATATCAAGTTGGATTTTCGTACAAGCTTGTTCTTGGATAATCATAAATTAGTGTATTTTCGTCCACTCACGCTAACGTTTTAAATACTTTTCCCTGGGCCCTTTTGTTTTCAAATGCCCAGATTTCAGAGTTCCTGTTCGACATCACTAGGAGCTGAGGCATAGTATCTCCCGCTGCACCTTGTTGATCGTAGGTTACCTGATAACCTATGTGTAGTTATTTCATTTTCTTTCCTCTGTAGTGCTCTGATAACCGTGGGAATATGTGAATTTAGTTGGATTTGTTTTAAGGGTTATGACTCAAGTAGAGAATTGAATTTGGGTGATGTTCTTGTTTAAGTAATGAAGATAAATTGTTGGTTGGGTTGTTTAGTGTTATTATTGAGAATGAAAGGAACTTAGAAGATCTGGATATTGGATTTAGGAAATAAATATTCCTGTTTTTCGCAGGTTGGGTTGTCCATTTTTAGAGGAGATTATGCCGAAATTTTTTGTACGATCTCTTTTAGAGTGGACCCCGCGAGACTCGCCTGTTTTCCTGGGTGATTTCGGGGTGGGTCTTGTCAGTTGGTATCAGAGCATTAGGTTCCTCTTCCTGTTGGGTTAACGGTGTCTAGTTTACACTAGATTGCCCATATGTGTACTACTAATGTATACCTATCTCAGGTACTATGCCTCCTAGACGCCGAACACAGAGAGCTCCTCCTGTGGAGGATGATTCGAACGCACAAGAGGGTATGCTGGGGGCGTTTGAGCAGATTGTTAACCAGTTTGCTGCAGCCATGAACCCTCAGCCCTTGCCTGACTTCAGCATTAAGAGGACCAAGGAAAATGGTGCGGAGAAATTTTCTACTGCCAAGGATCCTATTGAGGCCCAGGAATGGATTGAGACTATGGAGAGAGTGTTTACTAGGCTGAACGTTCCTGATGACCGTAAGGTCTTTGTGGCAGTGCAATGGTTGCACGGTCCTGCCTGGCATTGGTGGGTTGGTGTTACTAGAGACTATGAAGATGCTACTCTTATGGCTTGGGACGAGTTCAAGGCCCATTTTAATGATCGTTATTGTAGTCGAGCTCATCTCCATAGGATGCAGGATCAGTTTATGAATTTGCAGAAAGGAGATATGTCAGTTTTGGAATTTAAGCAGCATTTCCTTGCTAGAGCCCATCATGTGCCTGACTTGGTACGCGATGATCAGGATAAGATATACAGGTTTGTTCGGGGACTTGGGGGTGAGTATCAGGAAAAGATGCAAGCAGTGTTGTATCCGAGATTTAGTGATGCAGTTGGGGCAGCCTTGAATATTGAAACATCACAAATTGGTGGCCGACCCCGAGACTTTGGTGGTCCTAGTCAGGGACCGTCAAAGAGGACAGCGTCTACATCCGGTTCCGGATCCTCTACGGGTAGCGGACGTAGTAGCAGTTCTGGTCATTCAGCCCGACCTCGGCTCAGAGGTGGTCGCAGATTTACTGGGGGATTTGCAGGCAGACGCCCCTTTAGTCAGTTTAGGGGTGGTATGAGTGGTAGTAGTGGAGGCCACAGTAGTCAGTCGGGTCAGTTTGGACAGTATCAGACAACTGGGTGCTTCGAGTGTGGCCAGCTAGATCACTTTAGGAGAGATTGTCCCCGTTTGACTCATGGAGTTGCACCTACGTTTCATCAAGCTGCAGGTCAGACTTCGGTTGGCGCTTCTAGCAGTGGCTCTCGTGCTAGTTCAGCAGTTAGAGGTGGTACCCAGCAAGGTAGGGGTCAGAGAGGACGCCCTACCACACAGGCTAGAGTTCATGCCATGACATTTCAGGAAGGACGTACCTCGCCTGAGGTTATCATTGGTACGTTGTTTATATTTGGTCAGCCTGCATTTACTTTGATTGATCCAGGAGCTACCCATTCTTTTATGTCCAGTAGATTCACATTGCATGCTAATGTACCCTCGTCTCCTCTTCCGGGGGAATGGTATGTGTCTTTGCCTTCGGGTGATGTGTTAAAAATTGGATGGGTATTTAGGTCTTGTGAAGTTCTAGTTGAGGGGTATAGCTTGGAGGCAAATTTAATTCCGTTAGAGATGGTTGATTTTGATGTGATTCTGGGGATGGATTTCTTAGAGGCACATCAGGCCTTAGTTGATTGTTTTCAGAAAACTGTGGTGTTTCGAAGTCCGGGAAAGCCGGAGATTCGGTTTTGTGGAGAACGGAATGTTTTGCCATCTTGCTTAATTTCAGCCATTTCAGCAAGTAAATTGTTGAGTAGGGGTTGTCAAGCATATTTGGCTCATGTTGTGGATACTAGTATGGGGATTCTGAGGGTTGAAGATATTCCTGTAGTCAAGGAATTTTCCGATGTTTTTCCTGAGGAGTTACCTGGTTTACCTCCTGATAGGGAGATAGAATTTACTATTGAATTACTCCCTGGTACAGCCCCTATTTCACAGGCACCTTATAGGATGGCCCCGGCGGAGTTAAGGGAGTTGAAGGTGCAATTGCAGGAGTTAGTAGAAAAGGGTTTCATAAGGCCTAGTATGTCTCCTTAGGGTGCCCCGGTGTTGTTTGTAAGGAAGAAGGATGGCAGTTTGAGGTTGTGCATTGATTATAGGAAGTTGAATCAAGTTACTGTGAAAAATAAGTATCCGTTACCCCGCATTGATGATTTATTTGATCAGTTGAAGGGCGCTAAAGTCTTTTCTAAGATTGACTTAAGGTCCGGGTATCACCAGTTACGAATTAGAGATTTTGACATAGCTAAGACCGCCTTTCGGTCACGCTACGGTCACTATGAATTTGTGGTGATGCCGTTTGGGTTGACAAATGCACCAGCTGCTTTTATGGATTTAATGAATAGGGTGTTTCGCCCATATCTAGACCATTTTGTAATTGTGTTCATTGATGATATTTTGGTCTATTCAAAGAGTGAGAAGTTACACTCTAAGCATCTGAGACTAGTGCTTCAGACCCTGAGGTGTGCAGAGCTATATGCTAAGTTTAGTAAATGTGAGTTTTGGCTGGACAGTGTTGGATTTTTGGGCCATGTTATTTCAGCTGAGGGTGTGAGTGTGGATCCTCAAAAAGTGGAAGCAGTGGCTAATTGGAGTAGACCTAATAGTGTAACGGAAATACGTAGCTTCCTGGGTCTAGCAGGATATTATCATCGTTTTGTACGAGACTTCTCTAAGATAGCCGCTCCACTTACAAGATTGACAAGGAAAGGAGTCAAGTTTGAGTGGTCTGAGAAATGTGAGCAGAGTTTCCAAGAACTCAAGAATCGGTTAACTAGTGCCCCTGTATTAGCTCTACCTGATGACAGTGGAGAGTATGTGTTGTATTGTGATGCATCAAGGGTAGGTTTAGGAAGTGTGCTTATGCAACATGAAAATGTAATTGCTTATGCTTCTAGGCAACTTAAGCCACATGAGGTGAACTATCCAACCCATGATCTAGAACTTGCTGCGGTGGTATTCGCATTGAAGTTGTGGAGACACTATCTTTATGGAGCTAAGTGCCAGATTTTTACAGATCACAAGAGCCTCCGATACATTTTTACACAAAAGGAGTTGAATATGAGGCAAAGGAGGTGGATGGAGTTGATTAAAGACTATGATTGCACTATTGAGTATCACCCTGGAAGAGCGAATGTAGTGGCAGATGCCCTTAGTCGGAAGACTACTTGTAGCTTATCCCATTTGAGGACAGTTCGACTTCCTCTTCTCTATGAACTACGGGCTACAGGAGTTGATTTGTCTGTGGATGAAGTTGGTACTTTGGTTGCTAGCTTCCATGTGAGACCAATCCTAATTGACAGAGTGCGAGAGGCACAATTCCAAGACCCTTCCATCATCCGCTTGATAGAGAGAACACGTGAAGGCACCACGGTGGGATTTTCCATTGGAAAGGAGGGAGTATTATTATTTAAAAATAGGCTTTGTGTGCCAAAGAGAAATGAAGTGCTTAAGCAAGAGATTTTGGAGGAGGGTCATAATTCACCTTATGCGATGCATCCTGGCAGTACTAAAATGTATCGAACTTTAAGGGAATTTTATTGGTGGCCAAATATGAAGAGGGAGATTGCATCCTTTGTGAGTAGATGTTTGGTTTGTCAGCAAGTGAAAGCAGAAAGGCAGAAACCAGCAGGGTTGCAACAACCATTAGAGATTCCGGTATGGAAATGGGATCACATTACTATGGACTTTGTTTATGGTTTACCCTGTTCCCGAGATGGTCACGATGGTATTTGGGTGATCGTAGATCGACTTACTAAATCGGCACACTTTCTTCCGGTTAAGAAAACCTATAAATTGGAGAGATTGGCAGAATTGTATGTAGATGAGATTGTCAGACTCCATGGAGTGCCAGAATCCATAGTATCGGATCGGGATCCACGCTTTGTGTCAAAGTTTTGGAAAGAGTTACAGGCAGCCTTGGGGACTCGATTATGTTTTAGCACTGCCTTTCATCCACAAACCGATGGTCAATCCGAAAGAACCATTCAGACTTTGGAAGATATGCTGAGGTCCTGTGTGATGCAATTTAGAGGGAGTTGGGATAAGAAATTAGCTTTGATGGAGTTTGCCTATAATAACAGTTTTCATTCTAGTATAGGTATGGCACCATTTGAGGCCTTGTATGGAAGGCAATGTCGTACACCCCTATGTTGGAATGAGGTAGGAGAAAGAGAAATTGCTGCACCAGAGATTGTTTTTCATACTAATGAAAATGTCAAGGTAATCAGAGATAGACTTAAGGCAGCACAGAGTAGGCAGAAAAGCTATGCAGATAACCGTAGAAGAGACCTTGAATTTCATATTGGTGATTGGGTATTCCTGAAGTTGTCCCCTTGGAAAGGAGTGATTCGTTTTGGAAAACGTGGGAAGCTTAGTCCAAGGTACATCGGTCCCTACGAAGTTACGGAACGGATAGGTCCAGTAGCTTATCGGTTGAGATTATCTCCGGAGTTATCTAGGATCCATGATGTTTTCCATGTGTCGATGCTCCGTAAGTATGTAGCCGATCCTTCTCATGTCTTACAAGAACAACCAATTAGTCTGAAGAAGGATTTGACCTATGAAGAAGAACTGGTTCAGATCCTAGATCAAAAAGAAAAAGTGCTAAGGAATAAGACCATTCGACTTGTTAAGGTCTTGTGGAGAAGCCATCAAGTTGAGGAGGCTACCTGGGAACCTGAGGATCAGATGAGGCAACAGTATCCCCATCTCTTTTATTGACAGGTAAGGAAATTTCGAGGACGAAATTTTTATAAGGAGGGGAGAATTGATACGCCCCGAACCTAATATTTCTTTTTATGCTGTAGTCTCTTATTTAATGGTGGAAAAGTTAAGTGAGAGTGGTATTGCTATTTTTGGTGCGAGGTAATTTAGTCGAGTATTTGAGTTATATTTACCTGAACGGGAGTTTTTAGTATAAGGGGTAGCTAAATAATACTAGTTCCATTTTTGGGTTAGTATTATTAAGGGGGGAGATATATATATATATGCGGTGAAGGAAGAAATAAAAACAGACAACCCTTTTCTATTTCTCTCTCCCCGAGCCCGACCTCCCGAACCCGTCCGACTCTCCTTGACGGAGCGCCACTGTCCGGCCACGCCTGGTCGCCGCACCAGTCCTGTTCGGCAGCTGGGACACCACTCGTCGTTCCTGGAGTGGTAGCCAGTCTCGTCTCGCCGGCAGCAGCTCGCGGTAGTGCTGTCAAGGCCGCCGGTCTGCTAAGCCGGAACTCCCTTCTCCGGTCGCCGATCCGAGAAATCTTTGGGGGGTTTTGAAGCTCTCCTATAGGTCGTTCATCCACCCACAAGAGGAAGCTCGATTTGAGGTAAGGAGCAAATCGGATTATTAGTGTTCTTGAGCTTGTGAGGTGTTTTCCGGCCAAACCTTTGATTTGTGGGTTTTGTGTTAGACATAATTGTTGTAGAGCTTGTTAAGAGGAAGGGATTGATGTGTGCTTTGTGGGTTTTGGTCGAAGTTGACATGGTGGTGGTGGTTGACTGCCACTGCCGGCGGTTGACCGCCACTGCCGGTGGCCACTACCGATTTTGGTGGTGGTTTGAGGATTTTTGGAGGAGTTCTAGAGGGGATAAATAATGAATTAGTATATGTGATTTTAGTTGTTGATGGTTGTTTGGAATTATGGATTTGATGTTGGAATTAGTTGTGAAAGGAGGGGAATTGAGGAGGTTCATTAGTGGATTTATCATAATATACACTAGAGCTCTTTGTCGGATTGTAGGGAATTGGCGATTAAGTAGAGCTATGGCTAGATTTTGGAAAGTTTGGGCGAGTGAGACCAATGCTAGGGTGTTTTCCTTTGTTTTTGGTAAATGTGTGTTTTTAGTGTCGAGCCTTAAATCTCTTCTTGGTACAGGACGGGAGGAGACACCACGTGAGGAGGGCTCTGACCGACGTCAAGTTTAGCCGCATATATTGTGAGTGGACATTTCGGTTTTAGTTAAATGCATGCATGGTTTAGTAAGTGGTTCTCCATACTTTCCAAGTTTAAATTTCGAATTTCCGCTTTTGGATTGGGGAGATGTTATTTATTTGGCTTAATTATACATTGAGCATTTTAACGTGTGGGACACGTTATGAAATTTAATTTATTTCTTTCTCTTGAATTTTTCTGAGTACGGTTGGGAATCGTACTTAAGCTTTTATTATGAGTTTCGGGGAAACTCACATAAATATATATATATTTTTCCCTCTTATGCCGTATTTGTTGGATTACATGATGTCGATGTTAGCATGTCGTTCCGCCTTTCGAGGTGATGTGACTTTCACGTTTCAAATGAGTCACTCAAGCCCTTTCCACCCTAGGGGTGATGTGATGTTGCCGGCGGCATCACGCAAGCCCTGTGCCCTCTCCGTCAACTCGACGTGAAGGTACAGGGAGTATGGGAGTACTATGCCTGGGAGGCAACCGAGTCTGGGAGACTCACCTATATGGCCATATAGATTTTCCTTATTTGAGTTATTAATTTGACTAGCGGGGCTAGTCCATTAATTTTGGAAGTTTCTTAGGGGAAGTGTTTATTTTCCTCTTGGTGTTGTTTTACGGCTAGTGGAGCTAGCATGAATTTATAATGGGCTCATTACCTTCTGCATGCATGGAAATTTCTATTTCTGTATAAAAAGGAAAGCATATCAAGTTGGATTTTCGTACAAGCTTGTTCTTGGATAATCATAAATTAGTGTATTTTCGTCCACTCACGCTAACGTTTTAAATACTTTTCCCTGGGCCCTTTTGTTTTCAAATGCCCAGATTTCAGAGTTCCTGTTCGACATCACTAGGAGCTGAGGCATAGTATCTCCCGCTGCACCTTGTTGATCGTAGGTTACCTGATAACCTATGTGTAGTTATTTCATTTTCTTTCCTCTGTAGTGCTCTGATAACCGTGGGAATATGTGAATTTAGTTGGATTTGTTTTAAGGGTTATGACTCAAGTAGAGAATTGAATTTGGGTGATGTTCTTGTTTAAGTAATGAAGATAAATTGTTGGTTGGGTTGTTTAGTGTTATTATTGAGAATGAAAGGAACTTAGAAGATCTGGATATTGGATTTAGGAAATAAATATTCCTGTTTTTCGCAGGTTGGGTTGTCCATTTTTAGAGGAGATTATGCCGAAATTTTTTGTACGATCTCTTTTAGAGTGGACCCCGCGAGACTCGCCTGTTTTCCTGGGTGATTTCGGGGTGGGTCTTGTCAACCTCACAAACCACCTAAAATTACACAATTAAAACCTTAGAAATTTCTCAACAAGGATAAAGTACCATTAACCTAAAGGTTGCCCAAAGATGGGCAATCCTTCCTCCAAGACCTCCCAAGGTCATCGGACACTCAACAACAACCACTACTACCTCCAAGAAACAAACTTTCTAAGTTTCCGACCTAATGAACACCAAGAAACAACTTAGCACCTACAATGCAAAAACCTAATCAACACTCATTCTTCACACACAACAACACCCTAGCAACTACAAGGACTAGCTAACGCAGCAAACAAGGCCTCTACCCTGCCCGGACGCGCTCCCACGCGCCGCCACAGGCGGCGGCGAGTGAGCCTTACACACCTCCACCAAACTTCAAAATTTGGGGAAACTCAAAACATGAAACTTGTAGATTGAAGCAAGGTGAGTAACTTTAATACCTGGTGGTTCAACCCGTTCGGTCGGGATCGGCCGGAAAACACCACGCAAAACCAACCCGGAAATCAAATTACAAACCTACAAAACTGGCCCCAAAACTTGATTTCTAGATCATCAAAGGGGTAAGAACTTCTCTAGAAGAGAGAGGAGAGCAAGACTCACCTAAACTTGGCCGGAATCGGCGTCAAAATTGCCGACTTTCCGGCGGAACAGCAGCAGCTCCGCTGCTTTGTGGTGGCTTCCAGGCGGCGCGACGACGTGCAAGACTGCCCCAGCAGTGGAAAGGAGACCCGTGCCGACCCAACGGAACCGGCGGCGTCCAATTTGGTGGCCGGATGAGAGAGAAATCAGTTGGAGAAGAGAGGGTGCGGGGGAGCTCGGGAGACTGAAATTTTAGGTTTCCCAAAATAGCTCCTCCACATTTTTCTACTTATACAGTTTTCAAACCCGGAAACTAACTTCTTCTAATCATAACTTCTTCATACGACGTCAGTTTCACGCGTGCAACATGTCTACGAACTCGTATTGACGAGCTCTACAACTTTCATGAAGGAAGTTTTGGAAGATAACTTATGGAAAATAAAGTCAACTTTTTGGTCCCTTAAAAGTCACAGTACCTAAAAAATAATCCCGAAACTTCAACTTAGCACAAACTAAATAATTCCATAAATAATCCTTCATTAAATATGGGGATAATACAAGGAAAATGGTATGAAAATCTGGGGTATTACATGTATGATTAGTTATAGTTTAACAATTATATAGATGGGAGATTCACAAGGAAATGGTAAACGAAAGGATTATAAAACTTGGACCGCGGAAGAGAGCAATGTTTTGCTCCAGTTCATGGTCGAAGGCGCTAAGCTTGGGTTCCGTGATATTAATGTTGTAATTAGCAAAACAACAGTAGAGGCGAAGCTACTTCCTAAACTTAAGGAAAAACTTGGTAAGGAGATAACTTTCAGCCATTACCAAAGCCGAGTGAAATGGTTTAAGAAACAATACACCAATTGCTCTCAGCTTATTGGGACCCGATCACAAAGAGATTCACTACGCCTGATGAAGTATGGGCAGACTATTTGAAGGTGAGTTTACTGCCTTTTAATTAGTTTTATTCTATTTTAGAGTATTAATTATTTTGAATCTTTACCATATTGACATTTTTGTTTATTTTTATTTTTCAGTCACATCCAACGCATGTGCACTTTTGGACAGAAACTGTTCTCGACTATGAGGATTTGAAAATTGCAGTTGGTAATGGAACTGCAACTGGGATGGGGTCAATAGGTCTAGGTGATGATACAGATGCCACAACATATGAAGTAGGAGAAAACGGATCTTAGGAAATGGGTGGCATAGATGACTTGGTCATTGATCAAGATTATCACACCTTTCTGCAAAATGAAAATGAGTCATCGTACCAAGAAAACTTGTCATCTCTTTCCCAACAACGCACCCCAGGTAACAATGCAAATGTTGCACCACATAGCAGGGCTCAAGGCAAAAGAAGTAGAGCTGATTATGAACAAAGTAGCAACTCAAAAGGGGTAGCTACTCAAGCTAAAGTTCTAGAAAACTTATCAACTGGCTTTGGTAAAATTGTCACCACTTTTGATATAATTTGTGGCATAATGGGGAAGAGAGAATCAAGAGACACTAAATGTTGGATTGCTATTCAGGAGACCCAATGATTAACTGATGAGGGTAGCTTTTTTGCGCTTAGTTTTGTTAACACTAAAGCAAAGCAAGACATCTTCTTGAAGATGAGTCCGAACCAACGACGTAACTGGATCACTTGGGCACGAATTAATACATCAGGCTAATAAGCAATATGATATTGCCGCCAATATGGTATGTCCTATTATAATTTGAAGTCATGGAGTTTGATACTGTTTTGTTTGCATTGCAACTTGGTTTGATTGAATTTAAACTTGTTTTTTATGGATTAGAACAGCTTAATTGTTTCTTTGAATAATTATGGTTTCATTGAATTTATTGCAGCTTGATGGTTTCTTTGAATAATTATGAGTTATGGTTTGCTTTTGAATGGATATTATTATGAATATATAGTAACCTTGTTCTTTTAATATGTTTAGGTACTTTCTCTATTAGCAATGTCTGAAATGGATACGTATGGAGTTGATGAAGAAGAAGAGTTTTACGAGGCCATTAGAATTTTATTAATGGCAATACAAGCAGTGATTTATGTGTTATATGATCTTGTGCTCAGCATACGTGATGAACGTATTAGACGTCCATTGACTCGACGACCAGTGACATCAAATGGATACACATATACATGAATAAGATACTAGACGAAGACCCTCATATCTTTCGGGAGGTTTACAGAATGTATCCTGACGTGTTCCGAAAATTGTGTGTCATCATAAAAAAGAAAACACCTTTACGGAATACAAGACACATTTGTGTCGAAGAAATGCTTGCAACCTTTTTACTAGTTGTCGGTCAAAACAATCGATATAGTGAACCTCAAATGATGTTTGAGCGATCATATTTCACTGTTAGCAGAAGTTTCAACAAAATCTTGAAGGCCTTAAATACAATAGCTCCAGAGTTTATGGCTAAACCACTGCCACTTGATACCACACCACCTAACATAAGAGAAAGTACAAGGTTTTATCCTTTCTTTAAGATACGCAATGCAAGTTTTATCAGCAAATATTTACATCATTGTACACTGCTGTAATATTGTTTCATTTCTTCTTTACATCTGTTGTAAATATTTTTTTCATTGTCTCAGGATTGCATTAGAGCTATTGATGGCACACATATTCCTGCAACGGTTGTTGGACGTTAGGTAAGCAGATACAGAAATCGCCAATGGAAGATATCACAAAATGTGTTAGCAGCTTGCAACTTTAATTTACAATTCATATATGTGCTTAGTGGATGGGAGGGTTCTGCTCATGATTCAAAAGTGTTAAATTATGCTATTTCTAGAAGAAATGGACTCAAAGTACAATCAGGTATAGTTTTACGTGCATGAAAAAATGCAGCAAGCTTATTAAATTTTATGTCATATAATATATAACATACTAATTGCATATGTTTTTTATGATCAGGTAAATATTACCTACGGGATTGCGGATTTCCAAATCGACGTCGATTTTTAGCTCCATTTCGAGGTACTCGATATCATCTCAAAGATTTTTGTGGCGGTGAAGGAAACCATCCTGTCAATGCAGTTGACTTATTTAATCTTCGTCATGCTTCCTTGAGAAACGTAATTGAAATAATATTTGGAATATTTAAGTCACGGTCCACAATTTTCAAATCAGCACCACCATTTCCTTACAAGACACAAGCAGAGCTTGCAGAGCTTGTTTTGGCATGTGCAAGGTTGCATAATTTTCTTCGACAAGAATGTCATTCAAATGAATTTCCTCCTGAACCAGAAGATGATCCAGTAGAGAATGAAGAAGATAATTTTGAATGGGATGATTTTCAAACCCAAGAGCAGCAAAGAGATAATGCTAATCAATGGAGAATGAGTAATCAAATGTGGGCAGAAGCTCAAGAAAATGCCAACAATGTAAACAATGACAATGAAGAAAGTGATCATGAAGGAGAAGAATGATCATATCATTATTTTAGGGCCGTCTGCTTTTCATGTTAAAATATGCTAATTAATGTTTTTTTTTTCTTCTTCTAATTTTTGACATGTGTATCTTTCACTTCAGTTAATTATATTTGAACGTTATTCTTTTGTTTTAACATTATTTACCAGCTTCTTTTTTATGTTGCAAGTATTGAGAAATCTGTAGAAAATCTGTGTTAAAAGTCGATGATTTTAAGAAATCAACAGAAGTCTGTGGACTATTTAAAAAGTATGTGGACTATTTAAAGAGTCTGTGGACTTTTCAAAAATCCATATACAATACACCCCCCCCCCTACATATTACATTACACAAGATACCTCTCGAATTATAACGGGTCTCCACAAAGGCTTGCCGTTGGACCGCGCCTCTTAGGGTTTTGGAGAGAAAAGTTGTCAAGACTCACCCCGAATTTCACCCTGAAACCCGAAGTAAGTCTTGCGGAGTCCACCTCCAAGGAAAATTTACCGAAAATTCGGTAAACCTCCCTCGAAAATGGACAACCCTAACCCGAAAAAAATTCAGAATACCCTCCTAAAAAGACTCAACCATCCTCAAACTCATCACATAAATATCCAACTAATAAAACCAACTTCATCCTCCGAATATTCGAAATATTATACAATAACCCCAAGAGTAATTAGAGCTACTAAACACTAGAGGAAGCAAGAAAATACCCTAGTAGGTTAAACAGGTAACCTACTGGTGAAAAGTGGCTAAGAAGTGGGTAACTATGCCTCGTCGCCTCCTACTAGTGCAAACCCGAACTCTACAGACTGGGCATTTTTAAAACGAAGGGCCCAGGGGAAAACATTCGCAAACGTTAGAATGAGTGGACAAAAATAAAAAGAATAAATAAAGAAAAATAATTAATAAGATTTATACTTTCCCAATTTAATTCCAAAGAAGTCGAATGCATGCCTCAAGCGATAAATCATTTATCTCATAAATATTGAGCCTCTTCAGCTCAAAAATATATATCAATATATGTATGTATTTACACACGCCCATACTCCTTATATAAATTAGGACTAATTTCAGTTTACCCCTGTTAACTTTATGTCAATCATCATGTTAGTCCCTCTTTTTTCAATTTCATCAAAAACACCCCTAAACTTTCAATTTTCATCAGCCGTGCCCACAGTTCCGATCTCTGTCAAATTATTCAGTTAAGTGATGACGCGGCATCAGGCAAAAAGCCAAATTCCCAAAATAACCTTTCACTGTTTTCCCTCCATTAACACACATCTCGAAAAATAAGTTCGCACTAATCTAATACACATCCCAAAAACGCAACCCCATTCTCCCATCACAACCGTGCCCTAGTTAATTTAGCAGCTCTCTATCTCCACCGAAACCCCATATTAACTCTTTGCCTCCCAAAAACCCCCAAATCTGGTTTTGATATAAAACCCATATTACACACCTACCCCATCCTTAAACACCCAAATTACAGCGCCCACAATGGCTGGGAATGAGATTGAGGTGTGGATACCACGAGCGGAAGGTGCTCCAGATGAAATTCCTCCTTACAGTGAGTTTACGGTTCCTTGAAACTAATGGTTTAGTGGATTTACGGGATCGACGAAAAGTTTATTGCTTAGTAGGGTTTATGTTTTCATTTTGTGTATTGAATCCTCATATTTGGGGTTTCGAGGTTTCTGTGTGGGTTTGAAAGCTTTTGAACATGTGTATTGTTGGAGCTCAAGTTTGGTTTAGGACCTTTGGTTTATATATTGCATTTGGGTTTGATTAATCTGGGTTTGTTTATTGAATTTTGTCAAGTTGTGTTTGTTGTACATGGTTTGGGCATGTTAAAATATGAACATGTGGACCTTGATTGCTTTTCTCAGAAGTGGGTGTCTGGGTTTAATTTGTTTAGTTTGTTTTCGCAATTTGTTGGGTAGTTAACATACAACTATTCTTTTAACATGCAGCACACCCGGATTATTTCACTATAAAGATGTATCATGGGGGATTGATAAGGGGTAATACATACGTTGGTGGAAAAATTAGCTATTATGACAATGTCGACAAGGACAGGATTTCTCTTGTTGAGGTGGATTCAATGGTGAGAGGAATAGACCCTGCATATGCTGGTAGAAGGATGGACTATTGGTACTATATAGGGAACAACCCAGATGCTCTTAGCAAGCTGTCAAGTGACTTGGATGCCATGACCATGTCCATGTGTGCTTGTGTTCATGAAATCAGGTTGGTTGTCATATATATAGATCATTTAGATCTTCATGATGACTACCAATTTGATTTAGATGATGTTGAGATCATGGAGCAATCAAGTGCATGGGGTTATACTCAAGTTGGTTCTTCTGTAGTGATCGAAGAACTTCCTGATTCACCAAGGATAATGAAGAAGTCCTCAGTGAAGATTGTGAAGGGTGTGCCAATGTTTAAAGCTAGTGCAAATAGGAAACAAGCCAAAGAAGTGGGAGTTAAGATTAGGGAGGTTGAAGAGGAGGTTCCAACACAAGCAAGTAAGGCTCCCGTGATTGATCCCAAAGATAAAGGGAAACAAAAACTTGTTGTAGAAGATGTATCGAAAGAATATGATGTTGAATTATTTGAAGATTTGATTGATATTGATGTTACTCATTATGATGAAAGTGAAGATGAAAGTAGTGAATATGATGACAGTTCTAATGCAGACTATCAACCTGCTTATGGTGATGAGGATTATGCCCATTATGGTGAAGATGAAAACTGGACAGCCGAAGATGAGGTTCTCAGTGATGCACATTTAGAGAAGAGAGACAAGAATGTGAGTGCTATCGTTGGAACTAGTGGTGTCTATGTGGCTGAGAATGTGATGGTTGAAGACAACGAGGCAATGTTTGGGGCAATTGACTCTGACGAAGAAGTGATTGGATATGAAGCAAACTCAGATGATGAGGCTAAAAGAATGAAGTTTCTAGAGTTCAATTCTAAGACAGACATGAAAGACCCTCAGTTTTGTGTTGGGATGATCTTTGCTAATGCTAGGATATTGAGAGCTGCTATAAGAGAGAGGGCAATACAAAAGGGTTGGGAGGCAGCATTTTACAAGAGCGATAGGAAGAGGGTTAATGCAATATGCAAAGCTGATGGCTGTCCTTTTGAGCTCACAGCATCGAAAATGCAACATGAAGACTCATTGATGATCAGGTAATATCAGCCTCAACACATGTGTGCACGTGTGAATGAAAATAGCATGATTAGGGTTCCTTATCTGGTTGAGATGTTCAAGGATCGAATAAAGCTGAACCCAAATTGGAATATAGGTACTAGATTCATTGTATTAAGTTTGATGCAGTTTCCTTTATTGTTTTATCAACTTTTCTGATTTCATTGTTTTTTTTTTTTTGTATCACAGAATCCCTACGACAAACTATGTCCTCAGAAGTGCAGGCCAAAGTTTCAGAGCAAAAGGCGTATAGAACAAAGAAGGCTGCATTGGGTTTGGTGGAGAAATCACACAAGGAGCAATATTCAAGGGTCATAGACTATGCTGCTGAACTGAAGAGGGTTGATCCAGACACAACAGTCGACATCAAATACTCCTTCAGTAACCCTGGTCAGTGTCCTGTTTTCAAAAGAATGTATGTATGTCTGGGTGCATGCAAAATAGGTTTTATATCAGGTTGTAGGTCATTGTTAGGTCTGGATGGTTGTCATCTTAAGAGTCCATATGGAGGGCAACTTTTGTCAGCAGTTGGGTTAGATGCAAATAACACTACTTGGGTAGTAGCTTATGCAATGGTGGAGCAAGAAAGCAAGGATAGTTGGATGTGGTTTCTTGAACTTTTGGCTAAAGATATAAACATAACCAGTCAAGGAGCTGGGTGGACATTCATTTCTGATAAGCAAAAAGGGATTTTGCCAGCTTTTGAGAGAGTCTTACCATATGCAGATCATAGATTTTGTGTCAGGCATCTGTGGACTAACTTTAACAAGAAATTTCCTGGAAAAGTATTGAAGGACCAGTTATGGGCCATTGCGAAGTCAACCACGATGGCTTACTTTGATAAGGAGATGATACTCATGAATCAAATGGAACCAAGAGCTTATAAATGGATAACAGGTTTGTAAATTCTTATCATTTCTTTTGGTATTTACCCATCTTGATATTGATCAATAATATGTTTTTGGATTTGTATATTGTAGATCCTCTAAGACCTGCGAAACATTGGTCCAGGGCACATTTCAACACTGTTGTGAAATGTGACGTCCTTCTTAACAATCTCTGTGAGAGTTTCAATGCATTTATTCTGCCTGCAAGAACAAAGCCAGTGATAACAATGTTTGAGGATATAAGGGTGAGACTGATGAAGAGGGTTCACACAAGGAGAGATAAGATTATGAAGATTCAGGATCCTATATGCCCTAAACCAAGAGAAATATTGGAGAAGAATAAAGTTAAAGCTGCAACAGATTGCATTCCAACTGGTTCAGGTAGTGCAAAGATTGAAGTGGAAAGCATAGGAGGATCTAAATATGTAGTTGATCTTCAGAGAAGAACTTGTGCCTGTAGGAGATGGGATTTGAGTGGCATCCCCTGCAAACATGTTGTGTCTGCCATCTACTTCATGAGGCTGAAACCTGAGGACTTTGTTGATCCTTGTTATAGAACAAAGACATACATGGATATATATTCCAACACAATTAAGCCGGTAAATGGAATGGATTTATGGGCTAGGACTGGCAATGATGCAATTCTTCCTCCCACGTACAACAGACAGCCTGGCAGGCCAAAGAATAAGAGAACTAAGGATGCATTTGAGAAGGCTACTGATGGAACTAAGCTGGGAAGGATTCAAAATTCACTAAGGTGCAGCAATTGTGGTACCTTGGGGCACAATATCAAGACTTGTCACAGGCACTTGCCACCGAAGGAGAATATCAGCAAAAAAAGGAAGTTAAACAGTGGAAAGGGAACCTCTTCTACACCCCAGGTATAACAAGTAAGATTACCTATTGTTCTAGTATGCATCTCAGTATCTAACTTATTAATTTGCTAATGTATGTTGATGTAGGCTAAGGGTACCAAGAAGCCTCCTTTAACAAAGGATAAGAAAAGGGCTAAACTTAAGAAAAGGGCAGAAAAGCTTAAGGTAATTTGTCCTTTGTTTGGTATGGTGTTGGAAATTGTCATGATTTTGGTCAATTTTAGTTGGAGGAAAGTGTTGCTTGAATTTATGGTTTAATTATGGTTGGTGGGAATTGTTGTGAAGGGATTTGATACTAGAGAATGGTTTAATTGCTGGTGATATCCTATTATGTGGTTGCTGGTTTGTAGTTATGGTTTGATGTATTTCTATATGAAAAAAGGGATCAGGAGAAGGTTGTAGCAAAGACTGTTGCGAAAGCAACCACAAAGTCATCGACTGCCTCAACAACTACACAAGTTGCTTCAGCTAAGAACAAGGGAGCTGCTTCTACAAAGTCTTCGACACCTACAAGGTCATCAAAGAGGATTAGAGGTGGAGACAAGCAGGTTGGAAAATAGACTTAGTAAGATATTAGATTAGCAAGCCCGATTATCATCTCTTGATGCATTATTTTGTGCAACCTTGTGGTAGTCACAATGGTTGCTGGCTCTAATTTTTTGTTAGAATGATTAGAGCTAGTATGAACTATGAACTATGAACTCCAATTATATCCAACTTTTTTGTTTGTTGTTTGGATGTAAACTCTTAAATGCATCAGTTGGCTGCTAATTTATAAGACAATGTAATCAGTTTTTTTTTTTTTTCATATGAAGGACCTATTTCTGTGTGATTTATACTCTCTTTTTTGTTGTTAAAAAGAGCAATGTTTTCTTCGATTGTTGTTTATTAGCAATGTTGAGATCCGTAGTTTAATTGATTTTTACATGTCCACCCAGAATATATGATAGTGTGTGGTTTTGGAGGGAAAATAGTGTTATTATTTGGTTGAATTTAATTTTGGTGGGAATAAATGTAATATGTCTGTTTTACCCTTTCTTTTGGACCCCGGATCCAGAATTTGGTTTTTTGCCTATTGCCATGTCATCACTTAACTGAGTAATTTGACAGAGATCGAAACTGTGGGCACGACTGATGAAAATTGAAAGTTTAGGGGTGTTTTTGATGAAATTGAAAAAAGAGAGACTAACATGATGATTGACATAAAGTTAATAGGGGTAAACTGAAATTAGTCCTATAAATTAATAGATTTAAAATAATCTATATAGGGCTACTACGCTTGCGTCTAACGCTCACGTCACGCCTTAATGCGGTGATACACTACGCCATTAAGGTGGACAGACGTGTGTATAAATATGTGCTCATACCCCCTATATGAACTAAACACTCATATAGGGCTACTACGCTTGCGTCTAACGCTCACGTCACACCATAATGCGGTTATATACTACGTCATTAAGGTGGACAGACACATATGGCTAGTTAGCATTTATATACATACTCTCCTCATAAATATATTTATAATTTACCGAAAATCTCATTTTCGGTAACTCTCCAAAATAAATAAAATCGTCAAATAAAAATGACGTCAAATGCTCCAACAAAATAAATTACTCAACAATAAACAATGCATGCATATTATTTAAAACAAAAGTCCACTCACAACTTTAGGCCTAAGTCTAACGTCGATCTAAGGTCTCTTCTGCTCGAGCCTCCTCATGTCATGTTTCCAAATATATAATTAAATTCCCAACTAAAATTCAATACTTATACAAAATAGGCAAAATTAAATGTGAGCCTTATCCACGCTCAACCTTGCCCAACTTCGTCATTCTTAAATCGATACGATCCAAACTTCACCACAAATACCGGCAGCGTTAAACCAACCTTCTACAACCTAAACAACATTAATCTAACGGCCGGATTTCTAACCAATTAACCGCCTTACCAATCTTTCAAAAATCCAAAACCTATTCAAAACTCCTCCAAAAATTCTAAACTTCATACCATTAAACTCCTCTTAATATTACACATTTAAAACCTTGACAATCCACTTCACAGCGGCGGCCGGCGGTTGACTCTGGCAACCTCCGATGCCTACCAAAATTTAACAGCATCTTCCTCTCAACCCGCTCTACAACTTTTCTAACTAGCACAAAGTCCAATTCCAAGCTTAACTAAGTCAATCGAACTAAAACAGACAATAAAACCCTAGAAATTCAACTCAACGATTCTGCTTACCTAATCCAGGAGGGAGTGAATCCTTTTGAGGGATTGATGCACGGGAGGAGAGCTTCCAAACGAGTCAAGCGGCTCTGGCTATGGCGGCTGGAGGAGGGAGTTCCGGCGAAAGACACAATTGGTTGCTAGGGGAGTTTTCTCCCCGTTCAGCGGCGTTACCGGTCCGGTCGCCAGCCCAGGGAAGGAGGGGAGGCAGCGGCGGAGAACTCTGGCAGGGAAGAAACTCAGGAGAGAGGAGAGAGATGGGGGAAAAGAGAAAAATGGAGTTGGGCTTTTGACCCCAATTTGACTCAATCCAACTCATAAAAAACCCACTCCAAAAATAAAACACCCCTAAAAAATAATACCCTAATAAAAATTACTTTTTTACTAGCTAAAATTTACCCTTTTTACCATCTTCAAATATTTCTCCTACAAATAATTTCTCCGACATCATCGTCCCTCAAAACACCTCTAGGGACCTCTGAAGCTATAAACTCATTAACAAAGACGGTAAAACTCTTATTAATACCAAACTAGTAAATAGAGTAAAAATTTAAGAGTCGGGATGTGACAAAAGTCGCTTTTTGTATTGGCTTTGTTCAATCACACTTGTTATATGCATATAAGATCGGACATGGATTAATAGAGACTTGCTATATAATGCTCCTCTATTCACTTATGAGTTTATACTTTACACCAAGCGCCGGACAGTCTCTAACTCTTTATTCTTTAACCGATAAAAATCGCTCATACCATTCATGTTGTTTTCTGTACTCCTCGACCTATCTTTCTTCCTCTCGAGTGTCGACTCTTTCAAATCGATCACCCTACTTGTTGCTTATCAAATCTGATAAATACTTGTAAGTACTTTTGTATAGCACCACCAATTGATACATCAACATTTAAGGAACGATAGCACAAAACTAAGAACTTATTTAGTGGACAAGAAATGGAAGGAGTAATGTGCGGCACAGGTGAGATGATGTGGAAATGCTTCTTAGTTTTATAAACCGAAAACTCCCCACAGCATTCCCCCAATTTCGTACATTTGGGCTTTCCTTGTTTCTTAAAACTCCTCGGTCCGCAAATGCAAACCTCACTCTCTTTCCTCTCTGCGGCGAAGCCCCTCTCTTCTCCGCTTCGCATCAACTCTTCCTTGGTCACCGCTCCGACCACCGACCCCAATTCCATGGCAGCTTCCGGTCCCAAGTGGGCCCAGAAGACCATAACTCTTCCTCCCCAGACAAGAGGTTGCCACCTCATCACCCCTCAGGTATTACTCATCATCATGTCTGTTCTGTCTACTCCAAAACCCAATTCAGTCAATCTAATCATAGTTTCATCTATACTTGTCTCGGTTCAGATAATGATTGGAATCAGGCAGGACTTGTCTGGATTCAACTGTGGTCTTGCTCATCTCTTCTGTAAGGCCCAAGGCTACACTCTTTATCATTTTCAAGCTGTCTTTTTTTAACTTACCTTTGATAATATTGTATTTCAGTGCAACACACAAGTGCTTCTCTTACTATCAATGAGAACTATGACTGTGATGTGCGTACTGACACCGAGACATTCCTCAATAGGATAGTTCCTGAGGTTAGTTTGTTAATATCTCATGTAGCCTTAGCAGCATACTTGATTCAAAGGAGATGAGCGATTGACTTCTTCATGTTTTTTTTTTTTCAGGGGAACTCTGCACCATGGAGACATACACTTGAAGGTTAGTATTGGATTATCAAATAAGGCCATGCTTTCGATTTCTTGGTTTGTGAACTACTTTGGTTTATCTCAGTTTAATCCAAATTGCTACCTATGAAAATATGTAACTTGGTTCATTATGTGTTTTTGAGTTGCATTATGTATAGCATATAATTGGTATTTCTGATATTGGAACTGTAAATTCTGAACTTTGTAAGCTTTGCAGGCCCAGATGACATGCCAGCACACATCAAATCATCAATGTTTGGTTGCCAACTGTCGTAAGGATATCTTATTAGCTTGGTTAGAACTGGCTAATTGCTATTGGAAAGTTTATTCCCTCGTTGACATATACATGTTCCTTGTTCTTATATAGGATTCCAATCACAAATGGGAAGCTGAACATGGGAACCTGGCAGGTGTGTGAAACCAGTTATTTAAACTTGAGTAGTCTTCTAATGTTAAGTGCTGCATTTCTCAACCTTGTTATCGTCATACTTAGAAAGATGTTTCATGGCTGCTCTGCTTATTAAATTTCTTGAGTGATTGGCTAATTATATACGGAAATAGAACAAAAGAGTAAATGCCGGACATAAAATGCATCATGGTTAGGAAAGGCAAACCACCAAGAACTAAACAGTGCTAAAAAAATATATTGGCAGTTGCAAAACAAGTTATTATGAGAAGGAATGGTGTTATGCCACCTACACAAGTTTATCTTCCTTACAGATTCACTGATTTCTTGCTGCCATGAAGTATTCTGTGTAATAGAATGTTGAATATAGAAAGATGTCTCATAGCTAAGAAATCAGACTATTCAAAAGTTGTCCAAGTTCTCATTCTTTTCCTACTAAAAAATTGCTTGAAGTTTAACTGTGCCATTTCAAGGTAAAAACTGAATATTTTTGAGATCCAGTTAGTGGCATGATGTCGTCAATTATTTTGTTAGTGGTAAAAACTGAATATTTTCGTGATGGAAGAGTCTAGGATCAGGTTTGGTTAACCAGACTGCTGTAGCTTTCTAGTTCCAACTGACGTTGGATCTTCAAATATGTTGCTTCCACTGGTACCTGCCAAATACCTCTTCAACTTCCTCAAATGACGGCATAGCCATAGGCAAGACCATCTATAGCCGTAAATTATTTAAAGGGTTAGTTTTGAAAGGAGTGTGTTAGATGGTGACTTGCTGAACAGTCCAGCAGTGTCCTAGTTAAGGGAATTATTGAGGGTGGCATACGTGGTGAAGAAAATGTGGGTGCCAGAGTAGTGATTTGGGGGGAGGGGGAATCACTGTCCAAAACGTTCATTTTGATTTATAGGCCTTGATTTATATGTACATGATTATACAAGTCAATGGACTAGAATGTCTTCTGCGTATG
Organism: Fragaria iinumae; assembly: GCA_009720345.1. Lineage (NCBI taxonomy): Eukaryota > Viridiplantae > Streptophyta > Magnoliopsida > Rosales > Rosaceae > Fragaria > Fragaria iinumae. The sequence continues at coordinate 19,170,394 of CM019121.1, forward strand.
AAATTGTGTAGATAAAAGCATTTGAAGACAGTTTGTCAATGATGTTAAAGCATGGTGAAAGATTTTCCAAAATCTAGTTGTAAGCAGCTTGACTTTTTGAAGAGAGTGGTATGCAATTTCTTGTAATTGGGGTTTTAAATAAGATATAAACAGGGCTTTTTCTTGACATTTCACAGATTCTTTTAACTTCAAAGAGACGAATCAGGCATTCACAAACTAGAATCGTGGCACAATGGAAGTTTACATCTCTGTTGGCTAACAATATGATTATAGTTATTAAATATGGTTTTCTTTTTCTTACAGTGGACATGTCTATCCTTTTGCATATGTTTTCTGATGGAGAATCGGTTTCTATTTCATCATTGGTGAACTATCTATATAAAACAGAAGTCTAGAATTTGACTGCTTTATAGCTTATGGCATATCTTTTACTATCTCCTTCTATCATTTACTTCAGGGAATATGGTTGTGCGAGCATCGTGATGAACCCACTGCTCGGAAAGTTGTGGTCACCCTTAATGGAATATGAGATGCTGCAATTTGGAATTTCATGGTTTCCATCATCCAGTTTGCAGTTAAAGTTGTACTTTGAGCATCACTTTGAGCATCTATGCTGTTAATCGGATGTCAACATGCTATTGTCTGCAACCTCTATAACTGAATATCTGGTATTACTATTACCTAGTTACATGTAAAATCTTTTTGTGTGATGCAGACTTAAGAAATGTAAGCTCTACCGCCTCTACATGTAAAAATGACATAATATCTCAGTCTCAGTTTATTATGAGTTCATACGACAGAAGAAAAATTGAAAATATCTAAAATGAAAATATCCGTAGTCAAAAGTTTATAAATGAATTTGAAATCAACAGGGAAAAATCTTATATACAGAAAAACAATGGGAGCATCATTATTCACGCCATCATGATTCTGAACTCATCGAAGTTCAGAACTCCATCTCCGTTGAGGTCGAACATGCGAATCATGCTCTTGCAATCCTCAATGGAGCGGGACTCGCCCAACCTACCCAGCATCCTCTTCAAGCTTGCTGATGTTATGCAGCCCGAGCCCTCCATTTCATACATCCCGAAGGCATCTCTCAGCTCCTTGCTCTTGTTCTCCTCGTCTCCATTTGAGGCCTCCATCAACTTCTGGAACTCCTCAAACCCCAGCATCCCATCCCCATCCATATCCGAAGCCTCCACCGCCGCTTGCGCTTCCTCCTCGGACAGCTCCCCTCCGACAGTCCTCACACAAGTCTGAAGCTCAGCCGGGGATATCTTACCGTCACCGTTCTCATCAAAGTAATAAAACACCTTCTCCAGCTCGCTGCTGCATGAGCTGCTCGTTGGACTCGACAGAGTGCGCCTCTCTGCCTTTCTCGAAGACAGTTTACGGCATAACTTCGCCAACGTCGACTTGGGAGAGTGCTGCTGCTGCGCCTTGTCCATGGAAGCTGCTGGAGTCAAAGAAACTGCGTCGAGTGTCATATATACTGGACCTTGGTTACTAAGAAAACCCAGATAGCAGGAAGGAAAAGGAACTTGTTGTACTGGAACTCGTGAAATGTGTACTGGACTTTATTGGGTTGTGTCTGCTATATATATAGAAGAATGGAAGATAAGAATGTTAGGGAAGGAAGATGTTGGTGTGTAACAGACGTGGAAGGTAATAGGGTTTATATAGAAGTAATGGATATGGTTGGGAATGACAGAAGGGATAACTAGATTACAGGGAAAGATGGAGGAGAACACGGTTTTGATGATGAGCAGCCAAAATTCAATTTGTTGTATAATGGAGGAGAACTAGTGCCGCCCTAGAGCCAGTTGTTTTGGGAGTACGTGAGAGAGAGGATGAGGCTTTGAGCGCGTGAGGGAAGGTTCGTGGGAGACTGGGAGTTGCGGTGACCAATTTCGTTTGACAATTGGAGACGTGGGAGCAGTGTCGTACGCGAAGTACCCAACCGGCTCTAGAAATAATAGACAACGTCGGTCACCGTCTTAACACGGTGAGAGACCAAACAGAGCCAGAGAAGAAAAAAAATAGAAACAGCAACAAAGATTTTTATATACACGACAGTACGAGTATAACGTGTAACCATATATATATAAATCGCAACTGTAACGGTAACCCTGTATCGACAGCTGCGAAATATATCGGTACAAGTCGAACCGGTTTTAAACGTTACAGTAAATAAACAACTTCCGACCTGTTTGTTAAAATCATAGTTATTTAAACTAAAAGGTTCTAAGCACGTTTTAAAATGTTACCAAAAAAAAAATCTATCTAAAATAATGATTATAAGTTATTTTAATCTCAAAAACTCAATATCAAACTAACCTACCTAGCAGCCGAAGCTACAACGTTTAGGGAGGCTTTTATACAACTCTTCTGTAAAAAGCGACTTCAAATTAATATCGACTCTAAACAATCTGGCAACGGAACCTTGGTGCATTTCTTCTCTGGTACAAGATATATCTGATGGTTGGCTTCTCAATTTCAAGCCTGTTATTTTCGTCATATTAGCATTCTGAGTCCTTGGCACATCCAACCTGTGGACAATTATCATGTCATTCCTTGGCCCTAAAAATGATTTCATTAAAGCATCTGCAACTGAAATTCTATTGTTAGTTAGTCCTTTATAAATCAGCAATGACACTGGAGCAGGTTTACAGAATTACTTAAAGGGAAAAAAACCCTTTAAGCTCTAATATTAGCTTACTGTGCCACATGGTATACAAAACACAGCCAGAAATACAAGCTAAACCCAGGTTCCACTAATACATTTATCTAACCGCATTTCACCAAATACATATATATCAATTGATGCATTCACATACATTCATCAATCAGACACAGCAAGTCACACAGCAGAGAGAAAGACCAGGTTAGATCATAGGTTAGATAAATTCCACCAATCACAGAAGCCCAAACGAAAGCATAAAGACAAAAGCGCATAACACGTTTGCCAAACAACTAACAATCTAGTTTGCTGCTTATTCTTTGTCATGCCATGTGCAATCCCCTTTGCCCTCTCGTACGCTTCTTCCTCTTCTGTAGTCGATTTCTGCATCCGAGCAAGATTGCCCCATCGGATACCTTCTGCTCGATTTAGACAACCCCATCTTTGAGAATATGTCTTCTTCATTGGTCACGGTACGGATACCAGGCGTACTTGATCGAGAGACATCACAAGGCTGTCTTCGGGACTTGTTATCTGAGACATACAACAGAGTAAGATTACCAGCTAATAATAACAAAGGGGAAGAGAGTTTAAGTGAACAGACTACCCATCCCCCAATACTCCTCTCATAGAAGAGAGGAACATTACCATCTACAAATAACTACATTGAACATGGGAGAAGAAAGGAAAGGAAGAGAGTTCAAGTACAGGTGACAAAATAGTAGAGCTTAAAGGGTGTTAATATTAGACTACCCATCCCAAAATACTGTCCCTTTTTCTTTTCTTTTTTTTGACACCCTCCTTTCAGATTGTTCGTGGTATCCCAAAGGCTTCCTAGGCCCAAGGACTAATCCGCTAGGGGGCCCCAAAATACTGTCCCTTACATTGACAATTGTTCTTTTTCTTTCATTACACACATAAAAGAGATAGGAGGTGTAGGATAAACAGAAGATATATAACGATAGATACATAATTAGTGCAGGTTTAAATGTCAAGTCTCCTCAAATTTCGTATACACAACTGTGAATGTGGCATGCCAGTGATGTCATATTTTGACTTGTTCAAAACATGAATAAAGTTTAAAGGCAACTGTCTACTGTAGCAATCTAGTTTTAAAGTAACTGTTTCATCTAGTTGCTAAGAAAACATGCATATAGGAAAGCTTATGATTAAATCAGAATGAACAAGCATTATTGAATTAAGTAATAGCCTGAGATCAAAAAGATAAAAGTTCACCTTCATATCCATTAGTCAACACCGGCAAGTCAGAGTGTCCTGCAACAGCAGATTTAGGCTCTGTGCACTCCTCTGGGGGAGATTTATGAGAGCCGATGGTAAATGAGTCGTCCATGACATCAGTAATCTCAACATACTGGGTGGTTGTAATAATTTCATCAGCACTGAACCCAAAGGATGCTCTATAGGCTTCTAATTCTTCCACATCTTGCTTAGGGCTTCTATTGTGCCTGTTCTGACTTCCATTACCATTTCCACTAGTTGAGTAAGCATCTGAATCCTTGGAAACACTTAATCTTCCTCCAGTATGAGGGAATGGTGGATTATCCAGATAAAACTGTGCAAATGTTGCAGGGCAGAAGAAATTTGAGTCCTGAGATGCCACAGATGGTCCAGTTGTGTCATGCCCATACAACCTGCCAGAACCACTCCTTGGATAGCTTCCATTTTGAGGAGAAACTGAGGGATCCCACTGTGAGGGGAAATCACGTTCCGGAAAAGATGATGAACAGTCATTCGATGCCCTTGAAATTGGAGATCTGAGACTACTTGCAGGACTCCCAGGATACAACGAATATGTTGCTTGAAGATCATTTGCAGCGTAATTGGTCTTCTCAGTGCTTTTAATATCCGCTGAAGATGAGAGGAAACGGGCAAATGGCACATCTGGGGAAGAGGGAGTAGTTAGATGCGCCAATTCTGGTGGAGGAGTAAGAGGAGCTGTGGATGGCTCAGTTGTGAAGGTTGAGAAAACGGGAGGAGAGACCAATTGTGTTTCATTGGCATATGGCCCAGTTGCAAACATTCTGTTAGAGGGACCTCCAGGTGAGTTTGCAGCTAATGACAAGTAGCAACTCGGTGACTGAGCTGTTGAAGGCAGGGCAGAATTTGTAAATGATGCTGGTGAAGAAGGAGGTGCTAATAGAGATGGAGCTAATCCTGTGGCTTGGTTTGCCAACCCAGCTGCTTGGGGTCCATTTGGCTGGATTGCTGATGCATTGCCATCAGGTATACGAGATGCAGGGACTATACGCTTTCCACCTTTCTGTGTACCAAAACAAGAGAATGCACCCAAACATCCTCCCCATCTCTTTCTCTGTCAATACAGGCACACAATATAAGCTTAATTGAATATTGACCATTAAATATAGAAACAATTAAAACACCCAGCATATATTAGCATGTCTTATAAACAGACACATCACACTCCAAACCAGTCAAGGTCAGATTCAACAAATGCAAAGCAGTTCCCAACTTCCCGACCCAGAGATAGTTACATATCATGTAACTAGAAATCAATCATCACTCATAAATTACAAAAGAGAACAGACTTCCTCACTATTATATGTCAAACTAAGGACATTCCTTCGATCAAATTTACAAGTTTTATAGAAGATGCATTTCTACAAAACATTGCCCTCCAAGTTCAAGCATCTCGGTGTGGAAGATCAAACTTTCCAAGGTCCATTTCGGGTCTAACTTATCAAGATAGATTGTGATCCAAGCAACAAATTTACACGTCAAATGATCCAAAACCAAAACAAACCCTGCATTGCCCAACACTTAACTCAGCATACAAGATAATGACAAAATGGTTAGGTAAATAAAATGGGGGAAAAAGAAGTTTGATCCAGAATTGGACAGTGATTGGTGACCAACAATCATGCACAGCCTAAAATAAATTTATATAAAGGGTAGATCCAGTCCAGACCAAAACACCTGATGCGAATAAAGACATAGCTCAACCCCAGATCTGAGCAAAACCCACAACACAAAACACAACCCAAAAGCCAAACACACCAAATGTTAAACAAAAAGCACCAGATCTGACACTCAAACCGTCACTAACTCATTAATACCACAACAACACAAAAAAAGGTATGTTCCTTTGATCAAAAGAACAAAACAGAAACAGATAGAAAGACAGAGATAGCAAGATAGCAATACCCGTTCCGGCTGAGGAAACCTGTTCTGTTCGGAACCCATGAAAAGGCAGCCTCTGAGCTTCAAGGTGAACTAAACAAACAAAACCCACTTCACTGTTTGGACTACTCTCGCATTTCTGACTGGGGTCACTGCAGCTCAGTTGTGCTTTGCTTCAGTCTCCATGAGTCCAAGGGCACCTCAAACCCAAAACCAAATATAAAGCCGAAATCTGAAAGCGAAAACAATCGAAGGGATCCCCCAAGAAAGAAAAAGGGGAAATGAAATTTGGCTTTAATCTTGGGTTTGTTATAAAATGAGAAAAGAAAAGGATATAATTGTAGATCAAAGGACAGGGAAAGACAAAAGCGAAAAAGATTGAACCTAGTAGTGAAGTGATAGAGAAAGAAGAAACAACGAAAAGAGAAAGGGAAAGGACTCGCTAGAGAAACAAAAGCAACAAAGAATTGACACCGCTTCTCTCTCTTTTTTTTTCTTTTTTTTTTTTGTAATTGTTTTATAGAATTATTAAAATAAATAAAATAGAACAAAACTGTGCGTTTCAGATTCTAAAAGGAAAGACAGAGAAATAAATAGTATCAATAAGACAAGGAAATTATAAGTGTGAGGGGAAAAGAGAAAGAATTATTTTATATTCAAGACTTGAGGAATGGGAGATTGGAGTTTGGAGAAGGCTGCCCGAAATCCTATCTGGGACCTCACTTTTCATTTCCTACAACTCTCTCCCATTCTTTTTTTTTCTTTTTTGGAATTCGATGAATTACTGATTTTAAAGATATAGTAGAGATTTTAAAGATATGTATTGTTTTAAATAAGACAAGGAGTTACAGCTTAACGATATCGAGCTTTTAAATCTAAGAAATTTATTAAAGATTGTATGGCGGCATTTTGATGCACGCTCACATCAACAATTTTCTCAAATTCTATTTTTTAAATCAATCATTATTTTTTATAGTTACAGTGTATATTTCGTAACAGCGTGTCATCACAATAAATTAATGATAAGTGGGGTTTCGTCTTTGTGTCGTGATGGTTATGCGTTTTATTTGTTGTAATATTGTCTTCAAATCTTAATTTTAGATCAAGCTGATTGCAGGATCAGGGTATAAGGATCTGAGTGAGTCATAAACTTGAGTTTTTTTTTTTTTATGAAGCCCGCACGAGCAAAATTATATTCATCACATGTATGATAGGCCGTTACATATCCTACCGCTGCTATTCATAGACAGACAAGGAGTTAGTGGTAGTACCCACAGTGGTACATAGACAATAAACCTATCTCTAAGACCTGAAAACGTAAAGGTAGCGAATATCCTCCTTATTCGATACTACTCCAGAGACGCTAGAAATAAATAGTCTTCTAAGTACATGGGAAATTATTATAGATAAACTAACTTAAAACTTTAGAGGCCTAAAAAGATGGGTTTAGAAAAATAGAAAATAACTAAATAATCAAAGACGTGAAAAAGGCCAAAGGATAGCTCATCTCTAAGCCCATTTGGCTGGCCCGACCATAGCCAATCCTCCTTCTCGAGTCGTCGTGCCTTAGCGCCACCGCCAAGCGCAGTTGATACGATCTGTATTGCTTTACCACGTCTTCAGCGATCGGAGCTGCCGCATATGCCAACCCAAACCTCAGCATACTTGCCTTCACAGTACACCACAAAGGAATGATTCAACACCGTCTAAGAAAACACAACCTCGTCTACTATCTGAGCGTTGTACTTATCAGCCAACCATCACACCAAACCTTCATAGTTCGGATCAAGGAAAAACTCTGCAAACACCAAAACAAGGATTCACCATACCCTTGTTGAAGCCTTTTGAAAACTTCGAGCCAACCACCCTTAGAAACACCTTTCACCTAATTGACACCCGTCCGGCAGCAGACCCAAATCAACAAGGCCGGAGGCCGAAGGCCATGAGAGACTTGGGCAACTTGGGTACCGCCGGACAAGTCACTTTTGCCTAAAGGCGCCACCAGTCTTTTGGGGGTTCTCGAGAGCACAGGCTCTCACATCTTGTTATAGACTTGAGTTGGATTAAGATTTGTGTCATGCACATGTTGACTCATACATAGCAGATGTTCGTGCTTGTTTCTTTCATTGGCTACATCCTATGTTGCACCAACACTTCATACGAGTGGAGTGTCGGAGTGTCCGACACTCCCAACAAGCCGACACGCCACCGACACTTCTCGACACGTATCCGGCACGCCATGTGGCGTGTCAAAAAATGTTGACTTTTCCGACACGCCATGTCACCCTTCGACACGCCACGTCATCAATTGTTACTTTTAGAAAAATAAAAATAAAGAAAATAAAACCCAAAAAAAAAAAACAGAGCTTCTTCTCTCCTTTTTGCTGCTTCTCTTTGGCCACTGATAAATGTGTGTATTACTGGGAGGGAGGACTGGAGAAGAAAAAGAAGAGGTGAAGCAAAGATAAATGGGATTTTGAGAAGAGGTGAATTAAGCAGAGAGAAAAGAGATTCTGGCTAATGGGGGTTTCTGTTTTTGGAGTTTTATATATGTTTGATGAAAGTTTTTGGGTTGTGGGAATTTTTAACGGGGAAGAATTATGGGGTGTTTAGTATCATAAGTAGCTAGTTTATGTCATTAATTGGACAGACACTCGAGCTTAAATGCCGTGGAGGAGAGTGAAGGGTTATGGTGTTTTAAGTTTATACTGGGTTTATTAGAAAACAAAATTATGATCTTTTTGACCAATAAGTTTATGATATTTCATATTTTTAGTATTTCTTTTATGTATTAAAAATATATAAATATATTCATTATCTTCCGTGTCCAAGCCGTGTCAGATCTTACGTTTTTGAGAATTGTCGTATCGCCGTGTCAGTGTCAGTGTCGGTGCAACATAGGCTACATCTAATTGTTTAGATTCTGGTATAGCACAATTTCAGTTCTAGGAGTCTACACTACATATGTTGGCAACTTCTGTATTGAGACATTTGCGTTATTTGTATCACAGTTTTCTTAATTCATTTTCCTCGTAGTTTATGTTTATGCTATGAAAATTCACACATTTCCATTGATACAAATTTCATTAAGGAATCGACAGTGAAGTAAAGAAGAGAGAGAGAGAGAGAGAGAGAGAGAGAGAGAGAGAGAGAGAGAGAGAGAGAGAGAGAGAGAGAGAGAGAGAGAGAGAGAGAGAGAGAGAGAGAGAGAGAGAGAGAGAGAGAGAGAGAGAGGCGGGTAAGGATGGGGAAATTAAGTGTGATTAGCGTATAGACAATTTGATTCCATCGCATTAGGTTTGAAAATTTCTGATTGTTGTTGCCCAGAAGCTAGATGATGATGTTAGTTCTTTTTTCCTTTTTTATGCGTTCGTTCTGTAGCTTTTTTGGGTTTAATTTTTTGTTTGTCATTGCCGTGGTGGTGTTGCTCCATTGTCATAATAACGAGTGAGTGTGGAAGCAAGTACTAAGTAGATTTCGAATGGGAGCGACGGAGAAAACCAAAAGTACAATCATGTGGATTTGTCTTGTACACGTGGAATCCGACAAGGTGATCCATTTTCATCCATTCTTTTTTGGGAGGTTCAATATCGTGGTATTACAAAACCGATCTCAAAATTAACATTAATCAAATGCTACACTAATATATAGGTATCCTCCTGAGCATGTTCTATATAGAGGATTAGTCATGGTGTTTATGCAAGAATTCAGGATTCGGGCAGTAGAAAGCTTTTCAGCAAAAGACGCACATAATTTAAATAAATAGTTGAACCAAGCTAAGTAGTCAAGAGATGGTCATTCAACATCTCTCGAGACCTTCGTTTATCTATGAGTACCACTAATTAAATGTTTTCCTAAGTTGGATTGTTCTCGTGGGTTGCGAATAGCTATCTAAGTTGTAACTTATGTTCATATCATATTGAACTTGCTTTATTAAAATCTTAGTACTTGCTTTATCAAAATCTTACATTGATGAAGTATGTTGTCCAAGTGTATGCTTATCTAAAATCTCTTTTATTAAAAATTTAAGGTTGGATTTTATTTTATTTTTTAGGAAGTTACGAGCTGAATATATTTTTCGGATAAATAATTGATTTAGTACATTTGTTGTGTTATTATATAATCTTGATTCTTGAGTTGTCACACCCTAATTTTCGAAGGATAAATTTTCAAAAATTTGGGCATGATAACTCACAATAATACAATTTCCAAGACCTGATCAACAACTTAAAGAAGACCTGATCAATAACTTAAAGAAGACCAATCTAAATTTCAGAAATGTAATGTCAACACAACTCAACAACGAGTTAATATTACATTTCATTGTTTATATGAACTTGAAAGTTAAGAAATGAAACGCTCGAATGAATTTAATGCTGCCTACGAGTATAAAAATATCAAGTATACAACAAACTAAAAACTCTGTCACTATGTCTCCACCTCAACATGCTAATCAATACCTGCAAGTCTAACTCCTACACCATGAATTGGTGCACCGGGTTGTAAACAATAAACTCGGTAAGCTAAAAAACCTGTATGAGTAAATCTCAAATTTAACACAAAACCTCCAACATCCAATTATACTACAAGAGCAAAATATATCAATAATTAAATCCACAAATCCAACACTTTTTCAATTAACATATACCCATGAGTCCTAGGTATAAAAATATACCCCTCATGACCTACAACAACAAAATGTGTACCCATGGGTCCCAGATACCATACAGTATCTCTCATGACCTACACTGACAGACGGACTAGAGCTCTATTCCTAACCGCAACCAATCACCCGGCCAAAGGCTTAGAACCCGGTTTGACTGTCCAATAACAAATCACAAAATAAAAATAGCATCATAACCGTAACCAATCACCCGATTAAGGGTTTGGAACCCGGTTTGACTATTTAATATCAAAACACAAAAATGATAGATAACATCTTAACCGCAACCAATCACCTGATTAAAGGCTTGGAACCCAGTTTGGCTATTTATCCAAAAAATCACAATATCACAACATCATCAACAACAACACAAGGTCACATCGTAAATTATATTCTTCCACATAGATATATTTACATAAACAATTATAGATATTCCACAAGAATAATCTATTCAATAACCAAAACCATTATGATCACATGAACCTTAAAAATAATCATAAAATAGGAAAACATGTTTTAACTTACCTATGAGCCGTTGGCGATCAAGCTCATATATTTTAAAACAACAAAAACATAATTTTTTTTAAAATTATAATTATCATCAAAATCATTATCAAAAATCGATCATCATAATCATTATCATCATCATAATTATCCTCATAATCATTATCAGCATATTTCCATAAGAAATTGGTTCCAAATGAACCTTGGTAAGATGTTACTCACCTAAATACTCTTGTTGCGTCTTCAACAAAACACAAAAGCCAAGCTAACCACAACCTCACAATTGCCTAAAATTAAACAACTAAAACCCTTAGTAAAAACACCACAAAGATTAAAATACTCTTAACTTAAAGGATGACCAAAGAAGGGTAATCCTTCCTCCAAGACCTCCCAAGGTTATCGAACACTCAACAACAATCACACTACCTCCAAGACCAATTTTTTTCAAAGTTCCCGACCTAACAAACACCAAGAACCAACTTAGCACTTACAAAACAAAAACCTAATCAACACTCATTCTTCACACACAACATCACCCTAGCAACTACAAGGACTAGCTAACGCAGCAAACAAGGCCTCTACCCTGCCCGGACGCGCCTCCACGCGCCACCACCAACTTCCGAATTTGAGAAAACTCAACACATGAAACTTGTAGATTAAAGCATGGTGAACAACTTTAATACCTGGAGATTCCACTAGTTCGGCCGGAGTCGGCCGGAAAACGCCCCGAACACCAAAACGGGTTTAAACTTCAATCTACAATTCATGACTCTAAACCTCAATATCTTGCTTCAAACTAAGCCTAGGCACAACCAGAAGGAGGAGAGGACCAAAACTCACCTATTGCTGCCCCTCGTCGCTGCCGCAAACGGCGGTTCCGATCGGTGACACAACCGACCTCTTCTCCGGCCAAGAACTCTGTCTCTGGCTTGCAACGCCGTGCTACACCAGCCTAGGATTGAAGAGAGTGTCTGTGTGAGTCGAACGGGACCAGCGGCGTCTCGATTGGTGGCCGGAAGAAGAAGAACGCCGGCGAGACCGTAACAGTTCCTCCACCTCGTGGCGGCGTCCAAGCGGCGCGACGACAAGCGGCGCTACCCCAGGAATGGAGAGGAGGTCGGCGTGAACCGAATGGGACCAATGGCGTCGCTTTTGGTGACCGGACAGCGGACTTCTGCTCCGGCGAAGATCCGGCTGTGCGTGCGGCTCGGGGAGAGGGAAGAGAGAGAGGGAGTTAGGTTTTCTGAAATTAGGTTTTCTACCCCCAAACTTTTCTATTTAACCCAACTTCCACGAACTTCCGCTAACCACAACTTTCTCATACGACATCTGTTTTACGCATGTCACGTGTCTACGAACTCGTATCGTCAAACTCTACAACTTTCAAGAAGGAAGTTTTCGAAGATTACTTACGAAAAATAAAGTCAATTTTTTGATCTCTTAAAAGTCAAAGCACCTTAAATAAACTCCCGAAACTTCAACTTCGCATAACCCAAAAATAATTTCCATAAATAATCATTCATTAAATATGGGAATAATATAAGAAAAAATTATATGAAAATCTAGGGTATTACATGAGTGATGTCTTTTTTATTGAATCGAGTAAGTGTTTTTACTATAATATTTAGGTTTGCCACCGATTTTCACTACAACGTTCCTTCAAGCTATTATGAAAGTCATTACCTATGTATGTAGAAGACACTGAAAACCAGTCTATATCGTCTGTAGTTTCATCACGTCAGCGTACCACATCTGTTGAGATATTATTTTCTTTCGAATGCAATGATTTAGGACAATATTATATGCATGAGAGAAAAAGTATTGTGGTCGTCAAAACATGACCAAAATGTTATGTTGTACTCAACCTCAGCTAGTCTTCATTGTATATGACTTTTGCTCTCAACCCTTAATCTCCATCTTCAATTCTACATCTCAACCTCAGCCAGAAAACTCATTCCCAATCATAGCGAAACTACTTAATTCATTATAAACCATAAATCTTGATCTCAATCTCAATCTTAATCAATTTTTATCTCCGATTTCGGCCAATGTCATCATTTTACAAGTTTTCTTTTTCGATTCTTTGAATTTGCTTTTTTGATTCTTTCAATCCTTTTCTTTCTTAATTGCTTTATTAATTCATGTTCTTTGAAGACAATGACCAAAATGTTAGACTGAACTCTTCAATCTACAGTTCCATATTTCCATCAAGTAACCACAAATTCCATCTTCGATTCTAGATTTTCAAATTCTGAAATCCAGTCAAGAGTTTAACTCACATTTTTCTAAAATCAAAACCTTATTTCATTCAAGAATTCTCTTATTGCTACCGATGACATTTATTGTCATCTCTCTTCTTCAACATTCATTTGGCGCTAGGAGAGGAGGTTGATAGAGGATAATAAGTTGTTGCGGCGTCAGAGAGATGACCGACAAGTGCTTAAGGTTGGTTGTTAGGCCTTTTAAGTGGATGTACCAGTGGTGGGCTTAGCGGAGTTGGGATTAAGTGGGTGGTTGTTTTTATTAGTAGATGGGGAGTATTTCTAAGAGACTTGTGGTTAGAGATAGAGGTTGTGTTGTTTCCGCTTATAACCTCCTGCACTTAGAAGCAAAACTCAACATGGTGTTCGGTAAACACCTTAAAACCCGCTTCTTTAATAAGCTCTGGTTTTTTCATGGCATAAGTATAAGACACTCTAACCCTCTTTTTAGAATAAGGAGAACCCAGAAGCCGTGTGGGTTTGTAGCAATAGTTTAATGAACTTTTATAAATACCAATGGGTACTTTCGTGAACTGTAAGAAATTACAACACAACCTCTTATCTTCCTCTCGCCCTCACATTTCCTATTTCCGATGTGGGATAATAAGGGTTCCTATTGTTTCTATTTGAAGCTCATGGAGCAAATTGCGCTCTTTTACTTTGCGACAATACTAGAATTATGCTCATACAAATCGGCCAGAGAAAAAATATATATATAAAATAAAATAAAATAAATCCCTACTGATGTTTTAGTGGGGTGTAGAGAAAAATCAGAAAATCTCAAACATCAGTTTCTGGCCAATGTAAAAATACCACGTTATGTAATACACATGGTATCTACGTTTATATTCCTCAAGCATTGAGCATAAAGTAAGCTCTCGTTTTACTTTTGCATATACTTAAAGTCTATGGATTGATAATTACACAAAAATAATGGAATGTGAGTTTGATCAATGAACATTTTCTTGAGAATGAGAATACAACAATAATATCTATTATGTTACTTAATTACGAATGGTGTAAAATGACAAGTTAGTAGGCGTGAAACCGAATAAAAAAGACTTAGAGAAACTCCAACAGCTTCCCAATAATCTTGGTTTTCTAATTTTGGGGAAGATTTTGGTTGTTTTGTTCAACAGATTTCCTAAAATTTTCTTCTAAATAGGGAATGTGATGAGAGAGAGAAGACCAAATTTCTCATATTTGCAGCAAACTATAATTTTAAAGAAGGATTTGGGGAATGATTATGAAATCTCTAAATTAGGGAATCTGTTGGAGTTGGAAGAGAAAAAATTGCTTAAAGATCTAATTTTTGCTTCCCTAAAATAGAAAAATTGTAGGAAGCTGTTGGATATGCTCTTAGTCACGTTTGAATACTAGGTTGTATATTAATGCTAATGATGCATGGAGTAGAAGTGATAGTAATTTGCATACAATTTGGCAGCGGACTGAAGTACTTAACAAATTCAAAGAATTTTTGATCTCATATACTGCGACTTTGTTTTGATGAAGTATTAGTCCAACTAGGAGGTACGAAGTATGCGGGTTAAGTGAGGATTGTATCTTACACATCTCATGAGAAAGCATAAACACTAACTTTCTTGATGAATGATTGTAAGTGTTGATACCTAAAAATGTAAGTTTAATTTAATGGAAAGCTTGAAGGTCGAAGATTAGGCTCAAAGTGACAACTATCATTCACATTCTAGGAAACTTTGTCCATTCCAAGTAAATTAGGCATAATAAAGTCTACTTGGAATCAAAGGGGATCAAAATTTAAGAAATATATCAAAGAAACCCTAGAGAGAGAGCTCCTCATCGAGAGACCATGCCTGGTCCGGCGGCGCGCCCTTCGTGCGTCGTTGTCGGACAGGGCTCGACAAGGACCTCGTGTCCGTAGAAAAGGATCCCCGATGAAGCAAGAGCCATAGGGGCTGGAGACTTTGTCTCATTCAGTAGCAGGTTTTGATGGCGAGAGATGGCGTAGGGTTGAATCGGGGCTAGTGCTCCTGAGATTAGAGCGCAGACGGACGAGCTCGGCGTTTTTTGCCAAATCGGCTTCCACCTAATGGTGGTGACGGACGAGGTCTTTCAGATCTGATCTGGATTGGCCGAAGTGCAGATGATCTTGGAGCTTTGGCTTCGCCAGTCGGCTTGGAGATTGGAGATCGAATGACGATCTATGAATGAAGGGTGGGCTACGGTGGCAAGGGGTTGCAGATCGGAGGGAGAGAGCGCCGACGAGATGGAGGCGACATGTCTCTGACAGTTGTGGCTTCATGGTGGGCCTGGTGAAGTTCTTGGGCCTGTGAGACTTGTTCTTGGGCCCTGTCTATGTTACTTTTCAAATTTTCTATTTTTCTAAGCCCATTTTTAGGCCACTAGGGGTTTAAATTAGTTTTTACTAGTTTATTTCCAATAATTTTCCTATGTAGGTTTCTAAGAATCTAGGTAGGTTTGATGCCTGCAGATTATGATGTTTCTTTTACATCTGGATAGTGAACACTTCTTGTCGTACCGCAATTGAGCGCCTTGGCGACAGAAGTTTTCATGCAAAACTATCTCTTTGTAGGGCTAGATTATATCTTGCTAGGCTCATCGTCGATGAGCGACAATGTATAATGTAATAGTATGTGAATCATCTCAATTCGTTGAGGTCTGTATCGATGTCATTCTGGCTGCGACTATTAATACAATGGATTATAAGCCCCCCTTTGCTTCAAAAAATTTAGAATCAAAAGGAGGTAAGCAATGTCATGACCAATAACAAGCACCAAACGCCACAAATAATTTAGAATCAAAAGGAGGTAAGCAATGTCATGACCAATAACAAGCACCAAACGCCACAAATGTCAAGACCCTCCCTAGGACAAAGTTACACAAAACCCACTTGGAAGTCAAGCCACGCATACTCACCCACGCCCAAGCGCATTCTCTTTCATGGACACTTCTCGGTTTTCATATGCTCACGAAGTTCAGGTACATGCTAATACACACCAAGCAAAGTTTCACACGTGATTCTCGATGACATACGACAATGCGCCTATCACAAATGCCACGCGATCAACTAGTAACATAAACCCAAGAAACTATGCCAACTAGGGCTTATTAGTGGGTTGTTATGTGGATAGATATATGATTTCACCTACGGAAGCCAAATGTCTTATTGGAAGTCGAGGACCAAACTTGAATATCGGTTTCCCGCTCACATGTTGGTAACAAATACCTCATCGCATCACCTTATAGGCTTAGAGGAGCATCTATTGTCACGAGGCACCCGAAGTCGAAGCCTCTGCTTCCACAGTTTTCACCTTAAGACAAACTCAAGACCATGTTTCTTTCTAAACTCTCAACCAAGAATAACTCGGTAAGAAAGCGAGATTATTGGTCTCAAGAGAGTCATGACAAAAGTAAAAGTAAGCCCATCATTGCTTGCTTTTACACCCTCTTAGTTCAGGACTTAAGAGAAGATAATGAGACAGAGATACCTTACATTTACAAAAATAAGGAGTCACAGGTCATTTTATAAATTTCAGGTAGTATTACTCACACTCCATATTTTGTTATTGACATACTCCATCTATGATGAGTCAATCATGAAAAATATTTTAATGAATAACTCGTGAATAAAATGAAGGGTTAAATAGTAGTATAGTCTCTGTGGTTTGAAATCGATATCAGTTCAGTTATTATAGTTTCATTTTAATCTAAATGATCCTTAAAGTCACGATTTTTCTTGTAAATGGTCATTCCGTTAGTTTTCTCAATTAAACTGCTGGCGTGGCAGTTAAAAATTGCAACCACAAGGACTGACCATATGTCAACTTCAAACCACATGGACTAAACAAATTTTAATTAAGAAAAATATGTAAGGTGTGTGAATAACAAAATATAGTGTGTGAGTAACAACATCCTAAATTCAATTACAGAGTGGACATAATTACAACACTTAAAAATAATTTAGAACCATGGCGACAAAACATTGGACTAAAACCAAGCGCATTTACTCAAAAGATGTGAGACAAACATTTTTATGGATCCAATATTAATAAGGTATTATTCAACAACTGGTTTAGTTAAAGTTGAAGAATTGCAATAACTAGGACTCGTATGAGTAGTGAACTCAGCTAGTCAATCAATTTTTAAGTTGTGCGCAACAGCTCTGCTCTTCCATACATCAAGTGGTAAATAATAGTGAAGTAAATTAAAGCATTCCAACTGCCTCATTATCCCCCATTGAATGAAACTAATCGATGTCGAACACAACTAAAACAAGAAGTTAAGTTGCTTCGCTGCTGAACATGATTGTAGTAAACTATTAGGTGAATCGTCCAAAAATCTCACGATCACATTAACACATGCTAGTACTAGCATAGCATGATCAGCATCGACGGTAGAGAAATGAGTAGTGTTGAGACCAGACAAGAAAAGATAAGACCATATTTGATATCTGCAAACATATCCAAAACCTAACAACACTCGTAGAAATACCGAAAGAAAAACGAAGCATGTCATAGTCGAGGAAGAGAGCCATGGTCCAATCCTGAGAACCGCTAGAATCAAACCATCGTAGCCCATAACAAGAACCATCGGAGCAAACGATGCCAACCACGCCATCACCGAGAGCCGAACGGCTAGTAATCTCTTATGGAAATGCACCCTTGCATATGCTAACGTATAAAGAGCTGCAGTATGAAACAAAAGCAAAACACACTACAATAGCATAAAATTCTCATAGTTGCTTCACCCTCCTCCTTTATCCGGGCTTGGGACCGGCTGTGTCTGAATACACAGGCGGAGTTGCTTTTCTCATTTCATTTCCATAATCTTACCACGAGACCTCGTGCAAGACCATGCCATGCCAACATGAAATTATTCAAGTATCTCTTCAAATCTTGATTCAACTTTTTATCATACTCAAAATCACCAACACCCTACTCTTATTACCTTATTGTGCAAAGCTATTGCAGAATTTTAATCTAAAACATAGGTGGTAATAAAGGTTGAACTTCAGTCGAATCCCTCTTCATTTGCTCTAGCTCTGACTTTCATAATAACATTCTTGAGAATAGCAATTGAGCACAAGAGTCACAGTAAAATCAAATTGACGGAAATGCCATTCCATTCATTTTTGCGTGCAAGTTGCTTGCTATGCTAAAGCCAACATTTTGAAGCCATTCACTAGTCGCCAAGTTTTCCCGGACTAAACTTCTACTGAAAGTTAGAATTTCCCTCCTTTTGGCTCTGCGAGGGATAATGAACTTTGTGTTTATGCATTTGGTTGAATTAGACATATCGGCCAATCCACTCAACAGCTTACTGCATCGTAGTAACCAAGTTTAATTTCGACTATCCCTTGCATCTGAACTTTCATTTTATCAACAAAAGAGCTATCCTAGGAGCCCGCTCTTTCATAGCAGAGTAATGGATGTGGAGCCATCCCACAATGGAACAATATGATACCAAAATCCAAACCATCTATCGATTTGATCCGGAAGGATTATCGAACACCATAGTCGTTCGATTGTGATCGAAATACACGTGATCAAATCGGTGAAAGATTATCAATTTTGGTTGTTAATGTTGGAAATTTGCTTGTTAAAAGATGGTTCGGATAATTGGACCACTTCAAGGGGTTGACCACCAAGTTATACCTTTGGTTTCTTAGAAAGACAGGGATCTTAAACCATAAGGAGAACTGTCATTTTTTGGAAGTACACAAGGGAACTGATGGTAAAGAGATGAAAGGGAGAGATACATACCAGAGGGCACAAAAAGACTTCCGACCAAAGCAGCTAAAGTGGCTGATTATCCTAAATCATCTACGCCCCTGCAACCATGAGAAATGAAGAAAATGAAAGCAAACACATGGAAAACAAGGGTACGTACACATAACTTGTATGCATGTTCTAATGAAAACAATCAACACCACAACATATATGCATGCATCCACCATGAGAAGCAACAACCATTTGGCCTCTAATTATTGGTAAAAAAATCATCACTTACACCAAATGGCCGCATCAACCTAGTCACTTGGAAACAATTTCATTCTCATCCACACCAACGAATACCAATACCAATAACCAATGTTTTTGAGTATCATGACTCTAGGAGCTTTTTAACTACATGTCATGGACTCATGGCTTTCCACTCGGTCCCAAAATGGGAGCTCCTACCTCAAATGTTCGTGATAAATCCAAAAATATACCAAAATTAGATAGACTGGAAGAAACTGGAGAAGTAGGAATCTGACACATCAAACGCCTGGATGGTTGCCCTAGTCCTTGGTAAATCATAAATGGCATCAAACATTAGGGCAACAAATTCATATTCTCGTATTCAAAAATAAATAAATAAAATTCATATTCTCTTGATACTCATCCCAGACGACATACATAGACTTGGGACATACAGGTTCCATCAACAGTAAGATGATTTTTTTTCCATTGACTGTAAACTAAAAAGAGAAGCATTCCAAGCTGTTAAACTTAATTTCTCATTAAAACATCATGCATGTTTATACAAGAATTTGAGATTCCAAAATTTGTTATGTGCAGGAAATCAATTGATTTACAGTTTCTAAAGAGGAGAAACTCATCTGCAACAGAGATATTCTACAAGAATGCACATGGGTCATGGGTGAGTCGGTACTTCTTTGAAAAAAGTAGGCAAAACTCTGTCAGTGTCAACGTTGCCACATTATCCAGTCTTTTATGTCTACACTGATTTGTGACCTGTAAGAAGATCAAACTTGCATCAATTCCCACAAGATTGATTTGTAAATGTGACAGGAAAATAGATTTGTAAAATTCCTCCATTGAAAAAGAAATTAGTCACTGTAACACAAAGAAATCCTTGTTGAAAGCAGTTAAAGTGGAGAAACAAAATGCATTCAAATGTGAAAACCAAACTGAGCCCAATTTTCTGGCTGCTAGAACCCCTTAAAATATGGGTTGTGAAATCCAATATATACATATAGGATACATCATCTGCAAAATTTCTAATGTAGCCTTGTTAGGATGTTGAATGATGTAAACTTTATCTGTTTGGGAAATATCGAATTTTAAGTTGTTTGAGAAAGTTTAGGCAACCACCAAATACTGAAGCACTATGGTAACCAACCACCAAAAACTTTGAAAAAGCTTTCAGAAGCTGAATACCCAGGCACTGCATTATCAGATATTGAGGACACAGTGTAAACTGTAAAGCTCATATCAGAACGCAGTTACTTCCCAGGCGTGAGGAAAACTCAAACAAGACAATACATAGAATCAAGTTATAAACAAAGAGAATAGGTTATATACAAAAGTATAAACATTGACAACATAAACCCCTCAGCTATATTTGAATAGTTTTGTGATTCAGAAACATACAATTGATGCTGAACCCAGCCGAAGCACTCTGATGTGACTCATCCATTGTTATTTACAGCGTCCTAAGTATTCAAACAGCGTGCCAAGGGCATGCTGCTCTCTGTCTTGAAAGAATAACTCCAGCTCCAAGCACATCAAAGTAGCAACTGCATTGACAAGATTTGCATCGCTTTAAGAAAACACGTCTACAATTTCTGATAACAGCATTTTTTAGACCAAAAGGATTAAAGAAATATGTAATGCATGGAATGCAGGCTGCCAACTGGATGAACTTATAGAAAGATGTACCTATCATCTAGGACTTTAAAGCTGATATTTTCATTGGATATAGATAAAAGTTCTGAACCAAAAATTAAATTCAAAGTTTAAGTGTCTTAAAACTGAAATCTAATGCAACACCTGATGGATGCCATAGCTGCAATGAACTGTAAGGAGTTAAATGATAGGAAACATAGAACCACACCTCTGTGGATATAATGCCACCCCAACAGCAACATATAACTTCAAAATAACCTGCCAGAACTTTGAACGATAAGGGCATGATCATGAATCCAGCTAAACAACTTCATTTGAGGAATAACGATGTACATTACTCATGTGGAGGACTCAAATTCCTAATTCAATGATCCACGGCACCTGACCAAAAGGCAGTATTAGTAAGTTAAAGCAAGTATCCTGGTTTTTATTTTTAGCAAACTTGGAGACAGACAGTACATGACAATGATGACCACAAGAGCATGCAGTTACCTTTTTGAACCACAATTGCATGGAATCTTTTTCTCCTCTAACGGAAACTTATAATTGTAAGTTATTTCTTCACCAGCAGCTATATGTCGTTTCGCATATATGAAAATCTTTTTCTCACCCTCAACACTAATAACCTTTGTGTAGCAGTTAGGCTGCAAAACAATTGATGGTTGTTATGAGGTCCACACACATACAACTAAATTTGATGCATCAAACTGTATAATTATCAACAAAGTAGCTACCTCACAAGAATGGTTTATAAATCTAGCAACTCCTCCACGTTTTGTAGCATCCACCTGCAAGTTTCAGAAGAAAAATACTAATCAATAAGCAATAGCTTGCATTGCACAATTGTGCACAACTAACTTCGAGAAATAAAGGTCGAAAATGTGTGTGTGTGTATGTACTCAGAAAGACCAAAAGCCAAAACTGAAAAAGAAAGAACATGCAACTATTAAACTAAAGTGGCCATCAGTGTTTGATCACTCACCACATAACCATCATCAATTCTAAACAAATAGCTGCTGCCAATACCCATCTTCTCGTAATGACGCTCACGTATATCAGATATCTACAAATTCAGAATGCAATATTGAGCATGCCAGGAAGGGAAATAAAAAGGACACGCACACAAAATATGCAAGTCATGCAGCAAATACAGTCAAGAAAGCTATACCTGGGGACGAATCAATTCTCCAACATATTCAATAACAAAATCTTCTGCCTCAATTGGCTCCAAGGCTATAAGACCCCAATCGTGTATCTTGCTCCGCTGGAAACGTAAAAGCTTTTTCCTTGCCTAGGATGGAACATCAAGTCAAAAATTGTTTAAGGGGCCATTAAACCTATTTTTAGATGAAATTTGTATATCACCTTTAATTGAGTGGTTTTCAAAAGGTCAGCACCGTCAGCAGCAGCAAGAAGACTACGCATCTTCACCCTATTTGTTCTTGCAGAAAGACCCTTGCCATTTGACAACTGTGGTGTATTATTTTCAGAAGTCAGTTGCTGAGCGTTAACATATTTGATTCCCCTAACACGAGCTCTTTCAGCAGGACTTGCGTTTAGTGACCACCTATGCCATTCCCAGCCATTAATTGAAGCACGGGCACATCCATCAGATTTAGGGCAAGGATTTGATGTCTTTGACTTAGTGGACCGGGCCTTTCTTACTGAACCTGGGATGTTTGCTGCTTGCTTGAGAACATCATCAGCTACTTTCAAGACCTTTTTGGGATGTGGCAATTGTGAGCCGCCAACTGGAAGCTCTCTTTTCAGCTTCGACACCTTAGGTACTGTAGACAGAACCAGGAATACAGAAAAAGAATGTTAAATCACATTATCACCATCTACAGAAAAAGATATAGAAAATATAAAAAAAGAACAGAAAAAGCTGAGAACAGGAACATACAAGGCTCTCCTTTAAGCTGACCATTATGACCATGGCTATTTGCAACTTTCTCAATATCATTGTTAACATGAGCGGAGACCATCCTTTTACTAGGTTTAGGCATGCATTCCATGGGTTCAATACCTGGATGGAATTTCCATTGAATGATATAGTCATTGTACAGGTAGAACATACAAGGCCAAATGGACGAGAACAGAAAATAAAAGATAAAAACATAAAAAGCTATGCCCCAACTCATTGAAGTCCATTAACCATATAATACTATGCAAAAGCAAACTAAATAATGAAAAATGGCCTACCTTCAAATGCAAGAGAAACCTTCAATCGTTTCCGACTACTAGCATTATTAGCTGCTAACGTATCAGCAGATGAACACCTCGTATCGATGGCTTGCAAGGCAATGGCACCAATCGATAATTCAGTTTGAGGTCCCCTAATAGAGCTGATGCCATCAATAACATCGTTAATGGGCTCACAACCTGGACAAAACAGTCCAAATCCTCTGTTAACATATAAATTCCATTCTGAGTAATAAACCAGGTGCACATGCAGACAAGATTCAAGCAAAATACAAAAAAACTAAATGGATTGTATGTTTTAATTAAACAGATAAAATTATAAAAGCTAAATGAAATGTGTTAATTCATGTGAAATCTATAACCATAAAGCATGAAAATAGTTAGTGGAAGTGCATACTTTGTTCATAATAACCCCTCAATGGCTTCCGACTACTAGCATTCTTAGATGCCGACTTATCAGTTGATGAAACCCTTTTAGAATTGACTTTTACAGATACGGCATCAACAGATGATTCAGTTTGGGGTTTGCTTAGACCTCTTTTTTTAGAAATCAGAGTAGCATTATTCAGAACATCTCTAGCAACATGTAGCTTCTTTGACTTTTCAACTGTCTCGCCGCTCTTTAACCCTACAGTTACAAGTCCAGAAGAATCCGACTTCTTCCGCAACAACCTCTTGCGTTGATATGTATATTCATCCATCACTGGAGATACTTCTGCAGTGACAGAACTGAGACGATGCTTTGATTCTTTTTTATTAGTGTTGCATGCTTTTTCCTACAAAAGTAGAATAACAATAAAAGTTAATATCGTCAGTAGTGACAGGTCATTTAGAATGCTATATAAAGAAAGGAGAGAGAGAGAGAGAGAGAGGAATGTGCAGAAATCAGAAGCACAGTACCTCATTACAGATATGGTTCTTCCTTGAAGTTCGCCATGATGCAAGAAACTTATTAAGAGCCAAATCAATGAAAGATTTCAATTCTCTAATAATATCATCATGGAGTTTCTTCCGCAACATTGCTGTAGCAACATATGCTCCAATCTTAGGAATAGATTCTTCTGACCTTGAAGGTCGGAATTTGCAGACAGGTGATTGCCCAAGAGTTTTAACATTGGCTATCAGTCCAGGGGGTGATGGTTCATTTACTTCTTGGTCCACAACAGCATCATCAACATAAGAACAGACTTCCTTAAAAGCACTTACCAGAAAATTAGACATTCGATTTTCAGGCAAAGAATTATGGAAAGGTTTTTCAGCTTGTGGAGTTAGGGAATCAGCCAGAATTATTTCTGCAGATGTGTTATTTGAAGTCTTCAATTTGTGGCATAGGTCAGATGAACCACCCATGTTCCTTGGGGAACAGACCACAGTGTCCTACAAAAACAGAAATGTTACAGCAATGTCACATGTGATCATAAATGAAGTATAGATGACTGGTTGCTTGTCCATACAAAGACAATAACTTAGTGTCTGCTATCACTTAAATGTTATAGTAAAACAGGAGCCAGGAGGTAGAAGAAAGAAACCATTGAAATGTCTCAGGATTACCTTCATTGAATTCTCTTCTTTGGATGAATTAACTCGTTTACTCACTTCCTCATTAACAAAGGATCCAACATACTCAGTCAATGAACTCTTTGCAGACAAATGGAGTTCATTTTCAATATGCTCTACAATGTACTTCATGTCTTCGTATGAGGGACCTATCTGTTTAGTCGGCTTTTCCACCATTAGAACCGATGAAGACATCAATGATGGCTGAGCATGACACCCTAACTCAGTTCCCAACAGTTCGAAACCAGGGGGACGGTCATCATCATAATCATCAGATAACTGCATAATCCAATGGAACATTGAAAATTTAAAATTTGACAGCATGATGTGAAACTATAAAATGCTGATAACTTACATTTTCATGAGGTAATACTGTGACCTTCTCCACCCTGTCACCACATCTATTAGGAGGTATCCAGAACGACGGAGAGCCAGTCCATAGTTTCCTTCTCCTCCAAGCAGATGAATATTCCACCACTGAATCATAAAAGACAGCATTCCACATGACTTCCATGCAATGATTGAAGAGCATTCCGCAAACAACTGCATAAGAATCCCAATAGGTCTGAATGCTTCCAACAGATTTAGTGTTCGGCAAAGGCTCTAGAGAAACTTGATTGATACATGTAGTGACACAGTCAGAAGCTCCGGCCTCACTTGAAAGAGCTGGGTTCTCACCATCAATTTCGGACTATTCAAACAAAAACAAAAAATCATTATCACGCGAAGCCAAAAACCTGTTTTTATTCGTTTTGGCAAGTCAAGAGCGCACCTTCTGACAACCCAAATAGCATTTTGTAGCATTTGGTTGAAGAAAAAAATTAGATACAAACAATCAAGAATAAAAAAGAGCATTTGGGGGCAAAGAAGCATATGGGAGTGAAGTGCTAAAGAGCTGTCAGATAATCAGTAATACTTGTGGTAGCATTTCGCAGCAATAACTAAAGGTACATTTTGAATTGCGGAATCATTTCAGTGGGTTTGGGAGGATCACAGGAGATATGCTTCCAAATCATTTATGTGCAGCAATTTCAATGAACTTCTATGGACTATAACAGAAGTGACCTATAAAAGCACTCCAAAATAGTCCCTTAGAGCCTTTGCAGCATGTAATTAGTACTTGCAGGAAAAGTGTTTCCAGAGATGAGTTCGCAAGAAGCACAACTAAACAAAAGTGTTACCAAAAGAACAAATCTTCAAAAACAACACCACCACCAGCCTACAGAATTACTACTAAATAGACATTAAAAACTCACCCTTTTTGCATCCAAGGAGCAGGTCTTCATACTCTGGTTAAGTCTCTGAGCTTTAGTTGCGGTAACAAACTCAGCAATCACATTGCTGATTATCTCGTCTAAAACAACTCTACGAGCTGATTTCAAAATTCCGTAGTGCAGTTGGGAAGAAACATCCTCCGCAACTTCAGATATAATGCTTACAAATGAGCCAGACTGATTACATTTGGTATCAAATTTGGTGATGGTTTCAGGTCCATCAAGTTCCCATGAACTAATAACAGATGACAGTGTGAAGGGTTTACACTTATTCTTGACATGATAAATCTGCAAAACCAAATCAATAGTAGGGCACAAGGTGTCAAAAAACTGTGAACAAAAACATGAAGTCCATGAATCAAAAATCATTGAAGATCTAGCTAGTCCATATGAATCCCCATACTTTTAGTAACACATAAACCACAAGAAATTCCATAAGCAGCCTTCAAAAGCATAGGAATCAAGTGGGCCCAAATCTATTCCAAAAATAACATGAAAAAAAAAGCAGTCAAGAGACAGTGCAAGAGGCAGTGCACCCTAAAGATGAACTGTACATGATAATAAAAGGTAACTAATACTGATATTTGAACTCTAGCAGACATCAGGGATATTGTTCTCTGACAACCTACATATTTCATATTTCCTTCTATCTTATTTAATAAAGACGCTTGACTTGGCTTTTTTGCATATAATACATGGACTTGCAGAAACTAAATCACGAAAGTGTGAAGTTGTGGTTAAATTTGGTGTTGTCAGTTCTTGATACAAGTCAATTTGTCAAAATTAACGGCTGTATGATTAGGAATAACTATGATCATGGTGATATAGAAGTATTTGTTTCAAACTTAAAGCACAATTCCTGAAGGATGTGATATCAAGCAATTAAGATACCAATGGGAATTTTCTAAAACCTCATAGCTTGTGTAATAAAATTGCACCAAGTACATCCAACAAACATTATAATATCTCATATCTTACCATCAGTTTATCCCGAAGATATCCATATTGATGCCAAGAATTTAATTCGAAAAGAGAATATGGCCCATTTCTCTTCCCTTCCTCATCCTCATACAACCAGCAAGACTCTTTACTTGACTAGGATATACATCAAACATAAATAGAATTAGTAAAATAGAAAATAGAAACAAAATAGAAAATAATAGAATTAGTAAGACAGACACCTGAATTCTTAAAATGATACATAATACATAGGGTATTTTCATGTCTGGAAGGAAGCTCAAGTAGACAAGCATACATACCAGTGACTGATATGAGGTATCTTGCTTAGGTGCTTCGGGTTTCAATATCAGCTTACTGGAAAAATCAGTGTTGCTGTTGGCCTGTGAAGTGGAGTCGTTCTGTAAATCAGGATAACTAGTAGCAATGGGTGTAGGTATACTAGATGTAGCCAAATCCCCATTGCAAGATTTAAGAGAATTCGTAGGCGTGCTTGCACTCGAGATGCTGCCCAGACTCAGATATGCAAACCCAGTAGCAACATGATTCGGAAACTGCTTGAAGTACTTCAATGGTATTGGGTTTATTAATGCCCCATTTACCACGGGATACACAGGAAGCTCGTCTGGCAAAAAGCCAGTAGATAAACCTTCATACAACTGCTGCTGAATATACGGACCGCACATTTGTCCTTGTTCATTAACATACATCCATCCACTCACAAAAGAAGGAGAAGGAGGCATATACCCCGAGTAACTCTTGTCCTGGTACGATGTACCCCCAGAATTACAGACCGGTTGAATATCACTCGAATTGCCATTCGACTGGCAGCTCATCTCCATTCTAGCGTTTGATCCAACTTCATTGAAATAGCAGCAACACTAGATGAAGAAGAAAACCACTATTCTCACACCTGATGGTAAAGGTAACAAAAATAAGCAATATCAGGTGCCATATATGCAAACACAACAGCCAACACCCAAATAGCGACTTAGTTAGCAGTATCAACTGAGCAAGAACAAAATGAAAGCCAACAACTAACAAGCTGCCTAGCCGCAGCACCAGAAATCTCATACGATTTGAACTGACTCAAACCTAATCGAACATAATCAATCAATCAAGAGCTTACAACATACAGACCAAGAGTGCAGGAGCCACTAGAGAAAATAAAGCCTTCAGACTCCAAAGCATAATACTTTTGTCACTGTAACTACTAGAATGACAGAAAAGGGAGTGCTGTGTCATATACTCTTCTCTATTGGGTGGGCAAGGTATCCAAGATTGGAGTAACCTAGTTCAAATACGAAATCCTATCAATACAGAATTCTCTAATCCCTAAAATCTACATCAATTCAGATGAGTATCCATTAAAGCCTAATGAGTCAGCTGGCAATGACTAGTTTGGAATCCAATCCTATTTCGATGATTGAATTTCAGAGAGAACAATAATCGCGGTGGGTGTGAATCATCAGGCAAAACAAATCAAGATAAAGTAGGAAAGAGCGATGCTTATTGCGTTGAAGTTAGGATTTACTTTTTTTGGGGGGACGGAGAGGTGAAGGAGACAACAACGGCGGCGCTGAGAAAGAAAGATGCCGTCGTGGCCGGGTTAGGGATTTTAGGCTCAGTATGGTTTCGGTGCGGAATATGAACACGGTATGTTTTGTTAATCCCAATAGTGAGCCCGCCCCAAGTTAAAAGTCCATTCTCCGACTTCTATTTTCTTTCTTTTCTCCTTTTTTTTTTTTTTTTAATTGACACTTGTTTAGTAGGGACTAGGGAGTTCTCATGGAGGCTCCATACCAGCGAACTCGAACTCGTGGCCCACCAAGACTACCGGACCACCACCAAGAGCGCCGGCACCACCCACAGACGGCTGGAAGCAACCCACCCACCAAGCATCGCCAGCAAGCGAAGAACAAGTCTTGACAAAAGGAGGTAAAAGAAGGAGGGAAAAGCTAGCTCACACCAAAATACAAGGGGAAAACCCTTAATTTCAAGCCTATATAAACAGGCACAAGCTTCTAAATAATTTAGTCTAAAAACTTCTATATTCACCTCTCGTCATTACGCATCTGACTTAAGCGTCGGGTGTTGTAGACCAACATCTTCAACCAATAAACCTTATTAGTCATTTCCCCAATTCTTGTTCTAAAAACCCAGCCTTTTCCAGAAACTCAATCCTCAAAACCAATCTAATTCTCACCGCGATGTGTCTTTAGCTCCCACACCAGATTCACTCTGCAAGTCTCAATCGTGTTTGAATATCCGCCAAACTCGATAGAACTTATCACATAAAGAAAAAAAATGATCAGAATGTCCAAAGACTTGCATATTGCTATGCTCCAAATACAACTCTAGATTAAACTCTATACTGCATTGACGGAACTGTTATTAAGAAATGCTAGACTAATTATATATATACACAGAAAAGATGTTATTAAGAAATGCTAGACTAATTATATATATACACAGAAAAAATGTTATTAAGAAATATCGGTATGCAAACTACGACCCCAGAAAAGATGGAAACATAATAACCTGCAGCAAAAATGCTAATGAACGCCATGTAAATTAACCATAACAAAAACCACCATAAAGTTCATTGTTTATACTTTGGAATAAGTCTGGTTCTTAGTGTTAACAAGCCGTAAGCCATATAAGTCCATTGTGAGGAATAAGTCCATATATGTCCATGCTAACGAACCAATGCATCTAATTTTAAGTTTTCTACTGCATGCAAACTTTAAATTAAACACCACATTCCAAGTAACGCCATAGTTCAACAATACAAGAAGAATTCGTAATATGAGCACAGCAAGTAAGCAAACAAATAGTTCCAAAGGACAACATACGAGAATGTATTAGAAGATCAAAAAAGTACCTTGATATAAACATTTTCTGCAGCTCTTTCCTCTTCGCTCAGTATCTTTCCACTACTTGACATCCTCCGAGAAAAAAACCTTGCAGCCATCCTTGATGCCATTGGAATCAGTTATCGAACCTGAAAAAGTCATTGTGGATTAAAAAACTATAACGCATATAAGTTGTGATTGTTACATCAATTTGTCAACACTAATACAGCAACAAAATGTGTTTGGGAAGCAATAACAATCAACAATCTAAACATAGATCCTCCGATTCAACCCAAACCTCTTTAACTAGTTGATTAATCAACAACAAAGCCCAATGAACTAAAGAACAGCCTCTAAATATATTGATAATAGCTTTGGTTTAGTCATATTCAACTTTTCATATGCATCATTTTAACTTGATATAGTAGGTCCTGCACTCCTGCCACAAACATCAGTACCGTCATGCAGTCCAAGCTCCTTAAACCCCCAAAAATAAAATATGGCAGTGAAGAAAAAAAAAACTCCATGGCTTGCCTAATGCAAAACTACTCGATTTTAAATCCCAAAAATATACAGAAAACACGATCAGGGTAGCTTAACTGGTATAAAACCTAACAAGCAAGCTCACAAACTTTCACTCCTTCTAAACAGGAGGGTTCTGGTGTCTACCCGCGGGTGAGTCTACCCGGGCTGTTTTTATACGTATCCAATACGGTTCCGTGCCATATCTGTGACTGGAGAAGTTAAGTATCGATACGTTTGAGATTTTGTTACCGTCTGTATTGTCCAACACGCGTGTTGCACGACGACTTCCTCTATATTGTGATTCCTCTTCTGAATTGAAATCTAGGGTTTGCCTGCGTCCAACAAAGTTTGTAGTTTGAGCCGTCCGTCCGACGACAGAAATTCAATTGGGTTATCCTTAATTGTTGCCCAGCAGCCCTCGGTTTGGGATCTAGAACCCATTGGTTTTGTCATGTTCTTGAGGGTGGATGTTGAAATTGGGAGGTGGTGGTTAGTGGGTTCTAGTCGAATGTTTACATTGGTTATCTAGGAAGCAAGCGCGGCAACAATCACGAATCGCGGTTCCAAAGCCAAAATAGTGGAGGGGCTTTCAGATCTACAACCCCTAATTCAGATCCGTTGCGTCGAAGAATAGTTCCAGAATTCAGAAAATAGCTTATCATCCATGGACGATAGGGTAAGAAATTATGTATGAATACAGTTTTGTTGAGATACTGAGGAACTCCACATGTGATTTAATTTAATTTTTGATGAATTCAGTGAGTATATTTACTGAGTTTGAGAAGGACTGGATATTTAGTGTTATGAAGGTTTGACTGGTTTGACACTTGATTTAAATTTGTAGAAATTTGTTAGTAGAGCCGATCTGTTATCCTAAACACTTCAAATCTGTATAACTGCTTATGAATAATGAAATTGTAAGATGCGGGGAGGAGGAAACGTGAGCCTGAGTATGCAAGGAATTCTGAATCAACGAAGAGAGCCTATCATGAAGTAGTTTTCCATCTGGAGGAGAAGCATATTGAAAAGAGGAAGAATGATGTGGACAAAGACTGGAATATCAACAGGATGTGACCCGAAAACGTTTAAAGCTGTAGCGTCCCGAATATCGAATGAGAATGTATTTCTGATTCAAGAATTGGGATTTGGGCCTGTGCGGCAGTTCCGGTGCAGTGAGTTAAATCTATCGCTGTGCAAAATGTTGTTAGACAATTTTAATGTTGAAAAATGTACGATCAAGATACACGGGCGAAACCTGACAGATGCGGAGAAGGACTTTGACCGGCTAATGGGATTGAGGTGTCAAAGCAGGGAAGTGTCCCTACCAAAGAGGGTTATCCATGATCCAAAAGTAGCGGATTTACAAGGTATAATTTGGGGGGTTGATAAAGAGATGAGTATTGACAGATTGAGGAGGAATGTAGTGTTTTCAGACGATCCAGACAACTTGTTTGTGGTTAGTTTTGTATTGTTTGCGCTGGCTATCATGTATTGCCCCACCAGAGTAGGTTATGTAGATCCAAGGTTGTTATTATTGGTGAAGGACAGGAAGCGTACGAGAAGTTATAACTGGGGTCGTTTAGCGTTTAGAAAATTGTTGGAGGAAGTTAAGTTGTATCAGAACAACAAACCTGACCATATAGGGGGTTGCTTGTCTTCCTACAGCTGTTCTATTTGAGTGTTATAGGAAAAAAAATGTTCATAATTCCAAAGAGTGTCCCGCCGGTAATGACATGGGGGAGGAAAGAGTCGAACATGATATATGAAAGGGTTGAAGAGAAGGGGGGTTTTAACAAGACTGATGGTATATGGGTAACGAAGAGATACTCGGGTGTTAGATCGACCATGTTTTCGGGTTCCCGGGATTACAGCACGGGACTGAAAACAAATCTGGTGGACGACATGTTTGCAATGAGGTCTCACATTTCCGCTGCAGAAGAGAAAGTTGGAGTCCTGGCAAATACCGTGTACCGTATTGGTCCAGATATATCCAACCTGCGGGAGGCAATGACATTGTTACATGATTCAATGGTGAAGCTGAAGTCAGGAGATGTGACCGGCTTAGTGGATGAGGTGTTCAAAGCAGTCCATTCAATTGAAGGTGACAATGTTCATCCAGAGGAGGTCAGTGATTACAGTGAGTTTGAGAAAAACCAATGTACAAGGGTATGTTTTTATGTTGTCACTCTCAGGAGTCGGCTATCTGATAGTTATGTTCTGATAGTAAAATGGTATGTATCTATTAACGTTGTTTGTGATGTTTAATTACTTTTATTTGTTTTTGTGTCATAGGAGGAGGATGCGAATGCCCATATCTTGAAACCAGTCGGCCCTAACAGTGATGGTAAAGGGTCTCAGCCCTTTAATGGCAGTGGGGAGGTGAAGAAACAGAGGTGGCGTAAGTTTGGCACTGTGGCAAAACTATCCCCTTTAGACATGGATATGCTGAAGTATTTATCTAGAAAGAAGGGTCGTGTTGAGGACAGCCTAGGAAGGTAATGATGTACTTCTAAATCCCTTGACGTTATACGCTCTCATGTTATAATGTGTAAATTTTATTTGTTTGAAATCCCCTGACTTTTTGAAATATTGGTGTCCGCTGATTTGTTTGGTTGTAGACCGTGTATTAAACGTGTTTGAAATGTGTTAGTGTTTGTGAAACAGTGTCGAAGTTGGGAGATTAAGAGAATTCAACGTGTCTCGTTGGGACCTTCAGTGCCTCAGTCCCGCGCGTTCAATTAGCAGCAAGGTTAGTTGATTAATGTTATTAGTAAAACGTAGATTTCATGTTGATCTCATATGATTCAATTATTTTAATGTACCGATTGAATCAAAACTCACCTCTATACTACATGCAGGTGATCAACATCATGGGGGAATACTGTTTTGTGCATCGGGAAGATTGGTGGTTCCTCTCGACTTTATTTTCTGTACGTACCATTTTGTGCAACTTAGCTTAAATAGCGTGTGACTGTTTGTACATTTCTAGTGACAGGGTGTTTATCCTTGTATACAGGAGCGTGCAAAGGACTATTATGATTCTTATGCTGGAGTGCAGTCGTACATATCAACAACCATTAGCATGTGTAGGCTACGCAAATGCTACGGTCGTCTTAAAGCATGTAAAAAGGTTGGTAGATATATTTAACGTTGGTATTTGATATAGTCAACACATACCGGACCAGAAGCTTACAGTTAGTGAACACAGATATTGGTCCCCATTCTTGACGACGTTGTGGATCACTGGTTTCTTGTTGTTGCCAACATCACCGAAGGGGAATGTGAGATATGGGACTGCATCCCCGACCTCCCAGCGCAACAACTCCGCAAGAACCTGGTTAACAACGTTGTGAGTTCATGCATAACTTAATTTGATTTTGTTAAAAGAAGGATCGCAAAACATCATATGACCTGTTGCACTTGTTGTCTGTGTTTTTGGCATATGAGTCTGCTAGGAGAAGTTTTTTCTTCTGAACTTGAAGTTTCAGATCTAGCTCCATCAACATTGTCCTCATACAGTTTCACGTATCCTGAGAGCGCCCGAACGGTTCCTAACAAGTACGACTCTGGTATATTCACTATCAGCCATGTCAAGTACTACCGAGAGCGGTGGTTCTCTGTGGTGAGTTATGCTAATTTTTGTAGTCAGTGTAATGTAATGTTGTTGTCCTTGTATAGTTATGTGTACTAATATTACACTAATTGGTGTTGTACGCAGTTCAACTCTGCTAATGAGAGGATTAGGATCGCACTTGAGATTGTGAACAACCCCATGAACGAGTGCTATAAGAGTGTTTGGGATTCCGTGTGCCGCGAAGAGAATGAGATAAGTGAATGCAAGGAACTACTTGCAACAAGTGGGGACGTAGTTGGTGATCACGCGGACCCATTTATCACAACATCAGGTATGAAGTTGAAGCCTCGTGTTCCACACCGTTAGCCAGGAAGACTTGTGTCCGTTCCACAAAAAAATTAAGTGATAACAGTTTTTTTGTAAACTGCGTCGTTAAGGACCTTGTAAGTTATCTGCTTGGACGTGTGCTTGGTTGGTAATATTGTGAAACGATGTTTATTTATTACCGTACCGTTTGTTTTTCTTGGACATGTAATTTGAACAGGTAAATGTTGTTTGTTAATGGTAATATGTGACTGTGGTTGTGGTTGATGTCAGCAATTGTGATCAGATGATCTGTGTTTTGTATTGGTTCTGCATTTGACTTGTGTAATTTTCTATTTGAAGCAATGCTAGAGGGAATGATCTTTTGTTGTAGTGTAATTTGAGTATGTAGGAGACGATTTAATCCCACATACCTTGTCACCGTAGAAAACATGTAGCAAACGGAGACATCTGCTTTACACCCAGCTAACATTACATCCGCAGGCTTAGACGGCGCGCTGCGGATGGCAGATCGCGATCCACCGATCGGAGCCCTAGAAAGATGGTGGCAGTTTGCTGTTAAATCCCCAAACAAGGACCAAGGGCCAGTTCTTCCTAAATGGGCTTCTATTTAGTTGTCTATTGCGCGTATTTGTCCTAAACTCGTGAAGGCCGAAATAAACACAGTTTTTTTGTTGCCCCTAGTAGATGACTACATTATGTAATACAAAGGAGGAAAACAAACCGTTTACCACTTTTGAGCGGCCCACTTTTGATATTGAATAAATTTTGCCACTTGAAAGGTTTAAAAAGGTTTTTAGGCTGTTGTAGTTACGTTCTGTTCATTTCGGATAAATATTAATATACATTTAAATTGTCAAAACCGACAATTAATTTTTAAGCACTAAACATTTCCAGTTGAATGCAAGGAACACAACAAAAGCTGCAAATGGAAAACATAAATACGGTAATCACATATCGGACATCCAAAATGTGTAGTGAACATAATGTCCTTCCTCTGCATAACTAGCTGAGTATGGGAAAATATATGTTTAGAGAAATCGTCAGTTTGATATCTCAAATGCATAACAAAATCATTATACAAAGTAGCGCATATATGCATATGTATATAGAAGTACGCGGAAAAACAAACTGGAAAACTACCGTTTATATTTACAAATAACCAAATCACAAAAGTCCAAGTACAACTACAAACATTCAAATAAATAACAAAATAACAATCCCACAAACATATATAAGTTTAAGTTTGACATGGAAATCATTAGAGGAGAAACCGATACTACAGCAATGGGTCAGAGCTGTGGAGATGCAAAACTGAACACATGATACTAACACAGCTGATACGGTCTGTGCCCTTACACATCAAAACAACTGCTAAGTGGCTCCGTTCATACGTAGAATCCAGCAAATACAAGCAAAATACAAGTCAGGTACCTGAACCTTAATTAACCAATATAAAAAGGGGTGCCTCACGACGTTTATCACTTAAATAGTTAACAAATTAAACGGGATGAATTATTCAAATTTAAGGCAAACCCATTAAATTACTTTCCAATCTTTACTTCATTCTACGTTTTAATGACATCCTTCTTCTTTTCCAGTATGCGGCAAATCCATACATCATATTATAAATAACCCAACCCCAGCAGACAATCGGCATAATAAAAATACGAAAACAACACTTACATTTACCTCGTACACGCATCACGCTTGAAAAACAAACTTCCTACTGGCCACTCTATGAAGCCGTATAACCTGACGGTTCTTCCAACCATTATCTCTCTTCAGTTTCTTGTACCCTTTGCTCAATACACGTGTGTTGTTGCTTGTCACTGCTTTTACCTTCCAGCATGTTCCATCTGATCTCTGGATGGTAAACACGCCTTCACTTCTACCTGCATTACATGGTTGTGTAATCATATACTGGGTTCAGCAGTTTGCATACAAGGCACCACATAAGATTATAACTATAAATGAAACACCATGTAATAGTTGCACGGGTTAAAAATCCCATTCTGGTATAATATAGGTGGTATTATCAAGTATTGAATATAGTGTATAAACATTGTTCATTTATGAAAAACATGTACTTTCGTTTGACAAAGAGTTGTGCAGTTACTCGATATCGCACTCATTATTTTCAAAAATTATATTCACGCTTGTATGAGTTATTGATTACAACATGGACAATACTAGACATTTAGCATTACCTACTGTTAGAATAACTATACTGGACTCCTATAGAAACGTGGACTCCTACAAACGTATATGAAACATTTCACAATTCCCCCCACTTATCATATTAGCAACCATATATTCTTACTCTTAAAACAAACATAAATCTGTACAAAAACATTGAAATGAGAGGACTTACAGCGGATCGAACGAATATCTTAACCGGATATGCAACATTGTTTTGATAGTTCGGGTCTACTGGTTCAACCCAAGTCCTGTTCCACCCATCCTCCTCAACATTATGATCCGCAACCGGATCAACATCCATACCATCTTCATCGGAAGTCGAATCAATCTCCAACACTTCCACCGGATTATTCTCAATATGGACTTGGTCCGCTGGTTTGAAATCAGGATTAGTCATGGTAATGGTACCCATTCTGACGTCAAATACCAACACCGAGAATTCTGCATGACCCGTATATGTGAACATGGCGACCCCAGATTGGTGGAGTTTATTGTCCTCACAAAAACTGTCCCACCCCTCTTCATGAAAGCTTAGAAAACCTGGGTTTGCCTTTATCACCCAAACTGACCATGCCTCATATTCCCTTGACTCCTAGTGCAGGAAAGCATGTGTTACTTCGTCGGATTGTAGGATACGAGCTATAGGGCCAAATATTTCCTGCTACAATACATGGCGAACGTTAGTACGGTGGAGCTGTAAGTTTGATAAAGAACAATGGGTGCTGTGGCATGTGTGTAATAGCCGAAAACAAATGAAATGCAAGTTTACCGGACTGGAACTGCTGTAACTGATAGCCCACGAGTCGGTCACAAATGAAGGGTACTTCACATTGAGCCTTCTATCAAGCACAATGTCCTCTGAGGGGGGTTCTGGGTTCCCCAACATCATAGATCCATCGGATGTAAATCTCCAAACAACAAATTTCATATGGCCTACGTAGCGGAATATCAACATAATTCGATTTTCCCCATTGCGGATCTTGTTGACGAATGTGTTCCACCCCTCGTCCATCCACAGGTCTTGGTTTGGCGCAACAGAGAGATGTACTGTGTAAAACACGTTCCGAGGGAGGCCACTCAGAGTAAGGAATACATGGTCGCCGTGAAGCACCTTCATGTGGCTTTTCCGAAATGCATCAGGAATTTTCTGCAACACGTACAGCAAACTTATCAAACATCTTACCGGAAACATGTCAGGACTCCAACATGTCAATCGAATCCAACATTTGAACGGATACTTTACAGGAACACTGATTAACCATTCCATACTACTGTATTACTATCTATCACACATTTGAGATGGGGGCAACTCACCGCAGATTGGATTGGCGTGTGTGGTAGCGTGATTCTCTTCGAAAAATATGGGAGTTTGTCAAAATCCCAGTTGGTGTCTCGTTGTCCGCGTCCTTCGGCCATCCCGGATTGTCGATGCCCGGCTGCAGGGGGTCGGTCGGAGAGGTTAAGCAGGTGCGTTTCAGATCGATTTGGAAACGGCAGCGTGTTATGTGTATAGCAGTATAGTTCAATCCATCCCCATCCTGATGTGTTCGTCAGATGTAAGTCGGAGAAAATATGATAGGAGTAGGGTTTGGAACGGTTCTGATGGTGTTAAATATGAACACGTGGCATATGTAGCGGGGCAGGTGTACCGATATTCTCGACCATTAATGAGTTAACTTCATAACTCATCCTCTAGATAGTGGATACCGTAGTTTAACAACCCTTTTTTTTTTACTAATTAACCGATGTTATTAACTTATGACAGCCATTATTGATGATTGATCGCGGTTATTACTGAATCGTGTTATTCACAAGTTACGGCGACAGTAAAGGATAACGAATGTCGTATGTGGCATCGTATATAATCGAATGTTTGGTATAGCTTCGTTTTTATAATAATGAGCTTGTATTCGAATTTTTCTATTTTATATTGTTTGGTAAATTAACAAAAAACCATTTAAAAACAAAAAACAAACTTCGAGTCACTAGCAACTGCTGACGTATTGGTTAATTTAGCGTTTGTCTTTTATTTATCAAAATACTTGTCTTTTCTATTACATATATTAAGTAAACAATATCGTGTATAATAAATCAGGTTTCCTTTCAATTCATTATTACAATAATGTAAACAGGTAAAAACATAATATATATATATATGTATTATTTGATAATATGTCATATGCTCTACAAGTCGAGACCATTCATGCATGCCAACAAAGTTACCTGGTGGTTTTTAGTTTAACCGTGGCATAATATTCGCCTCCATAAACCGTATTTCGCCTTGCTTTCCGGATGTAGGAGGTGTAAATTACAGTAGTATACCATTTGTTTCTTATTAGCCTCTTCTTGCGGTTTACCTGAACTGTTTGATGTGTTGCTGATAGATCCGTTTATGAAATGTAACATTTATGAGGGAATGACACTCTTATGCTTGTTACGGCGATATTTCTTAAAGAACCTATCATTTCACAAATCTACGTTGTCAATAGCCCAAGACTAAATAACAATGGAGTCATACCATACAATTGTAATTGAGGTAATGATGTTAGGGATACCAACCAACTTATGATTGGTTGACAAATCTTCTACCAAACCTAGCCGCCGAACTCGGTATCTTGCCTTGGTACTCGGTTAGTAATATGCATATACCAATTGTGGGAAAATTCCCCAAGTGGTAAAGTGAAAAATAAAACACAAAATGGTTCGTACATAATATATATTATATATTATATATTTCAATAATATATTATATTATATCTATTCTATCTAATATTTCTGTAAAACAAACATAAATTCACCAAATATATATTCGCTAATTTTACCCTTAATTGCTTCATTAAATATTATTAATCATAAATGTTATTATAGAAATAATTCAAATTAAAAACACAATAGTAAAATAAATAAATAATCGTATATAGCAAAGTAGATAATGAGATGTATATCATATAATATGAATTTGTAATGTAATCCCTTGTAAATATTTTAACAAGTAAACATGCATTTGAATATATATATATATATATATATATATATATATATATATATATATATATAGGGTTGTGGCTTCTTTAACCTACCTCTTCAGTTAATGGTATTAACCCTTGGTTACCTAGCAACATGTTCCCCAACATGATAAGGATAGTTTGGTTAGCCACCTCGGTACTGTAGATGAAATCGTCACGCTAGATATCCACAATCTTTTCCCCATGGAGCTCCTTCTCCCATTATGTTCATGATTCCCTTCCTCTCCTCCAGGGTCCAGTTAATACACGAATCTGTAATTAATGAACCGAATCGGTTCTGCTATTTTGTTGGCCAACTAGCTACTGTTGCCACTGTCATGTCAGTCCCCCTCACTTTTCAACTTAACCCACCCCCCACTGCCGTCAATTTCTCCAGACGATTACCCCACCCCACCCCCCCACAACACATATAAGACCTCCACCTTACACGTAATCATCTCAACCAGGCTTTCCCTCTACCTGCGTGTTAGTATTCCTCCTTCCCTTATTTCAATATTTTGTTTGTCATGTCAACAAACAGTTCCAACCATCCCACCGACGACAACGTCTCCAAACCCCCAACTACCGGTGGGTCTAGTGGTGCATCTGGATCTTCCTCCACCACCCCCGGTGGAATGTCCTCCAATGTCACCCCAGCAAATCTCAGCACCTTACGCCATGGTCAGTTTAATCCCGCTCCTCCCGACTGCACTCCTTTAAGAGACGCAAACAGCAGAGAGTATGACGGATGGGTGTTGGACATTGATCCTGCAACCGGTCATAACCGCTGGACGGGATAGTTTCTCCGTCCTCCGGTGGAGACTCCACATGAGACATGCATCGTCACCTGTTTAGTTCACGGTGCGTTTTACTGCCCAGCGTGCTCCAGTTCCGATGCCGCTTATTTCGTCCGTTGCTTAACCATTACCGGCAAGTACCACAATCCCACTACGTGTTTCTGTTGTCCTAATCACTGACGTGTTTCGTTATGTTCGGAGTTTGCATCGGATCCCAGAATAAAACTCACCCTCCCAGTGTTCGTCTTGTAATTCTTCTTTGTTTCTCGTTGTTTCTCATGCGAAATTTGTACTTTTGTTCGGTAACTATGCTCTGTAATTTAAATATCTAACGTTCATCAAGAAAGGTCACAACTGTAATTTGTCGGGGTCGGCTAGTTGTTGTTAATCTTACTTTTTTTTGTCACTGGGTATGTGTTATGTGTTCATTATTATTAATCACATTATAAACCCGAAACCCTAACCGTATTATACTATGAACGTAACGACATCCATGGTAAAATACTTGATGAATCCATTATGCAAACCATTCAGGGTGAGTCAAACATAACACCGTATCTATAACAATTTTGACAATTTGGTGTCCTTCCCTCTTCGATTAAGAGTCATGTTAACACGTTTACATTATTAATTTAATATTAATTACTACGCTTATGTTATATTCCCATGTATAACTTATTGTTCGCCATTTAATTTAACATATAAATAACTATATTTAGTTGACATTATATATGTCATTTTAATAATATGAATATCACCACGGTTATATGTGGTTAACGGTATGTGATATGTCATTTTATATTATATCATTCATTTTATTATGAATCCACGTATACATTATATACTATAAATAATTTTATTATGAATACCGAACAACATTTACGTTATCTTGTACAACCTCGTTAATACCACATCTAACTTAAAACAATATAAGCATATCAGATCATATGAGCATATAAACCAAATTAATACTTATTACATGACCATTACTTAGACTACTACAAACACAATTTGAATGACCGTGAACCTTTATGGATTTGTCATATGATACATGTAACATTCACATGCTTGAAAATTATGACAATTTCCCATATAAACATATAGTTATAACCGGAACTGCCATAACGTTAGCCTGCATAGAGTTTGTGTCAACATGCACATATACAATACAATCCGAATTCTTGGCCGTATAGTTCAATGCTACAAGTCCATACATTTAATTACAACTCCAATTCGAAACCCAAACTGTATAACTTTTACCGGATACAAATTTGCTCCCCATCTTATTTTCCCACTTTCATCCTAACTCATCCAGATGCATAACATGTGTCTATTTTCTTTTAACTTATCTAACTATGGTTAACAATAAATATAAATCTAGAATTAATTGATTTATTCTAAATCTGTGAGGTTGGTCATTTAGGGTTTTAAGGTTTAGGGTTTTTTAGTGATTAGTATAAGGTTTGGGTTTAGGGTTTTGGAGTGATGGGGTTTTCCTTAACTATGTCTAATCATGATTAAAAACATGCCCTAAACCCTAACCCCTAAACCCTAAACCCTAACTCCTAACCTCTAAATCTTAACACCCTAAACTTTAAATGCCCAACCTCATAAATTTAAATTAAATAAATTTATTCTATATTCATATTAATTGTTACTCATAATTAGTTAAATTAAGCGTTTATGACACATGTGATGCATCTGGGTCTAAATGAAATTAGGGATGCAAGCCGAAGATCAAATTTGTAGAGAGTCTCACCCGTTTGGTTCGACATGTACTTGCTCCATTGTTAGTTATCATTGTCTGTTGTAACTGTGGTATTATTGACGCACAATATTCAACGGGTAATTATGTTACAAACTGCAGCGGTACGTTGCCTACAAGAGTACATATCATGCACACGGGGATGGCATAGATTCGCGGTTCCTATATTCGGCTA
Organism: Fragaria iinumae; assembly: GCA_009720345.1. Taxonomy (NCBI): domain Eukaryota; kingdom Viridiplantae; phylum Streptophyta; class Magnoliopsida; order Rosales; family Rosaceae; genus Fragaria; species Fragaria iinumae. The sequence goes on from CM019121.1 coordinate 19,212,507, forward strand.
CTTTCACTATTTTGAGTTCACTGCTGAAACACAATATCAGTAAGGCGTGTGTGACTATTGAAACCTGTAGGCGAATCTCAATTATCAGTAACGCGTGCATGACATTTCCATCACTTGATAGAATGACGCTTGCTACAGTACCCCCCCTCGTGCTGGACAATTCGATCAGTTGATTGAATGACGCTGACGTTTGCTGCAATCCCCCTCCCTTTGTCGCATCAAATAGCTGTACAATTGTTTTATTATGGAACACGATACCGGATTTGCTGAGTGGGTGGGTGATATTGTGGATAGACCATTCTTGTCACTCGATTAGTAGCCCATGTACCGACTACCTCTTTGAACGGTGCCCAACCGAGCAACTATAATGTCGCAAGCAACGTGTACAACGTACCGGTTTGCCGCGTGGATATGTATGTGTGTCATGATTGCATGACAGTGCGTTACATCGACAAATAACATTAGATGCATGTTTATTTAGTTACAGCCAACGTTCTTCTTCGCATTATTAGTCAATCTCATTTTCACGCAATATCACTTACGTTAACTATACGTATGTATTACACGCATGCACCAATAAATATTGTAAAACACATCATACATTCGTTAGTCGGTTGATTAATCGTATACACTCAAATAAATGCACACGAACGAGAGTGCATGGCTTTGTATGAGCGATTGCACCGTTCTAACGGGCCATTAGTGGGACCCATGTCTTATCCGCAAACACAATTAATGCATCGGACACTTTTTCACTATTGCACTGTCATGGGGCCCGCATCTCACAATCCGATTGTTAATGTTTGACAACCGATTAGCCTGAGCAACTCCTATATTAGAACAGTATTATTTGTGAATGTTCGCTTAAAAAAGAAAAAAAAACTACTCATATATTTCGTATAAATACTCATATTCATTATATAAATTGATTATATTCTCACACGAAAGTTTCAACCATTTTCCTCCCCCACTTCTTCCTTCATAAATTACAGCTTATATTTTTTCTTATATCATCAAACTATGGGATAATCTAATTGCAATTTGTAAGACGATAATAATTTAATCAGTTGTGTAATTCTAAAGTATCAAATGTGTGATTAATCCTGTTATTAATTATTTAAAGAAGTCCTTAATCAATTAATATACGTTTCACATTTTCATGTAACAAGTTATTCACAAATAAAATATAATAATGACTTATTAACAATTGTAAATTTGGGATGAATTGCCTGTTACCTAATAGACAGATGGATGATATTTTACAAGGGCCCCCTCCCCAGTTGCAATTTACAGAAAAGTGAGTATTATTCAGTGGAGCTCCTTGTTCAGTTATACATAGACGGTTTTGTTGAATATCATATTTTACAAGCTGCCGATCAGTCAAAACTGCAGTTCAGTAGTGGAATGCACGGAAAATCGTGTACACTGAAGTGGATTACGGTTCATTTCTTAAAGAGGTTAGCACAGGTTTGAACCCGACCTTTATCTCCGGTGACCGTAAGGAGGAATCCAACCGGTTTTCTGTAAGACGTCCGCAATCACCATGCTGACTAACTCTTTCATCAGTAAAGGCTGTTAAGTTATATGAAGTAAGCTTAACCTAAGGGCATCTCCAACAATACCCTCCAAACTCATACTCATAGTCAAAACTCAAAGATTTTGATCTCCAACCATCAAAACCCATACTCAAATATGGGTTCCGACTAAGGATGCGACCCATTTTAGGTCGACTGTGAAGTAGAAAACCCATTTGGGTTGGTGCGGGACCCATGCGGAGGAGGAGGCACGTGAAGGTGCTTGAAGATGCTGAGAGAACGCGCCATCACCTGGATTTGTGGAATACGCGCCCTACAAGACAAAATAATGGGATGAAATCATCAAACGCGCTTTGCACGCGTTCAACTTGTTGGCAGCGTGGGTTCTCCTCCAAATGGGTAATAAAACAGATGGCTGAGATCTCTTGCTTCATTTAAAATCAAAGGTCCATATCAATTCATTCCTAAAAAGACAAATTCATGTATAATTAATGGATTTCTAATCTAACGGCCATAAATATTTTGTGAATTGATTTCAACGGTTTATAATAAATGATAACATTTTCAAAAGACAAAAACTTGAAACATTATTATGTATGATTTATTATAATTTATTTGTCCTTAAATAATTATATGAAATAATTAAAATTTGGATATGGGTATGAGTTTTGATATAATGGTTGGAGATGAAATATGAGTTTGAATAGCAATGGGTTTAGATGAGTCAAAAAATGAGTTTGAGTATGAGTTTTGGGTAGGGTTGTTGGAGATGCCCTAAATTGCTTCAATTTTCAGATCTAGGGTCAATCGTTTTTGGGTGCAGTTGGCTAATTGTAATCGATTCGTTGGTTGATTCGCTATTCTCTCTAATATCCTCCGAAGCACACAATACCTACAGGTTAGTTATTCATACTCAGATGGATCCACTTCATCCGCTTCAATTGATGCATCTGGTTGGTCTCCGGTATGATATACCCCTAATTTCTGATTGTACAGGTGATGGGTGGCTACTATGTCGTATGGGTCGGGAGGAAACCAGGGGTGTACGAGATCTGGAATGAATGCAGAACACAGACAGAAGGATTATTCGGGTGTCAATTCAAGGGAAATTTTTCTCTAAATGAAGCCATCGACGCAATTATCGGATCACCTCCGAACGCCAAACATTTGAACCCACCCAGCTGGCCTATACAAATTCCAGATGAGGCATTGCCTTACTACCATATGAAAACGAGGAGAATGAATCACACTGAATGTGCTTCTGAAGCGTCGTCGTCGACTGTGAATGCCGGAACCGTAAGGAAGGGATCTATATCGCAAACCAGCGACTCATGTTGCATTTTCTGGAACACCCATAGGTTGCACAATGAACAACGAATTTCTGTTTCGTCAGATGATATACATCAACGGAAAATTTACGTCTTATATATATCCATGCATGGGAGCCCTAGATTTTGGATTTGAGGAAATGAATCCATATTATATGTTTAATTTACATTACTTGAAAATGTGATAATAATACACATCGTTTATTGGATGAAATTCGATTAGACGTAGACAATTATGAATTGTTAAAAAGTGCACTAATGTTTATAATATGTAACACATTACAAGTAAAAATATGACATCTAATGTATAATTACATATTGATAATTAAATAAATAGATGTCGGTTCGGTTCGGTTTAATAGCTTTGGATAAAATGCACGGATTGCTTACCAACCCCGCAATACTCGGTTCTTTGCCGCTTACGACACCGATTGTCTGGTTGACATCGGATTCGGTTTTCAATCTTGTATTAGTACGGTTTTCACGGGTTATCATTTTGTTCGGTTTTTCAATCTTGTATCAATACAGTTTTGACGGGTTTTAATTGTTTCGGTTCCTAAAAGTCCACCCGTACATATGATTCAATATTAACAACACATCAACGGGCAATAACGAACAACGAACTGGTAAAAGTAAAAAAGTAAATTCCATAAACATAATTCCACATAAGGAACTAAATTTTGGTGGCAGTGTCGAACGTCGGTTCCATTATGTTTAGGGGCTTCTATTGAAATTAGGGGTTTGACCTCGATCATCACATAACATTACTCTGGGACATGGAAATGACGGGTCGAAGTTAATGCGGTTGTTGAAAGCGTGTGGAATGGATCGACCAATCACTTCGTATGACGGGTCGAAGTTAATTGCATTCGAGTATCACTTCGTATTTGAACGTTCAGGACACTGAAGCAGATTGCAGTGAAATTCCTAAAGAGTTGATCACTGGTTTCAACCCAACCTTCAGCTCCGGTGACCGGAAGGAGGAATCCGCTTGGTTTGGTTCGCTCTTCAGATCCAGGGTCAATCGTTTTGGGTCCAGTTGCCTATTTGTATTAAATTCCTCCTTTGATTCGCCGTTATCTCCACTCTCCTCACAAGCATGCCCGACGAACCGGTTAGTTACCCATTCGCACATCGATCTAGTTTTTTAGATTTATATGAACTAACGGTTCCTGTCCGTGTATTCAGTAGTTTTGTTAGTGTGTTGACAGTGTTGATATGTCAAGACCCACCCCGAATTTCACTCTGAAACCCGAGGTAAGTCCTGCGGGGACCACCTCCAAGGAAAATTTACCGAAGGACTCGGCAAACCTCCCTTGAAAATGGACAACCCTAACCCGGAAAAATATAGAACACCCTCTTAACCCAAAATATTAATCTTCACTTTAATCCAAATAACTGAATAAAATAATACACAATTATTTTTCCGAAAGTTTTCAGAGCTACTACAAGAAAGACAACGGAAGCTGAAGAAAATCCTAGTGGGTTTGAACAAATGACCTACTGGCGAACAGTAGTGGAAATGTGGGTGACTATGCCTCGGCGCCTCTTCCAAAAATTCTAAAACTCATTCCATTAAACTCCTCATAAAATTCTCCACCAAAAACATTTTCTCGGCGGCGGCGCCGGCGGCAGCTCCGCCGGCAGCGGCGGCCGGCGACCAACTCCGGCGACCTGCAAATGCTACCAAAATCTACCAGCACCTTCCTCTCAACCTCCTCTACAACATTCCTAACTACCACAAACTCAAATTCTAAGCCTAACCATGTCAATCGAACACAAACACACAATAAGCCCTACAATTTCAAATACCGATTTCTCCTTACCTAGCTCGAGATGGAAGGAGCCCTTTGGAGGGATTGAAGCACGGGAGGAGGGCTTCCTTTTGAGCTAAGGCTCGCCGGATATGGCGGCCGGAGGAAGGAGTTCCGGCGAAAAGAAGTTTCCGGCAGCCGGGGCTTTCGGCGTCGATTCCTCCTTCACGGCGGCGCTAGGGAGGCTGCCACCGGTCTAAAATTGTAGCTGGGTTGGAGACCGATCGTTTGGGACCGGTGCGGCGGTCTGGCGCGGCCGGACGGCGGCGGTCGGGCGGTCGGAAAATCGGCAGGGAGAAGAGAAATCGGGAGGGAGAAAAACCGGGAGGAGAGAGAGAGAAATACACGGGCTTTGACCAAAAACAAAGCCCGGTCCAACTTAAACCAAAAACCCAATCCAAAAAATTCAACACCCCAAAATAATACCCCAATATAAATTACCTTTTACTAGCTAAAATTTACCATTTTTACCGTCGTCACATTTTCTTCCTACGAATAATTCTTTCGAAATATTCGTCTCTCAATACACCTCTAGGGACTTTAGGACTATAAATTCAATGACGAAGACGGTAAAATTCTTATTACCACAAAGCTAGTAATTAAGGTAAAATTTAAGAGTCGGGGCGTGACATGATATGTCGACGTTGTGTAACCTTTCGGTGTATTTCCTATGGTATCAGATATATGAACTACCAACTCTCATGTTGCTCAAATATCACGGCAAAACTGTAATCGGTTCCATATATAACTTTTGTGATGTGTATCCATTTTATTGGAATCATCTACAAAATGTCATACTAAAATGCCCTCTCGATTCTCGCCGTACCATTTACGACATTTTTTTATGTAAATACGTTTTCGGAGCTGGGATTGGAGCTGATGCATAAATAACATGAGTATTTTTACAAAAGTTGGCATATTGGCAATACAATTAAATAAAAGGTCCTAAATAAAATTTCATAATTTGTACACGATAACGAAGGTAATATTACAAGAACGTTGGCTAACTACCTAAACCGTCTTCTAACTTCCTTGTAGACTTCACTTACTGTCATGCACTCATGACACATTGTCATTCCGTGTATAATACACGGATATGCATAATGAGGCAAACCGTTACGTTGTATGTTGCATGCGACATTAGAGTTGCTTGGTTGGACACTGTTCGAACCTGTAGTCGGTACATGGGTAACAAACGGCTTCCAATCGAGTGACATGAACGTTTTATCTACTATCTCACCCACCCACTCAACAAACCCTGTATCATCTTCCACAATATAACTAAAACAATTGTATGGATAACCTTGACTATTTTTATTTGGAAACCAATCTGGAGGGAAGAGATACTAAGTTTGCATCATTGCATTCACTCTTTTTACAATTTCATGTCGATCAAACCATTTTCCAACACCTATCTCTGAATAACCCGGTTTTTTATATGGTATCCCGTAAATAGGAGAGAAACACTTAACTGGTGTGGATTGATTGTTTATGGGAATATCTATAGTTGAATCGGGGTTCATGTCTGGATAACCAAAATACCAGGCAACTGATAATGGGAGGGTTACTGAAGGAAGTGTGAGGTTTGTTGCATATGAGGTGGGAGGTGAACAAGCATAAAGGCTGAACATAACATATGGCGTCTCCCCCCACCCCCAATATGTCCATATGTAGTACCCACCGTTTCTTATAAGCCCTCCCTCCCCAGCCACCACAAGACACACCGACACACCATGCATCAATTAGAGATTCTCACGTGCTTAACAGTACATATATTTGATATGAGCAAAAAGTGTTATGTTTTTAATGTGTTTCCTACCCTATTTGGCCATGTTATTTTCTTAATAATACCATTTCTGACATGTTTTATGATTGTAGAGGGACAAATAGCTTAATTGAGAAAAGAATGCCCAAGTAGTACAAGGATGAAAGAGAAAAATACAGAAAGCCCAAAAGAAGGCCCAAGTCCATAAAAGAAGGAGAAAAGTCAAACATGTGCACCTAGTCCCACATCATTTTGGACGAGAAGTTTCACCAAGATATTTTCTATATAAAGACAGTCTTGTGTACTTCTCAGACCATCATTCATTCAGGGAAAAGTTAGGAAAACACATAGCTCTACTGAGCAGCCTCTCCCTCTCCTTTGCTGAGTTCCTTCTTCCCTTGCCAAAGCCTTGTCGGATGTTTTACAAGAGCAGCGGCTTTGGAGCCTTGAAGTTTTGAAGCTGGAGCATTTTCTAGACGTCTGCAAGCTTCTTGAAGACTGATAAAAGTGTAACCATATTTCTGCTTTGTTTAGTTTTTCTTTACAGTTTTCAGAAACATGTTTTCAGTCTTCAAATATTGGATTTGGATGTTGCACACTGATAAAAGTGTAACCATACTTTTGCTTTGTTTAGTTTTTCTTTACAGTTTTCAGAAACATGTTTTCAGTCTTCAAATATTGGATTTGGATGTTGTTTCGATTGTTATGTTGTTAGTAAATTCAGAATTTTAGTTAAGAATGTTGAAGTTTCGTTCATGATATTTTAGCAATATGATCTTGTCAATTCATAGGTTAAAAATTGTGTGTTTTTGTTTGATTACTATGTTAGAATGCACGCTAACTAATGCCATGATTTATGTTAAGCCTCGTAGGTAAGTGTAGATCTCTAGTGGTGGAAGCTGTGTCACATATATGACTGAATACGTATACTATGCAATTCCCTGTTGTGACATTCATAATATAATTGTGTTCAATCTCGTTCTATAGATTCTAAGGACTCATGTTAAGTGTAGACAGATACTCGTAGTATTGATAGCAACCTTGCATGAGATGTCCTAGTTTTAGACGTTCTGTGCTAGGGATAAGTAAGTAGAACTATAAAATGCATGACCTCGTAGACTTGTGTTTTGAGATTGTTTCTAGTTCTCTGAATTTGCATGTTATCGGATTGCTAAGGTTGAAATATGATCTTTGATGTGTGGTCAGAATATGAGTTTCTCTGATGGATGTGTTGAATGAATCGATCACTTGTATATATTAGTTTAGCTTTTATCTTTATCTTTTAGTAGGAACGTTAGAATCAAACTCTCAAACCCCCATGTTTACCTTGTACCATATGTATATTTTGTAAATGAATGCTTGTAAATACTTATAGTTTCTGACTATTTAGTGTAACCGTGACTACTGCAAGAGTGTATTTTAAGTCCCTGGATTGATCGAACCCTATTTGCCAATACTACATTCTGATAAAAAAAAAAAGAATTTAAAAAAATTATACGTCCGGAAACGAGCACGTCAATATTCCTCACGTACAGATTAGGTCGGCGACAAAGGGATGGGGTTTCTCCTTCTATCAATTGATGGAAATATCATGCACGCCTTACCGATAAAGTAGATTCTCCTATAGTGCTGTTGGAGAATCTAGTGGTCTTTTTGATTGTGACTGGGCGAGATGACTGAACCGCGAATATACAGTACGTTTGTAGGCATAGCTGTTTCGCTGTTTCCATACAAATTACAAATTTACTTCCTCGGACTGCATATGGAACCGCATATTGTGAACAACAAGCAAGGAGAACAAGCAAACCCCTTCCATTTTCTGTGTAGTGCAGCAACGCTCACACAACACGCCTGCCTCATCCACCGGAAAAGAACGCGGGACAATACTGTCTGGTAGTTGTGTTCTTTACTGGGTTAACACTAAACCTTCATAAGCGCGATCTGCATATTTCAATGGAAGTCGGCAGCATGGTGAACCTAGAAAGACCGTGTCTTCCTTATTTTCACGCCATTTACGACATTCGTTCGGACTCCGCATGCATGGTAAATCTAATTTCTTATACAACGTTGTCGTTAATTTACACATTAATTATTCACATGTATCATGTCATATGCATTTATTTATAAAATTAAAACAAACATATAGCTAATGTTTTCCAAACTATGGCAGCGGATTCCGAAATCGTTCGCGAACACTCACCTCCAGTGTGACCTTTTACATACTGCATGGTTGACCTTAAAAGGAGTCGGAGGCAGGTCGTGGAAGTGTGAAGTTGTTTACAACAACGAACACTGTTTGATCCGGAAAGGATGGGTTAAGTTCTTCACCGATATCAGTCACATTCACGCAGCAATTAATTTCATATTCGAGTACGCTGGTAATGAGATGAAATTTAATGTCACGAGGTTTGGTATGGAGGGGAACCTGATTACAACTGCTGCACGGAAGGGTTTGCTCGAGTATCCTGGATGTGTTGATGCTCAAGCGGCGATGGAGCATCAACTGTTATACCATGTATGGAGTAATGCATGGTCCCCATTGGTATGTTACTTAATGTATAAAAAATATGGACTCCTATAATACATGTAAGCACCTTCATTTGAACCCCAACGTATTATTCAAAATAGTTTTTTAAAGGCAACTATATAATACTGTTATTAAATGTGTATTACCAATGTTATGTAGGTATTGCCTGACGGGAGTTTTGCAGATGGGTTAAAAGACATCGGAGTTCCAAGAACTCAGGGCATCTCCAACAATACTTGTTATACCCAAACCTATACTCAAAACTCATAAAAATTCATCTTCAACAATTAAAACACATACCTAATTATGGGTTTCTACTAAACCCACGACCCAAAATGGGTCGAGCTGCAGGGAGGAAACCCATTTATCACTTGCGTGGGACCCAGACTACAGCAGCTGCACGTGAAGGGCCAGCAGACGCAGGAGCAACGAGCGTCATGCTTCGCTTGTGCGAAACGCGCGCTAGCCGACAAAAAAACGGTCCGAAGTTGACGACGCGCGATGCACGCGTTGGGAGGGAGCTGGACTGGTGTGGGTCGTCCCACGTGAGCTCGGCTGTTGTCCTCTAACGGTCAAAAAATGCGCGGCCCAGATTTGATTCCATTCAAAATTAAAGGTCCAGATCAAATCAATTGGAAAAATAAAAAATGAGGCCGAAAATTTGTTTTCAAATGAACAAAAAACTTGAAAAATAAGAAAAAAAATTTAGGAAAATATAAAAAATTGTTTTGCCCGTTGGAACAGTAATTTGCACTAATGTCTATAAATACCATCCACCTTCTTCATAATTTTCACTCCAAAACTTCTCTCCTCCTTCTACATTCTTTAATTTTCATAATTGTTCTTCATCTACCTAGTTTTCAATTTTTTTTTTCAAAGATGTCCAACCCCAAACCTAGAGGAGAAGCTTGGAAAAATCTTGAAGATGTGTCGTTGTGCATGGCGGTGGTTGCGGTTGGTGAATACGGTGACAAAGCTACCGGTCAAGAGAAGAAAAAATTATGAGATCGTATATGGGAAGTGTATGAAGCTTGCAAGCCACCCGGTTCTGTTATTAGATCGGGAGGAGGGTGTGAAGCTCGTTGGAGAAAGATTAGACCGGGTTGCACAAGGTGGCGTGAAACTCTTACCAAAGCGGAGGCCGCTCACGCAAGTGGTGAAAATGCCACCGACTTGGTAATCATTTATTTGTTTATAACCGGTAGTATTTATTTGTTTATAACCCAATATAAGTAATTTGTTAATTAATATTAGTTTATGTTTATGACAATTAATATCTACTTGTTTATAATCACTAATACATGTTTATATATATATATATATATATATATATATATATATATATATGACCACTTATATATTATTTCTTGTATGAATATATAGGAAGTGCAAGCTAGGTCGGTATATCGTACATTGTCTTTAGGGGAGGAGTTTAAATTTGCGCATTGTTGACAAATATTGAAAGATACAGAAATGTTTAGCAAACCTCCGTCTTTGGATGAGAAAATCTCTAGTGGTCCGTCACCTATTGACTTGTCCGGAGAAGATACACCCATTGAGGGAACCCCAAACCCTTCAAATGTGCATGCACCCCCTCCAGGTCAAAAAGCTCAAAGGGCTGCTAAGAAAAGATGCAAACAAGATGACACATCTCAACTCTTAGCTCAAATGAAAAGAATTGCGGACCAAGGAGATCGTGATCTCGAACACAGACTACAACTTAGGGAGGAGACTAGACTTGCACAAGAACGTGCGGATGATGCAGCCACAATGGCGGTGGATCCATCAAAATTTCCCACCCCAATTAGGGCTTATTGGGAAAGGAAGCAAGCTATGGTTATTGAGAGGGAGGAACAAGCTTACAATGCCGGGTTACACCAACCACTTGCTTCATCTGAAGGTGAAGATGACCGAATGTATTAATTGTACTTTGTTGCCTCAATTTTAATTTTATTTTGGTATTTTAATTTATGAAATGAATGTACTAAAACTTTCAATTATAATTAATGAGTAATTTATTGCTTTTGTTAATCTCAATTTTATTTATCAAATTGCAAACATTACAATAATATTAAACACACAAACAAGAAATAAATAAAAGAAGCAAACATACAAACATAACACACTATGACACAATGCCAATTATTGAAAGCATAAGCATACAAACACTTCACATGCGGTTCTGCTCTGCCTGCTGCTTCATATTCCATAGGTGGTTAACCAAATGCTCCTGGAGGCTTCTATGCACAACTGGACATCTAACCTGCTGGTATCGGCGCATGAATTCCCCAAGTGCAGGAGGATCACGCTCAACCAAATGATCTACTTCGTAGTGGTCATATATTTCTGCTCTCCTTGGTCTTGTTGGGACCTCATCAGGATCAACTTTATGATTATCTTCAGTTTCATCGCGCTCATCTTCAACAATCATATTATGCAAAATAATGCAAGTCATCATGATGTACTGGATATCTTCCATGTCCCATCCACGAGCTGGTCCTCTCACAATTGCAAAATGAGCTTGGAGTATTCCAAATGCTCTCTCCACATCTTTTCGGAATGACTCTTGCATCTTTGTAAAATGAGTTTATTGTGGCGTGATCGGGTTTCTAATTGCTTTCACAAAAGTCCCCTATTTCGGGTAGATCCCATCAATTAGGTAGTAGCATTGACCATATTGGCGATCTCCAACATGGTATTTGACTCGAGGCGACTCACCTATACAGACTTCGTCGAACAACGGAGACTGTCCAAGAACATTGATATCATTGAGGGAGCCTGGAAGTCCAAAATAGGCGTGCCATATCCAAGTATCGTATGATGCAACCGCCTCCAGGATGATTGTCGGCTTTCCTTTGTAACCGGTGAAATGCCCTTGCCATGAGGTAGGGCAGTTTTTCCACTGCCAGTACATACAATCGAGACTTCCAACCATTCCAGGAAACCCTCTTTTGTCAGCAACATTGAGCAATCGCCGCAAATCTGCCTTTGATGGTCGACGGAGGTAATGTTTGTGGTATACTTTCCAGATTGCTCTAGTAAAGTGACTTAGAATTTCCAAAGCTGTAGATTCTGCTATGTCGAGGAACTCATCACACAGGTCGGCGGGAAGCCCATAAGCAAGCATCCTCATGGCACAAGTCAACTTTTGTTCAGTTGACAAGCCAAGCCGACCGGAGGCGTCAGGCTTTTGGACGAAGTAAGAGTCATGGTTAGCGACATCGCGCATCATCTGGTCAAACACATGAGGCCGCATTCGGTACCTTCTACGAAACACATCGTCTTCGAACCGACATGGCGAAGTGAAGTAAAGAGCTTTCAGTCGTTGATCCATAGTTTCACGCTCTCTAGGGGTGTATCGCCGGCCTTCTTGGGAACCACCCCATTCAGATTCTTCCTCTTGGATCATCTGAATGTGTGAGGAAGCTGCATGCATCACCAGGGCTCTTTGACGATTCCTTGTGATGGAATCTTCCTCCTCCTTCATTAGTAGTTTCCTCAACCTATTCATTGCAGCAATCAACAAAAATTATGTGACGAAAAGGAAACTCAGTTATTGAATTCTGATATGAGAGAGAAGTGTTTGTGAATTAGTGAGGTATGATAGAGTGAAGAGCCTTGTATTTATGGACGGACCAAAAATGATTGATCAAGATAAGATATGACACGTGGCAGATAAAGATCTAAAACGTAATCTCACTAGCCTCTCACGCAACGACACGAGGAGCTAAAGTTTGCCCAAAATTCGAGATCTGAAATCTTATCGGATATGTAATTATTGAGAAGATAGATTGTCCTCACGTGGCAGATAAAAATCTAACTCGCAATCTCACCATTATATCAACATTTAACACGTGCAATATCACGTCATATTTGTCTTTCGGTAAAAAAATAACAAGTATTTAATTTTTAAAAATAAAAAAATTTATTTAATTTTAACTAGGACAACATATTATATTAAATTATTATGTATGACTTATATAATTTATTTGTTGTTATATAAATCATTTAACCCTAAACATTATATATAAAATTTATTTATTTGTTGATGATCAAAACTCATACTCATACCCATATTATATAAAATGATTAAAATTTGGGTATGAGTATGAGTTTTGATATAATGGTTGAAGATAGAATATGAGTTTGAATAATAATAGGTTTAGGTGACTCAAAATATAAGTATGAGTATGGGTATAAAAAGGATTGTTGGAGATTCCTTACAACTTGAAGCTAGAAACCCACCCTACACTAAACTGGGAGGTGACTGTGGACTTCCATGGGGAGTCATTGTTGAAGGTTAGTCACGGGTGGAAGGCATTTGCTATCGAAACCGAGATAAATGCCAGCACATGCGTACAGTTAAAGTTAGTGAACAAAAACACACTATGTGCAGTTATATTTTGTACAACCGACGGTGAGGTTATTGTGCCGCCGTTTCTTTCCGCGCTATCGTCAAGCAATTATGTACACAATAATACTCATTTATCGCCGAATGTCCTTGAGACACGATCGAGCCATGCATCACCAGATGAGTTTTGGTTCGCTCTTGGCGGCACTTACACCGCGGAGCGGCTACATGTGTATCCTGCATTCGTATGTACGTTGCATGACAATCACGGGGTAATGATGTAGCATGTCTATACTACATAGTTATATGTAGTCACACACACACACACACACACATATATATATATATATATATATATATATATATATATATATATATATATATATAGTGTTATGTTTATGTGTATCAATGTTTTTACCGTAACGTTAACATTACATGCGTGCAGACCATCCCGTGTGATTTCTTCAAGACATACCTGCATACTTCGGACAAATTGTTGACCGTACAGCCGTTGGAGGGTGAGGCATGGACGATGAAATTATGTGAATCAGGCTCGTCGTATAAGTTTGTGGATGGGTACATGGCGTTTAAGGACAATTTCAATTTCCGTAACGGGACAACATTATACATGTATCTCGTAAGCCCTGAGAGGCTTGTTTTTATTAAGAATTAGGTTGACGTGTACTAGTGTGCACCCTGGAATGTATGGTGATCGATACGGTCGTGTTAAACTATGTTAAAGTTTAACCTTATGTTTGTGTACAACAAATAAGTTAGTCATGGATTGTAAGAGCTTCTGAAATCGGTATTTGTCTACTTTATACGGATTACGCATTGATCGTATGAACTATATATAACACTTGGTATTATTCCGTGAATCATTAGTCACACATCTACGTTTCAAGTTCATTGACAAGGTTTGTTCCTCAGTTAACACACCAAATCGATACGCATGGCCTAGAATTGTCCACTCAGGCAGTGCCACATGAATATAAACCGCTATAAAAAATAAATACATTCAATATTTTACTCGCGATGCCGATATTGGTACTTCCAGTATTTAAATCAAGCATGTGAACTAATGTAGGCAAACAACATGGATTGAGAAAATACGCCACCGGACAGAAGATGAATCCCAATATATCATTAACTTCGCAAATATTAGAAATTAAATTTATAAATATTATACAGAGATCAGGGAAATGTTCACAACCGATATTATATAGTACATATTACGCACAAATTAGGACCCAACATAAAAAGCCCAACCAAAAAGGCCGACTATGAACAATCCGTCTGTAAACGACGGATGCAAAATTGGTGCATGGAAGACGAAACAGTCATCATATGCGCTGGAACGCTAATAATAGAGGACAGATGAGCTCCGCCGTTCCCCTAGATAATACAAGCGAATATTCTTGTCAGCTTCAGTCAGATCGTACAAGCGCAACTGGGGAGGAACTGAAGTTGGTCAGCAATGACTGGCACGTACCCATGATTCATAATCTCACCACTGCAAAGTACAGTAGGAGTTAGATGTCCACCAACCAGAACGAGCATAGGTTCCGAAACAGCCTCGGCAGAGGGGAGATGTGTATGAATGTCGTTAGGATGACTGGGAGATTCATGGTATGCAGGATAGGGATATATGGCCACTCCCAACAAAGTTACAAGATCATTAATCACTATGTCGATGCCCGACTGAACGGGCTGGTGTGAAGTAAAGACCGTGCCCTGAAAGCAAAGGTTTCCCTTGTAAGTACCAATTCGAATCATCATCTTTGGTGATTGTATTCATGGAAGATGAAAATTGATTACAAAACCAGAAAAATAGGATGTATTCTTGAAGATATCAGGTATATATCTAAAGTAATCTGTAGGGAAGTTTACCTTTTTATTTATTGATTCAATTATATTTCAGGTGCCAAGCTTACTCATACCTCAAAAAATATAGCAAAGGAGTTTGTTACTGGAGGTTTCATTGTTAAGCTGATTAAATATTGCACTGTGAGTGCCTCTTCATCGAACATCAATCAATTACAGCCAACTAAGCTATCTTCAGTTACCACAGTTTACTACTTAAATATTGTTTTACACAACTTACAACACTGTTGCTTTTCCAATATATGTACAATCAGTTTAGCATGACATGATCTATTTAGGCATTTAATTGTTGAGACATTTAAAAATTAATCATGATCCTTCCAACTTGGAATGAAATACAAGCTGGTGTAAATTATCAATTTTCCAAGTTATTGATGAGATAAGATGCTATGTTCAGTTATAGCCACAAAAACAAGAACAAGCAATTCCTGTTGCTTTTTAAAATCTTAGGCCGTAAAGAGATTGTCAGTGTTGTTCACTTTGTATCTTTACCTAATACCCTCTGCTATTTTCTTGGGTTTGCTGTTACAGCTTCATACACCAGTGTTCGTTCCTGATATGAATGAATGAGGAAAGTGCTGATCACATTGAAATAACTCAACTCATGAAGATACATCAGCTGAAAATGCAAATATAATAAGTACAGTAAGTTCTGCTGCCCCCTAAATACAAAACCTAGATAGCATAAGAAAATAAACAAAATAAATCTTTGTAGTTTATTTTTGACAGTTTATATTCACAGTTATTTATCAGCTGTTATGTGAATTTCAGGTATGACCTTTTATGGCAACTCAAGCAAGAGGCAAAAATTCTTCCAACAATTTGAAGATACTGGAGGACAGTTGACATGAAAGTATAAGCGGATCATTAATGACTGCCTGGAGTTTTTGGTGAAATACTGATTCATTCGAGAGCGTACTTTTGTAAACGACTCCGGATCAGACTCCAACATGTGGCACAACTATTTTTGGCAATTGAAAGCAATTTTTGAAAGTTTTTATGTACAAACAGAAGAGGAATGTAATGTACAATTATCTAAACTGTACAGTAATGTATTGTCATGTGATGTACATTTAACAACAAAAGAGTTTCGAGTTATCTTTTGCGATAAAGCTCGCTCCTATTTCAGTGAGAGGTTTTTTTTTTTTTTGGTAGTGTGTTTATCATACATTGCAGCACAGTTAACACAGATAACACAGCTTGAAGTGTCATGAAAACCCGCGGCAAGACGCGGGCATCCTACCTTGTAGAAAGTAAAACGCGAGCGATGAATATCTGAGAAGGATATCTTTACAGCAAAGACTCCCACATCGGAGAAAAGTAAAGAAACCAGTGCTTCATTTAGAGCTTTCTTGCATCATAAGCCACCTAGGGATGTGGGGCTGGGAAGTGGCGCATGATTATCTCAGACCCTAAACAATTTAGGTAGTGAGGTAGTGGGGTCTTTTATTGGTGCTCGATGGGTTAAGAAAAGAAACATCATTCCCTCGCGCGTCATTTTCCACGGTAAAAACCCATGAGAGGTTTGAAGGTGGTGCTGCCCGCCCGCACGGGCACTAGCGGTTACTTGTTTCCTCGTCTCTTCACCATCCCCCAGTTTTTTTTTTTTTTCCTAGGGTTCAAAATTGGGTCTCTTTTGGCTTATGGATGTTGCTATATCTTTCTTCTTTTTGTTTGAGATCGAATCTCCTCTTCTTTTTTCCTAGGTTCGATCGGGTCTCCTTTGGCTCATGGATGTCACTTCGAGATTGAATCTCCTAGGCTCAGGATCAGGGGTCATTGCCAATGATGTATCTTAATCCGTATTGTCTGTTCATCCATGTCTCTAGGTAGTTATTGGTTCTTGATGCAAGAAGAGCAGTTTTCCCTTTCAGATACAAAGGGTTTTGTACAGTCACCCCAAAGTTTCCTTTTGCTTGCTCTAGAAGCTTGTAGCTCATGAGCAGAAGAGCATCCAGAGTTCAAATTCCCCCTGTTCAGCTTCCTTCGTCCCCAGAACAAAGAAACATGAAGGCACCAGATCCCAGTCATCCCAGTTCAAGACTATTTAAAGGGTTTCGGGCAGCATCACCACAATGTGGTCATCAAACATGCAATTAAACTTTGTGAACATAGTTCAACTCACTACCCACTTCTCAAAAGAAAAAGAGAAAATAAAAAAAAAACTCTTAATATCATGCCCGAGAAAGTGTAGCACAAACACCCCACATGAGATGTCTTTAGGGTCTCATCAACCCATTTTATCAAAGCACTCTAGTGCTCTTCACAAGGGCTTGAAACTGGGATTAAACAGGGCTCTTCAGCCATATATGCATTCTCACCTGCTCAGAGAATTAGCAAACCATTTGATACCTACTATTAAACAAGGGAGAATATAACAAATAACAAACTCAGTCCAAAATTGAGTGCTCTAAAGGTATCCTCCATTATGTATATATTGCGGGCGAGGAAAAGAAAGGTCAACATGGAAACAGTGCCTCAAAACTCAACAAAGTATACACCAGTCAGAACATAAACATTAAGAGTTCATAGTTTGCTTTATTTTTATGCTAACTGAGTGATACTAACTGATGGTTCAAATGTTCCACATGAAATACTTGAACCTCAGTCCTGCACTTCTGCCTTCTTTTCACTTCCCTTCATATACCATCCCAGGGCAGCAAAAGCAGTCACAACACCCGCGACAACAGCATAATTCCTGTACTTGTCAGTTGATACTTTGGCAGTTGATGCTCCAGAACCTGAGCTTGAGCCACTTGGCTTGGCATCAGTTATCGACTCCCCCGGGCCTGCAGTTGCTTTGTCTTCTGGTTTAGGACCCTGAAACAAATGAGTCATTCAGCAAAAAAAAAAACTTGGAAACTAGCACTCAGATCTCTTAATTTTCTTTTAAGCTTGGTTACATAACAGCTACTGTGAATCACATCTAAGCTGGAATAGATTATTTCAACAGAAAAGAAATTTTGCTTTTCGGTGATACCGATAACTATGCTAAATATTATCATAAATATAAGAAATAAGCTCTAGTAGTTCACTGAGCAACCAATACAATAGCAAATTAGGTAGCCCCAAATTGCTACACAGCAACTACAATGCTAAAAATATTAACCAGCCTAAAAATTAAGGAAATAGAGTTTTGCTCCTCTGGGTGCAAGGTGCTCCCGTGGTTTGCAAGAAGTAAAAAGGATTCATGCTTCAGCAGAGCCCTCAAAAGTATTTCAAATTTCTGAGAGGTGAAATCTGGCTTCTGAAGACAATATAACATTGCCTAAAGTATCAAAATATATGAACATTTACAGAGCGGTCATACCTTTCGTGCAAGCTTCTCAAGCTTCTCTTGCTCAGTTTTCTGCAAAATAAGAAACAGCAAACATAAACAGTCAGAGGATATATCATGATTGCATTGAATATATGACAAAGAAGCAGACAACGGAAACACTAAGCTGAGAGATATCTTGCACATTTATTCAACGTTTAACCACACTTGTAAACGAACATGCTACAACCAGAAGAGTATCCAAGATGCTTCTTACTTTAATAAACAAGATATTTTCAAACCTAGACTACAGTCTACTGAACTGCCTAAAGGAGAAAAGGTGATGGTTCCACACAAAATCATCTAACCATATTTTACTGCCTTGTGGTTCATACATTGTCAAATAGTATTTTACAATGCACAGGTAAACATAAATGCAAACTAATGCCATTTCCTTTAATGTTGACACGGTCAGGGGTTTCTTTTGTTGCTGACAACACTAACAACTCAATTTGGATTACAAAGTTTCAGGTTGATTCCCATTTTCAAGGCCCAGACTCCTTTCCTTGGGTATCGACTAATGATGATAAGTGATGTTGGGTTCGAGGTAAAGGATGGGAGAAGGAAGTAGACAAACAGTCACTTCTTCCAATCACATTATGCCCCTTTTTAGAGGATTATAAAGCATAATAAGAAATAAAATATATATTAAAGAAAAAAGGAGAGATGTTTGTGATTGATAAGCATTATAGTTTAAAAGATATGAACCATTGAATTCTTATGGACGCAAGGACAAAAAGCCATCGCAACCAGGCACAGGATACGGATCAAGAATAATGTAATCATAAATGTTTGTAACCACAGCATATCGTCGGCTTGTGAATTATGATTACTAGTTATCATGTCTTTAATAATAGGATTTTGTACGTAGTTGTACTCCGCCAAACTCGATAGAACTTAACACAAAGAAAAAAAATGATCAGAACGTCCAAAGACTTGCATATTGCTATGCTCCAAATACAACTCTAGATTAAACTCTATACTGCATTGACGGAACTGTTGTTAAGAAATGCTAGACTAATTATATATATACACAGAAAAGATGTTATTAAGAAATGCTAGACTAATTATATATATATACACAGAAAAAATGTTATTAAAAAATATCGGTATGCAAACTAGGACCCCAGAAAAGATGGAAACATAATAACCTGCAGCAAAAATGCTAATGAACGCCATGTAAATTAACCATAACAAAAACCACCATAAAGTCCATTGTTTATAGTTTGGAATAAGTCTGGTTCTTAGGGTTAACAAGCCGTAAGCCATATAAGTCCATAGAGAGGAATAAGTCTATATATGTCCATGCTAATGAACCAATGCATCTAATTTTAAGTTTTCTACTGCATGCAAACTTTAAATTAAACACCACATTCCAAGTAACTCCATAGTTCAACAATACAAGAAGAATTTGTAATATAAGCACAACAAGTAAGCAAACAAATAGTTCCAAAGGACAACATACAAGGATGTATTAGAAGATCAAAAAAGTACCTTGATATAAACATTTTCTGCAGCTCTTTCCTCTTCGCTCAGTATCTTTCCACTACTTGACATCCTCCGAGAGAAAAACCTTGCAGCCATCCTTGATGCCATTGGAATCAGTTATCCAACCTGAAAATGTCATTGTGGATTAGAAAACTATAACGCATACAAGTTGTGATTGTTACATCAATTTGTCAACACTAATACAGCAACAAAATGTGTTTGGGAAGCAATAACAATCAACAATTTAAACATAGATCCTCTGATTCAACCCAGACCTCTTTAACTAGTTGATTAATCAACAACAAAGCCCAATAAAATAAAGAACAGCCTCTAAATATATTGATAATAGCTTTTGTTTAGTCATATTCAACTTTTCATATGCATCATTTTAACTTGATATAGTCCAAGCTCCTGCCACAAACATCAGTACCGTCATGCAGTCCAAGCTCCTTAAACCCCCAAAAAGAAAATATGGCAGTGAACAAAAAAAAAACTCCATGGCCTGCCTAATGCATAACTACTCGATTTCGAATCTCAAAAATATACAGAAAACACCATCAAGGTAGCTTAACTAGTATAAAACCTAACAAGCAAGCTCACAAACTTTCACTCCTTCTAAACAGATTCACTTCACAGGCTCATCATTCCAAGAAAATTTACATACATTTAAGTACAAAGAAAATTACCAAACCACACACAGCAAAGGGAATTAAAATAGCTTAACGAAAACGATGAATTGAATGACTGGGCTTCTAATTTCATTCACATTAAAAGTGAATGCAACAAATATTCAGTGATGAACTCACTGATTCAAATTGTGAATGAAAATCCATTAGAAGCCCTAACTAGAAGTAAAAAGCAAAGAATATCTGAGAATCGAGAATGCCTTTAATGCAGCGAAAAACAAAAGGAGTAAAACTCCATAGCCCGCTTGATGCATAAGTACTCGATTCGAATCTCGAAAATACACAGAAAACAATATCAAGGTAGCTCAACAAGCATAAACCCTAACTAAGAAAACAAGCAAGCTCACAAACTTTCACTACTTGAAAACAGATTCACCACACAGCCTCATCGTTTGAAGAAAATCTGCACACAAAAACTAAAAACAAAATCGCAAAAGCACAGTCTAATCATGAAGATATCTAAAGTAGCTTAGAAGAAACAGAGAAAAATGAGTGACTGAGCTTCAAATCGCAAGCCTCAGTGGTGAAGTCAGTGATTCGAATTGTGAAGCTAAATCGATTAGAAGCCCTGAATAGAAAGTAAAACGCGAGCGATGAATATCTTTACCTCAGAAACGCTACAGCAAAGACTCAGAGAGAGAGAGAGAGAGAGAAGAATCGGGAATGCGGTGAATTTGGGTATTTGGGCTTGGAAGAGTTTATAAAGGAAGGTTTGGAGTCTTTTACTCTTGGGTTGGAAACACGCGGTTGGCGAGCGCGTCGTACGTGGGTTTTAATTTACATACGAGTACCTGATTATTCAAGTCTCTCTCTCTCTCTCATCGATCTTGGTCGGCATCAGAAACCAGAAAGCAATGGTAAGATTCGATATGAGTATCCTTCTGAGTACGAGGTCTCGGCAACACTGATGGCAGATTTGCCCTTTTGAAATCGTCAATGGCAACCTCTACTCATTGAATCTCAGTCCTCTCGACCTCGGCCAGCCACCGACTCCTCATCTGATTCTGGTAAGTAACAAGATTCCATCTTTCTCTTCGATTTGATTTGATTCAGTTTATGTTGTTGGTATTTAATTTGCTAACTGTGTATGAGCAGTAGGAAATACTTGGAGAATTTAATCAATGGATGGTATTTGGTAACAAACGGATCTGATTGATATGGTTATCCTTCATCAAACATTTGGAATCTTTGAACATTTGGAATTCATATTTAAGTTTCACCCTTGTAGGAAGCATTTGCTTAGTGAACTTCATTTTGGTTTTATTCTGTCACTTGTTATTGAGAGTTTGGGTTGCCCGTTGATATCGCCTGTTGGTTCTTACGGCCTTGAAGAGATGTCAATGTTATAGTCTGAGGCACCCAAATGTTCTGAGGAGCGCATCTTCTTGAGTCTCGAGTATGCGAGCTTTATGGGCTTTTGCAGGAGAATACTTGCCTTACTGTAAGTTCCCTCTAAACCCCTATGCCCTGTTTCTGATTGTATTTATGTTTTCTGTGTTTGGGAAATTGATGATAATGGTGTGTTTGTGTTAGTTGATGTGGTACTCATATTGAGCTTGGCGCAAGCTTTGGTGTATTGTCATGAGAAAGATGTGATTCATAGGGACATTAAGCCAGAAAACTTGTTGCTTCATCATGAGGTATGTATAAGCTTTTCCCTATTCAACTGTGCTGCTCTTCTTTTCTTTAGCTCTATATGCTGGTATATGGATCATATTAGGAGTAGGAAGAGTTTGCCCTTTATTAATGTGCTGAAATTTGTCCATTACTGTTAGCATTTATTCATTCTAGGTTACATCCCTAAACTTTAATTGTTTTGTCAAAACTACTTTAGATGCTGTAGTAGTCTCATCCAAGCCATAGGTTATTGCACTGGCTTGTGAATGGAGCATAGGATCTTTTTGAATAAATGGAGCATAGGAATAAGATGGCTTGGATGTACTGGCTAAAAGAACGTTTGTGAAGGCAACATTGATAAAGCTTAGTATTTTTTTAAGTAGGATGGCAGCAGAGAGTCTCATGAGAATGGTGGAAAGCCGTAAAGGTGAAAGTGGCATTCATCGATGGGTACTGCAACATTTGGATCTCAGTTGAAAAGCATGGCAGCAGAGGAATTGGCTTCCTCTCGAAGGTGCATAGACAGAGAGATAGAGCTGAAACCATACCTAATTGAAGTGGTAGTGCTCCCCCAAGTTTGAAGGGTTCCTTTTGTGTTATCGGTAACCTTTTAAGTCAACAGATCTCCAGTATGCAAACAAGCTTGACTAATTTAAGGTACATTGTTGAAAATGTTCAGACTCGGGAACTGTATTCTGACCAGCTTATTTGTGCAGTGCTGCGCTAATATGAACTTATATGTTAGGCTTCCTCCACGCAATGCTGTTGGTTCCAGCACCAATTGGAGATGGACTTCTTTAGACGAGTGTGGCAACGGATCCTTCCATCTTTCTCAAGGTTCTCTTTCCATTCACAAGGATGAGGTTGATGAGGCTAGTTCATCCAGGCAAAGCTTCAGATAATTTGGCAGAAAGTAGTGGTTCAGCAGTGGCGCTTTGGGAAGCCATAATAAGAGTATAATGGATCGCATACAGGTATGAGATTGAATATATTTGTTTCCTATGTACTTTGAATGCTTTTGGTGAGGGCCAGTAAAGAGTAGTTACCTGAAAGTGTTGGCAAATGATGTAATCCAAATAAAAAACCAACATCTAAGCTGGTAAAATCAATTCCCTAATAGTAGAGAGATGTGTATATGCAATGGAATTGGAAGATGTTTGATGCAATATCAATACATATGAGATGTGCCAAAGTGATGCTATCTCTATTTGCTTACCCTTAAATAAAGCATTTATGTACTTAAGATAGTTAGTAGTACACCGTAGTCAATGTAACTGTGTTCATTATAAGTTTCTTCTTTTCCATAATCCATGGTATGTTTATTGAATTGGTTAGGTGTTTAAATTGATTCCAAGCCCTTTGATTTGTTTCATTATTTTTCAGCTCTTATGGGTTAATCTTAAGGTAGGAATAAAATTTACAAATCTGATTGTGTTTCTGAGATTTTGGTTTTGGTACCAATGTGATGGATGGCTTTGGAAATTAACTATCGAATTGTGTGTTAAATGTGAAGTTTCATCCTCTGATTTTTAATGTTTACTGGTATCTTTAAAAGCAGTTGAATAAGTATTTAAAGTTGTACTGAAAGGATTCTACATTTACCTTTGTTTACTGTATCGTTTTACAATTCTTTGGAAAGGAAGTATGTTTGAGTTACATCTCACGTTTAGCTCATTGTGTATCTTTGAAAGCAAATGAACAAAGAATTAAAGTTGTGTTCAAAGTTTTATTCAATACATTTTGATTACAGCTCAGGTTTACTAGTCCTTATTAAAGAAAATATATTTGTACTTCATGAGAGGTTTTTCAAGTCTCGTTCAGCGTTCCTAACAGAATGTTTCTTCCTTTGAAAATTACTCTTTGGGTTTACGTATCAGTTTCAATAAAAAAATAAGAATAATTTTTTTTTTACAGCTTCTATGTTTTCAACTTAATCCATCACATAGTCATACCCTAAGGTTAGGGTGTGCATGAACAAACTCTCTAAATCACAACCTAGTCCAGCAGAATCGCCAAAATATGAGGGTTCTTTGGAATTAAGCATGACTAGGTCAAGATTAACCTAATAATCTGATTAATGGAAAATCTTATATGTGATTCAAACAGTAAAACGAGGTTGTAGCGTGAGTTTGGTGTGGGAGCTAAACACACATCGCAGTGATAAGAATTGGATTAAGTTTGGGATTAGGTTTCTGGAACAAGCTAGGTTTCAAGAACAGAAATTGGGGAATGGTTAAGAAGGGTTATTGCTTCAAGGCATGAAAGCAGGGCTTAAGTGTTTATGGGGGGATTTCTGGGTTGTTGCTTGATTGAATTCTTAGCCCCAAGCCCCTCTTTTTATAGGGCTCAATTTGTAGGTTTATACGGTGGCTTACAAGGTCTAA
This sequence comes from Fragaria iinumae, assembly GCA_009720345.1. NCBI lineage: Eukaryota > Viridiplantae > Streptophyta > Magnoliopsida > Rosales > Rosaceae > Fragaria > Fragaria iinumae. The sequence goes on from CM019121.1 coordinate 19,237,202, forward strand.
TCTGCTAGGTAAATGATTTCCCTCCCTCAGACACGTGATTCTGGCTTTGGAACTTTGGGAAGGAGAAGCTTGCTTCAGAAGATGAGAGGGTCGTCTCACTGCAGGGACGACTGCAGGGATGAAAAATAGGGAACGAGGTTGACAAAGCGACTTTGAAACTTGCAATCTCGTCATTTGAGGATGAAGGAGGTGCTTTGGAATTAGTCACACACTCTCTTCTTCCTTAGATTATAAATGAAAGGGACTTTTCAGTTGTATAAAGCTGCGAATCATGGTTCTGCACTGCTGCAAGGAGGAAAGTTAAAGGAACTTGAACGAGAAGGAAGAAGGCATGAAAATGGGCCTTTTATGCAATGAGTTTGGGCCTTTAAAAGAGTAAATATTGGGCTTTTGGTATCAATGACATTTCGGGTTTTGGGATGGGTAGTCCAGTTCTCTTGTTATCACCAATTCGTCATCGATTTAAGTCGTTGGGCTTGAGTTTCGGACCCAAGACCGAAACTATTAACGAAATTAAACCGATGAACGAGCGTCATGTGTCTCCGTAACCTTCCACACCATACTCACTTCTACAAGCCCTAAGGATGCGGCTTGGGTCCACATCGATGGACATGTTTGCTTAAAATTATGGATTTAACCCAAGACTAAGTTTTTTGCATGAATCGCTTAACAAATTGTCGCATGACAAAGTGCATAATTTTTCGGGTATCAACATTAGCCCCCTTGATTATGTGAGCTATTTCAAGCATGAAATGGGCCACATAATCAAAAAGAGTGAGAAAAATCAGTCTAACCCAAATTAGCTAGTGCATGTCAGTGTGGGAAAGTTTAACTTGACTAACTTCTGCCTTTCTCTCATCTTCTTCGTTTAGCCACCAATCAAGATGCTTCGCCCAAACGAACTGCTTCAACATAAGCCTGACTGGGTTTTTGAATTTTCCCATTTTTTTCTTCAAAATCTCCTAAATTCCCTGAGCTTTGCCACTCAACGTGTTCTTTTTTGTTAGCTTTCTTCTCTCTCCAAGATTGATAATCTAAGAATTCTTAAAAGTTATGAGAATAATTACTTTGCTTTAGAGATTGCTTGGTTTGTTAGGCCTGGCGTGTATATCAATTTTATCGAATATTGATTCATTGAACAAGAGTTCCTTTAGTAACCGCAGCCCGAAGGTAGAGTCTGGATTAGGATTTCCCAAATTACTTCTCTTCTGAAACCCAAAAAATTTCTTTTGCTGCAGGGATTGACTCCAAGAACCTTTGTTCACACCGTGGTTTCCCACACATGCCTTTAATTGGTGGAGTTGATTTCTGTTTGGAGTTAGTGACAAACATGCTTTCTTCACCTCAGGTAATCTTCAATTTCTTGAATTGAGTAATTTTCTTCTTTTTGGGACATGAATGGCTTGACGAACGAATATGGGTTGTGTCTTCTGATACTTGTGGCCTCCTACCTTGAGTAAGCTTATGGTTCTTGTAAGATTTAGGAACGATTGTTTCTTCGGCTTTAGTTTTGATTGGTTCCATTGCTTGTTTAGGCATAATGATTGGCTTGGTATGACCAAATATTGATGGTGGTTTAGGCTTGTGCAGAGATCTGGGTAAAAGTTAGAAGTTTAAGATATTAGGGATAGATTCATTAGAAATGGTTCAGGATACTGAAGGGATCTTATTATTAGGGGTAGGCTAATAATTATAAAAAGATGGTTGGTGGGGATTTCACAGCCACAAAGAAAGGTTTATATGCTTTCAGTTCATAATAAAATAGGGAAAAATTTAATATTTGTTTGGCTTGATGGTATGGTAATGCTGGTCATGATTTGTTTGCTGAAGATTGCTTTTGTTTGATCGAAATTGAAATGAAATGAATTGACATGTGGTGTAGGCAAGAGGTGATATGTATGAAAAACCATATTTGGTTGTCATTGGTTGATAATGACTACTGATGCCACCAATTTGCTTGATTGTTCTTTGTAACTCGAAATAGAGTAGGCATCCCTGAAGTGCATGAGCGCCTCAATGATTAAAAACCTGTCACCTAAAGAAAAGAAGCATATGGTGGAGTTACTCTAGGAGTTCAACGATGTTTTTGTTTGGAGTTATGAAGATATGTCGAGTTTAGACCCAAACCTCGTATGCCATACACTAAACGTGGAACCTAGAGCTAAGCCAATAGGGTAGGCAAGAAGGAACTGTCACAAGGAAGATGAAGTGCAAGAGATTGAGAAGCTTCTAGCTTGCGGTTTCATCCAGCCTATTAAGCATCCCCATATGGTTCGCGATAATTGTTCCGGTGAAGAGAAAAATGACCAAGTTAAAGCATGTAGTGATTATAGAGATCCGAATAAGACTTGTCTGAAAGATGAATTCTCGCTGCCAAATATAGACATGTTCATCGACTTAACTTCAGACCAAGGCATGCTCTCCTTCATGGACGGATTCAAAGGTTATAACCAAGTAAAAATGGCTACAATAGATGCTGAAAAGACAACATTCCGCACCCCCCATGGAAATTTCCACTGTACAGTCATGTTTGGTCTAAAAAATACCGGAGTGACATACCAACGCGCAATGACTGCTATTTTCCATGTACATGATGGGAAACAAAGTTGAAGACTATGTTGATGATCTAGTGCTGAAATCCAAAACAATGGGAGAACACTAGAGTATATTGGGGAAGGTTTTGAAGAGATGCAGGTTATACAGAGTGAAGATGAATTCAAAGAAATCTTTTGGAGTGTCAGTTAAAAAATTTCTCAGTTGTGTGGTGCATAGCAGTGAGATTGATGTTGATCCAGACAAAACAAGAGTCATAGCCTCCACCGCGCCACCATTAAACCAAATGTTGTTGAAAAGCTTTTTGGGCAGGCTATCATACATTAGGCGTTCCATACCAGACCTTGCTGCAGTGAGAAAAACTTTCTCCCTCCCCCCTCCCTTTTTTTTCAAAAAAGGCACCAAGTTTGAATGGGCCGAAGAATGTAGAAAGGCCTATGAAAAAGTGCAGCAACTTGTTACGAAACTACCAACTATGAAGGTGTCGATTCTCGATGTACGTCTCAAGCTGTTTCTAGCTGAAACTGACATTGCATTGGAGTCTCTCCTTGCGCAAGATGATGAAAATGGTGAAGAGCTCCTTGTGTACTATGTGAGCCGCTTGTTGGGAAAGGCTAAAGCTAGCATGCTATCCTAAGACCAAGAGGATCTGTCTAGCACTCATATTGCAACGCAAAGGTTGCGTCATGATTTCCTAGCCCACAAGCTCCAACTCATGGTAAAGAATGATCTTGTAAGGTACTTGCTTACAAAACCAAATTTTTTCCAGGCGACTTGCTAGGTGGTTGTTGCAATTAGCAGAATTTGGTATTGAATATGTAACACCCCGCGCCATTAACGGACAAGCTATGATTGACATGCTCGCTTCGTTCCCGGGCAACGAAGAAGTTATCTCTCTCATGCAAGATATTCCTGGAGAGTTACTAGAGATGACAGGGTTAGTCACTGTCAAAGAATCAAGAGATCAGCAGCCTTGGACTCTTTTCTTTGATGAATCAGCCACAAACAATGGAGGTGGAGTTGTGTTGATGGATCCTACATGCAACACTACAACTTTGTCATTCAAATTAAATTTTCCTTGGACCGACAATGAGGCCTTCATCACTAGTATGTCTACCGCAGTGGAACTTGGTGTTAGATGAATCAGAGTAATTGAGGATTCAAACTTGGTTATCAGTCAAGTAAAGGGTGATTTTGCATTGAAGGAGCCAACTCTAGCCCCGTCCAAAACTTTGGTAGAAAACGTTATGGGAATGTTTGATCATGTGACCCTCGAACACATACCCGGATCCACCAACAGATATGCAGATGCCTTAGCCACTTTTGGGTCCAAATTGGCATTCATAAGGGAGCATCCCAACATCGCAGTCATACAGAAGCATAAGCCATCCATAGAAGCAAGGACTCTTAGCGAGCTACTTGAGGAAGATGACTGGCTGAAGCCCATTAAGTGCAGCTTGATGAGTCGAGGCACTAGTAGAAATTTGAAGATGATGAAAGACTGTGGTCCTAGATAGTGAATTATACAAGCATCTCTCAGGCAACACCATGTGCATTTGTGAAAAAGAAGCAATGCAAAGATTGAGTGAAGTGCATGAAGCTACATGTGGGCTAGAACAAGTGGTTACCTTATATATAAGGCTTCAGTGCAAAGGGTATTACTGGCCAAAGATGAAGGAACAAGCTTCTGGAATGCAAGTTGCATGCCCCAAGTGATTTGTCTTACCTTCAAAAGAAGAAGTCCTTACGGTGACATCAGTCGATGATTAGAGGGCTCCATATTTGGAAATCCTGCTCAACAAAGTACTCTCAGCTGATACAAACCTCAAGTACAAATTGAAGAAAATAACTGCGAGGTATTTTGTTGATGGAGGAATATTATACAGAAAGGGCGCTGCGGTGTTTAGGGAGCACTAAGTCACAACAAGTCCTGGAAGAAGTGCATGCAGAAGAATGTGGTGAGCATCAAGGCAAGAGAAAGCTCTATCGGCAACTATTAAGCCTCGGCTATTATTGGCCGACAATGCGGAAGGATGGTCACATGAGAGTGGAGAAATGTCATACATGCCAAGCACATGCCAACTTGATTCACAAGCCATCAACCATCCTTCAAGACATGAGAGCACTACTTAGGGGCTGATTTTGTGGGGAAGATCAATCCACCCTCTGATGGTTGTGTTTGGATTATCACATCAACTAAATTCTCAACAAAATGGGTGGAGGTCATCCCTGTTCGCAAAGCAACGTGAGTTGCAGTCAACACTTTCATAAGAGAATACATCGTCTGCAGACATGGAGTTCCTTACAAGATTGTCTTAGATGATGGAACGTCATTTGTGAATAGAGAAGTCAGCGACATGCTTAAAGGATATGAGATCAAGCATCATCGAGCAAACCCAGAATCAACCTTTGATCCCCAAGCTTTCAAGCCTCCATGCTTTCAAGCACCAAGCCCTGCCCTTAAATATCATTCCAAATAGCCTCCTTCAACCTCCAATTTCCCAGAAGCCCCAAATCCTGAATCTCTCACCGCAATGTGTTTCTATCTCTCACACCATGTTTTACGCTGCAAGCTCGTTTCGTTGTTTAAATCACATACAAGATTTCCTATTTATCGAATTATTAGGTTAATCTTGGCATAGTCGTTATATAATTCAAAAATGACCATCTCACACTAGTAGTACTCATATGTAAATGAGAACAAAAAATATAATAATTAAACTCATAAACATATATGGTCCATAGAATTTTTTTTACAATAAATGGTCTGCATGTTTGTTCTATTTATAAAGATAGTCCAATATGTAGTAATGACACAATATATTTACAATGATAATACATAGGAGAAATACTTGTGACACTTTATACTTTGCATCTAAAAGCAGTTATGTCCATCAGTTTTTAAATTAAACCGGTTTACCCCTATATTCTTAATCCTCGACAGTTTTACTCTTTACGTCAATTGACCGTAAAAAAAAACCGTTAAGTTGTTAAAATGACTAAAATGCCCCTATTAAAAATCAATCTTAGTTTTTCCTTTCTCTTTTCTATTTTTTTTTCTATTTCACTTTCCTAAATTTTTTCTATTTCTCTCTCTCAAAATAATAATTAGGAAATAGAAAAAAAATAGAAGGAAAAAATAAAATAGATTTATAATAGAAAAAAAAAATGATTTTAATAGGGGCATTTTGGCCATTTTAGCAACTTAACAGTCCCTTTTGACGGTCAACTGATATGGAAATGGTAGAACTGTCGAGAATCAAGAGTATATTGGTATACCAGTTTAATCTAAAAACCGAGAGACATAACTGGTTTTAGGACGTATATGGTGTCATAAGTATTTTATCCTAATATTTATAAGCATATATATATATATATATATATTAAATATAATAGATAATTTCATTACTTATTCATGATCAAAACGCACTTACATTAATCATCGTCTTAGGTTAAAGCTCTTTGATAGCAAGCAAATCAAACTAATTAACGGACACCCTCACTACAAACTGGTTTAACTTAATTATTGAGCTTACACAAAAGAATGCTCATCACACTATCTAACTCTTTTTGATGAGTAAACTTAGTCGCCTAGAGACCGCAATTAGTGTACAATTAGAAATACTAAGGATTACATAGATGAAATCAGAAATCCAATGCTAGACTTGGACCATTATCTAACCCGCAAGCCCAAGTCGATTCTACGCTTGAGCAAGCTTGCCCAAACTACTAAGTGATAAGTGAGGGAGGCACCCTTCTTATTAGCCATTCCCTTGAGCCCATCAACCTTGCCCTATGACCCGGACCCTTAAGCCCAAGGCCAGGCCCATAAGCCAAGATCCAGCAAAGTAGGAGCCGAGTCCGCTAACAACTGGAACACTTCATGTAATACCCCAGAAATTAGATATTGGTTTCTAATTTTATTTGTTTTTTTTTCGAGTTAGATGTTAGTGTTGTTTTGAGGTTCGAAGGAAGAGCGGAAGTGTTCGGACGCATAATTTACCGAAGCAGTTTTACTTTCTTTAAGGGTCATAGAGTTGACTTTTTATTCGTTGTGTTTCTTGAGAAACTTCCTTCATGAAAGTTGTAGAGAACAATGATACGAGTTCGTAGACACGTGACACGCATAAAACGGACTTCGTTTGAGAAAGTTATGGTCAACGGAAGTTCTTGGCTTTTTGAGAATTTTTGGTTAAATTGAAGTTTAGGGTTCCATTTTCTCCGGAACCCATTTTTCCTTCTCTCTGTCTTGATACCTTTGGTATCAAAGCCCTCCAGCTGACCCGACCCAGACCCGGTCGACCCGACCTGATTTTTTCGGCCGACTCCGGCCGACCTAGACGACGGCACCGGTCGAAAAATCTTCCTCTCCTCGGCGCAATCCTCCCTGTGTTGGTGAGTGACGACGACTCGGGCGGATCGGCACTAATCGAGTGCCACAGTGAGGGTGACAACTCGGTTTGCAACCCGACCGGAATTCTCACCTCCGACAGCGGTGACGTGGCCTGCAACCGGTCGGGATAGAAGCTCCTTGGCGTCCTGGTTCGACTTGCGGTGGTCTTGAAGCTCAACTCACGGTGTAGAGTTGCGGTGGTGGATTCCAAAGTTCCGGTGAGTTTTCCGACGTGCTCCAACCGAATTGGCGGTTACCTCAGGTATAAAAGATGCTTCTCTCTCTTCATTCTACAAGTTTGATGTTGGGGGTTTGTTCAGATTCTAAGGTTGGAAGGGTGGTGCGTGGGGCCACTCGCCGCCGCCTGTGGTGGCACGTAGCGGCGCGTTCAGTGGTGTCGTTGGTGTTCGGTGTGTTGGTTAGGTAGTACTCGTTGATACGAACTTGTTGATCTATGGTTTGTAAGTTTTGGTTACCGATAATGCATGCTAGGGTTCCCCCTAGGTGCTAGGTTTTGTTCGGTTTCCATTTTTGAGTATATCAGGTTTTAGAAAATCTGGTTAGTTGTTTTGTAGGTTGTGTAGGATATTTAGGCGACCTTGTCATGGTATAGGGAGAAGTTTTGTCTCGAGTGACAAGTTTGTAGGTTAGGACTTGAGTTTTGGTTCGAGTCGGATTATGTTGTTTTTGTTGTTACTAAGTGGAGATTCTATTCTAGGTGGTTGACGATACGTGTTCGCATATCGCCTATTACTAAGAGAAGATGCAGCGGGAGTTTTTGTTTAAGATGAGTAACATTTCTTAGATTCAAGTAGGAATCGATTTCCTTACATATTTTGTTGATTTGCTAAATTGTGGAATCGTGCTCTCGAAAGTGAAATGTTTTGTTTTAAAATCATGTGAACTTGTTCGTCCACGGTTCACAGGTAAGTAAAAAGGGTTCTTTTAATAATTACTTGTTTTCTTGAGCCATTCCTGATTGTAGCTATATTGATGTTAGTTGTTAGTAGTATATATATATGTTCTTGGAGGTTGTTGTGCTTGGTGAAATTATGTGACATGTTCACATTTGTCGTAAATTGTTTTGATAATTTTAAGAATTGATTTGGGGAGCATACATGGCTATAGGCTTGATTTTAGCGTGTGTCTTTTGTTGAGAATCGGTGGGTGATTAGAACACTTAATTTGGGAATGTTTGTGATCAAGACCTTGAGTTTATTTGAAGAAGAGTAATCGTTGTTTGGGGGTGACCTGTGTGGTGATCTGTGTGATGAATCGGTGTAGGTGATCTGTGTGATGAATCGGTGTAGGTGATCTGTGTGATGAATCAGTGTAGGTAATCTGTGTGATGAATCGGTGTAGGTGATCTGTGTGATGAATCTGTGTAGGTGATCTTGTGATGATCTTGAGTAGATGTTGATATTTGTAGTCAAGCAATTGGTATTGCTAATGGTCTTTTGTTAACAGTGTGTTTCGTATTTAATTATTGTGATTCTAAATTGATTTTCTTAGTGTTTCTAGTGATCTCCTGAACTAAGTTTCATGTAGGGATCACTATTTTTATATTTGTTTGGTCTCAATGTAATTACCTGAACTAAGCTATGCGCAGAGATTATTATACTTTCAATTGTTTGTTATAAAGTAATTTCATGATTTATTTCATATTTCCTTAATTTCATTGATTGTTTATGTACATTTCACTGGATTAAATCAATGTAAGGGTTCTAGTTATAGTTAGTTAAGTGTGCATGTGGAATTTAAGGTTACTCATACAAGCTTGCAAAAGCTTACCGGGTTTGTTTCTTTCAACCCGGTGCACCATTCCATGGTGTAGGGGTTTGATTTTGCAGGTGAGGACTAAACATGGTTGAGATGTATAAGTTTGAGCTGCCTCCTTAGAGTTAGACTCTTTTGTTTATTTTTAATTGTTGGGTTGTATTAAGCTCCAAGTGAGCGGTTCATTTTACTTGACATTTCAAGTTTGATGTAAACAATGGATAGGAAATATTTGACTCCATATTGGGCTTATATTGACATTCATTTATCCAGTAATTGGGTTTGGTATTTGGGATTTAATGTTAGAGTTTTAGGGATATTTTTAGGATTTATCATGTCTAAGTTTTTGAAAATTTATCCTTCGAAAATTAGGGTGTGACACTTCAGCCATCACCGCCAACCAGCCAAGCATCATTGTCATTGCAGACTCTTCCTCCAACAGTCTGCTCGCCAAGGTCAAATTGCCGCCGCTAGTTCTCGACTCAATCATCAAACCTAGAGACGCCGAAACCACCAAAAGCTCCACCCTTGGCGTGCATAAGGCTAGCCTCTTAGACCCCATATCACAACCGATTAGAATCCAATCCTCCATCACCTCATTCCATAAGGGAAATATACTATATATATCATGTTTATAAAAGTAATATAATATATATATATACACATATATATGTTTTCGATAAAAATATAATATATATGAGTTATAATGATATATATATATATATATATTTAAGAATGATAATATTTTATTGATTTAAATAGTATATCAATGGTCGTTTACCCATATATCATAATTAAAATAGGGTGTGTCTATTGCCACCCCACAAACCCCTTTGTTCACCCCACATGTTGTTGATTTATTGAAAGATCAAAATACTCTGATGTAAAATTACAACAACGGACGATAAGTTGTTACAAATTCTTTTTCTTTAATGTTTTTGTTTTGGATTAATACTTATTTCATAAACCCTAACCCAAAATTTATCACATTTGTTGTTCTATGGAGTTTGAAGACGCTAGCATGCTCTCCACGTTGTAGTCGGATACAGGTAGATTCTCATCTTTGTTTGCTCTAGAATATTTGTGTAGATAGGAATCATGGGATTTGTGTTGCTAGTGTATTCTTCTTCACGATCGTCGAAGCAGACGAAGCTCGCCAAGGTTAGCAAGACAAGAAGCGTCTTGACCCGGAATTCACATAAGGCGGTTAACACAACCTCTTTAGAATACAATTTGATCATCACCTCCAGGAGAGAGAGAGAGAGAGAGAGAGAGAGAGAGAGAGAGAGAGAGAGAGAGAGAGAGAGAGAGAGAGAGAGAGAGAGAGAGAGAGAGAGAGAGAGAGAGAGAGAGAGAGAGAGAGAGAGAGAGAGAGAGAGATGACGACAGTGGTGAAGAGCATAGTGCAGGCGATCAAAGAGAAAGGTCTGGGCAATTTCTTAAGGCAAGCCAGGGAAGAAGGTTACCTAAAATGTCTACCTGATGGAAACCTTCTGCAAACCAAAATCCACAATATCGGGGCAAAGCTTGTTGGTGTTGATAAAGTTGGGAACAAATATTATGAGAAGCTTGACACTCAATATGGAAGACACAGGTGGGTTTGAATATGCAGAGAAAGGTCGCTACAATGCTTCTCAAGTGCCACCAGAATGGCATGGTTGGCTGCACTACATAACAGATCATACTGGAGACGAGCTTCTGATGCTAAAGCCACAGAGGTATCACCTTGAACAGAGGGAGAATTTCACTGGTGAGGGTGATGAGTTTATCTACCACTCCAAAGGGCACAGCCTCAATCCAGGGTAGAGAGATTGGACCAGGTACCAGCCTTGGGAGCCAACAAAACCCTGAGCTATCTCATGGCAGATTTTGGATAAAACTTGTATGATCCGCGTTATTCCGCTCTTCGCTGCTGTAATAATGGCTTGCCCTTGTGCAAGCTGTGAATCCTTTTGAAGTTAAACATGATGTACTGAGTTCAGTAAACAAGCTTTAATTGTGATTTGACTTCTGAGATTAGGCTAAAAAAAAAAAGATCATCACCTCCAGATGATCCCAAGGTCCTAACATAATATATATATGGAGTTTTATGCCCATCACTCGGTAAAGTATTTGTTTATTTTCATCATAAAGCTTCCATGTATATGGTAATTCAGGGTGATATTTTGATGTCATTTAGTATAGAGTTTCTGAACTGGTGAACCTGTTAGGTCTTTTGGGAAGAAAAAGAACTTATATCGATTAGATACTTACTTCTGCATATATACTTTCAGTTTGGTTCAGTTTACTTCCGCATATATCAATTATATACTTTTGCATATATCGATTAGATACTTACTTCTGCATATATACTTTCAGTTTACTTTTGCATATATACTTTCTATCGATTAGAGACCTAGGCTGCATATAAATTTTCCCCCTGCTGTTGTATTGTTGTAACAATTCAAATAAATAGAAAACAAGAGCTCTGCAGTAGCAACTCAAAAACCTTTGTCTCCATATCACTTTTGTATACAGATTTCCTTTTCCCATCTGTTACCAATCTAACATTATATACTTACTTCTGCATATATCGATTAGATACTTACTTCTGCATATATACTTTCAGTTTGGTTCAGTTTACTTCTGCATATATCAATTATATACTTACTTCTGGATATATTGATTAGATACTTACTTCTGCATATATACTTTCAGTTTACTTCTGCATATATACTTTCTATCGATTAGATACTTACTTGTGCATATATACTTTCAGTTTGGTTAAGTTATTTATTTATTTTTTTGGTAGGATACATGTTCTATCAAATGCAGGGACCTGAAGATGAGGCTTTTGTTAAGGGTAGCAGGGTTTCATCAAACTACCTATTAGACTCTACAAGCATATTCACAACTAATGAGGTAATATGAATTTGTAATGTTGTACGTTATATTGTCGAAATCATAATAATAATGGTATCATATACATAGGTATTTGAGAGCAAACACGCATTGATTGAATGGATTCACGCACAAGCAATGCAAAATAATCTGGTGGTGGTTACTATGAGGTCTGATTCTGGGGGTGTTGGAAAAAGACGGAAGAGACCTAGGATAACATTTTTTTGTGAAAGAAGTGGTGAGTATAGGCTAAGGAAATCTAATCGTTCCGATGATTCAAATTTTGGTTCTCAAAGTAAAACAGGGAAGCGTCCACGCCCGAGGAACACTGGTACCAAAAAGTGTGGATGCCCATTCTTATTGAGGGGATTGAATGTTGGAGATGAAAATGAATGGAAATTGGAAGTTGTACGTGGGGTGCATAATCATGACGCTTCAAACTATCTCCAGGGACATAGTTATGCAGGGAGGTTGACTGAAGAAGAAAATCAGCTCGTGGTGGAAATGTCTAAGAATTTTGTGCGACCTAAGCAAATTTTGACTACCATAAAGAAAAGAGATGGGCTAAACGTGTCAATGTTGAAGACAATATATAATGCTAGACAAAGGTACAGGATGAAAGATTTGGCCGGAAGAACACAAATGCAACAATTGTTAAGTAAATTATCTCTTCACGGCTATATTGAGCATCACAGAAGTATTGAACAAGACGAGGTTTTGTTAGACTTGTTTTGGACTCATCCCACGAATGTTGATATTCTACGTTCATTCCCACATGTAATTATAATGGAATGCACCTACAAGACTAATAGGTATCGTTTTCCACTTTTGGAGATTGTTGGGGTGACATCAACTAACATCACATTCACTGTTGCATTTGCATACCTTAATTCAGAGAAGGAAGATAATTACTCATGGGCTTTGTCTCGGTTGAAGGAGCTATTTATTGATGATCTTCCTCATGTTTTAGTTATAGATAGAGACTTGGCGCTTATGAATGCCATACGTAAAATATTTCCTACTAGCCACCATATATTGTGTACATGGCATATTAGTAATGGGGTGTTTGCAAAATGCAGTAGCATGTTTGAAACCACAGAAATGTTTGAGATGTTTAATGATACTCGGCAATTTGTGATTACTTCCAAAACTAAGGAGGAGTATCTGGAGAGGCTGAAGTCATTTGAAGTTAGGTACAAATCATATCCAGATGCTATTTCCTATTTGAAGGACACTTGGTTAGTGCACAAGGAAAAGTTTGTATCAGCATGGACAAACAACTTTATGCATTTTGGTACTACTACTTCCAATAGGTAATTTGAATGTGTTTCAGTATGTTTATATTTCTTACATGCTTTATAGACTAATTAACTTCCCCTCCCCCCTTTTCTTTACAGGGCTGAAAGTGCACATGCAAAGCTAAAACGACAACTTGGGTCTAGCCAACTTAACTTTGATTTGTCATGGGACAACATCCATTCTTTAATAGAGCTACAACATATTGATATTAAAGCATCATTTGAAAAGAGTCGTTGCACTATCCAGCATTCTACTAAGCATGAGGAGTTGAGAGAGTTAAGAGGCTTTGTATCTATCACAACATTAAATAACATAATCTCCGAGTTGAAAAGGTAATGTTTTGTTCTTATTAGTTGATCATTAGTCCTCATTTATTTATTATTATGCTAGTACGATTTAATATATAGGATTGACAAGTGTGAAGGAAATGTCGATTCATGTCAATGTACTCTTTGTTATACACATCAGCTGCCATGTGTTCACGAGATTGTCTCATACAAAAGTAGTAACAATCCCATTCCACTTGAGTGTATTCATCCTCATTGGAAGAAGTTAGATTTCAGTATTCTCCCTCCGAAGAGTAGTAGTAGGAGATCAAATGTTATTCATCTTAAACCATATATGATAAGATTAGAGGAGTGGTTTGAGGAACAAAATGAGGAGAGGAAGAAACAACTTTTATTGAAGTTAGAGGAGTACATGAATCCGAGTTCTACATCTCTTAAAGAGCCATAATTGAAGACCAATAATCGAGGCCGTCCACGTAAAGAAGATTCCTCCACTCGTCGTTTACCTTCTGTCTTTGAGTATGTGAGTGCATTATCAGGCCATGATAGTCAGTCATCCAATCCCACCGTTGGGTCTCAGAGAAAAAAATCAAAGAAGGTTTCAAAGAATAAACAACAATCAGAGCCCAAAGAGTCGCAAGTATCCATAAAAAGGAAAAATAAGGTGCTCAACAATTCAAACCAGAAAGGTAAGCACTTACTAATATAATATCATTTTTATCTAAAGTTGTTTTGCTTACTGAAATAGTTTATTTGTTATTCAGGTTTCAAACAACATTTGCTCCTTTGTACTAACTAGATTGACATACGAATATACGACACTATTTCCTACTATGTATCAACAATACATTGCAAATCAAACGGATGTTGATATGGATGGAAATTGTGGATATAGAGTCATTGCTATCTCAATGGGGTTTGGTCATGATGATTGACGTACGGTACGTAAACATTTACTAGATGAGCTTAGAGGGAATCAAACTTTCTGTGAAGACCCCATTTATGGGGCTAAACGGTTTCGTGAGCTAGAGAATTGCCTTGATTATTTTGTTGATGGGTGTGCACCTATTGACTTTTGGATGACCATGCCTGATATGGGACACATTATTGCCACATGTTATGGGGTGACAGTAATTCACTTATCGTCCACCATGTGCGTTACTTTTCTTCCTTTATATAAAAGAAATGAATGTCGAAATGAATACTGTGGTGCTTGCGATGGTGGTGAATTTGCAATTGGATATGTTGGCCGTCATTTTGTTAAGGTATGGAACAAGTAGAAACTTAGATATGTTGTGTTCATTTTACTTATTCGTAACTAACATTATTGTCTATGCTGTAGGTAAATTTGATATCTCAATCTGCTTTAATTCCTCCTGTTAGTCCTGTATGGCATAGATACCAAGTTGATAATGGACAACTGTACCGTATTTATGAACAACATATAGATAAGTTCAAGAAGCTCAAAAGTATGGAGACCGTTGCTACTAGAGATACATTTATAGACATTACGCATCTTGATATCGATTGATATCAATGAGTTGTTAAATTTGAGATTTTTTTCTTGTTCTTCAGTTGGTGATTCTATTTACCTTGAACTTATACTTTCAGAACAAATGATATTAATGTTATAGTCTTCCTTAGTTTATTTTCTTTTTAGAGTTCGATCGCTATTGGAAGGGCATGATATTGTGCAAATGAGTGAATACAGTAAATTTAAAATTAAAAAAATGTAGGGTGAACAAAGCAAATCTGAAATTAAAAAAATATATGTGGGGTGAGAAGAGAACGTAGGGTGAACAAAGTAGAATTGAGAAAAAAAGTATTTTAGGTATTGAAAGTGGGTGAACAAAATAGACTTACAATAAAAAATATCCAAGTGGGGTGTGAAGAAAATGTGGGGTGAACAAAGAGGTTTGTGGGGTGACAATATGCGCACCCTTAAAATATTGATGTGTTATTTGATATAAATAAACCATAGGTATTCAAAAATGCATTTCGCAATAGTTCACATCCCATTTGAGCTATTTATGCAATTCAAATATATGTCATGTAGACGGCTTTAACAGAAAAATTAACAGAGATACCATATTGAGTAACTGCATAATACTCTTGAGAAACCAATACCATTTCAAGTAAAACAAATGATAGGTACTAAAAAACACATTTAACAATAAATCCGGTAATGTTTTACCCTTAAATCAATAAAAGATTTGCCGCCAAACCCTGCTCCGATGAGGAAGTACACGGCGGCGTATACAGCAGCGGCTTGGACATCATGGACTTCTAGTGGAAGGACGAAAGAATAATCTCAGCTCAAGGGAACACATCCGATACTTGGAAAGTGGAAAGCTAAGTCGTTTGTCACTTTGTGTCTTTGTCCTCTTCCCACCGACTGCTAAGCTGACGGAGTCAAGTATTTTAGCTTCCAATAGCAAATGACACCCCTCTGGCCTTACTTGCATCAAGTCATTAACTAAGTGGAAAATCAATTCCACAATTAATTTTAAAATTTGGTGCAAAAGACTGGTAGGCATTCATGTCTTAATTATTTGGACCTATAAAGGATGCAACGATCTAGGTGGGTGAGATCGAAAGGGACGTATAAACAAATTAAATAATTTTTTTATTTTTTAAATCTGGCGTGTTTTGCCTTTGTGTAATTAGTTGATGAACTTTTTTAATTAATAAGTTTTAAATAAAAATTTGGTTATAACTTATAAGTTAATTAAGATCATATTTACGAGTGGGAAGCCAATGATTGCCTAGTCACGGAATTAGCAAACGTTACGAGTTTTGATTGGGCGTAACTTTTTAGTTTTAACTTTTTACTTGGCAAGTTTGACCCGAGAAAGTCAAAAGCAGATTGGAAAATCTACCGAACACACTGAACTGGAACAAAGCGAGAGATCGAGGAGAAGAAGAAGATTCAGAAACATGTGGGGAAAGGTGGGGTGGGACCCGCGGAGTGAGGTGGGGGCCCAGAGTCCAGAAGAGACGGAGGGCACCAGCTAGCGCTTAGCAGAAGGGAAGACCGTGACCGCCTAACTCCACATGTAACCCAGTTGGGTTTTTTTATCTGTCCTTTTATGTTTTTATTATATAATTAATAATTAATATAAGGGGTGGAATGATTGATTGTTAGTTAATTACTCTCTTGCATTGATCATGTACTACGTGTTTTGCCTATTTTTTTACTATTTCTTTGCTATGTTCATGGAATGGAGGTCACTGTATTACCTGCCTTAGTTAAAAAGAAGAAACGAATCCAGCCATCAGGTGACAATTCCATAATTGCACGTAAAGTTGAGATGATTATACAACTTATACATGGAGCTAATTAAAAAAGGTAATTTTTTCACTAAAAAAAAAAAGTAACTTTGACATTATATTGTTATGTAGATGACGACCGTACCTATATATGGTATAAAATCAAAAGATATTTACAAGAGATAAACTTAAAATCCTTAACCATTTGAATACAAAAACACATTATTTTAAAGTTGTATAATACATTAGGGGTTCATTTGCGATATATATATGTCAATTATATTGGTTTGATGCAGAGATAAACTAATTTGAGATAACTAGCGGAGTCAAAAACTAGAAATAAGGAGGATCATTGTATTTAGATATCACAAGTATGTACCGAGTTATCTGTGTTAAAATGATGAAATATAAATGTAAACAGAAAAACTTGGGGGTGTCATGGCCACTATTGGCCCGTGAGTAGCTTCGCTCGTATTTAAGATCCATTCAAGCTAGTCTATATGTACATAGTTACCGAAACAACAATTAAACTAGTGTTCAATATAAAAATTATACTAGTTAGATACAAAAATAAACTGTCTTTAGATCAAAATCAAACTACTACATATACATGATCAGTATACTGCATCTAGTTGATTTAGCATAGAATTTTCCTTACATTAGCCTCAAGGTGTTGTAATATTAAAAAACAATTTGCTCACTATTCTTAAAACTTTCTTAGGTTTAGACCCTCTCTCGTCAAAATGTAGGGAAGAAAAAGGAAAGAAAAAGAAGCAAGATGGCAAGGTGGTTGGTTGTCCTAGTTCATTTCTGGTCTCAAAAATTTATAACAAACCCTAGAGGCTAAGCCGGCGACTCCAACATAACAGATATTTCACGAAGCAGACAAAACAAGCGAGAGATATTTTTTTCTGCCGACGAAAAAGGGAATATCTAGGCCAGCTCCGTTTCCTCTGTAACGCCTGATCCCGCCGTCATTTCCCAAAATTACCGCCCGGACGGACAGACACTGCTGATTGTCCCGAGGTAAAGCAGATCACCATAATCCGTTGACGCAGTCGTTACCGTTAGATGTGATGGAGAGGAGCATCGAGTTGTGACAGTGCGAGTAATAATGACGCGTCAGCTGTGTCGGCGGAAATATTGATAAGTGTTTGGCATCAAATTTTGCATTATTGGATTTGCTGGGGTAATAGTAGTAGTAGCTGAGATGTTAATTGATTAATTATTTAGAGAAATTAGAGAGAGAGAGAGAGAGACAGAGAGGAGGGAAGTGATTGATTAAGAGAGGAAGCAAGGAATGATAAGAGAGAGAAAAGCAAGGCGCTAATTCGTCGGTGGAGATTTTCTGAGCTAAAGACATAGAGAGACAGAGAGAGCTCTCTCACTCTCATAGTCTTCTCATCTCGTCTCACTGAGAAAGCCAGAGAGAGAGAGAGAGAGAGAGAGAGAAGCATAGCAGATGCGGGAGTAGCTAATTGGTTGGTTAAAGCTTGAGCAGCTTCAGATCTGAATCTGAGAGAATGGAGGCCAACGCTGGTTTGGTGGCCGGTTCTCACAACCGGAATGAGCTGGTTGTCATCCGCCGCGAGCGCGACGGCGATTCTGCGGTAAATTTAGTCTTCTTCTTCTTCTATGTTTGTTTGTTTGGATTTGCATTAATGAATGTTTGTTTAATTTTCCGCAGCCGAAAGGCGTGAAGGGGCAGATTTGCCAGATTTGCGGAGACGACGTGGGGCTCAACGCCGATGGGGAGTTGTTCGTCGCCTGTAACGAGTGCGCCTTCCCAATTTGCCGCACTTGCTACGAGTACGAGCGCAGAGAAGGAAGCCAAGTCTGTCCTCAGTGCAAGACTCGATTCAAACGTCTCAAAGGTAATCTCACTAACTGGCTAGCGTAATTAGCTACAATTCCATCAGTTACGGTACTGACAATTGTAGTTGTTGGATGTTTCAGGGTGTGCGAGGGTGGCTGGTGATGAAGAAGAAGACGGGGTGGATGATTTGGAGAACGAGTTCAGTTTCGATGGAAGGAGCAGACACGATTTGCAGCATGCGCTTTCCGCTGATGCAATGCTCCATGGCCACATGAGCTATGGCCGGGCTTCCTCCGTCTCGTCTGATTTCCATAATGATCTTCATTCCATTCCTCATCTTCCTCTCCTCACTAATGGTCAAATGGTAATGCTTGCTCTCCACTCCACTCCAATTCAATTCACACCTCTTTGTTCGCTTTTCTGATATGGATTCAATTAATGCTCGAGTTGTTGATGCTGCAGGTTGATGACATTCCTCCTGAACAACATGCTTTGGTTCCTTCTTTCATGGGAGCCAATTCCGGAGGCAAGAGGATCCACCCTCTTCCCTTCTCAGATCCTGCCTTTCCAGGTCACAAGTCCAATTAGTCTATCTCCCTATGCTAGGATCTATTCACCTCTTTCTGTTGGCTTGAAATTGAATACATACCTTGTGTGTTCTTTTTGCAGTACAACCCCGATCCATGGATCCTTCCAAAGACCTTGCTGCTTACGGCTATGGCAGTGTTGCTTGGAAGGAAAGGATGGAAAGTTGGAAACAAAAGCAGGAGAAACTACAGATGATGAAACATGAAAATGGTGGCAAAGATTCCGACTATGATGGGAATGGCCCTGATCTACCATTGTAAGTCCTCTTCTCCAACTATGCTCCTTTTGTATGAGGCTGCAACTTGTTTTATCTAATCCGTTCAGCCCAAATTCTATACCTAAACCCTTCATAGCGCCAATGCAAAAATGCATCCGTATAAAATCTAGTGCAAGAGATAATACATTGAAGTCTAGCATTAGTTCAACTTCTCTACATATATTGCTAGTAAGATTTCCATTTCCTATACCACAGTGTTTTAAGTTGGACATTGTTTTTGTTGCTTGTGGATCAGAATGGATGAGGCAAGGCAGCCCTTGTCAAGAAAGTTGCCAATTTCATCGAGCCAAATCAACCCCTACCGAATGATCATCATAATTCGACTTGTTGCTCTTGGCTTCTTTTTTCATTATCGGGTCTTGAATCCTGTAAAAGATGCATATCCACTGTGGCTTATCTCAGTTATTTGTGAGATTTGGTTTGGTGTTTCATGGATTCTTGATCAGTTTCCCAAGTGGCTTCCCATTGACAGGGAAACTTATCTCGACAGATTGTCTCTGAGGTAAGTAATCTAGATATCCTATGCGTTCATGGAACTTTCCTGTGGTTTGCATTTGGAACATATCTAATGTCTGCGCTGAATGTTTATTTTTTTAGGTATGAGAAGGAGGGCCAGCCTTCACAGCTTTCCCCCGTTGATATATATGTCAGTACAGTGGATCCATTAAAAGAACCTCCTCTGGTTACTGCAAACACTGTTCTTTCCATTCTTGCAGTGGACTACCCTGTTGACAAGGTCTCATGTTATGTTTCGGATGATGGTGCCGCTATGCTGACATTTGAGGCATTATCAGAAACCTCTGAATTTGCTAAGAAGTGGGTGCCTTTCTGTAAGAAGTTTAACATAGAACCACGGGCACCTGAATTTTATTTTGCGCAGAAGATTGATTATCTTAGAGACAAGGTGCTCCCTTCATTTGTGAAGGACAGGAGAGCAATGAAGGTAACGGTTGTTACTAGAAACTGATACGGTCTCTTACTCGTTCCAGAATACATTATGAATCTTCTGCTTGCTATATTCTGCAGAGAGAATACGAAGAGTTTAAAGTTCGAATTAATGCTTTGGTTGCTAAAGCTACAAAGGTGCCAGAGGAAGGGTGGACGATGCAGGATGGAACTCCGTGGCCTGGAAATAATGTTCGGGATCATCCTGGGATGATTCAGGTTTGTGACATTGGAATTTGATTATGATGCTTTTGTATACTTACCTTTGCAAGGAATTTTGACTTAAATGTGTTCGGATGCATTTTTTATTAGGTTTTTCTTGGCCAAAGTGGAGGGCTTGACACAGATGGGAATGAATTACCGCGCCTGGTATATGTTTCAAGAGAAAAGAGACCTGGGTTTACTCATCACAAAAAGGCTGGAGCTATGAATGCGTTGGTAAGTTAAATTGAGAGCGAGAGGGAGAGAGGAGATGCACTGCCCGTATGATTTTTTTTTTTTTTATAATTTTATTGGTTTGCTCTCTGGGACTTACGTGTTCTTGTTGTATGAACAGGTTCGAGTCTCTGCTGTGCTTACAAATGCACCTTACATGTTGAATTTGGATTGTGATCACTACATCAACAATAGTAAGGCTCTTAGAGAGTCTATGTGTTTCATGATGGATCCATTGCTGGGAAAGAGAGTATGCTATGTCCAGTTCCCTCAGAGGTTTGATGGTATTGACAGGAATGATCGATATGCCAACCGAAATACTGTGTTCTTTGACGTAAGACTCTAGACAGTGAGACTGCTTTATTGCCCTTTCCAATTCTTACTTTTTTCTTTTAATGAGTTGACAAATATGTCATCTTCGATAACAGATTAACATGAAAGGTTTGGATGGAATCCAAGGACCTATTTATGTCGGAACTGGATGTGTCTTCAGAAGGCAAGCGCTCTATGGCTTTGATGCTCCAAAAGTAAAGAAGCCACCAACTAGGACATGCAACTGCTTGCCGTCATGGTGCTGTTGCCTTTGTTCAGGAAAAAGGAAGAAGAAGAAGACTAACAAACCTAAAACTGATTTGAAGAAAAGATTTTTCAGAAAGGGAGATACAACCCCTGTGCTTGCTCTGGAGGGAATTGAAGAGGGCATTGAAGGTAAACTCTTGCCTTGTTCAATACCTTCTTTCAATCTCCAAGCTTTAATCCCTTGGCAGTTTGTCCGGCAGACTGAGATGTTTTTGCTTTTACGTTTGTCCGGCAGTTGAACTGCAGCAAAATGTTTTTAGTTGCACAAACTGAAAATAGTATTTTTTTTAATATTTTTTTTCAAATGTTTTGATACTACTTGTACCTGATCTTTTTCTAGATTTCATTAAGATTCAGATTAGTCTTTGATATCTACTTGTCTGTGGCTAGAAGTGCAACTTACGTATATGCATTTAGCATGTACCTGGGCACACAAAATTATATTAGCTGTTCAATTCTCCTCTAGGTCTCAGGGTCACCTACTGCCTCGGTATTTCACCCCCACAACTCCAACAGTACTTCTATGTAGCTTTAGCTGATAATAATTTACATGATCATTAAAGCTAGGCTTAAATATTGATGGCCCTTGACCAAAAAGAAAAATATTAATCTCCATACTGGTTATTTTTTTATTTGTTTTACCTCTGTGATATAATGAACACTATAGACTATTCCCAAAACGAGATGCCCCTCTGCCCTCTACATACTTTTGTTATGAGCAAGCAGTTTAGTATTGGAGGGTTCATTGAATAAAAGATGTGTTATGGGACATAGTTAATAAGTTGGGATTAGTTTGCATTTTTTGACATAAGGAAGGTTTGCTGCTAACTTTTGTACCATTTAACTAGCAGTCAATTAATGCTTGCTACATTTTGTCAAGATATGTTTCTTTATATAATATAAATCTACCACATATTTCTTTATTCCCAACCAGTCTGTCTTTTGACTTGAGATATCTCTGTGTGCAGGTGTTGAAAAAGAAAATGTGGCTCTAATGCCTGAGCACAAGTTGGAAAAGAAATTTGGGCAGTCTCCTGTGTTTGTTGCGTCCACCTTGCTAGAGGATGGAGGTTCACTCAAAAGCACTAGCCCTGCATCTCTGCTAAAAGAAGCTATCCATGTCATTAGCTGTGGCTATGAAGATAAAACAGAATGGGGAAAAGAGGTAACATCTATGGATGAGGAATATTTTGCATAGTTATGGTTTATTTACTCACAATCTAATATACAGTTATAATTTGCTTGCTTAATTCGACTTTTTTTTTGAATACAGGTTGGCTGGATTTATGGCTCAGTTACAGAGGATATTCTGACAGGCTTTAAGATGCATTGCCATGGGTGGAGATCCATTTATTGTATCCCTGACAGACCTGCATTTAAAGGATCTGCCCCCATTAACCTTTCTGATCGTTTGCACCAAGTCCTTCGATGGGCCCTTGGGTCAATTGAAATATTTTTGAGCAGGCATTGCCCTCTTTGGTATGGGTATGGTGGGGGTCTAAAGTGGCTGGAGCGTTTGTCTTACATAAATGCTACAGTGTACCCATGGACATCGATTCCACTTCTCGCTTATTGTACTCTACCTGCTGTATGTTTGCTAACAGGCAAATTTATCACTCCGGAGGTAATGAATATAAAAGACTTGTTCTGATCTTTATTTGTTAATTTTTTTTTTCTGACACTTGATACATCATGTTTCCATCTAACGGAAGAAAATATTTTACTGTACATGCAGCTGACCAACATTGCCAGCTTGTGGTTTCTATCTCTTTTCATCTGTATTTTCGCAACGGGTATATTGGAAATGAGATGGAGTGGAGTTGGTATTGATGAATGGTGGAGAAATGAGCAGTTTTGGGTCATCGGAGGAGTGTCGGCTCATTTGTTTGCAGTATTTCAAGGGCTTCTAAAGGTTTTAGCTGGTGTTGATACAAACTTTACTGTGACATCAAAGGGAGGAGATGACGCAGAGTTCTCAGAACTTTACGCATTTAAATGGACGACATTGCTCATCCCACCAACAACTCTGCTCATAATAAACATCGTCGGAGTGGTTGCTGGAATCTCAAACGCAATAAATAATGGTTACGAGTCATGGGGGCCTCTGTTCGGTAAGCTCTTCTTTGCCTTCTGGGTGATTGTTCATCTCTATCCTTTCCTCAAGGGTCTGCTTGGTAGGCAGAACAGGACTCCTACCATCATTATTGTGTGGTCAATATTGCTGGCTTCTATCTTCTCCCTCTTATGGGTCCGAATTGATCCTTTCTTGGCCAAGTCGGATGGCCCCGTCCTGGAGGAATGTGGATTGGATTGTAATTAACATCACACTCGAATTCAAATTCAATCGTTCGGCAGCAGGCCAGAACCACAGCCTCAATCACGGTAGAGTTGATATCTAAATGATACAAACTACACTAGAAGAGATTTGGTGTGATCAGTGATGGGTCTGCAAACTGTAGATTAAAATGTGTGTATGAAGATTGAAGGCTGCTGTTTTGTAAGTTTTATTGGTGCTGGGAGACTGTTGGGCACAAGTACAACAAATGCTCCGATTCTTTATTAGTTGAATTTATAAAGACGAGATAGGTTAGGGTGCACAAGAAAGAACCACACTGTTTTTTGTGTATTATTGTTATTTATCACCAGTCTCTTTCTCCGTCTCTCGATATTAAATTTGCAATAACAGCAGGGCATGTCCTGCTGCATGTAACTTGTAAGTTGTAACTACAAAAGCAAAGAGATTCTGGAACAGTACAAATTGTTTTAGTGGGTTTGTTGTTTGATGTTTCTGAACAATGAAGCTGTGCAGCCTGTTGGCTCTTTTTTTGTAAGGCACAGGCTATGTAATACAAGTATCCCTTTCCACATTTTGTTGTTTCAGTTCACTTCTCTTGTAGTGGAGTTTTAGGACAAAAGTTCGATGCATTATTCTAACAACTTTGTCCTTGGTCAACATATTTGTAAGTTTCTAACAACTTCAGGGTGTAAGAATACATAACTGTTAATTTTGTCCTTGGTCAATGTAGATGTTAATTTTGCTAGTTTGAGCAACATAGCTCATGATTGTAGCACGGAAGAGTGTTTTGTACATGTTGCAAAGCCTTCAAGCCGATATAATGCATCCAACTACTGCAATTTGTAACTAATTCTCAGGATCAACTTACTGCTTTTGGCAGACCCTAATTAAGCTAGGGGTAAATGAAACAAGCTATAAGCAAATGACATAAGTCTAAAGATGTATTAGAAGATGCCGCAGCATTGATGCCAATATTATGATGAATGATATTGTCTTGCTTGCAACCTCTGTTTAAAACATTTATTTCATCCCTTGGATTTTACAAATGCTTTCAACACTGAAGTTTGTTGAAACGCTTTGATCTTAAATTCTTAATCCATATAACATATTACATAAGAGAGATATATAATGACAATCACAGTGAGCGACAACGATTAAGTTTTGAGCAACCGCGCTGATAAGCATTAGCAGGTGTGCTCTCACCAGGTACGGTCTGACTTGCTTTGTTGTCCTTAGGAAGACAACCTGGGTGAGGTCCTCCTGGTCTTTGGCAAGGATCAACTACTCCAGGGTGAAGAAACTTCTTATTTGTTTGGACTCCATGGTTCAATGCCACCATGCTAATGAGGAGAACAAAGAGCATCAATGATTTCATGTTTGATAGTGTCTTGATCTTTGGTTATAACGTACACAAATCTATCGTATTCTCTCAATGTTGTTAAAAACTATGAGCCCCCATTGGCTATTTATATGAGTTCCGGCTACGATTTAATGTTTGAAGTGTGGAGCTTACAAATTTGGGTTTGTTTTACAGTTAATTTGTTGCATCTTCCTGGTGCGTTTGGTAGTTTGATGACCAGATTATTTTCTTAGTTTAGCAAAAGTACAGTTTGGGATTTTACTAAACTAAATAGTAAAAAGCCTGTAATTAGCTAATTTTATAAGAAATGATAATGCAAATGCTTTCAACAGTAACACGCTTAAAAAAACCAATTACAGCTGGAGATTTCACATTTGCATAAAGAAATTGTGTACAACTTAACATGAGAATGATGACTGATGAGACATGAGTAACCAAGCCAGTCATTCTCGGTAAGAAAAATGAAACGAGTCAAATAAGTAAAATATGAAAATGAGATTTGGCACACAGCTACCACAAATGTGAAAAAAACTATGTATTGATTTTATTTTCTCCACCCAAACGACTATCAATTCATTATCGCATTTTTATCCACACAGCTACCAAGAGAAACTCCCAAGTACACTGGAAGGACGAATAAACTTAGTATGGTACAAAAATAATGCAGCAGAAAATTGCCCTATGCACTGAAAACGTTGAAGACTTCCTCAATATAAAATTGTACAAAAAAAGGGAGACAAATTGTTGAGTGGTGATTGGAGGCTGGATTTCTCATGACTACCGGCAAGACACAGCTCAAGGGAACATGAATTGGGTCATAGGGGTTCCAAACCTGTCATCAATAAGATGGAGTTTGTGTTCTTACGCATCCAGGAAGTAATCAGATGGCTGATGGGAAAACACAATCCCAAATGATCGATATTGCCAGTGGAACACAGTTCTTAAGCTGCTCCAGCTTCTCAGCCATTCATATCAGAATCCTCTTCAACTTGTGGATCCCAATACCCACAAGCAACGTTAAATAACACAATCTTGCTCTTCCAGTTGTCATGCTGGAGGAACTTGAACAGATGCTGCCAATTCTTCCAACTGCTTCCTCCCAAGATTAGATATGAGCACCAAAGACATGAAGTGCTTTGGTAGACTTTCAATCTCTTCCATTTTAAAGTTGTATATCGGTTCAAGTTCCTTGGCTTCAGAGTCTGCTGCTTCAGCCTCTGCAAGCAGCAGGTTAGCTTCTTCAAGGTCACCCAACTCCAAAGCAGCTTCTCTTTCTGCTTTAGCAATACCAGACACCAGTAGCAACCTCTGAAACCTAGCCGTTGCTACCTCTTTTTCCTTAGACAAAATGTGTACCTCAGTTTCCTGCAATCTGTTGACAGTCTCTTTAATCTCTTCTTCAAGCTTCTCAAGCTCTGAGATGGTCTTTTCCATCTCAATCTGTATACCATCCTTTTCAACATTCAATGACTTGGCCTCGGCAGCTATTCGTGCAGCCTCTTTAAAATTTCTTGCAGTGGCAGCAACTTTCTTTTCTGCTTCCAGCTCTGGGATTCTTTTATCTATGAAAATGATTTTCTGCTTAGAGGATGCAATATCTTGCTGAATGCTTGACTTTCTTGAAGAGAGTTCCTGAAAAAACAAGGAAAAGCACTTTGCTTATGGCATCATGAAGCAGTGAAAATGGCAATAGAAGAGAAGAGGAAGAAAACCAGGAGGATCAAAAGGATTTGAAAAATCATAATTCAGGTGTTTAAGTTAGATTATCAAAGGAACATTAACATTTCAAATGCTCAAGTTAATTACAGGTTGGGTGGGGGTGCATCACTACTATAAACAGAAAGCGCTTTGTTTTGTATATTATTAGGTAGGGATGCAGGATAGTGCTTCTCAGTCCTAAGTATAATAAACCAACTTCTGCATAGTAGGTTTTTAAGTTCATACTCATGAATCTGCAGCAAATAATTATTCTGTTTCTTGGATTACTTGTAGACTTTAATAAGGAATATAAGTATTAGCAATGAAAATGTAAGGGACATCATTCAAGGTGGTTCCCAAGGAAAAACATCACAACTATGCAGCACAAAATATGACTAGAAGCAAAAGTTTAGAAGCAGAAACTTGGTAACAATACCTGAAGTGAAGTTCTTGCTGCAGAAACATCCTGTTGGAGCTTTTGAACATCCTCGGAAAGCTTCTCCTCAGTTTTTGCTAACCTGACCTTGTCTTCCCTGGACTTCAAAATAGAGGACATTAGACTCTTTCTAAGCGCAGCAACTTGTTGATATCCCTCTGCTTCCTCTGCAGAAACACTGGCCAGTTCCCTCAACTTTGCTCCCCTCTCTTGCTCCTGAGTGAGGACAGCATCAATCTCTTTCTTTTTTGTTGACAGAGCTTCACTCTCCAAGTGTATCTGGGAAAGGGCTTCTTGCAAGTCACTAGACTTGGCCTGAATAGTGGATTGCATCTCCCCAAAGCCAGAGAGAACATTAGCAATCTTTTCTTCGACTTGTTGGATATCACGATCATTCTGTGCAATCTCCTGTTCCTTCTCTCTCACTAATGCAAGAAGCTTCTCCAGTTCATCCATAAGAATGTCCTTTTTCTTACAGAGAGATTCTTTCTCTTTCTTGTCATCCTCCACTGAAGTCTCAATGCAACTGTTTAAGCCAAGCCCTGCTTCACCAATAATATGCGACTCAAATTCCAATCCCATCTTCTTGGCTTCCAACTCTTCAGTTGATGAAAGCCATTTGTCTGTTTCTGTGGAAGAGAGTTCTTCTGCTGCCTTCAACACCAAATCTGCATTATTGGAAGCATCCTGATACACAAGAAACAATCATATTCAGAATTCCAAATGCATAACGGATCCATCTATCCCATGATATGATAACAATAAATAACATGTACAAGCTACTTACAGTTGCAAATTGTTGGAGCAGAGAAGCACATTCTTCCTCGGCGCCGATTTGAGATTGCAGAACCTCGTGCATTTTGGAATCCACATTATCACAATCCGCCTCGGCATCTCTGAGTGCGGCCAACAGAGCCTGCCTCTTCTCCTGAGCAGCAACAAGGCTGTCACTAAGCCTCTCGGCCGTCTCGAAATCCTCAGCCTCGCAGGCCTCTTCCAGCTGCTTCTCCAGATTGGCGTAATTGACAGATGCCACATTGAGATCGTCAGCCGTCGCCCTCCTCCTCGCAATCGAGTCCTTCCTGGCGGAGGAAACAGCCGCCGCCAGTTCACGAGCACGGCTCAGCTTCTCGCCGATCAAGGCCTTGCTTTGCTCCAACCGGAGCTCCGGCGTCGCTTCAGCTTCATCGGATTGGAGCTCCGCTTTGGCCTCGGGTTCGGGTCGAGCTTCGTTTTCAACTTCGGATTGGACTGGTACTGATACTGATACAGTGGAATCAGGCGAATCAATACCGTCGGCGATGACGTCATCGGCGTCGAAAGAGGGAAAGCGATCGTGATTGTTTGAATCTCTGGCGTATCCGATTCTTAATCCGGCAGCTCTTTTTTTCTTGCGGGAACTGGAATTCTGCCTGGATGTGGTTTTAATCGGATCTTCTTGTTCTTCTACTACCGGAGGGGCTTGGAATTGGACGGTGAGGTCGGAGAAGAGGTTCTCGTCGAGAGGCTCAGATGATGACCCGGGTGGCGACGGCGGAGCTTCAATTTTGGGATCTTCGCCGTTGTCCTGAGGAGGAGGAGGAGGGTGTGAGTCGGAATCCAACTGGGAAGAATTGGGGTCGAACAAAACCATGCCCTCGAACAACGAATCCATTTCGTCTTCCTCCATTCAGCTCTTTGTTTCAGTCAGTCGCGTACTCCGCTTTGTTCTTCCACTCTTACTACGTCCATGTACATACCCAGACACAAAAGAGTTAATTACCGCTCAGTAAATTTTTTATTATCAGTAGACACTTTTTTGTCCACCTGGTAAAGGAGGTTCTGGTTACATTGAAACTCCTCTTCATATAGAGAGGTTAAATTACAATGTAAATACAACGTACATAGTGACAATAATAACTCACTGAGCAATTACGTACACCCGTTGATCACTAATTACATAATTAACTCTCGTCAGTTACTTAAACGAAGACACATATAAAGTATTTTTCTTACAATATGTGTGGGGTGTTGCCTCGTTAAAACTTGTCAAATAACAAAATTCACTGGGACAAAATAAAACTTGGTTGAAAAAAAAAAAAAAAAACAACGCACCTATGATAGTGTGTGTTTTAGACTCCTCCTAATCTTTACATCAATCAAGGGAGCTAGGTCGGTGATGTGAGCTTCCCGCGTCCTGGCGACTCTCGACGGAAATAACTTCATTGAAATCTCATGCCATAAGCCACGTTAGAGCACATTGTTGATTAGCGAGTGGCCGTATTAGATTCCATGTGTGATCTTGTCCTCCCCTAGACACAATACCATAAATCCCAGTGAAACACCATATACTTGACCCCGGTTTGCCCACAATGGTGTCGATATGATTGGGTGAACTGTTTCTGATCTCAACATGCATATGTTTCATCATTCCACATGATGGCGAGACCTCGGGAGTTTGATTCATGGGGAACACAAAAGGAGTCTGAATCCCAGTCTTTGTGTGATGTTGTCAATGGTGGTTTTTTTGCCAGGGTTTATGAGAGGAAGATGATGCTTGGTTTTTTGACTTGCACTAGATTAACTGGGTCTCCGTATTCACAATACCTCAACAGTTCCATACAATGATGTTACCGTGAATCGTTTTAGGGTTTGGACTCGCCGGAAAACAACGACGAGGTGTTGTTAGGGCGAGCGGCTCTACCTTATGGTTTTTTTCCTATGTCATCAATCTCATTAAACATAAGTTATTACTGTGATCTGAGTGTATAGAAATGATCATTTATCATCTTTAGAAAGTGTAAATTAATGTTTATTTTTTAAGAAATTTTATTAACACATGCATAACTACTTTATACACGTTCCAAAAATTATTTTTGTTTAACTTTTGCCACAAAGTTTCTCATATACCCCTCTACTCTTTTTTTCCGATTACAATATACCCCTCTACTTTATTACCCATAAAGGGTCCGGACCCCTGCCAACATTTTTCAAATTAATTTCCCATAAACACTACATAATCTCATCCAAATGAAGAAGTTTAGTGTTAATTCCATCACTCGCTCAACCCTTCTTAATCAACGACCAAAACAAGTAAGAGAAATCAAAGAGGAAAAATTTAGAACTAATAATATTCAATATGTACTAATTACATCTAATTTATCGAAAGAATTATGTAATTGTTACTTAGAATTAGGATCTTTGTAATTAATTATCATTAATGTCTAATTTATTCAATTACTTTATTTTATAGACTTAATACGGATGATAAAACTTTTTAATTATAACATTATTATCTTCCATACTCTCTTTGTTTTGGATGTCAACCCCCAAGATTCAAATCCTGACTCCGGCCACTGGCCGGTAATCCATGATTCCATGGCTTTAACATTCGTACCAATCTCCCTTCTACTATCTCATACTATCTCTTTCTCTAAACTATAATAATTTTCAGACTTCACACACTACCTAGCTCTCGTAACTATACATTATTTCTTCCAGCTCCTTTGAAACTAGTACATTAATTTATTCATAATTTCTACATTATATGTGCAATAATACCATGTGATTGAGGGATTGAGAATCTGTTTCTTTCTTTATATGAATAGTGACAGTTGATCATTCAGCTCCGTACCTTCATGCCGTATAGCAGTTCGATCCGCTCCTAACTAATTCAAATCATTCATTCCATATATATGTAATTCCTCTCTCTCTCTCTCTCTCTCTCTCTCTCTCTCTCTCTCTCTCTCTCTCTCTCTCTCTCTCTGCCATTCATTCATTTCATTCATTCATTTGATACATTTGTCTTGCTACTCACAAAACAAAGTAATACAGAAAGCTAGCTAGGTGACTCATATGATGATGAGTAGCGTTTGTGAAGAAGCTCCTGTTTTGTGGAGCAAAAGGGTTTCCCTCCATCACAGACTCAGAGGACTCTCGAATCGATCTGTCGAATGCTGCAGCCTGTGCCACAAGCCGGTCAAGTCCATGTGTACGTCGGAAGGGACTTTGATCTGATGTGCAAGTTTGAGATGGAAGCCAATTACCTAAACCACCCACTCTTCCAGAGCCTACTGGCATGGAGCTCTCTGCTGAGCAGGAGTTCGGTTATTCCTACGACGGAGCACTAAGAATAGCGTGCGATGTCAATCTCTTCCACTATCTTCTTCGTCTCCTCGAAACCAGAAATCCTTCCGCCCATTATATGGAGCTTTCCGATCTCATTTCCATGTTCTACACCTACAATTAACTAGACATGCACGTTAATTACTGCGCTGCCGTACATCGATTGATAATGTAATTAATGTACGTACTTATACAATGATCGATTCTTTTGTAATTTCTTACACTTCTTAAAAAATTGAAGAATGTATATATACAGCAAATTTTAGTCATCCAAAAACAAAAAACAAAAAATCTCTTTAGCCAGAAAATCAGCTACCAGTCTACCACGTTACCTTCCTAATTGTGAATATGCTTGAGTTGCAAGAAATCAAATAGATTCATCAGTGGTTTGCAATTCAGCAAGAGCACCAAGAGGGTGCAATTCAGCATTTTCACCTGTAAAACACTTAAATTTATTACCAGACTAGAGCAGTTGAAAATTGAAATTAAACTCCGGCTAATTAATTCTCAGAGAATAAGTAGCAAGCTGCAAACCTAAACCCCCAGCTTCAGGTTGGATTACTTTCCAATCATCTCTGATAACACTTCCAGCTCCAATCAACCCCACTGGATCGAAGATCAAGAACCATATACGTACATTCAATCAAAATCCCCCCACACCAGAGACTCTAGCTAGCTTGCACGAAGAAATCATTTTCGTCCGCACAAACTTATGAACTTTAGTCTTGCAATGAGCAGTATATATGCATTCAGTCGCTTAGTTTTCGATAGTCTCATAGATGATGTAAGGAACAGTAATTCACTGATCAAAGATAGAGAAATTCACCCATGATTGTCCTTAGAAGTTGGAGCACCAGTAAGATATCTTCTAAGTACGTACATTTTACTGATTATCTTCTATATATATATAGGCGGTTTTTCTAGTAGTGCAAAGACACAACTCCGGAGGTTTATAAAACTTTGGATCCAACAGTTTCTGAGAAAGTTGTTGTATTTAGTATGTCTTAGAGTTAGCCTTAATGCTGTCTTATCATCTTCTTCTTCTTCTTCTTCCGCGGAGAACGAAGATGATAAGAAATGTTGTTTGCAGCTAAAGACGCGGTTGGTTCTATATATCTTGCATTACTATATTTAGCTGGCAATGCCTTTATCTTATTCGCACCAGCACAACTGCACAAGGAAGCTTATATATCTCAGCTCTCCTAGTCTCTACATGCACTTCAATAATTTTTGATCGAGGGTTCACACTTCCTAAATGTATACCTTCCGATCCTCCTTTGAAACTAGAGTACAATATAACTTATTATTCATGATTTATACAATGTGGAATAATACCATGTGATTCTGGATCTGTTTAATTTCTTTATACCAATAATCATTCAGCTCCGTACCTTCATGCCGTATAACAGCTCTGCTCCTAACTAATTGATTTGAGGAGCACGTCAATGAGAGTGGAAATTAAGTAGTAGATGAGAGAAAGTACGTCTTGCTATATAAATATGTTACCTGGACATAGTTACATACTTAGATCTAACCTCTATTTCCTGGTGGAAAATGCCGAAACACCGTCGCAAATGGAGACCCTAATTTGGCTTGCTAATTAAGTAGAAACTAATCACGCAGCTTAACTTCTCGGCCAAGCCAGAGAGACAGTCAGTCTAGCTTGCGGGCCCAAGGCCACCTTGCATTCCGCGGCTGCACCTCCTTCCTTGCCGTTTACTTTACATGAGGACTACTGAGGCGCCATGCATCAACTAGCTTAATTTGATGCGCACCCACTTCTTATTTAACTCCACGATCTATATATATATATTGGAGGATCCTTTGCCATTCATTCACTTCATTTCATTCATTCATTCATATATTCCTATCATATATATATATTGCAGTGCAAAAGAAGCTAACCCAGCTGATCAATCATGGTGAGTAGCTTTGTCAAGATGCTCTTGTTCTGTGGAGCAAAGGGGTTTCCCTCCATCTCAGACTCCGACGACTCTCGGGTAGTGCCTGTGACACAAGCCGGTCACGTCCGGGTGTACGTCGGTAGAGACGTTTGCATGATGTGCAAGTTTGAGATGGAAGCCAATTACCTAAACCACCCACTCTTCCAGAGTCTACTGGAGCTCTCTGCCGAGCAAGAGTTCGGTTATTCATACGATGGAGCCCTAAGAATAGCCTGCGACGTCGATCTCTTCCTCTACATTCTTCGTCTCCTTGAAACCAGCAATCCCTCCGCCCATTATATGGAGCTTTCCGATCTCATTTCCAAGTTCTATAGCACTACGTACTAGTGCTACTGCAACTAAACCTGCTACTGCATGCTGCCTTTTATAAGCCTATGGCATGGATATTTAGTTTACTGGGTACGTACATATTGATACTGTAGAATAGTGGATAGTGATTCTCTATTAGTCTATTTCACATTGAGTCATTTTTTCATTTACAACTTCCATCTTCAAAAATTGAAGAGTACGTAGTAATTCTGTAATTGTATACATCAAAATTTTAGTGATACAAACATATCATGCAAGCAACAAGCAGTTGTGGTCAGTGAGCAAGAATGTGAGAGACCTTAACTGTTGTTTCCATTGGCCATTTCCATGTTTCCCTGAAAAAATAAAATTTAATTTCATAAAATTTCAAATGTGGTAATTATATGTCCAACCAATTGTTCCTACGACGTATATCGATTGATATATCAATTATTCAATCTAATTAAGTGGATGGACTAATTAGATTGAACCATCGATAATTAATCATGCATGAAAGATTTATAATTCAAGTGGTGAAGAAATTGATCGGTGAAGCTTTATTTGCGGATAAATCCATGGAGAATGAAATGAAAAGATGTGAGTGATGAAAAGTTGAAACATTGAGAGAGATGTACAACTTGGGGAGAGTGAAGTTCTGCTTATAGTTTCTTATAAGAAAAAAGAAGAAGAAAAAGTTCTGCTTATAGTTCCGAGGGTGTTTCTATTGATTAACATAACTGGAGCTTTACTTCTTTCTCTTTAAGATTTCTGCAATGAAAAAAAAAAAAGGCCACGTCTTGGCAGCTGGTAAAGGATCATAAATTAGTCTCAGACATTATTCCAATTAGCCGATAAATCAAGCTAAAAGTTGTCAAAGATATAGTAAACTTACAAAACACAAATAATTTTACAACTTAATATTTCTCAAGCCGTCATTACATAAAGAGATAGAGAGCTAGAACTATATATGTAACCTAACAGACTTTCTAATTTGACTCCTTAGCTATTTTACAGAGTGTGTTGAGATTTTTTGTATGTTTTAGGAGCTCCAGTAGACTAGCCAAGCTTGAGCTATTATGACTTTTAGCTATCTCACTAGCTATATCTAGTTAGCGAGATAACTCAAATGAGGCTAGCTATAATTTAATACATTCATTTTAAGATATTTTAGGTGATATATAAATATATTTAAACTATTTAATCTTTATCTGAAGAATAATATTAACATAATGCTAGCTAAAATAGAGAGTATTGATGCATACGTATTTCTAAAGTGGTTAACCAAAATAACATTTTAACTAATTTGACAAAAATTTAACTAAAAAATGGCTAGCATTGCTAAAAATGCTCTAAACCAACAAAAGCTTTAAGGATCAATTGAAACTAGCTACTTTTTCTTGTTCAATAATATATATATATATATATATATATTCGATCTCTTACGATCTTCTTGGCCAAAAACTGTATTCATCAACTTTAACTTTTATCAGGTTAAGGAGTAATTGTTTCTCAGAGGAGGCAGGCTGTTCCGTAGTGCATGGCGAGCACCATAAAATTTGAAATCTCAAAATTCCAAAGTCATGTGTTGCTAAGAATTTTGGCATGCAATTACAAATTTACAATTTTACACTATCATTCTCGTTCATATATATTTGCAATCGATAGTGTAAAATTGTAAATTGGTCTTTTCTGTAAGTACTATATTAATAACAACATATATCCAACGAATTTTGATGTTGTTGGATTAATTTTTATATCTAGCTTTGAGAAACATAATCTTGTGTCACCGTCTTGACTCTTGAGTGGAGAAGATGAGCAGAATTGTTCTTTGCATCAGATAAAGACGCGGTCGGTTCTTTTAGTAGCTATAGCTGCATGCCTTATCTTTCATATGAAGCTTCTCCCTTGTGCTATCTCAGCTCTCCTACTCTGATCTATTAATAATTGTTGAGAGTTCTCACTGCCTCTCATGACTATATACGTACACCTTAAATATTTCCTTCTCCTTTGAAACTAGTTCATTAATTTATTCATGTTTCTACGTACAATATGGAACAGCATCCATCGTATATATGATTATGGATCTATTTCTTTATACAAGTAACGACAGCTGATCATTGAGCTCCATATGCCTTCCATGCCATAGCTTGCCCTAATAAAACGGCGGTGCGAGATCCGACTCCTCGCTACTTTAAATCATTCCTTGCCATTTAAACTTGTAACTAGCTCAATGAGAGTGGAAGATATTAAAAGAGAGAAAGCTAGTCTTGTATCAAGCGGTCTAACAATACATCGATCGTACTTCTTTGATGTCACGTAGTCGTATACGTGATTAAGTAGGACGATAATTCTTAAGATTTACGTACCTTTTATGTTTCTACTGATATATTGAACCATCCTAGCTCCCACCCCTCTTTAGACCTATATATGTCAGTTAAAACATACTTGTTAGTCAAGCAATCTTAGTATAAAAGATGGAGTAGTCCTTGGAGGCTTAGACTTGTTTCTTGATCAAGTGTAAAAGCAGCTTAAACTAATTGGCTCCTCTACCAAGCTAGAGAGAATGCCAGTTACCCTGGGCCAAGCCAACTTGCTTCCCGCGGCCAAACCCTTCTTTCCTTGGCGTTTACTATACATAAGCCATAATGCATACATAAACGTTGTTCAGCACCTACTTCTTATATATTTAATTCCTCGATCTCGATCTATATATACTCCTTTGTCATTCATTCAATATCAATTCATACATTATTTTCAGAACACAAAAGAGTATTGCAGAAAGGAAGCTAGCTAGATCACCGATGATGATGAGTACGTAGCATTGTGAAGAAATTCTTGTTCTGCGGAGCAAAGGGGTTTCCCTCCATCTCAGACGACTCTTGAATACTGCATGTGCCACAATCCGGTCAAGTTCGAGTGTACGTCGGAAGAGACATTGACGTGATGTTCGAGATGGAAGCCAATTACCTAAACCACCCACTCTTCCAAAGTCTATTAGAGCTCTCGGCTGAACAAGAGTCCGGTTATTCCAATAATGGAGCAGCGGCGGATCCATGATGAAAATGTAACTAGGCTAAATGCAGTATGATTAGCACATTTTATATCATATTATTATGTCTGATTTATATGTGTTAGTTACTTGTTTTAATTAGTTTGAGTTATTTAGTTTGTTTTTGTGTTCTTATAGATGTTTTGTCTAAATAAATAAAATGTTAAAGTTATGGAAGTAATTTACCTATTTTCATATAGTAAATTGAGTCTTTGTTTTAACATGAGTTTTTTTTCCTTTAATTAGATAACTAAGTGCAACATATGTCACACCCCAATTTTCGAAACATAATTTTCAAAAATTTAAGCATGATATATCTCAAAAATAAGACTCTATTACCTGCTCAACAAATCCCAAACTAAACCCAGATGTTGGAAATGTAAATGTCAGCAAAACTCAACAACTGATTTAAACATTATATCTCCTTAATTCCAACAACTTGAAAAGTCTAGTAAAAATAAGACGCTCACATGAACTTAAAAATAAACTGCCAAAATATACAAATAAAATGTACAACATCTAAAACCCAGCCACTATGCCTATGTCTCAACCCTGCTGATCATCACCTGCATGTCTAACCCCTACACCGTGAATTGATGCATCGGGTTGTAAAATAACAAACCCGGTAAGCTAAAAAGCCCGTATGAGTAACTCCCAAAAAAATTAACTCAACATTTCCAACATCCAAATAAAACAGTTAATAACAATAATTAATTCCACAAATCTAACAACCAACATTTCCAACAACCAATAAAAACACATGAAACAATATAAGAACAAATATTAAAACCACATAACCAACATTTTTACAAATATACATGTACCCTTGAGTCTCAGATACCAATAAGGTATCTCCCATGACCTACAACAAACACATGTACCCATAAGTCTCAGATATTAATAAGTACCTCTCATGACCTGCAACAGCAATTCATGTACCCATGGGTCCCAGATACCTTAAGGTACCTCCCATGACCTACAACGACCGACGGACTAGAGCTTTATTCCTAACCGTAACCAATCACCCGGCCAAAGGCTTGGAACCCAGTTTGACTATCTACACAATAATTCACAATAGAGTAGAATCATCATAACCGTAACCAATCACCCGATTAAAGGCTTGGAACCCAGTTTAACTATCTACACAACAATTCACAACAGAGTAGAATCATCATAACTAAAACCAATCACCCGATTAAAGGCTTGGAACCCAGTTTGACTATCTACACAAAAAATCACAATAGAGTAGAATCATGCATCATAACCGTAACCAATCATCCGATTAAAGGCTTGAAACCCGGTTTGACTATCTAAACAACGAATCACAATATAATAATATAATAGGAAAACTTGTTTTATCTTACCTATGAGCCATTGGCGATCAAACTCATATATTTAAAAACAAACAATAGCATATTCTTTAATTCAACATCATCAACAACACAAAGAGCACATCATAAAAATTATATCCTTCCACATAGATATATTTATATGAACAAACATAGATATTCCTACAAGAATAATCTATCAAGAACCAACAATATTATGATCACATGAACATTAAATTAATCATATAATAGGAAAACTTGTTTTATCTTACCTATGAGCCGTTGGCGATCACGCTCATATATTTAAAAACAAGCAATAGCATATTCTTTAATTCAACATCATCATCAAAATGACCATAATAATTTGGTCCAAATGTGAACCTTGGTGAGATTTACTCACCTAAATACTCTCGTTGCGTCTTCAACAAAACACAAAAGCCAAGCCAAAACACACTTCACAAGTCACCTAAAATTACATAATTAATAACCTTAGTAACCGAAGTACTATAGGATATCAAAACACCCTTAAACTAAACCTTAGCCCAAAGGAGGACAACTTTCCAAGGTCGTCGAATTTAACGATCCAATAAAGCTGCTTCTAATCCTCAAATCCTAAACTCAAATCTTTCACAAGTGTAAGATTAAAAATAAAGTCCTAGCATGCAATCCTTACTCAAAACCTAGAATTTCCACCTCTCAACAAGCTCACCACCACAAGAGCTAGCTAACCATAGAATTTAAGGCTAGAAACTCTGCCAAACGCGCTGCCACGAGCCGCCACAGGCGGCGGCGAGTGGGCCCCACGCGCCACCACCAAGTTCAAAATTTGGGGAAACTCCCAACACCAAACTTGTTGATCACAGCATAATGAACACTTTTTGTACCTGAGACTAAGCTCGATTCAACATGGAACTGCCCCAAACAACCCCCACAAGCTTGAGCTTCAAATCTGAAATTCAAGGTTTCAAAACTCAAAACTGAGTTGATTGGTTTGCACAGCCACACACAGACAAAAAAGGGGAGCAAAACTCACCTAGTGTTGCACCCTGTCGCCGCCGCAAACGGCGGTTCCAATTGGTGACGCGTCGATGGTGGCTTCAGGTCTAGCTGCGCCACCTACGCCGGTCGACGGCCTTGAAGACTAGCACAAACACTCTTAGAAGGAAGAGAGCTTCACGTTTTACCGCTTACTACTAATAATCGTCACCAGAAAAGGACGATTTCGGGCCAAGCAGCTCCGCCTTCTCCCACAGCGAGGCATCGTGGTTGGCTTGACCCGCCATGCAGCACCACCCTAGACTTGAAGTAGGTGGCCGTGCGAACTCAACGAGACCGGTGGCGTCCAATTTGGTGGCCGGACGGAGGAGAACTGTGCCGAAGAAGAGAGGGAGTGTGGGGGAGCTCGGGAGAGAGGAGAGAGAGAAAGTGAGGCTAATTTAGGGTTTCCAAAAATAAAACCCACCACTTTCTTTTTAGGGTAAAATATTGTATAGTCCTTTTGGTTTGAAGTCGACATCTGTTTAGTCCTTATGGTTTTATTTTAATCTAAATCGTCCTTAAAGTCACGATTTTTCATCCAAATAGTCCTTATGGTTTTATTTTAATCTGAATAGTCCTTAAAGTCATGATTTTTCATCCAAATAGTCCTTATGGTCTTTAACTGAGAAAATTGTTGGAATGACTATTTGGATGAAAAATCATGACTTTAAAGACTATTCAGATTAAAATAAAACCATAAGAACTATTTGAATGAAAAATTGTGACTTTAAGGACTATTCAGATTAAAATAAAACCACAAGGACTAAACAGATGTCGACTTCAAACCACAAGGACTAAACAAATTTCAATTCTTCTATTTATATACTTTCCAAAATCGGAAACTAACTTCCTCTGACCGTAACTTTTTCATACGACATTTTTTTTTACACGTGCCGCGTGTCTACGAACTCATATCGCCAAACTCTACAACTTTCATGAAGGAAGTTTTCGAAAATATCTTACGGATAAGAAAGTCAACTTTTGGCTACTTAAAAGTCAAAACAACTTAATAAAATTGACTCCCGAAACTTTAACTTTGCACTAACGAATGAGAATTTCCCACAAATAATCTTTCATTAATTCCGGAAATAAAACAAGGAAATTGATAGGAAAATCCGGGGTGTTACAACATATGTCCCAATGAGAAAACATTGATTAGCATAACACACATACCTCTCCAATGAGAGTAAAGATTACACCCTTTATGTAATCGTTTTCTATATCGGTAGCTCTATCCCAACCATACATAATACCCATTTCTTGGATCTACAGAGCAAAGAACTTTGTGTTAAAGTCAGTAATATTCTTAAAAATACGCACTAATCGCTCTCATATGTATGAGAATTTCAAATTCGTCAATATTGAGTTTGCAACTCTTTTATATGTGTCACCAAGAAAGAGCACTCAGCAAACAAAAAAACAAAAATTATGGAAACATATTGATTCATCCGATGGAGAGAGAGAGAGAGAGAGAGAGAGAGAGAGAGAGAGAGAGAGAGAGAGAGAGAGAGAGAGAGAGAGAGCTTCAGATCAGAGAGAAATGAGTGGTTGATTTGAAACTAAGGGTATACATGTATTTTTCTTAAGAGTCATTGGAATGAGCTAATGGATAAGAGTTTTATTGGAATGAGCTTTAGTTTTCCTGTTTTTGTGCATTTGGGCATTCTTCCTTGAAAATTAGTACAACAATTCTCTCAAAACTAGAGAAATTTTGAGAAATAACCACTTTTGGGTCTATGAATTGATAAATAACCTTGTTTTTGAAAAAAGTTGAAAAATAACTATATTAGGAGATAAAATATCATAAGTACTCTCAATCAAAATAAAAATCTAAATTTCACTTCCCAGACTTCTTCTCCAATTTCTTCTCATAACTTTTGTTTTTCCTTCTCATCAATCACTTTTGATTTTCTCCCATATACATGATGCATATGACCCTTCAAGTATGAAACCTCATACATATAACCATTTACATATGTAACCTCACTATATACATGGAACACTGTTCATTACACAAATCTTGATATTACAGCTCATCAAATACTTATGTACTAGTAATCACTCTTATAATAAACAAACCTAATCTCAAACTTGGACTGATAAACAAAAACGCCAGAAACTTTGGAAATTCAAAAAGGACAAGGAAAATCTGGTTCTACAATGGAGCGAGGTTTACAAAAGATGGGCATGGATTTCAATTTGTTTTTTGGGTGTTTCAGATCCAAATTGATGACATGGGTAAAGAATTGGTCTTGTATGAGGCATTTACATGAGGGATTAAAAGATCAAAACTCATATAGTTTCTCTTTTGCTACTTTTTATTAATTAGAATTTATTCTTCTCTTATGTTTTGTGATAGAATTACATATTTGCAGTAAATACATACATAAGTTTGATTTGTTGAATAGAAGAAACACAACTTGTGAAATAAAAGAGAATGAGAGAAGTTTTTGAACTGAATGAGGATAATTATGGTCTTTTACACTTAGAGATGGTTAATTTTCAATTTTTCTAAATAACCTGGTTATAAATCAATTTGAATGGCCAAAAGAGGCTATTTCTCAAAATTTCTCTCAGAACTAAAGTGACCAATATAGAACTCATTTTGGTGAGGATTTTGATAAATAACCTTACTTTAGGATGTCAAATTTATTTTTAACCAAGTTTTTGCAAATAGTTGATAAATGACCGCTGGAAGAGACCAAAAGTCTTTAGTGCCCTTATTAGTATTTTGTGTAACCTATTACCAAAATTTAATGTCTCAAATTCTTGAACCCCCATCCTCTTTTCCATTGAATCTCTCAAACAAATATAATCAACTGATTAATAATTTTAATTAATCTCTTGACCTGCACATTTCATGAATTTGAATATCATTCAAGCGATTTATTCAATAAATATACTTAGAATGAAATTAGATATCACAATTGAATGTCAATTAGACCTATGTTACAATTGATTTCGATTTCAAGATATCTATGCCCCTCGTAGAACCAATACTGGAGATGTCATGAGAAACATGAGAAACAACCTCGGTCAGTTTCTCCCACGATTTTTGTGTTGAAAATTAAACTTAATGAATTAATTACCTCTTATGTATATTGATCTTGATTTATCCTCATCACCTACTAGTGACGAGTTGAGTTTAGGTGAATCATGGATTTGGACTAGCTAGGCTTGACGAATCCATCATCTCAAAGCTTCAAACTGAAAGGAAAAAAAAAAGTTTAAACTGAAACGAATATATATGGGAGATGTGATTCCATAGAAAATCTAATTCTTGAGGTAAAAGTGGAAGAGGATTTAAATTTTGTTAACAAACCTACTGAAACTGATTAATTGGTTGGTTATGAGCTCAAGTTTAATAAATTCAGTAATAATGGTGTGAATTGTCCAGAAATAATTAAAAATATATAGAAATAAATTGCAAGATAAACATAAAATTGGGAGATACGAATGGAGGGGAGGAGGGAATCGAAAGAGGGATGCGAAAAAAGGGTGAGTGAAGGAAACCGGTTTGTGGCGGTTTAGATGAAGGCTTCGGGTTTGAACTCCATTAGAGTCTGCATTGTTAAGTTGTGGATGAAGATGAGACGAAGAAGAAAAAAAAAATTAAGGTATTGATAATTTGAGATAGATTTAAGATTTTGGCAATAGTTAGGTTACACAAAATAGTAAAAAGGCAATAAAGACTTTAAAATGGCCATTTATCAACTGTTTGCAAAAACTTGGTTAAAAATGAATTTGAGAATCTAAAATAGGTCATTTATCAAAATTTCTCCATTTTGGTCAGCTAGTCTCTCGCATATAAGAAAGACCATATATAGCTTGAATCTAAAGTTTAATATTCTTGCAAAGCAGTTGAAAAAAAAAATAGTAAGATTGGAAATTCCCAAATCTTTTAAAAAATTGTACAAATCATCCAATAAATGATTACTTCCACAATGTATGTTCATGTATTTATGTATCGAAGAAAATAACCCAAAGAATGTAAATTCTATATCTGTTACACTTCTAGGAATCTTGACCAAAATAAAATAAAAACACCTCTATAGGAAGGCTTTGTAACAACTTTTTCTTCAGTGAAAGAAAGAAAACGACGGCGTTTTGGTCATGTTGAGTCTTTTGAAGCCTAAATAGCGCATTCTTCTCTCCTGAAATCATCAAGCCGTTAGAAACTAAATGCAGAGCAAACCCCCGCTGCTGCTATGAATAATCACTGGCAAACATTAGATGAGCTTATCGACTCACATGCTGATGGCCAAGTCGTCACGGTTTCCTCGACCAAGTACCTTGTTTACAATGCAATGGTCGGGTGCAAGGTAGTTGGAACAGTGACGACATGTAATGAGAGGGGCAGGCTCGCTCGGTCTTCCGAGCCCGGCTGCCAGAGGGTTTTGTTCGCCCCATCTGCTTCCTTCCAAACACAAACCAATTGGTTTATCAAGAGATGTTCATCGGTTAGGCTCAGTGGCGAAGGTTGATTCGAGATTATGAACCTGTTGTTGCTGCTGGAATTGTTCGCTCTGTATGGAAACATATTGATTCATTCGATGAAAAGAGAGAGAGAGAGAGAGAGAGAGAGAGAGAGAGAGAGAGAGGAGCGAAATTCTCTCCCCACGTCTTCAGATATGGTGTCGTAGAACGCCGAGAGGATGCGGTCCAGAGTGTCAACATTGAACTCAATCCTTCATTCCAGTTGATTACACAGCTGGCGGATCGCTTCGTTAAGGGTCTCCAGGTTCTCGACTGCCGAAGTTTATACGAAAGAGAGGTTAACGCCATTAAGAAGAAACTTTTACCGATATTACTCAATTTACTCAAATTTGAAACCAGTCATCTCCCTTTTTCTTCAATTCACTTTACTTACGAATCCATCATCTTTAAATTTCACAAAGAGATCACAATTATAGTTTTTAGATGGTTTGAGAATGGGTTTTCCAAGAACTTGTCTCAAAACGAAATTCTTCTGACACGAAATTCTCTCCACACACTTTGAATCATCCTTCAAGACTACTATGTATGGAAAGAGGATGAGCAGAGCTACAAAGCCCAGTAGGTTTCGAGACTTAACTTCGCCGGAATATGCTGGAGCAACGCTGACAACAGGGCAGCTAGCTTTCGGCCCTTACAGCGCCATGTGTGGTGATTTTCGAGGGTTAAAACTAGTATGGATAGGTAGAGGGGAGTGAGAGCTTCCCAACACTACCAAGCATGCACTAATCTGTCACCGAATGACCAAGTTATGGTCGGAAGAAATTGAAGAGGAGACCGGCGGCGAAAATGGAAGAGAAGAGAGAATATGAGTTTTTCAAAGTTTAAGGGTTTTTTTTTTTTCTTTTCTGAAATTGAATTATGAAAACGTTAATATGAAAAGAAGT
Source organism: Fragaria iinumae (assembly GCA_009720345.1). Classification (NCBI taxonomy): domain Eukaryota; kingdom Viridiplantae; phylum Streptophyta; class Magnoliopsida; order Rosales; family Rosaceae; genus Fragaria; species Fragaria iinumae. Next base: position 19,281,242 of record CM019121.1, read on the forward strand.
GTTGAAAAAATGAGTGGCTGAGAATGAAAGTCAATATTAAAATAATAGTATTTTTACATTAGTGAATTTTAACTAGGGTGAATCGAATCCATTTCCCTCCTTTTATTGCTTTTCTTTCGTTTTTGTTTTCGAACAATGCCAACCTTCGAGCTCGTTGAATAACATTTTTCTTATTTCTCTCCAATTCGATATTTCTACTTCTTATTTTGGGAAAAAGTAATTATGTAAATAGGTTAATGTGAAGATTTATTATTAGGAGCCTCGATCACACTACATATAATTTTAAGAAAATTTTAGGCTATTTATGGTGATTCAGTTTGTTTTAGATTTTAGAACGTCTTTGTCATGTATTAGAAGCGAAAATTATTTACGAATTATAATATATAACATAATTTTTTTTTTTTTTCAAATTAACCTAATTGATACTTAAATTATGACCCTCCTAACAATTTTTTCTAGCTATGTCACTGTTCGAGATTATGTAAGTTTCGATACAACTTACAAAATTAATGAAGAAAATTGACCATTTCCTTGTGTTTGTTAGCCTAAACCACCACAGGGAGAAGATTACATGTGGAGCTGCTTTGATGTATAACGAGATTGCGACATCTTTTATATGGTTGTTTGATACCTTTTTGAAGGTATTGTGTGGGAAGCCTCCACAAACAATTTTTATTGATGAACATGCAATGCTAACAAAGATTATATTACATGTGATGCATGATACATATTACTGACTTTGTGTCACACCCTAACCCGGAAATTCAGAATATTTTTTTATATTCCGGATAAGGATATGAGTTGTTAAAGATAAGAGAACATTTGATGATTAAAATCTATGTGGAAAACTATGAACCAGATGTGATTAGATATGTATGCTTACAAAATACAAAAAAGTAAGCTTATAGCATAAGCTTTATTCCACAAACAAAAACAACAAGCTATTAATTCACTCCCCCTTCTCTTACACTCCAAATTCTTTTTAGATAATAAGTTTTATCCCTCAAGTGTAACATCTCCACAGGTTTATGAAAGGGTGAGCCAAAAAAAAACCTTAGTAGATCAAATCTCATGTTATTGCAATACGCTAAATGTGTATGCACATATAGATTAAGTTTTTAATTTTTTTTAATAAAAAAAATATGAAATTTATTATATTGATTAAAATGCAGTAATGCAAACAAACTGAGGCCATGAGATGAGTTCAGTGTTTAATGGTGAATATCTAAGATTTTCATGTGAGCACAAGGCAAACACCACTACTGGTCCTCCTCAAGTACAAAATCGTTCTGCATATCCTCTAAAATAACTAGAAATTCTAACATTTCCAGAGTTTGTCTGGCTACAAAAAAAAAAATTTGCTTCTTATGCTTCAGATATTGAAAGCCATCTCTTCTTCTCAAAAAAGGAATAGATGTCAGCTACTAGCCCTCCTCAAGTACAAATTCTTTCTGCATATCCTCTGAAATAACTAGAGCTTCTAACATTTTGTCTGGCCACAAAAAAAATTTGCTTCTTATGCTTCAGATATTGGTTAAGTTTTTAATTGTTCGTACTTTTGCTATCCTTGGTCACCGATGTATTCTTGCCATAATATAAGATTGTTTTATCAACAAAAATTGAAAGGGCTTCTCTTTCTAATTGTGTACAGAGGCTGACATAGCTGGTCCTTTTTATCACACAACTTTTTTCATTCTTTATTTGGCATAAGATCAGATAAAACAATATGATGATTAAGTACATATAATAATTATCCTTACCTGCTACATATTTAATTCAAAATCATGATAACAAGTATATGAAATCAAAACTTGAGATTTCCTTAACTTCCCTCATTTTAAACTTGACTTTACTTCAAACTTCTAACATTTGTTTTTGGAGTCTCCTTCTTACTCTATTTTTCTTAGACCTTTTTTCTAAATTTTGAATTTGTTATTACTTCATGTGAGAACCCATATTTATTATTAAAACTGAAGAAGATATGTAGAAGATATTCGAGAAGGTTAACTGATTCTATCATTAGTTGGCTGATCCTATCATTACTGTTAATAGAGATATGTATCTATAGTTACCTAGTTTGTCTAGAGTTTCCTTCTGTACAAGAAGTCTTGTAGGGTTTCAGTGTCTTTTTCGATATAGCTTATGCAACACAACATAGTTCATTCCAAATTTCTTTATGGTATCAGTAGCAAACCGATCCTCGGCCAAATCCTAAAACATTGAAACACTCAAACAACCTCATGACAGAAGGTGACGATGAGAAGAAAGTGTTAGCCCTATTGAGGGAGAAGCTGCTCAAAGAAGCCTCCTCTTCCAGCGCTCTCGCACGCACACCTGAACCATGGGAGATCTCAAATCACCCTCTCTATCTTCACCATTCGGATCAGCCTAGTGCGATTCTCGTATCACAATCCTTGGCAGAAGACAACTACATGCAATGGAGCCAATCCATGGCCATGGCATTGCAGATCAAAAAAAGATCGGCTTTATCAATGGGACCTCACAACGTCCTACAGAAGACAAGGCAGATGAGCGGCAACAATGGGACAGATGTGACATTCTTGTCAAAACTTGGCTTGGAGCATCTATGTCGAATCCTATTGCCAAGAGTGTCATGCACTGCAAAAGCGCTCGAGCACTTTGGCTTGAGTTGCAAGAAAGGTTCATGCAATCCAACACCGTCCAGTTATTCAACATAGAGAATGAGATTCACAGATGTGAACAAGGTACCGATTCTGTGACTACCTTTTTCACTAAACTCAAGGCACTATGGGATGAGCGGGATGCCCTTTGTGATCTAAGTCCTTGTGCATGTGAGGAAGGTGGCAAGTTAAGTGAGTATGTGAAAAATCAGAAAACAATGAAGTTTCTCATGGGATTGAATGAGAATTATGCGCAAATGCGTGGCACTATTGTTGCTATTGAGCCTCTCCCGGCTGTCAACAAAGCCTACTCGATGGTTCTATATCACGAGAAACAGGCTGAGGCAGCCATGGGAAGCAAACAAGGCGTGCAACAACAAGAAGCTGCAGCCTTTGCTGTGAGAGGCAGTGACCGAGACAATAGCTGAGACAACGGCAGATCCAATAGTCGTGCCGAGAGTGCCAAAGGCAGCAAGCCAAAATGTGAAAAGTGCAATAAGAGTCACCTTACCGAGAATTGCCGCCAGCATCTAAAGTGCACATTTTACGGTTGGAAGGGTCACACCTATGACACTTGCCGAAGAAGAAAGACCATAGCAGATCGAAACTCCAGGAGTAACCATGTTGCTTCGATGTTTGAAGATGGAAACCTGGTCAACTTCCCTTTCTCAAAGGAAGAATGCAAGCAGATTGTTGATATGTTGATCAAAAACAAAGCAAGCATCGCAAATCATGTTGGTAATTCTTCTAGCTTTGAAGAACTATCAGGTAAAGCTTTACATTATGTACGACATGATCAGAAAAGTACTTGGATTTTAGACAGTGGGGCTAGCGATCATATCATATGTACTCCTCCTCTTCTCACCACTAAATATCTTGTCCAAAATAGAAGTGTCAAACTTCTTGATGGTAGCTTTGCTAGAGTGAGTCATGTTGGGACAATGTCTTTTTCGTCCACCTTTGTGCTTCACAATGTTTTATGTGTACCATTGTTTTACCTGAATCTTATATCTATCAGCAAGTTTGCCCGTGATTCATTCTGCGTCACAGTCTTTCTAAAAGAGTTTTGTTTCATACAGGACCTACGATCGGGGAAGATGATTGGGACGGGATATGAGAAAGAAGGCCTATACTGTCTCGACAAAGCTAAGCAAGGAACATGTCACATGGTCTCGAGTCAGTCAACCTCTATTTGGCACCAAAGGCTTGGACATCCCTCAAGTCGAGTATTTTCTAAGTTTTCCTTTCTTTCTAATAAATCTTGCGATGCAAGTAACTGTTCTGTGTGCCCTTTGGCCAAACAAACTCGGAAGTCTTTTCCTTTAAGTTCAATTTCAAGCAAATTTCCTTTTGAATCGATTCATGTTGATATTTGGGGAGCTTATCATGAACCTACTTATTTGGGAGCCAAATATTTTCTCACCATAGTTGATGACTACACTAGGAGCACTTGGGTCTTTTTGATGTCACAAAAATCCGAAGATCGAGGTTTATTAGTCAATTTTATTCACTTTACCGAAAAACAGTTTGGTGCAAGTGTCAAAATTGTGCGTAGTGATAATGGTCCTGAATTCAAACACAAAGAATTTTATGTGTCAAAAGGTATTTGTCATCAAACAAGCTGTGTCAACACACCTCAGCAAAATGGTGTGGTTAAGAGAAAGCATCGACATCTCCTCAACATGGCATGAGCTTTACTTTTCCAAGCTAGCCTTCCTAAAAGTTTCTGGGGTGATGCCATCCTTGCATCGGCTTATTTAATCAATCGAACTCCTACACCACTATTAGGAGGTCAGAGTCCTTTCGAAAAACAGTTTCACAAAGAACCAAGTTATTCTCACCTCAAGATTTTTTGTTGTCTTTGTTTTGCTTCCTCACACCCAAACAAACCAGCCAAATTCGAACCAAGGGCTCACAAATGCATCTTTTTGGGCTACCCATACGGGCAAAAAGGTTACCGGGTATACAACATAGAAACCGAGCAAATTACTGTGTCCAAGGACATGATCTTTCACAAAACAGAATTCCCCTATGCCGCTACACATAGTCCTAATTCTACTAGGGTTACATCACAAGACTTTGGGTTTTCTAGGGTTTCCAATGACATTCGGGTTTCAGGACTGGGTAGGGTTTCTTCTCCACCACATAACAATTTGCTTTTGCCACAAACCATAGATACTTCCAACAGTTCTCCAACCCTCACCCTACCTTCACATACCGATCCAGTGTCACCTCCAACCCCAACCCTAGCAGACTCCACCACTCCGAACCCTAACTCTAACCCTACTCTCCTCATCGAGTCTTCCTCTTCTGCCTCGGTTCCCAACACTACTCCTTCTGCTCCTCGTCGCTCTTCCCATCCTACAAAGCCTCCGAACTTCTTGCAAGACTTTCATGTCGAGACAGCGCTACCTTCCAGGGCTCTCCCACCATCTGCTTAGACGGCAGGTACTATTCACTCCCTTGCTCATGTGTTGTCTTATGATCGTTTATCACCTTCTCATCATGCTTTTAGCACTCAACTCACCCTCCACACGGAGCCCACTTCTTATTCACAGGCAGTATAAGTCTCAGAATGGCGGACTGCCATGCAAGCTGAGATTAAGGCTTTACAATCTAACAGAACGTGGAGTTTAGTGCCTTTACTGCCCAATAAACGTGTTATCGGTTGCAAATGGGTTTACAAGCTCAAGTTTAATCCGGATGGCACCATCGAGAGATACAAAGCTCGCCTTGTAGCTAAAGGTTATAGTCAGATAGCAGGAGTTGATTATCATGAGACCTTTGCACCGGTTGCCAAACTCACCACCGTGCGTGTCTTACTCGGCCTTGCTTCCATCAATGGTTGGCATTTACATCAACTTGATGTCAATAATGCCTTCTTGCATGGAGATTTTACCGAAGAAGTCTATATGCATCTTCCCCTAGATTGGAAGAAAGGGGGAAAATCGTCTATGCAAGCTTCACAAGAGTTTATACGGATTGAAACAAGCCTCGAGATAATGGTTTATAAAGCTTTCTACTGCTCTCAAAATCGCAGGCTTTCATCAGTCATGGTCAAATTATTCTCTTTTTGTACGTACACGAGGAAGAAAGTTCACTGTTCTTTTAGTGTATGTGGATGACGTAATATTGGCAGGAAATTGCATACAAGACATCGAAGACACAATGACCTTCCTTTCGAACCAATTCAAGTTGAAGGATCTTAGGCAGCTTAAGTACTTTCTAGGCATTGAAGTGGCAAGATCAAAGAAAGGCTTGGTGTTATGTCAGTGGAAATACGCTCTTGAAGTCCTTAAGGATGTAGGCTACTTGGGTGCAAAACCATCTCGGTTTCCTGTTGACCAGAACCTCTCCCTCACACAAGCAGAAGGTGATTTGTTGAAAGATCCATCACAGTACAGGAGATTAGTGGGACGACTTATCTATCTGACCATCACTCGGCCAGATTTGGTATATTCAGTACATATCCTAAGTCAGTTCATGAATCAACCTCGTCAACCACACATGGATGCAGCCTATCGAGTTTTACGTTACATTAAACACACTCTTGGACAAGGTATCTTACTTCCTTCGACAGGAAAATTAGAACTCACTGCTTTTTGTGACGCTGATTGGGCGAGGTGCAAGGACACTCGACGATCCATTACTGGATATTGTATCATGTTTGGCAATGCACCGATTTCATGGAAAGCTAAGAAACAAGGTACGGTTTCTCGTTCAAGTGCAGAGGCTGCGTACAGTTCTGTGGCATCCACCTGTTATGAGGTAACGTGGCTCAGAAATATCTTAAAGGATTTAAACGTACGTAATTTAGCTCCTACAAGATTATTTTGTGATAATCAGGCTGCCATTTACATAGCTACCAATCCGGTTTTTCATGAACGTACGAAACATATTGAAATTGATTGTCATGTTGTACGTGAGAAAGTGCAACGAGGAGTAGTAGCCAACACCAGCTTTCCTAGCTTAGCCCAGTTCGATGATAAACATCTGACTCTATATTGCTGCCAGCTCCTACTATAAAAATCATCTGAAAGTTTTCTATACATGCCACCTTCTGCTTTCAACTTGTTGCCCAAGTTTTAAGCTGTTGAATAAGCATCCACTTGCAGGTCACAAACTAATTTCTATTTCTAGACTTTTAGTTGTGATTGACAGTGTGCAACCAAGTGTTATACACAAGTTAGCAGATAGGTGATTTAGCAGTTTAAAATAGGACCAAGCAGCATTCCAAATTTTAAAAAAATAGTTTGTGTGTTTGTTTCATGTTTACTAAAAAATCCAAGGCAATCAAGGAGGAAAGAGCACATATTAATTAGCTGGAACTTAAAATATATTACTGAAAGAAATAGCAAGCAAGTCAAAGTAGCTACTATTGTTGATCTTCCAATTGACATAGAATAAGAAATCACAAAAAAATACGCTCTCTGGCCTCTCGCAAGAGGGGAAACTTGGTGGCGGTGGTTCTCCACTAGTGGCAGCCTTGCACTTTCGATTGAAAGGGGGATCTCTTCCCTCTCTTTCTCGTCAAATCGGTGGTGATGACGACAGGCTTGCACGACGCCATTCCATGAACAAGACTCAATCAGAATTTGATCCGATCTTGGATCCGGATGGTTTAGGAATGATGAAGGGGATCGGTGTGTTCGGCGGTATCATGTCTAGCGGTGGCAGCTGGGAGGTTTTTCTGGTCGGTGGGTTTCAAATCTTACCTTGCGGTTGTGCACCTGTTCTTCCTTCTCTTTGTGCTATTGGAGATAGCGGTGGTGATGTGGAAGGAGTCGGCGGCGGTGATGCGGCTCTAATTTTGAAAATCGCTATGCTGTTTGTCACGCCACGGTTTTTAAGTTATTTTACGGTTATTTACTTTGGTATTATTTTGGTCTTTTACCGTTTTAAGTAACCGTTTACTATTTAAGACTCCAAAGTTGACTTTTTCTTCCGTATGGAATTTGGGAAAACTTTCTTCATGAAAGTCGTAGAGGATGTTATTACGAGTTCGTAGACATGCTATGCGTTAAAATCGGAGTTAGCATGGAAAAGTTATCAATTAAAAAGATAAGTTTTATTGGGGTATTATTTTTGGGGTGTTAAATTTTGGAGTTGGGTTATGTTTATTAAGTTGGACTGGGCCTTGTTTTTTGTTCAAAGGCCCAAAACTCTCTCTCTCTCTCTCTCTCTCTCTCTCTCTCTCTCTCTCTCTCTCTCTCTCTCTCTCTCTCTCTCTCTCTCTCTCTCTCTCTCTCTCTCTCCCCGCACCCGCTCCCGATTTTCTCCTCCTGCTGCCGAAACTTTCCGGCCGCGCCGGTCCCATTCGACCCACCATCATCTCCTCTTCATTTCTGGGTAGGTGATCGAGCCCCTAGCACCGCCGAGAAGCCGCAGCCGAGCCCAGAAGTTCCGACTGCCCGGAACTTCCCGTCGCCGGAACTCTCTCCTCCGGCCGCCATAGCCGGAGCTGCTAGGCTCAAAAGAAAGCCCTCCTCTCGTGCAGCAACCCCTTCAAAGGACTCCCTCCCTCTTGAGCTAGGTAAGAAGAAATCGGTAAAGGAAATTCTAGGGCTTATTAGGTGTTTTCGTTCGATTGACATAGTTAGGCTTGAATTGGTGTTTGTGCTAGTTAGGAAAGTTGTAGAGGAGATTGAGAGGAAGATGTTGTTAAAATTTGGTAGCTATTGGAGGTCGTCGGAGTCGGCCGTCGCTGTTTTGGGAAATTTTGTAGTTTTTGATGTAGAATATTAAAGGGATCTTAATGATGTGAATTTAGGAATTTTTGGAGGAATTTTGGATAGGTTTGAGATTTTTCGAAGTTTGGTATTTTAGCCGTTATTTGGGATAGAATCCGGCCGTTAGATTATTGTTGTTTCGGCCGTAGAAGGTGGATTTAAGGCCGCCGATATTTGTGGTGAAGTTTGGACGAAATCAATTTTAAGATTTGCAAAGTTGGGCAAGAATGAGAGTAGATAAGGCCATATTTAATTTTGCCTATTTTTATATAAGCGTTGGTTTATAGTTGAGTATTTAATTATGTTCTTGAATCAGGACGTGAGGAAGCTCGAGCAGAAGAGGCTTCGGACCGACTTCAGGCTTAGGCCTAACTTGTGAGTGGACTTTTGGTTTAAATAATGTGCATGCAGTTGTTTATTTGGTTGGACCATTTGACATCATTTTTATTTGACGATTTTATTTGACAATTTTACTCATTTGACGTCATTTTTATTTGACGATTTTACTCATTTGGTTGGACGCAAACGTAGTATCCTTATATGAGTGTTTAATTCATAAAAGGGGTATGGGCACATATTTATACACCCGTTTGTCCACCTTAATGACGTAGTGTATCACCGCATTAAGGCGTGACGTGAGCGTTGGACGCGAGCGTAGTAGCCCTAGATTAATATTAATTTATATAGGGAGTATGAGCGAGTGTAAATACATACATATATATATTTTAGCCTGAGAGGCTGTATTTTGATATATAGTTTTGAGCTGTAGAGATTCGATATTTATAACGATAAGAGAATTATCGTTTGAGACATGTATTCGTTTTCTTTGAATTAAAATTGGGAAAACATAAATGTTAATAAATATTTTCTTTATTTATTTTTGTCCACTCACTCTAATTATTGTGAATGTTTTTCCCCCTGGGCTCTTCGTTTTTAAAAATGCCCAGTCTGCAGAGTTCGGGTTAGTACGAGTAGGAGACGACATTTCTCAGCCACATTTCACCAGTAGGTTACCTGTTTAACCTACTAGGGTATTTTCCGGCTCCTCTAGTGTATAGTAGCTCTGAATACTCTTTGGGGTTTATCGTATAATTTTTCTGGTGGTGTGCTAAGACTTATGTTGTATTTTGGAATATACGAAGTTTGTAATTATATTCTCACTTTGTATAATTGTGGGTTGATTTGGAGGATGCTCAATAATATTTAAGAAAGTAACACTTTAGTTTTCTAGGTTAGGGTTGTCCATTTTCAAGGGAGGTTTGCTTACCGGTAAATTTTCCTTGGAGATGGTCCCCGCAAGACTTACTTCGGGTTTCAGGGTGAAATTCGGGGTGGGTCTTGACAGTTGGTATCAGAGCTTTAGGTTTCATTTCCTACCTCCTTGGTACTATCATATTTGCCTAAGAAGCACGTAGTTCCTACAGAGTGGTGATCCGACCGCGGCGGATTCACTAGCATTTTATGCTTTGGATGCTATATGTTATTGGGTATGTGTGATAGTTCTGTTAGTTTTGTGTTCGTAGAAAGGAGAGATGGTTGGCATCTCCCCTGACAGGGACGGGAACAGTCTTCGGACTTACCTGTTACCACATCCGGTTAAGGCTACTTCATCATCCGCTTCAGGGTCTTCAACTGGTAGTGGCAGTAGTGGTGGATCGAGTTCTAGTTCTCGGTTCAGGGCTAGAGGACGTAACAGGAGACCTTTCCGGAGCCAGTTGGGTAGGCAACAGACTGGTCAGTTTGGTTCTAGTGGCAGTTTCTAGGGTGGGACATCGGGTGGTCAGACTTTTTCTTTTAGTCAGCAGCAGCAGTTTTCTGGGTGCTTTGAGTGTGGTAGTCTGGACCATTTCAAGAGAGATTGTCCCTTATTGGCTCAGAGGACCACCCCCACTCCTACTCAGCCAACCGGTCAGTCCGCAGCCAGAGGCTCCAGTAGTGGTACTCGTGGCAGTTCAGCAGCCAGAGGTGGCTCTCAGCAGGGTAGTGGTCAACGTGGACGTCCCATGACTCGTGCCAGACTTCATGCTATGACTCAGCAGGAGGGTTGTACTTCTCCATATGTCATCATTGGTACGTTATTAATTTTTGGCCAGCCAGCTTTTATTTTAATTGATCCCGGAGCCACGCATTCATTTATGTCTAGTAGATTTGCCTTCCATGCCAATGTGCCATCATCGTCTCTTCCAGGCGAGTGGCATGTGTCTCTACCATCCGGTGAGGTGATGAGAATAAATTGGGTGTTTAGTGGTTGTGAAGTATTGGTGGAAGGAACTAAGTTTAAGGCGGATCTAATCCCTTTAGATATTGTGGAGTTTGATGTGATCTTGGTAATGGACTTTTTAGAGACTTATAGAGCTATGGTAGATTGTTTCCGAAAAGAAGTGGTGCTTCGAAGTCCAGATGGATTTGAAGTTGAATTTCAAGGAGAAAGAGATGTTATTTCAAGTTGCTTGATATCAGCTATTACTGCTAGGAAATTGTTAAATAAAGGCTGTCAGGCATATTTAGCTCACATTGTGAATACAAGTATGGGAGTGTTGGAAGTAGAGGCTATTCCTGTAATAAGAGAGTTTCCAGATGTTTTTCCCGAGGAGTTGCCTGGTTTGCCTCCTGTAAGGGAGATAGATTTTTCTATCGAGTTACTTCCCGAAACTATGCCTATCTCACAGGCACCTTACAGAATGGCTCCAATAGAATTGAAAGAGTTAAAGACTCAACTGCAGGAGTTGGTAGATAAGGGTTTTATTCGGCCTAGCAGGTCTCCATGGGGTGCTCCGGTGTTGTTTGTTAAGAAGAAAGATGGCACCATGAGCCTATGTCTTGATTATAGGAAGCTAAATCAAGTCACGGTGAAGAATAAATATCCGTTACCCCGTATTGATGATTTATTTGATTAGTTAAAGGGTGCTTCTGTTTTCTCAAAAATTGACTTGAGATCTGGTTATCATCAGTTGCTGATCCGAGAGAATGACATAGCCAAGACTATTTTTCGATCACGCTATGGTCATTATGAGTTTGTGGTGATGCCTTTTGGACTTACTAATGCACCAGCTGCGTTCATGGATCTCATGAATAGGGTGTTTAGTCCATATCTTGACCGCTTCGTGATCGTATTCATAGATGACATTTTGGTTTACTCAAGAAGTAAAAAGGAGCATGCCAAACATCTAAGAATGATATTGCAGACTTTGAGAAATGCTCAGTTGTTTGCCAAGTTCAGCAAGTGTGAATTTTGGCTGGATAAAGTGGAGTTCTTGGGTCATGTAGTTTCGGCTGAAGGTGTTAGTGTGGATCCCCAAAAGGTGGAAGCAGTGTCAAATTGGAGAAGACCCACCACTGTGACGGAGATTCATAGTTTCTTGGGATTAACAGGCTATTATCGACGCTTTGTGCAAGACTTTTCAAAGATTACTGCTCCACTTACAAGATTGACCAAGAAGGGAGTTAAATTCGAATGGTCAGATCAGTGCGAGCAAAGTTGTCAAGAATTAAATAAACACCTGACTAGTGCTCCTATTTTAGCACTTTCGGATGATAGTGGGGAATATGTGGTTTATTGTGATGCTTCTAAACGAAGTTTAGGCGGGGTATTGATGCAGCATGATCGAGTTATTGCCTACGCTTTTAGGCAATTGAAGCAACATGAGGTGAATTATCCCACTCATGAATTACTCTCAAGTTGTGGAGACACTATCTTTATGGAGCCAAGTGTCAGATTTTTACCGATCACAAGAGTCTTCGATATGTGTTCACTCAAAAAGAGTTAAATATGAGGCAGAGAAGGTGGTTGGAATTAATCAATGATTATGATTGCACTATTGAGTATCATCCTGGAAAAGCTAATATGGTAGCTGACGCTCTTAGTCGAAATCCCACCATATCTTTGTCTCACCTAAGGATGGTTAGAGTTCCACTTCTTTTTGAGTTGCGAGCTACTGGGGTAGATTTAGCGGTGGATGAAGTGGGTGCCTTGGTAGCTAGTTTCCATGTGAGGCCAGTTTTGGTTGATAAAGTGCGGGAGGCGCATTATCATGATCCTTCCATTGTTCGGTTGATTGAAAGAGCAGCAAATGGAGCCACCGTGGATTTTTTGGTAAGAAGAGATGGAACTTTATTGTTCAAAAATAGACTTTGTGTTCCAAAGAGAAATGAAGAGTTAAAGATAGAGATAATGGAGGAAGCTCATAGTTCTGCATATGCTGCTCATCCGGGTAGTACAAAAATGTATCGGACTTTGAAAGATTATTATTGGTGGCTAAACATGAAGAGGGAAATTGCAGCTTTTGTAAGTAGGTGTTTGATCTGTCAGCAAGTGAAATAAGAGCGAATGGAGCCACCGTGAAAATTTTGCTTCCTTTGTATAGTTGGTTCACAAAGTTGTACACTTGCATATAACCTACCAAATAAGTTATACCACATTAGTAGGCACATTGAGATTTCGATGACTAAAATTCACAAAATGAAAATTGACCGTCTGATGTGATCATTATAGTGAAACATGGCTATGGTATAAAATTCAAAGGGATTCGAAAACGTTCGGGGATCGATCGAAGCGGTCAACCCTAATCCATATTCTCTTATCACACGAAAACGATCTTACCTACCTCTCCGTGACCTAGTTTGGTCGATTCTTCAACACAATAAAGTCTTACATAGATGAAACGTAACAACCCATATAAAAATTTAGGGACGTTTATCACCCGAGGATAAGGCTCCCCTTAGTGAAGCATAAGCGTAAATAGGGTTGACCGCTTTGATCGGGGCCCAAACGTTGCCGAATTAAAGTGATTTTTCGACCGTAGCCGTATTTCACTATACCAATCACATCCTATTTCACGAGATTTTTAAAATTTTTGCTTCCTCTGTATAGTTGGTTCACAGAAAACATATTATATTTATATATAAGTTGCTTAGGGATTTGGTCGAAATTTTTCAAAATTTATTTTTCTTCTTAGAAATAAAAAGTAGATGTCGTTACGAATTTGTGGCATTTTTCGGTTAATTTTTCAGCACTATTTTTAACGATTTATCGAAGTTTGATCGAAGTTGTTCGAGATAGTGACGTGGCGCCTTCTTATTTGTCCGTATGTTAACTTGTGGACAAGGACAGTAATTTCTTCTTGCAACTCAGCAAACTGTTTCCTATGCATTTGCAGATAAGATTATTCTGTTCTTTTGATTCAATTTTGCTACCAACCTATCAACAACAACACTTCAGCCAAGAAAAGGTGACCATACAAAGACCAAATAAATCAATCGACACCGAACTTGCATAGCTCACATATTCAATTGCCACAAAAGAAAATCGAAAGGAAGCTAAGAGAGAACATACCAAGCTGGACTTGACTTTCTCCACAGACTCGAGAAACTCGTAAACCCACCAAGAAACTCACGCTTCTCAAACTCTTTCAATCTGGTCTTCAACACCCGAATCGGCTTCCAATCCCTACCGGACTGCTGCTGCTGCTGCTTCTCCTCATCCTCACCGTCCCTCTTCCACTCCCCCCAAAACTCACTATACTTCGAACTCCTCCTCCGCCTAATCCTATCAAATTCCGTCATCCCCTCCCTCTCCTCCACCTCAGCCACTATCGCGTTTTTACCTGACAGTCAACAAACACCAGTTTATATGGTTAAGTGCCACGTCATGACTATGGTGCATGAACGTCTTGAGTGGAGGAGATGAACGTCTTGTTCTTTTTGCAGATAATTAAGACACGGTACAAGCTAGCTGGCCTTGACTTTGGTATAAATCATGCAAGCTTCCTTGTGCTAGTCTGAACTCTTTAAATTGCTGAGAGTTCTCTATTACTATTATATGAAGTCTTTCTGCAAACTAGCTTATTAATTTATTCAAGGTTTCTACGTAACAACACCGTATGATATCCATTATGGATAGATCTATTTCTTTCTTTATATGTACATGAATAATGACATCCCCTTCAAAACAAATGAAGAAATGACAGCTCCATATACGCATGCCTTCATAGCTTAATTACCCCCAAAGAGCTGCTCGATCGTCTCCTTAAATGTCAAGCCAGAGAGGCTGCCAGTCACGCGGGCCCGATCGAGCTCACTTGCTCTCTCCGCGGCTTATGCCTCCTTCCTCCCGTTTACTTTTCCTTCCTCAGAGCCATAATGCATCAGCGTTGAGCGCCCACCCCCCTCTTAATCTCCATCTCTATATATACTCCTTTGCCATTCCTTCACTCCATTCATTCATTTCATACGACTTTCCTATCACAAAACTAAGCACGTCATACAGAAGCTTTATCGATCAAACAACTACTAGCTAGCTAGCTCAATATGATGATGAGTAGCATTGTGAAGAAGCTCTTGTTCTGTGGAGCAAAGGGGTTTCCCTCCGTGTCGGACGACTCTCGAATACAAGCCGGTCACGTCCGTGTGTGTGTTGGAAGAGACATTGATCTGATGTGCAAGTTTGAGATGGATGCCAATTACCTAAACCATCCACTCTTCCAGAGTCTGTTGGAGCTCTCGGCCGAGCAAGAGTTCGGTTATTCCTACGATGGAGCCCTAAGGATAGCCTGCGACGTCGATCTCTTCCACTATCTTCTTCATCTTCTTGAAACCAGCAACCCCTCCGCCCATTACATGGAGCTTTCCGATCTCATTTCCAAGTTCTACACTAGCGCTATCTACAACTAACAGCTTGGTGGTGCTGCCGCCTAGCTGACATTTTAAGCCTCTGGATTTTTGATTGGGGATTGATATATAATGTAATGTAGATAGGCATTCTTTCTTATACATTGATTCTTTTGTAATATTATACTTCCATCTTCGAAAATTGAAGAGTAAATTGTATACATCAAATTTTAGTGATACAAAAGTTACGCCAGCAATTAGTTGGTTTGTGAGCAAGAAAGTTTGAGAATTGAAATGTTTTTCCATTCAACTAGACAATAATAATATCAATAATTTATAAAATTCAAATGCAACAGATATCATCCAGCCAATCACAGTCCGTCCGCTGGCAATAATGGTTAACCAGCCAGTCAACAAGGGTGATGATGATCATGAAAGATAATTTAAGGCATGGAAATGTTGAAGTATTTGTGGATGGAAATTAGGAGAATGTAATGGAGTATGGAGGTTTACATAGCAAAGAGAACAGTCAGGTTTTCCAATAATTATTTGTAGAAACCATTGCATATATAGCATCAAGGAGAAAAAATGAGTCGCAATCTGTTGGTTCTGTATCACTTTCATTGAGACTGCCCAAACAACAACTACAGATCCTTCCTAGCAGTAGCACAAACATGAAGATGTGAGGAGTAAAACAGTAAAATCCCCTACAACAAATATACTCAGCAAAGAGCAATGAATAAATAGAATTGGGCGCTTTCAACTAAAATTTTAGTTTTACATTCTTTTGCAAATACAGATATAGGCTAGCTATATGAATATAAATATAAGATCAAGGTAACAGAAAAGAAAAGGGATGCTTACCGTCTCAATGAACAAAAACATATTAATTTGTTTAAAGAGTCAGCTGGGCAGGAGTCCAAAAATGATAAGTACTTGTTTTCTCAATTGCCCTTGCCTCTAGCTTTTTTCCTTTCCGGCCAAAAATGAGTCAACTACCTCTTCTATAGTTTAGTTGCTGCATGTTCAACATCCTTCACAGTAGCACTGGTATCCAGTCCTACCTTCAAAAGATTAATTTCCTCTTCTGTCAGGCTGGTTTTTGAATTGCTCAAGGGTTTGCCTGGCTGTTTTTCTGCCTCCACAGCCCAACTATAAATCACCATGCCGACGACTGCAATAATCATCCCCATAATGTTCTTGAAAGTAAGCTCTGAATCAAAGAGAAGCCACCCTAGTGTGAGGACGCATACTGTTTTCATGTGACCTAAAACCTGGAACGAAACAGCAGAGAAACGTCCAATGCAGAGGTACTGGCTAATATTGCAGAACACAGCTAAGGAGCATGAAAGAAGAATGAATGCCTGCACAGACTCACGCACCACAGCTGTCAGAAAATACAAGAAGAAACAAAACCAATATAGTAAAGCAAGACTTCAAGTTAAAGGATAAGTACTTACAATGACACCAGAAGACATCTGGTAGTTCGTTATGAATATACCACTAAGGCAGTAATCAATGAATGGGCCGAAAATGAGAAGAGATACAGCTTGAATTGGAGCAGTCTTACTCAGCAATTCAAACGATCCAACTGAATGCTTCTTTTGAAGAGATCCAATAGACTGTCAACAGAACAATATAAGAACCAAGAACTAAGATGGTCACTTCACAAATATATGAAAAATTTGAAATGATTATTGAACCAAGCTGTTTGTGTAGTGGAACCAATAACCACAATTAAAACACCAATGACTCCGGCTATATTTCATGGAATAGTTGATCTTAAAAATGCTTCTCCAATCTGATTAGTACATGAACATCAAGTGGAGAAAATAAAACTCACAATTTGCTGGAAAGAAGTGGACAAAACTGCTAGACACGCGCATATGAAGCCTTTGAGGTTAACTTTCACATCAGTCACAGTACAAACACCAACACCTATAACAACAACCACAACAGACATTTTAACCTCCTTTGAATACTTCTTGTTGTTAATAATCCATTCCATCACACAAACAACCGGAATCATGCTCAACTTTGAAATCTGCGCCAAAACCACATAGAGATCATTAGATAACTTCGCTGGTATGTCCATCCCAAAAAGTCTCAGCTCCTATCATCTAAGCCTAGTTCTCAATGTCATCATTGACCGAAATGCGTTATAAAAACTGGCAGAGAACAGCCATAGAAAAATCATCATGGAATGATGCGGTAGTAGTGTTAGTCATATACAATATCGCAAATATGATACCTGATAAAAGCCGACAGAGTTAAGCATGAGGCTAAAGTTCATCACGGTGATGGAGACATTAGCAACAATGGAGAACCAAAGAAGCTCCCAAAATGGAACTTGCTTGGAGGCAGTATAACCGCTAGCATTGGAGACAAAGCCAACCAGTGCAGTTACAGCAAAATGGAAACCAGTCAAAGTGGTGGCTGCCAAAAAAAAAAAAAAAAAAACACCAAACAAGAAAACCACACTTGAGGAACTTGTTGCTCCAAAACTCATTGTAACAGCTTCATTATTAATCAAGTTCTTCTCTTGATAAAAAATAAAAAAAATAAAAAACAAAAAAACAAACACACACAACCACACTAATCCATCATGTGTGATTACTAATTAAATACAGAGATCATCTGTAAATCTTAAGCTAATCCCGGCTCTTCGAATAAAAAAGTTTACAGACGAGAATCAATCCCAAATACTCCATACTTGTATGTCCCTGCACAAAACTTAATTTAATTTTGTATTTTTTTGTGCTAAATTGTCCCGGGAATCAAGTCACATTGTGCATTGTACACAGTTTTCATCCTACATTGATAGAATTCAGAAGAAACGATCCACTCCGAAATGGGATAGTTATAATCGAAATGAGAGGGGTGAGAACGGACCGAAAGAGAAAGCATAGCCGGCGGTGGACATGAGCTCCTTGTTGGCCATGATAATCCCAACGGAGCTGATGACGTTCATGGCCCAGGCTCCGACATCGGAGACTGCCGCCGACGATTTCTTCTGGCTGAGGCCTTCCATTCCGCCCAACCCCACTCCAAAACGACGATTGCTTCTGAGATCCCTCTCCAACGCGCACTAACAGACACGAGTCTGCCGGATCAAGAGAGAAACGGGACTCTCTCTCTGGTCTCCCAATACTGGACACAGGTATTAGAGTTTTGATTTGAATTTTGATAATTTATTGATCTTTTAAATTCGATCTGAAAATGGATGGGAATCAGAGAGAACAATAACATATAGGATATATTTGGAAATTCGTATCTTTCGGATGAATTAGTGTGTCAGAAGATTCACATTTTTACTGCTGAAATGTTACTATAAGAAGTTAACTTAGCTTTTTAGAAAACATTTTTCTATTTCTATTTCTAGTCCTGGAGTCGTTTATTCCTTTCAAAAAATTCTTTTCCTGAAACGGACGGACATGACCGGGAGGATGAAAAAGAGCTTTCATTACCTTAACGTTACTGGTGTTAGAATAAATTATGTGGATTTTGTTTTCTCTTTGTTTATACTTTCTAAATCAAATGGATCTTCTTCTTTTTTCCGATCTTCCCTTTAGAAAATTCAGATAATATAGCTGGAAGCACGTTAAAATACAGACTGACATAAAAAATACAAGAGATGCATATAAAATAACATGAATAAAGACATAATTCTCTTTCACTTTCTCTCTTTCTCTCTTTTTGTACATACATACGCTCTCTCTTTCTCTTTTAATTCTCTCTTACCTATACGCTACCGCTTCTCATTTCAAACAAAAGTCGATACAACAACAAAAAAAGTTACATACTCTTCGAAACTTATATAAGAAATCAGGTAAGAAAATCTAAAATAACCTAACTAAGCTATAGCAAATCTCTAAAGATCATTGCAATACTCACGTTAAAGCAAGCATACACAAGAATGAAATCAAAATGTCGCTTCAAATAGAAAGAAATTATCCAACTAGCCCAAACTTGTCGATCATGCAATTATGATACAAGCAAGCAACTATAAACGTCATAAGGCCTAGATTACTTTGATCTAAAGCCAAAAACTGTAGGCACAAACCCAAGTGAACTCTTAACCTGTCCAATCTAGCTTCACTAGGGCTGCCACTTGGTTTGGTAAATGCCAAACCGATCGAAAACCGACCGAAAATTTATAATTTGGTAAACCGAATTTTGGTAATCGAAATCAAAAAAACCGAAACCGAGAAATACCGAAAAAGTTGGTTTGGTTTTTGGTAAATACCGAATTTACCGAAATTCTAATTATTTAAAGACTTATATTTCTAAAAACACACAGACTAATAATCTTATCTCACGTTTTCAATTGTATATACCATTTAGTAAAAAACAAGACAATGAATAGAAAAATTCAACTATACTTGGTAGCATTCGGGTCTCAATTAAAGCGATCAACTTTAATTCAACGTTACTTGTTATATAAAAACGCTCTTACCTACCCGTCTTAGTCGATTCATCACACACACACATAGACAAACCCACTTAGATGACATGTAACAACAGAGTGGCGGGAAATGTTGGCGCGTATTTTAGTTTCAACGACACTTTAAGTCGCCGGAAAATGGTATAATTATTTACGAGGGGAACAACGATACCGTCGGTAATAATGAAACATTTCCGACAACAATAACCCTCGGTTATTATGACCCCAAAAAAAAAAAAAAAAAAAAAGAAAGAAAAAAACCAAACACTTAACCCTCGGCAAACACTCTTGAGTCTTGACCAAAAAAAAAAAAAGCCAAACACTTAACCTAAAAGAAGAGGAGGGAAAAATTCCCGCCTAGGCTATAGACTCCTTATCTCATAGGAAAGAGTGAAAGACCAAAAACTAGGGCTGCCACTTGGTTTGGTAAATACCAAACCGATCGAAAACCGACCGAAAATTTATGATTTGGTAAACCGAATTTTGGTAATCGAAATCAAAAAAACCGAAACCGAGAAATACCGAAAAAGTTGGTTTGGTTTTTTGTAAATACCGAATTTACCGAAATTCTAATTATTTAAAGACTTATATTTCTAAAAACACACAGATTAATAATCTTATCTCACGTTTTCAATTGTATATACCATTTAGTAAAAAACAAGACAATGAATAGAAAAATTCAACTATACTTGGTAGCATTCGGGTCTCAATTAAAGCGATCAACTTTAATTCATTGTTACTTGTTATATAAAAACGCTCTTACCTACCCGTCTTAGTCGATTCATCACACACACACATAGACAAACCCACTTAGATGACATATAACCGCCCATGTAAAAATTTAGGAATGTTTTTACCTCTCTTGATGATAGGGCTCCCCATAGGAAGCACAAGCGTAAATAGGGTTAGCCGCCTTGATCAAGGCCAAAACATTATCAGAAATACATAATTTTTCTACCATAGTCGTATTTCACTATATTGATCACATCATAGTTCACAAGGTTTTTGAAAATTTTGCTTCCTCTTTGTAGTTGGTTCACAAAGATGTACATATGTATATAACTTACTAAATAAGTTATACCACATTACCAGGCATGTTGTGGTTCCAATGATTACAATTCATAAAATTAAAATTCGACTGTCTGATGTGATCATTATAGTATAATACAATTATGATAGAAAATTCAATTGTACTCAATAATGCTCGGGTCTTGATCAAAGCGGTCAACCATAATTTAACGTCACTTATTACACGAAAAAGCTTTTACTGCCCTTATGTGACTTATTTTGGTCGACTCTTCCACACACATATTTTCACATAGATGACACATAACTTGTTCATATAAAAATTTGGAAACATTTACATCCTGACTATTTCGGTAGAAAATTAAACCATACTCGATAATGTGTACTGAAATGACTATCTTTTGTATATGTATTATCAGACTCTAGAAACTCAAGTGATATTTAAATTTTATAGTTTTGTATTGTTTTGTTATATTTTGAAAATATATTTGTTGTGAAATTTGGTAATACCGAAAAACCGACATCCGAAGTTGGTAAGATTTATCTCATACCGAAGTTTTTGGTTTGGTAATTGAAAGTCATATTTAATTACCGAAAGCTTAGGTTTTGAAGTTGGTAACACCCATTACCGATTCGAACCGACCGAGTGGCAGCCCTACCAAAAACTAAAGGGAATTCAGGGGCAGAAGTTTAGCTGTAGACTCCTTATTCTAGACTCCTTAAACTTATCTTCTGGGACTCCAACGAGCTTTGCCTTCACCTGATCTCCATTCGCCTGGGCTGCCATATGGTAAGAGAATCGTTCATATCTTTTATTAGGGTTTAGAATTTGAGATGAACTTGTTAATCGTCCCATGAAAAATTTAGGTTTGCATTATTATCTTCTTTTTTCAGCACTCTTACCTTGTTAATGTGTTGATATGAGATTCATAAAATCAGATTTGTGTTGGTTTTGAAAAGAGTCAGGAGACACTAGTCAATCACAGAGACTTTATGGATGATATGAGCTTGTGAACTTCAAAACATTCCAAAGGATACATATGCTGTTTCATATTGATTGAATTATAGTGATTGGATCTAATCTTTAATTGATCTTCTACTTTGAAAAACAGTCCAAGCTATTTTGGGATGGTAACCAAAAACAAGAAATCACCGGTAAAAAAGGCACCTGCTATCATTGAAGTCGGACAAATTAAGCAAGAAGACAATAAAAAGAAACAAAAGACAGGGAAGAAATCTGGTCTGGCAGGAAACCATGGTCCTTTTGAGATTTGGTATCATTTTAGTAAAGATTTAGTCGACGGAACAAAAAAATATGCTGGAACATGCAAGTGCAACCACTGTGATAAAAAGTTTGAAGCACCTACCAGCGGTGGAACTACCAAGTTATGGAACCATCTTGAGAAAGGATAGTGCAAGTCTTTTCAAGGTTTTGAAAACAAGGCACAACCAATCATGGCTATACTACAAGGGCAAGCAAAGGGTTGGAGGTTTAATCAAGATAGATGCCGTGCAGCTCTTACAAAGATGATCATCCTTTGTGAACTTCCTTTTTGTCATGTTGAGCAGGAAGGCTTCAAATGGTTTTGTGCGGAAATGCAACCGGAGTTTCATGTATATGGTAGAACCACAGTGACCCAAGATTGCTTACTTCTGTATCGGAATGAGAAGATGAAGATGAAACAGTATTTCAAGGCATCTTCTACCAGAATTTGCATTACAACTGATATGTGGACGTCTACTCAAAATCTTCCATACATGGTCATAACTGCTCATTTTATTGACCAGAACTGGAATCTACATAAGAAGATCATCAATTTTTGTGTGGTTCCACATCCACATAAGGGTGAGGTCATTGCAAAGGCAATAGATAATTGTTTGCTTGAATGGGGATTAGATAAGTTATTCACCATCACCCTTGACAATGCCAAGAATAATGATTCAGCGGTAGTTGCTTTGGTGACCAGATTGAACAAAAGAAATGGGCTGCTGTTGGATGGTGAATTCTTTCATATTAGATGCTTTGCACATGTAATGAACCTTGTTGTTCGAGCTGGATTAGAGGAGGCAAAATTCATTATCAAGCGCCTTCGTCGAAGTGTCAAATATGTGAGGAGTTCTCCTTCGCGTCTGCAAGAATTTAAAAAAATTGCTGAAGAAGAAGATATTGTTACAAAGAGATACTTGTCTTTGGATGTTAAAACAAGATGGAATTCAAGTTATCTCATGATAGATGCAGCAATGACATTCAAGACAACCTTTGAAAGATTGGAGGATACGGATGCATTCTATGTAAAGCATGTTGACCACGTCCAAGATGGTGATTGGAGCAAGCTGTTGGCTTTGCATGTCTTTCTTGAAGAATTCTATGATATCACAAATCGTGTTTCTGGTTCTAGGTACGTGACTTCTATTACGTACATGGACGAATTAACACAAACAAAAGATCTTCTTGACAAGCACATCAAGAGTGAGGATGGTGACCTACAGGCGATGGCTAAATTGATGAATGAGAAGTTTGAGAAATACTGTAAGATTCAAGATGTGAACCAAATCTTACTAGTTGCACTAGTGTTGGATCCAAGAAATAAATTGCATTATGTAGAGTGGATTCATAGCAAGTATTTTAAAGATGCTGAATTGAAGGCAATGGTCGAGAAGTTCAAAGTTTTCATGTCAAGCCTTCATAAAAAATACGAGGCAGAATATCTTTCTTCCGTGGATGTTGAAGCTCCCATAAAAGTGTTAGTTCAGGACATAGCAAAAAATGCTAAAAATGCAAGCAATCGTGCCGGGAGGAGAGAAGGATTTGCTAATCTTCTGAAGAGGAAAGACCATCCGGAAGACATGAGTGATCTAGACAAATACTTGCAAGATGATGTTGAGAATGATGATGCCAATTTCAATATCCTAGAATGGTGGAAAGTAAAAGCTTTTACTTACCGTTCAATTGCATTGATGGCACGTGATGTATTGTCAATTCCCATAACCTCTGTTGCTTCAGAATGTGCATTCAGTTCTGCTAAAAGGGTAATTGATCCATTCAGAAGCTCTTTGACACCAAAGACCACTGAGGCTTTGGTGTGCACCCAAGATTGGATTAAAGGTACATCATTACCAGTAACTGTTGAAGAAAAACTTGAAGAGCTTGAGGCAATTGAGAAAGGTATTCTTCATCTTTATAACTCTGTCTTTTTATATTAAAAAATTATAATCTAACGAAGTGAGCTATATATATAACAGTTGTTCTTCAAGATATGGAAGCTTTATCAATTGCAGCTTAAGCAATTGAGTCATTTCAGTTCATCTACAGCCTTCGTAAGTTTGGTTTCTCACTCTTTTCTCTTTATTGTGTTATTACAATTCTGTTTTAATGTGCATCTAAAGTAGTGCTGAATTGCTTTCAAGTTTCAGAAATCAAAGTTACATGAAAACATTGTTAAATAGCTTTCTAGTTTAATCTAATAACTTTTTACACTACGGACATATTTAACTACTTCAATTCATTTGAACATTCTGATCATTGGATGAAGAATTTGATAAGTACTCTATATTTACAGGAGATAATTCACTGCTGATTTGGAATACTACTACCCTTAATCTTTTGGAAGACCAGTGCTGTAGTTTTTGTTTATATTGAAAGGAACTAGTTTGGTATCCTTCTTAATTCAGCAGAAGAAAGAAGAAAAAAGAGCTGATCTTTTTTGTACTTAGTAGGGTATGATTACAAACGATCTACTAATGTGTACTGAAATGACTATCTTTTGTATATGTATTATCATACTCTAGAAACTCAAGTGATATTTAAATTTTATAGTTTTGTATTGTTTTGTTATATTTTGAAAATATATTTGTTGTGAAGTTTGGTAATACCGAAAAACCGACATCCGAAGTTGGTAAGATTTATCTCATACCGAAGTTTTTGGTTTGGTAATTGAAAGTCATATTTCATTACTGAAAGCTTTGGTTTTGAAGTTAGTAACGCTCATTACCGATTCGAACCGACCGAGTGGCAGCCCTAAGCTTCACCATCACACCGTCAGGAACACAACTCACCCAGCCATCGACGACAAGACCTGCCCAAGGCTCAAGGCTCAAGGCTCAGAGCACTTTGCCTCCATCTGAGACTGGAAAACAAGAACACGGTCGACTCTGCTTTATCCTGAAGCCGGTTAACATAAATCTTCTATTAATTGACGTTCATTATCCTTATAGTTTAATATCAGTTGTCAAAATGTTAAGTTAACGTAAATTTTATTGAATGTAAAGTTTTCACATTTCAATGTTAATGAGATTAACGAAACTTGACTTGTACTTAAAGAATTTGAAAGTCCAGTTCGGACTGAAATTTTCAGGCTGGCTTAAATGATTTCTTTCGCAACTGGGACCAAACCAAGCTTGGACTGAACATTTGTGGACTAATAATGCTAAGTAAACCACCTTTTTACATTTCACATATAGCTTACACGTACATGTCAGCTGATGTGGCACATATACGTCATTAATGAATCATTCTGATTGGATGGTGTATATGTTACATAAACAGACGCCTAAAGTAAACTCGAATGAGTTGCAAAACTGTGGTTCACCTAGCATTACTTTCTTTGGACTAAATTTTCTTTTTCTCGGGCCCAAAAAGTGTAAAAGAAAATAAACATACAAAAACTCACCACATTTCCGTCGCCACCACATGTTTCTTGGTCTCTTCATAGCAATGCATTAGCAACCCCTTCAACAACCACTGGTGCTGCGACTCCAACTTAGCGAACAACCCATATTGTAAGAAAAATATCATTAACTTAGCGACACCAAGTTGTCTCTAGATAATACGTTAACATTCACAAGATGTTCAATCATACCCTCGTGTAGGAAAGATGCTACAAGATGTAATGCATAACGAGGCCTTACAACACCTTGACCGGCATCGGCAGCAACACTCCTAATAGAATTTCTAACAAGTAACGCGTACCAATTCAATTCTGAATTTCTATTATAATTGTTGATGCACCATGATTCCAATTCAATTTTGAATTTCTATTATAATTCTTGATGCACCATGATTCGACCCTCCAACTTATCCAGTTTAGTTGTAGTTAAGTATCGGATCTTTTTAAACCGACTCAATTGGTACATCAATCACAATTTGAAATGTCTAGCAGAAGTGGTTCGGGAAAAAAAAAAAAAAAAAAAAAAACATGGATGACGAAGAGTTGAGCTTCAATTTGTAATTCCAAACCATAATATGAGATCTGTGGCAAAATGCGCCACTAATAACTGTGCAAACCTAGCAGTACAATACTATATTGAAAGACATGAATATTTTGAACTTCAAAACCACAAAATGTGATCCCTCACTCCAGCAAAATACACAATAAAAATAACTGTGCAAACTATAGCAGCCAATAGGTGACAACAGTATATAGCAAGTACAACTTCTACAACAATCTATCTCCCTCCCTATGTATATAAATCTGTCTTCCAAAAAGAATGTGAGGCCTACTCAGCTGGAGGTGATGTTACCCTTTTTTCAAGCACAATCATCACCAATTCAAGCAGTCACATCCAACTAACAAACCTCAGATTCTTCACACGACGACACCCCATGACTTTGATACAAATGAAAGGGTACAAGGTTTATACTACAAGGAGAGGGAAAAGGAGGAAAACACGTAAAGTCTCCACCCTTGATCCCTTCACACAGAAGAATGTCTCTGTGCACCAGGTGGTGCAGTTGGCCTAGGGAAGTTGTCAAACTGCACACCTGCAAGTTCCACATAGGGGCTCTGTGGCACCTAATAATGGTTTTAAACAAGTCAAAAATAGAATATAGTTCTTTTTAAAACAGAAATGCCCTAAGGAAGGGTTGTAGGGTCAGTGAGAATTACAAAAATGTCATGTGATCTTATTTTTTTCATTTCAGTCTTCAATTTTAATTAAGGCTTAGGGTTTAGTTTAAACTATAGGATTTACAATGGTTCATCCTAAACCCTGAGCTCCTAGTAAAACATATAAACCCTACCCACATAGACCTGTCAACCATTATAAATCATACAGTCCAAACCCTAACAAACAAGTAATCTTTAAAATAATAGGTAAGCCTAAAACTGAAATAAAATTTTATAAAAAAAGAAAGAGGAACTGAAAATTAGTAATAATACGAAATTGAAGCACTTTGAACAACTTTAATTGTCATTTGAACGACACTCGAGCGTTAAAATATGTAGAGGGAGACAAATTAAAAAGCATGAAAAACCTTTTCTTTTGTGGGACTGCAAATAAGTTAGTATTGTAGTTTAAAAGAGCGAGTCAAAGTATTCTAATAAAAAAAACACAACTGAGGAATCCTTATCTCTAAAACCAACAGTCATGTGCCCCAAAACCAGAAAATAGCAAAGGTCAAATCCCTTATGGATGATGGCCTCGTCGGATCACTAGTTTGTGAAATCCTAAAACTGATCTAACACATGAGATGAAGTTATAGCAAAAGGTACCTGTGGTGCATATTGGCTTATTGAGGACCTTGGTGTTGTTGAAGGAGAAGCATCGCGGCTCGATTCAATTTGACCATTTGATGGATTTTCACCATCAACCCCATTGGTTGACTTGGTTCTCTATATAAATGCAATACTACATAAGTATTAGATCAGTGACATAGAATCTTCATTATATCCACATAAAATTATGAAAATATGTTACCTGGAAGATTTTGCCAAGTGTTTTTAACCCCTTTGCTCGTGCACGGAGTTCCTCTTTCTTGGCATTGCTGTCTTGAAGAACCTAATATAAACCATGTAAAATTACAATCAGACAAACTGAATTGGACTTCTCTTCATGTTTATGCTACCAAATGAAAAGGTGGAATTGCACACAACCATCTGACAAACACGGGAGAGAGTGGCCTCAATATCAGCCACATTGAGTTTCCACAGGGAATCAATCATCAATTTCTTGTTAGATTGCATGTATTCTTCAAGCTCTTCCTCAGTGTAATTTCCTTCTGCATTTAGTTGCTTTTTCATGTCTTCCTGCAGTTGGATCAAAGCAATCGCACCTGACCAGTAAACAAAATAGATAAATAAAATTGATCAGCCAATGCATATATTAGCTCAGACTGCAAATTTGTGTTCATTTCTGAGGATTAATACCATACACATGCCATAAGAAAACACAGAAACTGTCGTATTCTATTTCCTGTCAAAATATGGACAAATATGGATGAACCGGATAGGACCCTGCAAATTTGGGTAGGATCAGCCCCCAAACACCAGGAGTACCAAGTCACTGAAGCCAGAAAGGTTTACTAACCTGTTGCCGCTGTTACTTGGGATTTGATGAAGTGCCCTTTATTCCTAAACCATTCAGCAATAAATGGCACTCCCAGATATATCGCTTTCTTCCCTAGCTCTTTTGCCGACTGTCTGGCATATATGTAGCCAATTGTATTCAACATATCAACACCATAAGCTGTATGGAACAGACACCTGATTAGGCATGCGATGCAGAGAAATAAAACAGGGACAGTCCATAAGACATTAACGGCATTATATAAACTGTAAATTGGTTCTTACACCTTAACCTTAAACAGAGAACAAATTACTAAACATAGCTTCATTGCTTGATTGATGAGCAATAACATGTCAGAATATTGATAATTGGCTTAGCGGCTAATATACCCCTTAATTTTGAGCCAACTATCAAAATACCCGTCACAAAAGTATTTGGAAAATTTAGCGCCTGTTAAACAACTTGCCAATGCATTCAATTGGCATTGATATCTGAAATAATATTTGCAAAGTATTTGAGTTTATAACAATTTTATCTTTTTGTTTTATAAGAAACAAGGAATATAATGGAAACAAAACGAGTACAAGCAGTGAGCACAAAGTTCACCCAAAAAATAAAAACAATAAAGAGCTATATAAAACAGGTAGGCTTCTACATTTAGGGAAAAAAGAACAGAACAAGTGCGCTGCTTGCATGATTGCATCAACAATATGCAACGAAGATATAAGTTATCTACCGTGTTGGTAAAAATGAGACAGATAATATATAGAATAATTCAATGTAGGTCCTATATGGATCATTGAAAGTGTTTTCAGGTTCCCACTAGTTAAAAGTAGATTAAAATGTTCACACACCGAAACATCTCCAAGCAGTTGAAAATATATTTCGTTTTTCTCACCTAAAATCAAATCACACAGGGTTAATTACCTGCATTCGAAAGTCGTGCAACTTCAGCTTCAGCATCACGAATAAATCCCTCTTTGTTTCCTTGCACATATTGGTTGAGTCTATTTTTTAGTTGTTCTACAAGCTTTTCTTCTCTCTCTCTTTGAACAACCTGTAGAAGTAGAAGATTTAACCTTGAGCATTCTTTGGAAATAATACTTGTTAGTCAGTCCAATACAGACTTGAATGAAGAAGAACACTAAGCATACAAGTGAAATGATTTACCCGCATTTTCTCTTGCAACTTTTTGGCGTCAAACTGTTCTCCTTCTGTAAAAATATCTAGTGAAGCCATTGATGCCATGGCTAGCTGTCCAATATATTCCTCAAAAAGCTCACTACCAAATAGCATAGCGAAGATTGCTGCAGGATCAATAATTCCATCGCTGAAATAAAGGCATCAAGGGAAACATTCCAAAAGAAAGAGTCAGAAGGTTCAGTCTGAGTTAATATCACCAGAAACTTAACACACTCATAGGCAGCCCAGGAAGTGCTAGGCACATTTTAAATCTTAAGATTAATCTATAAATGGACTAAGAACTAACGTTGAGATTCCTGATTTTCCATGAGCATCATAAGCTTGTCGTTGAGCAGGGTCACTTAACACTTGGTAGGCTTCTCCCAAAACCTGAATCAAATAAATAAACAGCTTATAAGTCTCTCTCCAAAGTCCCAAGTCATAATCAATAAGAGTGCCTCCTTCCCCCAACCTTCCCACACAAGGGAAATCCATTGGTTGGTGCAAAGTGTTTGCAAATCCAATGGGTGAGAAACCAACTGATGGCATAGCTATCGGCTTAGCAAGTGCTTGTAATTTGCAGTTTTTGAACATTAATATGTAAGTGAAGCGCATGCAGTTCTTGATAATACATTTACATTTCTCTTAGTTCTTTGTTTTTTGTGACATAATAGGTGATCAAATGACAGTAACTACACACAAAGCAAGTAGCCTTGCCTGAAAATTTTGCGCTGCGAGAGGATCGTTCGGGTTTTTATCTGGATGAACCTGCCTTGCCTGCAAGTAACAAAACACACACAACAGAATCGTCAATTTGAAATATCATACCATCAACAAAAAAAAAACCTGAGAAGGCTAATCTCATTTCTGCTTCTTCATCCCAGTGATGTTAACTATGGATCTATTTTCAACTAACACTACTAAGCATTCTAATTCAACCTAACCCTGATTTCATCAGAAAATAAATTCCCTTCCTCTATTGACCTTTGACCTTGTAATCGAAATTTCTCAGTTCCTGATAACAATCAAACTAGAATCGAAGCAGAATCGGGCAGCGAAACAGTAGAGACTAAGCAAAATACAATGGGTTTAGCTAAACAGTGGTGAAAAAAGAGAGAGGAAAAAGTAAAATTTGCAGAGAGGAGAAGAAGAGAGAGAATAAAGAGGGGACCTTAATGTAATAAGCTTTCTTGATCTCGGCTTCGGTGGCGGTGGGCTTTACTCCTAGGATGTCGTAATATTCCGTCTCCTTCACCATCGTCTCCGATCGGTCAGTCTAAGAGGGGGACGAACCAAAAACACTAGGGGGAAATATAATACAGAAAAATTAAAAAGGAAGCAGAAGAAGAAAGATAAAGAGGAAATAATATTGGGAAATAAAGATTCCCTCTACGTACCACGCGGGACGCGGTGTTGTCTATTTCAGAGACCAAAAAAAAAAAAATTAAATCAAAAAGTCTAATTTCCAGACCGAAATAAACTATTCGACAAAATAAAAGGAAGAAGACCGGGAAAGTCTTTGCTAAAAGTACTCTGACACTTGGCGTTGACTAGTCATTGAAGCTTCCCGCTTATTACCGTTGTTCTTCTTTTGCTTGGAGGTGGAAGTTACTGAGTTAAAATATCATTTTGTATTTTTTTTCTTTTTGTATGGCATAAATTTAAAATGATACTTGACTAACAGGGAAAATATTTCACCGGTTACACTGGGAAACTGCATTACAACCACAATCAGATATAAGTACTTTGAAATTCATCTAGCCGTTATCTTAACCGATCTCTCTTAAACTTTGAAAGGTATTTTCGTCTCTTCACCTCAATCTCTTCTTCTTTCTCACGCTGTCACGCTCTCCTTGTTCTTTTTTCCTCCCAAACTCTCCATATTTCACAAGTGGAAGGCGACTCAAAATTGGTAATAGATGTTGTTAATAGAAGGATTTGCACCCTTTTGGAGATTGCTTAAGATCATTCAAGATATCAAGAATATTACATCCTTCTCTTCCATTTCTTTCACCCATGTTTATAGAGAAGCCAATTTTGTGGCGGATTCCATTGCTCATGAGGGACACCAAATCCCGGATAGTCACAAAATTTATTAAAATATTTTTACAGTGGATAAAAGGTAAATTAGGACATTCCCTTACGGTGTGTTTGGATGTTGGTGAATTCCAAGTAATTTAATCAAAAATAAGAAATTCTCAATTTCCCCTGTTTGTTCATGTTTGCTAATTCCACAGGAAAATAATCGTGGAATTTGAGAGCTTAAATTCCCGACTTGAATTTCTCACAAAATAGACGTCATTTGTCAATTCCTTTAATTGGGGTTAGTCTAAATACAAATTCTTATCATTTTAAAACTCTACATTATGAAATTCAAATAATGCAATTAATAAAATTTAAATTTATAAAATTATAATTACTATGATTTTAAAAAATTTATAAAATTTAAAATTAATACATCCAAACAAACATAACAAATAGAACGTTAAAGAAAACAGAGATAATATAAAAGTTGCAGTGTAGTGGTGAGAGTAGAAAAAGAAAGAATGTCGAACGCCGTAGCGAATGGGCTGGCTGGCGCCGGAGGTGGTATCATTGCCCAGATTATCACTTATCCTCTCCAAACTGTAACCTAACTCTCTCTCTCTCTCTCTCTCTCTCTCTCTCTCTCTCGCTCAAAATCCATGACCGTCTCTCGGTGGTCAACTGCAGGTCAACACGCGCCAGCAAACCGAGAGAGTCGCCAAGCAATCCTTAGATACTTCCAAACGCCTCGGCACTCTTCTCCAAATCCTCCAGGTACTACTACTACTGTTCCTTTTAATTTCATTTCAATTTCGTTTTCTTCAACCTTAATTGGTTTTGTGCTCTAATGGCGGTGCCAGGTCATCAGAACCGACGGTTGGGGAGGACTCTACAGCGGCCTCAAGCCGTCTCTGCTCGGCACTGCTGCTTCACAGGTTCTGCTGTTTTATATTTTGATGTTTGTTCCTGCTTCTATATTTTTGTCTCACAGTAGAATCGGTTCTCCAATTGTGTAGTCTAAGATGTTTTTCGGTTGCTCGTAATCGGCATGATTTGTTAGAGTAATGGAATCAGCTATGTGCAGCATTCTCTTTGTTCTTGCTGTTTTTCGTCTTTTCCAATTGTTAGAAGACATTATAAAGTATATTGATTCTCAATGGTTCGAGTTTATATATGTACAAACAGCTAACAGCTCATATAAGTGAAAGCTGTACTATTTTACCAGAGATGAAGGAAGAAACAGATAAGAGGAAGAGAGAAAATGTTGGGTCACAATCTTTTTTACTGATATGAAATGAATATTACATTGTAAAATGCTTTTATACAATTCTAGAATAACAACAACCTATTACCACTTATAATAAGTACTGGAAATAGATTTCGAATATGGATATCTTTAAGTTGGATTTCGTGAATTCTTTTTTACAGAAGTTAGGATATGTTTACTCACTGTAATGCTTGCCACAAAGTTATGCGGAAGTGAGTATTGTTTTATGTGTTTAAAGCTCTCTTTTTCTTGATGGCAGGGCATTTATTACTATTTTTATCAAGTGTTTAAAAACAAGGCTGAGGCTATAGCTGCTGCCCGTAAACTCAAAGGACGTGGGGATGGGACTATTGGGATGTTTTCTTGGCTCAGTGTGGCAGCCTTGGCTGGGTACAGTTAAATCATTTCCATTAGATTAAGCTGGTTTTTATTTTATTTTATTTTTTTCATTCCTTAATAAACATACATCCTGAGGGAGTTTGAAAGCATGGGAGAGATGTGGTGGACCCATTTTTTATCACTACGTCTAGGTCATTGAACTGGCATTTAGCTATTTTCAGTGATAACCTAATGACTTGGTCTTCTGATTAAGCGTTTGTACTGATGTATTACCTTGCAGTTCCTTGAACGTACTGCTGACAATTCCTATATGGGTTCTGGTGACTCGTATGCAGGTGCATTTGCATTTTCAGTACACATAAACTATTTTGCTAACAACCTCGGTTACAGTCTGCAAATGTTCTTGTCACCAGTCCTTTTTCTGTTTCGTTCTCTGCATACTTCAGTTTTGTGGAATTAATATATAACAGCATTTCAAAGAGCATAGTAGAAGGCAAATCTAGCTCACTTCACTTAGAAGACATTCTTAGAATATAGTGGCTTTTTAATCTTTTTTGTAATGAATGACTTCATGATCTTTAGATGCTTTTCTTGTTTATTAGGGATTGCATTACCAGTGCAAGTAACTTGATATGGTATCAAAGCCTACAAAAATTTACTCTGTCTCTTTTTCTCTTAAAGACACATACTCAAGCCGAGAGAAAAATCATGGAGGAAAGAAAGGATGCTCTGTTGAGGGAAGCTTCTGAAAACGGTTTGACAGGTTCCGAATTACAACACAAATTGGATGAACTTGATTCAATAAAACCTCGTCCTTATGGAACTTTGCAAGCAGTAAGCAACATTTTTTCTTTTGTGTATTTTTGTGAACAGTGATACATTTATTTTAGCATTCAGTCAACATTGTTTGCTTTGGGATCCTGAAATAGATGCGTTAAACCCTGAATCCATAAACGTTATAGGTGTGGATTCTTCTAGTGACACATGCTTTTATATATGCAGTAATCACATATGCTAAAATTGAAAATCTGCAATATGAAACTTAATAAACTAGTGGGAAATCGTGCTCATACAGTTCAGCAGAGCACATACACATATTTGTATTTATAGCGTAGTCTGATCTAACCCTTGTCAATCAGTACACAACCATTCTTTAGGACCATCTGACTAAATAGCCTAACAACCCATGGGGACACGATGGCTGAGGATGTTGCGTCATACTGTTATTAACACTTGTGTAATAAATTTAACTGTGAGAGAAAGGGAGATAAGTGAGAGCAGAGAGCCATTGAACATAATCCAGAAACAGTTTAAGTAGAGTAGAACACTAATCATAATTAGAAACTATTGCCTAAACAAAACAAGACATCTGTTAATTTGAATTGATTTACAATCTCATGAATAGTGGCATGTATTATCTTGTGGGAACCAAAGTCTATTCATTTGCAAAAGCTTTGTTGTCGCACCATACATAATGCCTGCCTTTCTCGTTTTGTGAAGACACATTATCTGTGTAAAGGGACCACATTGTCATATATCTATGCCCAAGTTATTTTCAGTGGAGAAACGATTCAGCAGTTTTTTAACCATTCAGCATCGGAAAATATTAGTTTTGTTCACAAATGAGATAATATCACTTATATACTAAAGTGGGGAATGTTTGGAGTGTGATGATTATATTAGAAGGAATTCAATCATTCAAGAAATATAGATATAGGCACGTTAGCATATTTATATACATATTTATTTTTCTATCGGTGTTTTGAAGTTCTTTATCGTGTGATTTGTGTCTTAAGAAACATAACAAGCTGGAAACAGATACCACCCATGCTCCAGCTTCAGAGGAGTTTTGGATAATTCTATCATGCTTACGGTTTTGAATGAGAACATTTAATTTCATAATCTGTTGAAGGCTGTTAGTTTAGGTTTCTATCACAAATAGAATTGGGTTATTGGCCTTCAAAGGAATTCAAATGATGAAGAGGTGAGGGAGTTATCCTCTTTGTTGATTGCGTTAGAAAGTGTAAAATTGGTGGCTTCCAAACTGGACGAAAGGAGATGGGAAGGTGGAGTCTTCTAAAATCCTCTTGCAAATCCTTGTTTAGATTTCTAGTTGACGCTAATTCATATCCAATCTATCCTCCCACAAGTTTTTCTATGAATTGAGGTGGTTTGTGGCACATGGGAGGGTGAAACTTGTGATGCTCCAAGCTGCTGTTGTCTTATGTGCATTCCACAGGGCGAGAGCGTAGATCATGTACTTTGTGAAATTGTACTGGAAAAAGCTATTTAGGGAGGTCGGGCTGATTTGGGCAAGATCAGCAGGGAGGGTTGATCCACTGTATATGTAAAACCTTATGCTTTTAAAAAAGGCAAGGAGGCCAAAGTTTTTAGGTTGCAGTTAGTGTGATTAAGTTACTATGGATGGAATGAAATGAAAGGGTCTGTGGAGTGTGTAGTGGTGCAGAGTTGGAAGATTTTTGGGAGAGGATTAATTTTAGCCATCATAAGGGCATCTGTTTCTGGGAGTAAAAGATTATACTCTGTCTAGGCTGGTTTGTTAGACTTGAATGTGTGTGGCAATTTAAGCTTCTCTGTCTAGGATGGTTTGTTGAAGTTTGTTTTCATGTCTGTTTCTTTAACTGCCCTCACATGTTTCATCTCTGTTGACTCCTTCACCATGTTTTAATTTTATTGTTTGATTTAAATAATAAAAGCTGCTACATAAAAAAAAGTTTCACAATTTGAGGTTTCTTGGTCTCATTCCTTCTAGGCTATGGTTGTGCATTTCTTTCTCTCCTGGTTTAGAAAAAAAACCATATATATGGTCCCACACAGTTTCCTTCAGTTGGTCATAGTATAGACTTTCAGAGCATTCAGATTTCACCATTTGGATTGCTGAATTAGCTTTATACTTTATACTTTTTAAAGAAATGCTTGTTATCAATATTTAAGTTTTGAAAATAGTTGCAAACATGTCATCATATTTCAGATTGGTCCGCTGCTATTTTTTCGTGTTTTGCTTGGCATAAACTGTATGTTGCTCTATTTTAATGTACTAAGCATAGACCTTTAGCATGAAAGCGTGTGCCGGTTCCTTCATTAGTACTGTTTCTGCTGTGCAACTGAAGACTAGTTTCAAATTTTTCTGCTGTCTGAGTTTTGGCTTGACTCCAATTAACTAAGGAAATGTGCCAACTTGACCTCAACGATACGTAATGCAAAAGATAAATGGTTAAGTTAGTGGTATATAATCAGTTAATCACCAGGAACACAATTATCAGTGACATCTATATCATTTTTTATTTTCTCTTTGTCTGTTTTGCTTCTCATACACTCTCTGTACACATTTATAGGTACACGAGGTTTATACTGAAGCCGGAATTACTGGATTTTGGAAAGGCATTGTTCCAACACTTATTATGGTTAGATTTTTTTTGAGAGTCTAATAGATTATTGATGCACAATGACTTATTTCTAGAGTGATGAATGTTTCTGTTGGTAGGTTTGCAACCCATCAATACAGTTCATGATTTATGAAGGCTCGTTAAAGCGTCTTAGAGCAAAACGTGCTGCCAGCAAGCAGGGAAAGAAAAATATAACTGCTTTAGAGGTATAAGACATATCAAAATGATGGCTTTAAAAGTCCGTCTAGGTTTTCTTCATTGTCTCTTAACCCCTTTTAATCTGGCACCAGGACTCCATATGATTGGTGTCATTATCGGGAATACAGTAATCTGACTGACTTAATTGGAGTTGCTTAGTCTCTCTCTCTCTCTCTCTCTCTCTCTCTCTTATATATATATATATATATATATATGGATGTATCTCTCATTTACATTAAATTGTTTTGTGGATAGGTTTTCTTGTTAGGGGCCTTGGCAAAACTAGGAGCAACTGTCACAACATATCCATTGTTAGTTGTCAAGGTAAACTTTACTCCTTGTGTAATTTGCACCCTTTGAAGGATGTTAAAAAGAAATTAGTTGAATGTTACTGCTCAATCCCACTTCATCTAAGAAAGTTTAATTATAATTACTTTAAGACTAGGCCAGGGGAATCGTGTTTCTGCTTATCTGTCGCACGACCAAGTCTGTCTTTGGCCATATCTCAAAAACTGTTTATCCTAGTCTCAGGAGTCTGATTTTGCACTTTTTAGTATTATATGAAGCTGCTTCTTGATAAGTTTCTTATAAGCTCTTGTCCCATGAGCCAATGCAGTCAAGAAATTTATTAAGAAGAGGCTTCATAGTTACTAACAAGTAACAAATCTGTCTTTGGCTATATCTAAAAAATTGTTTATCTGGAGTCTGAATTTGCACTTTTTAGAAATCTATGAAGCTCTTCTTGATAAGTTTCTAATAAGCTCTTGTCCTATGAGCCTATGCAGTCAAGATTGCAAGCTAAGCAGGAGATTGGTGGGAATGTTTCACTAAGATACTCAGGTTTGCATTTCATAGTTTATAGTCACATCAATCTTGTTTGAAGATTATGATTATAGCTCTCATCACCACACCATTATTATCTTCCTTTCTTTGTTGACTTCATGTCTTTATATATCTCATCTGCATGTTAGTTCAGTGTAGATGAACAGTAATCAACCTTTTGAATTCCTGTCTTTATATATCTCATCTGCGTATTTAGCTTAGTGGAGATGAAAAGTAATATACCTTTTTAATTCATGTCTTTATATACCTCATCTGCATATTTAGTTCAGTGGAGATGAAAGTAATCAAGCTTTTGCACTCCTGTCTTTATATATCTCATCTGGGTATTCAGCTTAGTGGAGACAAAAAGTAATCAACCTTTTGAATTCCTGTCTGTATATATCTCATCTTCATACTTCGCATGTTTGGGATCCATCATTTTTGTAATTCAGATTGTTATATGGTATACTTGAAACGCAGGTACTTTTGATGCCATATTGAAGATGATCCAGTACGAAGGATTGCCTAGCTTTTACAAAGGGATGAGCACAAAGATAGTACAGAGTGTTTTTGCAGCTTCTGTACTTTTTATGGTCAAGGAGGAATTTGTCAAGGCTTACATGTTGCTGGAAGATAAATGCAACAAAGTTCTGTTTAGTTCAGCAAAATGATTGCTTCACAATGTAAGATGAAAACTGTCCTTAATTAAAATGTACAATATTTATAATTTGGCCTTGCAGCCAAGTAACCAGCTTAGTTACTTTCGAAGATGCATATATGTACACAGACAGGCGCGCGCACACACACACATTTTCAGTATAAACATTCTAGGACATAACATGGGTCAAAGATTCATAAATGATGTTCATTCCATCTGATTTTAAACATTGAAAAGTGAATCATGTGATATTCAATTTCACGAACCATCAAATTATATCAATTTGAGTCTTATATTTCCTTGGTCCTTGTTATTTTTTGTGTGTGACTAAAGTTGCATTTATTATCTTCTTAGTTTTAGTCATTGTCATCCCTCTGGTTTTACTTTACTGAGGAACTACTAAATTTCTACTTATGATTATGGACTTTGTATTCCATCTCAAGTAGACTGGGAGGAAGTTATGGATTTCACTTCCAGCATCTAGAGAAAAATATTCTTACAGTAATATTATAATTATAATTATTTCATTCCACTTTCTATTACAATTGTTAGTGTTTCCTAAGCGGTGTTTGGATCTAGAACCTTTTTTTTCTTGAATTTATTTAAGAGGTTGCCTGAAACCGATGAGCCATGGAACTGTGTTATGAAACAAAAGTGAGACTTGAATTGTTTGGATCCCCCATAACCGTGATTTAATAAATCAGAAAGAGGCATCTACCTCTGTTCTTCCCTGATCATATAGATTAGGAACTTTTTAGGGAGTGAAAATCTTGGAGTTGATTTCTTACCAATTTATAGATGATAGTTTGTTATGACAAATTGGTTATGTTATTAATGAGGTGCTTGATGGAGATAAAAATAAGCATATTTCCAATCACTTTTTTTTTTTCCTGAAATATAATTGAATTGAACATCATAGTCTATACAAGTATATAGTACACTGAATTTGGCAGGTTTTGATTCCATAATTGAAATATGACGAGCTACTATAAAAATTATGCTGGGAAAATGTACTGAACCATACTTGTGAAAATGTATGTTGAACTTGACATTTATGCAAATAACAAGCATTCATGATAGAGATTCATGAAAGTTGTTCTCTATATAAACTATATATAGAGATTATTGAAATTTTATGCACTACTTATATGCTATGTTGAACCATAGCCTTTGAAGAACACTAAGAAATCACAAGCATTTCCATCTTTTATATGTTATGAAATGAGGACCGGTTGAGTTGTAGTACTGCTTTGCAACCTCTCACCAGCAGACGTGATAAATGCATGATTGATGATCATGCTATGTGACTTTTGGTTTTTGACTTCTGCCAACAGGACATATCCTTGCAACTCCAGCTGCAGTATAGGTCTCTACAAAATGATATCAGCCTTTTTCAGTATCTATACTGTTGAAAATAAAGTATAATAACTAGTGCTTTTATTTAGTATTGATTCTATGCCCCTGTGATTGCTCAGGAGAGAAAAATGTCGTTTTAGAGTTTTTTTTTTCATCACAGTAAGTGACATGTTTCTTTAGAGAAAAGACTGGGGGTGGGGGGTTTGCTGAGAAAATTAGGAGGTTTTAGTAGAGATCCCTTTTAGTTACTGTGTTTTAATTTACTACTTACGTGCTTCTTGGATCATGAAGTTCTTTAATCTTGAAGTATGCTTTTGGGAGCTTTGGGGATTTTTCACTTCTCTTTTGTTTTGTCTTTGCATTGTCAAACAATATATCTCGACTGTATGGCTCAATGCTTCCATCACTTCTTTGAGCAGAGGATACAGACAGCCGCTTCTTCTGGGGCCTTGGTGTTTTCACTGTACAAGTTGTGTCCATCAGAGAACTCAAAGAATCTGTTATCGAATCAATAGATGCATCTTCTTGGTTGTCTTGTCGTAAAACATCATTGAAGGGTATTATCTCCTGTGATTGAGCAATTGTTTCCTTCTTTATACTTGTACTGTATTTATCTTGTCTTTTAGCTATCAGTTTGCAGCCATCAGCTTCATTGGCCTTAACTTGCTCTCTGTTTAAGGAGATGGTTTTCATCCTAACACTGTGGTGCATTGCAGCTCCAAGATTTGCTTGATAAACAGGTTCAGGAACAAATGTTGTTCCATGTTTAACATGACTGCTCTCTACTAGCCTTGTCTGATAACTGGAGACTGAGTTTTCTTCTAAGATTTTCATGTCGACAGGCTCTAGGCTCATATTTAGAATAATCGGGCATCCTATAGCATACGCTAGAGTCTCTGATAGGTGTTCTTCAGATATCTGAGCAATCTGCTTGTCTTCAGGTCTTTTAAAGATCAAATGCAAAATTGCATTGCCTGTTGAAGTTAAATAGCCAAGGAATTGTTTAAATTTCAAGCTGGTATTATTTATATGCTAGAGTGTAGTAAAAGTGCTTTACCACTAGTTATAGTTAACGATGCAAGCTTCACTTTGTGGCGCAAAAAGTCTTTCAAATATGAACTTTGCATCCTGCCCAACATGTTTAGCCAAATTTCTTCCATTTCACTGATGCAAGTAAAGTGGGTCTCTCCATCAATTGCCTTGTCTCTGCAATTTATCTGTTTCGGAATGCTCTTGATGGTAGACTTTTGTTCAGTGTTGTCCATCTCTTGTTGCTCAGCAGTGTTGCCAATGGCACTGTGGTTCACCGAGTATTTGCTGTGGGTTAGGCTATGGAACTGCACTTCTGCATTGGACTTGTAATCTGCTACTGCAGAAAAAACTGGTATAAGTTGTGCCAACTTCAGCTCAATTAATAAAGCTGATTTTTGTTCACAGATAGAATTTACATGTCTGAGGATGCACATAAATGTACCTGGGAATAGGACAGGTCCAGTAGATCTTTTGCTGGAAGCATCTCTAGAAGCAATTTGTAAAAGAGCACTATATATTTGCCAGGTTTGGTCAGTTGAGGACCTGGGTTGCTTCTCTACTGCAGCTAATATTTGTAAGGCACCACATAGTCCCACTGATTGAGTATTTTCTGCAAAATTAATTACATGAGTCCAATGTTGTAAAAATGTTCTCTAATATAGGTGTACAAATTGATTTATGTATAATTGTAATGAAAATTATTGAATGCAGCTTTTATGTGACTCCCTGAAGAAGTTTACCTGTTGACAAGTGACTAGAAGAAGAGGATTCAGGAACAGCATCTGCCACACTGAAAAGCATGGTGGTGATGTGAGAAACCAATTGGGATACAAACATTTGTGGTTCAACACCAGTTCCAATCAGCTGCCTTGCACATCTCAGGGTTTGCATAGTGTCTCCGGAAAGTGCCATTGTGAGCAGTTCAGTGAGCTTATCTTGTGGAACAAGACCTACCTTCAAATAGAACAGAATTTACGGTTAAAGTAATTTCATACCAGGAGCTTTGGAGCAAGTCAGTTGATCCCATTAGTACATTAAACCCCAAGAGAAAGTAGAAATTTCAAAGAAAGGACCACCTACAAGCTGTTGTGCCATGGAACTTGTTATCTTTGGCCCCAGTAATATCAACTGGTCTAATATGTTTTCAGCTTCTCGCAAAGATCCTTGTGCTTTGGTTGCAACCAATTTCATTGCTTCTTTCTCAATCCTTATTCCCTCCTGGGCTGCAATTCTAGTCAACTTGAGCATGATATCGGTATCTCTGAGTTTGGGAAAGAAGAACTTCTGACATCTTGATGATAAGGTTCTAGGGACCATGTCTGCATTTGTAGTAATAAGGATGAATACCACACCAGCATTGTAAGCTCCACTTGCTATCCCTGAAAGTTCGTCCCACGCTTCTGCACTAATTGATTCGCACTCTTCAAGGACAAATACCTTGAATCCTGGTGTTGCTTGCAAAGATAACATACTTCGGAGGAGTTTCCTGATCCTTTTGAATCCAGCAACTGTGTTTTCGGAACACAATTCCATAATAGAAAGGCTTCTGTTGCATCCTTGGCATTTCCAGCACGGTTTGATATTCGAACTGGATTCACAGTTCAGTGCCAAGGCTAAAATTCTAGCAGTAGATGTTTTTCCAGAGCCTCTTGCACCATAGAAAAGATAAAGTGGTGCGATCTTTTTCTGCTGAATTGCATTGGTTATGGTCTTAACAACCATTTCATGGCCTGCAATGTCCTTGAGAAGCCTTGGTCGGTACTTGTTGCTGAGATTTTGGTTCAAGTAGCAATTATCTGTAGTGAGGCTCCAGTGAGTTCTGCTATTCAATGCAACAGAATTTACGCCCAAGTGAAATACTTTGTCCTGGCTGGTATGATCAGTTTCTTCACTTGACCTGTCTTTACATTTTCCCCTCAGAGAGTTGTTTTTCTTTGTTCCATCATTCAACTTTTTGAATAAACTGATTACCTTTATCCGTCTTGCGGCTCTGTGCATTTTGGATGACCGCCAAGATACAATCCCCTCTTTGTGTTGAAATTCCACCTTCATTCTTGAAGTCTGCTGATTTGGGGATGATGAAGCAAGAAATGAATGCTTCAGATGCCCCAAATGCTGCTGGGTTGGAGCTATTGAACTCGTTGGAGTAGGATTATATGCGAGCTTGCTACTCAATGACAGAGATTCCATCTGGCAGAATTGGTTTGCAGATAGTAAATGAGCTTGATGTGGGTCGTTCAAGTGTCCTACTATGGAGCTTGAGCTTGAACATCTCATCTCAGCATTTTTGTCTTGCTTTCTCAGTACTTGCATGGCTTCAGTAGCCATTTACTTGTAGCTTTTCTGTATTGGCTCGTATTTGATGAGCAAACACAAGCTGATCGTTTGAGGGTTATCAAGTGGAGACTGGAGAGTAACAAGTGAAGGTATTGGCCGGCCAATCGTAGTGGTTGGTGAGAGTAGACCTTCGGTGATTTTCAGTTAAGGGCGGCTCTCCTAATCCTCCCAGTCCTACGTAAGTTGATGTGTCAGTGTCTCCTAATTCTTATATAGAATTTATATGCAATTATGCATAAGCACAGTCCACTTGGAGAATGTTTTGGCACCGTCCCTCGTGTCCAAATAGTCGAATAATGTAGAGTTACATATTAAGATGCCTGAAGAATTCGATCATATTTTGTGATTGTTTCACTCTAGCCTTCCGATGCATACATTTTTTCTGATTATTCGACTCTTATTCATTTCCAATCACAAAAGCATTAGTGAAACATTAATATGATATTGGATTTAGTACATGAGGAGGGGTTTAAAGTTAAAATATCAAAACTTCACTTTAAGTGTGCAATCACATATGCTCCCATGAAGGTTCGCAATGGTGGTTGACGAATAATATTGGTGTTGCGTGACCAAAAATCTGTAAAAAATTAGGATTGATAGACATCGGTGTGAGGAACCGAGTCCTCCCATGCTGGACAAAGCCAGTATAATCCATAAAGGAAGGTTAATGTTCTCATGTAAGCACTGCACTGTTGGTGCAACAATAACCCACTTGTTCAGCCTTACCAAATCAGTGACAATCATATCCGAACCATCGTTGCACTGTCTCACCGGTTTGATCAATATGCCATGTCAGAGTAATTTTAATATACATGAATCAGATCATGACCGCAAGGTAGAAAATATTCATATACGTTTCTCAAATCAAACTGACGATTAGGTACGTATAGACCTAAATACATGGCTACTTGTGAACATTCAAATCCATAATTCAGTTAAAATTTGGGTAACAAGTCCTTCAAGCTTACAAGAAATTAGGGATGGGCAATTCACACCGAATATGCGGTTACCAACTTGAACCGCAATGAACGAAAATGGTGTCATTTTATGGTAACACCACACCGAACCACATAAAAACGGTTCGGTTGCGGTTCCGAGTTATAAACCACCTGATTTAAATCAAACCACACCGAATTACATTTTTCTTCGAACCGTGAGTCGAACTCACAACCTCCCGCTTATTAAAATGATGACTTCTTCCCTTCTTTGATATTATATCACTGCTTTTGAGTTCAATATTTACTTTTGGTTGATTTCATTGGAGAAATTTATAAAAATAACCTCTTTTCAACCATCAAATTGATAATTGACCTCTTTTTATAAAATTTTGAAATCTAACCTTTTTAGAGTGTGAAAAGACTTGGTTGTCCAAACTACAATTTTTTTTTGGGAGATTTTCATATACATCCAATTTTGAAGAGTGGTTTTAAATAAAACCCACCTAATATTTCTTTCTGATAGACATCTAAAATGTATCAATTCTGATACATATTATGTCCTATTTTTTCTAAATTTTACACAATTGTCACCATTCAACTATAACATATAAACATAATAAATAAGCTTAATTGATGTTGTTTTAAATACCTTGATTATGAGTTTTTCTTCTAACACTAACATATTTCAATCAATTTGCAAGAATCATGCAGTTTTCTTTATTTTTATGAAAAAATCTAGGTGAAATAAATACATTCTATGATCTATACATCAGGTAAGATATCTGATTATTAAAGTAAAAGGAATAAATTTTATAATGTTACCGTAAGCCCTAAACCCTATACCCTAAACCATATTCCTTAACCCTATACCTTAAACCCAATTTTGAGTTTCTTCTTTGTAGGTATATTATCATATCATGTCCTACTTAATAAGTACATTAGAAATGTAAATGTTCTCTCGATCAGATGAGAAATGATATAATAATATACCTAAAAAGAAGAAAATTAATCAAAGAACAAGAACGTGTACCTTACAATTAGACATTTTTCGACTATGTAGAAAGACACCAAATGTGAGCTTAAGAATAAAAAGAATCATTCTATTACAAATGACATACTTCTATATATAACATATATATATACACTCAAGTTAGTAACAACAAGGTAAGAAATTAAAGAGTGTAATTGATTATGATAAAGTTAAATCCAGCTAAATTTTAGCTCAGTATTTGAGTTTCAAATTGATGCTAAAATTGAGAAAGATACAAAATTTAGTTTTATATCGCCTGAAGGGCAAATCAGAGAAACTAAAAAATAAAGAAAATTATTAATTATAAACATATTCTCTATATAGTAAGTTTGCTTACGTGGAGTGGGTGTAAAATGAAAGAAAAATATGTATGAGTTTATCTTAAAAGAGATATAGTATTTTGGGTTTTTATCTAATTTTTTTTTTTCTTCTGTGTTTAAAACAGAGAATACGTATTTCTTAAATTTTTTGTTTCTTGTGTACAAGGCATGAAATCAGAAGTAAAATGGATAGTAGGTTGTTGATCGA
This sequence comes from Fragaria iinumae, assembly GCA_009720345.1. Lineage (NCBI taxonomy): Eukaryota > Viridiplantae > Streptophyta > Magnoliopsida > Rosales > Rosaceae > Fragaria > Fragaria iinumae. The sequence continues at coordinate 19,326,092 of CM019121.1, forward strand.
TGATGGTATCAGTGTATCACAGCCAATGCATTAAAGCTTAAAAGAAATGGCCATGGCTCAGTGGAGTACCAATGAAGAAGGATCTTCTGGAAGGAATTTGGAACATATATGTACGTATTGAACATAATGATTCATTGATGGTTTGTGTGTTTTAGGAACCGTATTGGACCGTGTCGGTAAGATGGGTCATTCTTTGCTCCCCTACCACCAACTGAGAGCGCACCAACTTAGAGATAACACTCATCTTTCATGCTTATGGTGTTGAGCTTAAATGTTGGTTGCTCTCTTGTAGTGTTTAAGACCAAAATTTAGAAACTAAGATGACAATGATAAGATGTCTTTGAGGATGTTTTGATACGCCACAGATGATGTATAGATTCATTAAAATACTATAAACCAATGGTCTCGAATCACCTTCCACTTTTAGATAATAATAGCATATAATAATTAAAGCAACACGAAGACTTGTGCACGAATGCACTCACGATTAATGCTTATGACATTAACACATCATTGAAATCTAAATTATTTGAAGCTGCCAAGATTAAGTTGTCTTTGATCATCTCTAAACCAAACAGGATATACTAGCGTCCGGACTAGTATGTACGCGTGCGTCCGGACTAGTATGTACGCGTGCGTCCGGACTTTCTCTTATTTACATACTTTTGTCAATGTAAATCGTGATCTTAACCGTTTAAAAGTTGAATTAATCAATAAACACCTATGCAAAAAAAATCAATGTAAACAAAATTCGTTTGCTAAGCCGATTGCATTAAACAAATAAACGGGTGATCATGATATTGTTAACTTTCATCACAACTGTTAATTTATTTAATGCAATCGGCTGAGCAAACGAATTTTGTTTACATTGATTTTTTTTGTATAGGTGTTTATTAGTTAATTCAACTTTTAATTAAGATCACGATTTATATCGACAAAAGTATATAAATATGAAATGTTTTCCAAACCAAAGTCTCTTTTGTTTTGTTTGGCAGCAGTCTTTTCCTAGTTCCCATATCACACCAAACAGTGGAAAAATAAAACTCGACAGACCCATAAATCCTATCCAATTATCACCGGAAACGAACCAAACAGACTTGAATGAACGACAACGATACAATCGACGCGCCTCGCCCATTGTGTGGTGGATCGCTCAACTTCAACTTACAGGCTTACAGCGGTGTAGAGTAGCACGCCACGCCTTCACCACCAGAGAAATGTGGCTCCTATTTTTACCCGCCTAATTCAAAACCCGACCCGACACGTCATCCACCCAGAAATACCTCCCAGGCTCTCCCATTTATTTCAAAGTTAGTTGCAGCAAAGCCAATTTGACCCCTCTCCCAATCTCTCTCTAGCAAAGAAGAAAGTTCTTGCATTCTAGAGCCATGGGAGGCGTCGCCGTGGCCGTTATCCAGCCGTTCACGCTGTGCCGGCCGCGCGGTTGGGCTCCGGCTCCGACGAGGCTAAAGAGTTGTGGTGGTAAGAGAAAGAGCGGCGTCAGAGTGAGAGTGAAGCCGGCGAGGGCAGCTCTGGTGGAGGCGAGACCGGCGGCCATAAGAGTTAGAGACGACGACGAAGGTAAGTCGGTGAAGGTGCAGATCTATCGAGCCGGCACCGCCGTCGATCGTGCGGAGGATATTCAGGCGGAGGCGAGGGCTTTCGCACGTGCGGCGAATGCCTCCGTTTACACCCCCGAGCTTCTGGTCGACAAGTACGGGTCTAGCCCAGTCAAGGTGACGCCTCACTTTGAACTTAGCTTTGTTTTGTGATTGATTATGAAATTGCGTTTGTTTTTGAAATTTTGTGTGTGCAGGTGATTCGGAGGACGCTGAAGATTTTGACAGCGCTAGGTACGTTTGGGTTGAATTTGTTCGTTGATCAAAGGAAAGGCGTGCTTGATCAGAATAAAAGACGGCGAGCTGTGGAGCTCCGGCAAATTTTCACTCGTTTGGGACCTACTTTTGTCAAATTGGGTCAGGGATTGTCAACAAGGCCTGACGTGTGTCCGTCGGAGTATCTGGAGGAGCTCTCTGAGCTTCAGGTATTCCGATTTAGTTGCTGTTTTGTAATGCACATATTTTTTTGGTTTATGGATGACAATGGAAAACAATTGGCCTTTTTTTGGCTATGTGTATTATGCAGTTCTATGATGTTGTAACAATTTTTACTTGGTTCATAACTGGACAGGATGCTTTGCCGACATTTCCGGATGCAGAAGCATTTGCGTGCATTGAGAGGGAGTTGGGAGTACCACTTGACTCGATTTACTCGACCATATCTCCGTCTCCAATTGCAGCAGCTAGTTTAGGTCAAGTCTACAAAGCTAAACTGAAGTCAACTGGGCAGGATGTTGCTGTTAAGGTGCAGCGCCCTGGCATTGAAGAGGCTATAGGGCTAGACTTCTTTCTCATACGGAATTTAGGATTTTTCATAAACAAATATGTTGACATCGTAACCACGGATGTTGTGGCCCTTATTGACGAATTTGCACGCAGAGTTTATCAAGAGCTCAACTATGTGCAGGTAAATTAGTGTTCTTATCCACATTAATGACAAATTTCTGGCATGCTCCATCATCACTAGTCATTTTCTAGCTCTTGATAAGACAAAATTTTGCAACTACAGCTTTCTGTTTTTAAAAACATGCTATCACAATAAGGTGTATAATTTTGTCCACTGTGCTAATAAAAATGAAAAGTGCTAAACATAGAAGCTGCAACTTCATAATTTGTATAAGAGTCTTTTGGGTTTGAATGTTAATTTTTACAGGTGCCTGCAGGAGGGACAGAATGCGAGGAGATTTAAGAAATTGTATGCTGACAAGAAAGATGTTCTCGTCCCAGACATTTTCTGGGATTACACCAGTGTCAAAGTGTTGACGATGGAGTGGGTAAATGGAGTCAAATTAAATGAGCAAGCTGCCATTGAGGGTCAAGGGTTAAAAGTATTGGATCTGGTTAACACTGGCATACAATGCAGCCTCAGACAGCTACTTGAGTATGGATATTTTCATGCAGATCCTCATCCTGGGAATCTCTTGGCAACGCCTGAAGGAAAGCTTGCCTTTCTTGATTTTGGAATGATGAGTGAAACACCAGAAGAAGCTAGATTTGCTATCATCGGTCATGTTGTTCACATGGTTAATCGGGATTATGAAGCTATGGCTAATGATTACTATGCTCTAGATTTTTTATCGCCTGATGTAGATGTTTCTCCAATTGTACCAGCACTTCGGAACTTCTTTGATGATGCGCTGAATTCTACTGTTAGTGAACTGAATTTTAAAACACTGGTGGACGGTCTAGGTGCTGTTTTGTATGAATATCCATTTAATGGTGAGTTGATACTACAGTTTTGTTGTGAACTTTACCAACTCTAAATCTGTAATATCTCTGTACAATTAGTCATTCTTACCTGTCTTGAGTTGTTCCGTTCAAAGGGTTAGGTTGTACTTTATCAGTGATTTATTCAGAGTACTCGTCGTCTTTCTTTTTTTCTTTTTCTTTTTTCTTTTTGGTTTTTGCCATTCCCTCCTGATAATGGTGAAGAAAAACAATTGAGTCCTTTAGATTTCTGAATTTTGATGAAATGGTGTTGTCATACAACTTTAATAATGATGTGGTATTCTAAACTATTTTGTGATAGAGTCCAATAATTTGACATTTGATTTGTATCTCTTGCAGTCCCAGCTTATTACGCATTGATACTAAGGTCACTCACAGTACTAGAAGGTCTAGCCCTTTATGCTGATCCTAATTTCAAGGTGCTGGCTGCTTCATACCCGTATTTTGCTAAAAGGCTTCTGACTGATCCAAATCCGTATCTCAGAGATGCTCTTATTGAGTTGCTTTTCCAGGATGGGAAGTTTAGGCATGGACACTGTTTCTCTCTTTCTACTTCTATTGAAATGGTGGTTGTTCTCAGTTGGTTTTTTGAACTACCTGATAATCTTCTTTCTTGTGGTTCACTGCAGGTGGAATCGACTAGAAAGTTTGCTGGTTCAAGGAAGCAAAGATAGAGATTTCTCTGCAAAAGATGCTTTACAGCCTGTTTTGAAGTTATTATTGGGTCCGGATGGTGAAGAACTTCGGACTTTAGTTGTAAAGGAGGCTGTGCGTGTCACTGAAGCCTTTATTTGGGGCACAGCTATTGACACATACAACTCTATGCCCGAATTTATGAAGGGTTTGATTGTTAATGGCAATGCTATTGGACCTCTGGCAATGAGCGTCGCTGAACAAGAAAGCATGATAGCACTCCGAGACCAAGTAATCAGAATTTGGGGACTTCTGAGAACCTCTGAAAGCTTTGACCCTGCCATTTTGCAGCCCATTTTACAGGTAAGAGCATTGTTTGCTTTCTGCATCTTTTCCTATGTTTGTTCTAATTCTGGGTGGAAAAGCTGTTATGTTTTGTTGTCTTGCTTTAGTAGACTAGTGCTTAGTCTGTCATAATTCATGAAGTGCATGAACTGAGGAACTATAACTGTTTTATGCATTACCTTTGGCAAATGTCTTTCTATTACTGGGAGAAGAAGCTGTCGCGTTTTAATCCTGCTATGAGCTCAACCTAATTGCTTATAATTGCATGAAATATTAAATCATGAACATGTTTCAAACAACTTCAGGTGATATATTGTACAATTTTTCTTTCTTGTTTTTCCTACTGTTATTACAGCTGTTTAATCATGTTAACGTCTTTATGCTTACACGTTCTGTGATTGTGAATAGGATGAGAATTTTTGTTTTTTTTTTAATAGTAGGATGAGAAATTCTTAGTATCAGGTCTTGGTGGTCTTGGTGCAAGGTTTGAAGTATCCAATTGTGATAGAAAGAATCCCAGAGTTTAAATTGCCTTGTATCTTTCAAACGAACACAATTATTGGTGTTTATATAATCTCCAAACCTTTTTAGCAACATTGTTTAGGTCATATTATGTGCTTGATAATTGAACATATCCTTCCTGGCACTCTGCCGACAAAGTCATTCTTAGTTTTTATCAGTTATCTGTTTGCACTCTTTTGAATTGATTGAACATCGGACTTTGTTGTTGAACTAGCTAAAAAACTCGACTTCTTTTTAATCATTTATTAAGTAAAGTATCATCATATATCACCAGGTCCTTCAACAACCTGAAGCGCGCAGCCTTGGGGGGAAAGTTGTTGGTGGGATCACACAGCGACTTGCGGCACGGTTGTTGCAACAAGTTCTTCGAGTGCCAACACCAGCTCCTGCTTCGACTTTGTGACCCGTAGAAGACCTTTGGGGACTTGGGTGAAGACCTTTGGGGACTTGGGTAAAGCGAATATTTGTTGTAATGATGCTAAGTTGAAGAAAACCGGGAAAGAGGATGATACTCAAACCTTTTTACCATTTTTTGTCACCATCACTTGGTTTGAAAGGAACGTACATGTGTGCTTGTCTGTGTCAAAACATGCAGGGAACCGACAGTTCAATCTGTAGTATCGTATAGAAGCTTCTCAAACTAATTTTTACAGTGTATATATTACTGTTGTGTCAAAATGTTTTACGCGAGTGACATAACTCCCAGAGGTCCATCAATTCATCTATATATTAGAAAGCATATGAACAATCTATGAACAATCAAGTCACTGACCATATAATTTTTTGAAATGGTTTAACATTTATTCACCTGTATATATTGGAATTTGGAAGTATGATGCTTTTACACCAGTACTGATACACAGCACATATTTAAAAAAAAAAAAACGAGCTGAATTTAGATAAAACAACCTACAAAGGGAATACAGATAGATGGTGCCGCCCCGTTGATGTTTTATTTCCAAGCGTAGGTAGCAGATTAGATTGTGATACTAACTACATGATATTACATGTGTAGAAATATGGCTTCCTAATCTCCTTCAGGTTAGGGAGCTCAGACATTGCATTGTCGATAGCACGTCTAGTCAAGTTTTCACACCCCAACACATCCAAGTACTCAAGTTTTCGACACCCTGCACATATCAAACCAAGCCCTTTAGCCGTTACCTTGGAGAACCTTAGTTCAAGGTACTTCAGATTCGGCATGGATTTCCCAATTGCATCAGCTTCCTCTGATACTCTATCTTCAGACCTATTAGTATAAAAAATATCTAAATACCCATAAGGAACTACCCCAGCTGCTCCAGAATAATCTGGAATAATCAGAAAATTCCGTTTAAGGATTGTTAGATTAGGGCAATTCCTCCCTATCAACAACAGAGACTCGTGAGATATTCCATGGCAGAAGCTGATGTCAAGTTCCATGATCATGGAGCACCGCAGTGCTATGTGAGCCATGGATGCATCAGTCACATTGGAGGAGCACTTGATTGAAAGGACCTCAAGGTTAGGGCACCTTTCAGCGACAAAAGAGAGGGACACATCTGAGCAGTTTCCGGTGCGAATCTCCCTGAGCGACCCCTCGCTCCATTCAGCAACAGACCGGAGAATGGAGTCGACCTTTCTCCCGATCTCGGGCGCCAACCACCGAGTCGCTTCCAGCACTGAGTTAGGCACGAGGACGAAGCCGGAGTTGAGATGCGGGTTCTTGCAGGCGAGCAGCCATGACTTGCAGACGAGCATGGCACGCCATCGGTACTTCAAGGAGAGGCGGGTGATGATGTTGGTGAGGCAATCGTGGGTCAACTCGGCCCAGCCGGACTCGGACTCCGGCGGTGAGTCGTTGGTCTCGTCGTTATTGGTTTGGTCCATATATATATATATATATGGTGCCGACTAGATGGTTTTTTTGTTTTTTTTTTGGTCGAAACTAGATGGTTTTCTTTGACACCCTCCTTTCCTTTCGGTTTGTTCGCCGTATCTCAAAGACTTCCGACTAGATGGTTGATGTTACGTTTGGATAAGATTAGGGTTTAGCAAATGCCCTATATATAATAAGGAAAAAATCAACGAGATTGGCCGGGCGAAGGAAATTGTCCTACACAATGACTCTCTAAGTTTCTGGACTCATTCTAGTAGCGTATCTTGTATGGCTCTTAAGTTTTTATTTTTTGAAAAGAAAAATATATTACAAAGAAGAGCCCCCCTTTTTTTTTTTTTTTTTTATTAGGATGAAAGAAGAGCCTAGACGACCAATACAACAAGAATCTAGAAGAAGAGCCATTTGAGCTTGGGGTAGAACCCTATCAAACCAACACATGAACGAGGAAAGAGAGTGATTGACCGAAACAAGAGCATCCGCTGAAATTTATCTCTCGGAAAAAAAGTGATGTTATCAACAGAGTCAGCAAAAGCTTCAAACAAAAACAATATATTATTAGTGACGGGGAAAGGGGATGATACTTGAACCTTATACCATTTTTTGTCACCATCACTTGGTTTGAAAGAAATATGTACATGTGCTTGTCTGTGTGAAAACATGCAGAGAACCGACAATTCAATCTTTAGGGTAGTATTGAAGCTTCTCAAACTAATTTTTACGGTGTATATATTACTGTTTGCCTCAAAATGATTTACATGACTGATGTAACATCCAGAGGCACATCACTTCATCTATACATTACAAAGCCACTGACCATATAATTAATATATTTTTTTTTTTAACATTGAAAGCATGATGCTTTTACACCAGTTCTGATACAAATTTAGATCAAACAAGCTACAACGGCAATAGATGGTGCAGTCCCGTTGCTGTTTTATTTCCAAGCTTAGGTAGCAGATTAATAATAATTGATACTAACTATATGAAACTCAGGGATATTATATCCATGATATCCAGGGATATCGTCAGGACGCCAAGAAGGGGTATGGGTGTAGAAGCATGGCGTCTTAATCTCCTTCAAGTTGTAGAGCTCAGATGTTGCATTTTCGATCTCACGACTACTAGTTAAGTACACACATCCAGACACATCCAAGTACTCAAGTTTCCGACACCCTGCAGATATCAAACCAAGCCCTGTTGTAGTTACCTTGGAGCACCTTAGTTCAAGGTGCTTCAGATTCGGCATGGATTTCCCAATTGCATCAGCTTCTGAATCTCTATCTTGAGGCCTATTAGTATCTAAATACTCAGAAGGAACTACCCCAGTTTCTATAGAATAATCTAGAAAGTCCACAGCATTCCGTTTAAGGATTGTTAGTGTTGGAATAACTAGATGTATGTATCTCATCTCATTGAAATTAGACCAGTTTCGCTGTTGCTGTCCTAGCATTTAATGCGCATGTTGTCCGGGTGTTTGCTCCAGCTTTCTAGTTGTTCTTCGGCTGGTATCCATGCTGCTTTTTTCTCATGTCAGCTCAGCATGGCTTCTCTGTTGCGTATGGTCTTCATGTCCCAGCATGGCTTCTCTGTTTTTTTGGCTCATGCACGCCTCTCTTCTTTCTGCGTGTTAGGTGTAGATTAGTTTTCTGTCCAATAGTTTAATCCTTAGTTTCCTATTTAATGCTTGTATTAATCTCTTGTTCAAATCTACAAATTATTCATTATCATTTTCTTCATGGTATCAGAGCAGAATCCATAGGGACTGCTTCTGAAGAAACCTTCTTTTTCATTAACCATTCAAAGTGAAGATCATTCGATCACACTTCATGGAGTCCGATACGGATTCAGTTCTCATCCCACCAAACAACAGCACCGCCACCAAAGCAGAAATGCATGATTCCAACCCAAATCAGCGTTTGAGTTCAATGCTATTGAATGAACTCAATTACCTGCCATGGTCAAGAGCAGTTACACTTGCTCTTGGTGGTAGAACCAAACTTAGCTTTATTAATCAAGAAAATGGAAGGCCTGATCCAGCTTCACCCGAATTCAAAACCTGGCTCTCACAAGACCAGCTTGTTATGTCATGGCTCCTCAACTCAATGGAGTCAAAAATGGCTGAAATATTCAGCTACTCATCTTCTGCCTATGATCTATGGAAGACAGTAAAGGAAATGTATGGAGAGTTGAACAATGCAGCAAGAGTCTTTCAGCTAAAGAAAGATCTAGGTGATATTCATCAAGGATCTTTATCATTTGTTCAGTTGCTTGGCATGCTCAAATCCAAATGGAATGAGCTTGACCTATACAGGCCACTCACTGTGGATCCTGCTGTTCTTTTAAAGAGAGCTGAAGAAGACAAGTTGTTTCAGCTTCTTGCTGCCCTTGGTCCTGAGTATGAGGACCTCAAGAGCCACCTTCTGATGTCACAAGAGCTCCCAACCTTGCAAATGGTGTGCAACACCATTCAAAGAGAAGAAGTAAGAAGGAAGGTGATGAGTGCAGACATAGCTGTGGTAAACACAGATGCACAGACAACTGAAGCTAGAGCATTTGCTGCTCATCGTCCCTACAAAGGAAAAAGGCCTGATCTAAAGTGTTCACATTGTGAACAAATTGGGAGAACAAGGGTTGGACATGTGAAAGAAAAATGTTGGATTCTGCATCCTGAACTCAAACCTAAATTCAGTAATGACTTCAAGGGCCACAGGAATCAAGGCAAGATGATGTACACCTCAAAGGCTAACTGGGCACACCTCAGTCCTGATGAACAAAAAGAGTTCACCTCCAACCCTGTCAATCTCATAAATGAGTTTGCCTTATTCATGCAGCAAAGGCAAAGTGATAAGGAAAGGTGCCACAGCTATGCTTGGAAAGTTTGCTGGATTCCTGGCTGAGACTGACATTGCCCCACCTGAAGATATCCCAGGTATGATTAGTGCCATTTCCACTGCATTAGAGCTAAGTAAGAAGCATGATTTTTGGATTATTGATTCCGGTGCCTCAGATCATATGTCCTATGATTCAACTAGTCTTACTCATTTCCAAACTTTCTTAAAACCTTTGTCTGTGTCAGTTGCAAATGGAAGAAAAGTTCCAATACTAGGTGAAGGAAAACAAAAAATTCTTTCAAAAGATATAGACTCAGTAGTAATGTTTGTTCCAGCTTTTCCATTTAAGCTGTTATCAGTTGGAAAACTAACCAAAGTCCTAGATTGTCTTGTCATCTTCTCAAGCTATAGTGTTATGTTTCAGGATCGAGTTACCAAGCAGATCATTGGTGAAGGTTTCTACCTAAATGACTTGTATTATCTCTCAACATCACCAAATCAACCCAAGTGTTTCATGACTAAAACTTTTGATTTCACATCTCAGCAGCTATGGCATAGACGATTAGCTTATCCTTCTTTTCATGTCATGTCCTTTTTATTTCCTGATTTTTGTAAACTAAGTGGTATTTGTGAGACATGTCAAAAATCGAAATCTACTAGATTACCATTTCCTATCTTTAGTTCCAAGGCTTCTTGTGCATTTGAAATTATTCACTCTGATGTTTGGGGTCCTGCAAGGACACAATCAGTTGATGGTTACAAGTATTACATAACCTTCATTGATGATTACTCTAGAACAACATTTATCTATCTCTTGAAAACAAAAAATGAAGTGTTTAAAAGCTTTCAAGATTTTCACAACCTAGTCAAGAACCATTTCTCTTCTAACATAGGTATGCTTAGGTCTGATAATGGCACCGAATATACTTCAAATATCATGCATTCATACTTAAACTCTCATGGCATTATTCACCAAATCAGTTGTGTAGGAACACCACAGCAAAATGGAACCTCAGAAAGAAAAAACAGAGATTTACTTGAAAAAACTAGAGCATTGATGATAGGGGGTAATATCCCAAAGAGGTTCTGGTCTCTTGCTATACAATCTGCTGCCTACATCATCAATAGGCTTCCAAGCAGGGTATTGAGCTTCAAGTCACCGTATGAGATTCTGAAGGGAAAGAAGGCTGACCTAAGACACTTAAAGCTCTTTGGAAGTGTATGCTATGTTCATCTGCAGTCTCAACATAGAGACAAGCTGGATCCCAGGGCAGTCAGATGTGCATTTCTTGGTTACTCTCCAACACAAAAAGGTTACGAATGCTATGATCAGGAAAGAAGAAAGATCATTGTATCAAGAGATGTTAGGTTTGATGAGAACCAACTGTTCTTTAAACCTAGTGATTGTGACTGTCAGGGGGAGTTGTTTGATGATCCAAAACCAAATCCAGTTATTGGTGAAGAAGTTACTATTCTTTTTCCTGATCAACAACAAGAAATTGAAGAACAACTTGTGGAACCAGAACATGAAGATGAAAATTCTGTCCATGAGGAAACTGAAGAAAGGTCTGATGATCATGTTTGACACGACCCACCCCGAATTTCACCCTGAAACCCGGAGTAAGTCGTGCGGGGACCACCTCCAAGGAAAATTTACCGAAGGACTCGGCAAACCTCCCTTGAAAATGGACAACCCTAACTCGAAAATTCCAAAGTTCACTCTTAAATCAACACTTCCAAACATCACATAATTACCTTCAGAAATTCTACACATAAATTACAATAATCCCAAAGTATTCAGAGCTACTAAACACTAGCGGAAGCAAGAAAACACGAGTAAGTTAAACATGTGACCTACTGATGAAAACTGGCGGAAATGCGGGTGACTATGCCTCGTCTCCTACTAGATCCAACCCGAACTCTGCAGACTGGGCAATTTAAAACGAAGGGCCCAGGGGAAAACATTTAATAACGTTAGAGTGAGTGGACAAAAATAAAATAAAATATTTATGTTTCCCCAAATTAATTTCTAAGGAAAAATCGAATGCATGCCGCAAGCGATAAAACTTTTATCTCATAAAATATCGAGTCTCTCAGACTCTATAATATATGTATGTATTTACACTCGTCCATACTCCCTATATAAATTCATGGGTCTATATAGGGCTACTACGCTCGCGTCCAACGCTCACGTCACGCCTTAATGCGGTGCTACACTACGCCATCAAGGTGGACAGACGGGTGTATAAATATGTGTCCATACCCCCTATATGAATTAAACACTCAAATAGGGCTACTACGCTTACGTCCAACGCTCACGTCACACCATAATGCGGCTATATGCTGCGCCATTAAGGTGGACAGACACATATGGCTAGCTAGCATTTTCTATACATACTCTCTCATAAATACATATTTATATCCACCGAAAATCCCATTTTCGGTATCTCTCCAAGAGAAATAAAAACGTCAAAAATTAAAATGACGTCAAAATGATCCACGACATTAATTGTTCATTCATGAACCATAGCATGCATATTATTTAAAACAAAAGTCCACTCACAAATTAGGCCTAAGCCTGATGTCGATCTGGGGCCTCGTCTGCTCGAGCCTCCTCACGTCCTGTTCCAAATATAATATTAATTTCCCAACCAATAATCCAATATTTAATCAAAATAGGCAAAATTACCCGAGAGCCATAAATACGCTCATCATTGCCTAACTTCGATATTCTTAAATCGGAATGATCCGAACTTAAATATCATACTCATCAGTCGTAAATACAACCTCCCCAAAATACGACTTAAATCCTACGGCCGGATTCTACATTAATTAACCGTCTAAAATACCAAACTTCGGAAATTCACAAACCTATCCAAATCTCATCCAAAAATTCTAAAACTCATTCCAATAAACTCCTCAAAATTTTCTCCACCAAAAACATTTTCTCGGCGGCGGCGCCGGCGGCGGCTCCGCCGGCAGCGGCGGCCGGCGACCAGCTCCGGCGACCTGCAAATGCCACCAAAATTTGACAGCACCTTCCTCTCAACCTCCTCTACAACATTCCTAACTACCACAAACTCCAATTCTAAGCCTAAACACATCAATCGAACACAAACACAATAAAAGCCCTAGAATTTCAAATACCGATTTCTCCTTACCTAGCTCGAGATGGAAGGAGCCCTTTGGAGGGATTGAAGCACGGGAGGAGGGCTTCCTTTTGAGCCAAGGCTCGCCGGATATGGCGGCCGGAGGAAGGAGTTCCGGCGAAAAGAAGTTTCCGGCAGTCGGAGCTTTCGGCGTCGATTCCTCCTTCACGGCGGCGCTAGGGAGGCTGCCACCGGTCTAGAAATGTAGCTGGGTTGGAGACCGATCGTTTGGGACCGGTGCGGCGGTCTGGCGCGGCCGGACGGCGGCGAACGGGCGGTCGGAAAATCGGCAGGGAGGAAGAACTCGGGTACGGGTGCGGGAGCGGAAGAGCGGAAGGAAAGGGAGAAAAGAAATGGGCTTGGCCCAACCGGTCCAACCCAATTTTAAATCCAATCCAAAATTCAACACCCCAAAAATAATACCCCAATAAAAATTACCTTTTACTAGCTAAAATTTACCATTTTTACCGTCGTCACATTTTCTTCCTTCGAATAATTCTTTCGAAATATTCGTCCCTCAGTACACCTCTAGGGACTTTAGGACTATAAATTTAATGACGAAGACGGTAAAATTCTTATTACCACAATGCTAGTAATTAAGGTAAAATTTAAGAGTCGGGGCGTGACAATTCTCCCCTCCTTATAAAAATTTCGTCCTCGAAATTTACGAACACACTACTCAAAGAGATAGGGATACTGTTGTCTCATTTGCTCCTCCGATTCCCAAGTAGCCTCTTCTACTTGATGACTTCTCCAAAGCACCTTGACAAGCGGAATTGTCTTGTTCCTAAGCACTTGCTCCTTTCGGTCGAGAATCTGAACCGGCTCCTCTTCGTAGGACAAATCTCTCGTCAAACTAATCGGTTGCTCTTGCAGCACATGAGAAGGATCGGCAATATACTTGCGAAGCATGGATACATGAAACACATTATGTATCCTAGCTAACTCTGGAGGCAAGGCTAATCGATAAGCAAGTGAGCCAACTCGCTCTATAATCTCATAAGGGCCAATATACCTCGGGCTAAGCTTCCCACGCTTCCCGAAGCGCACAACCCCTTTCCAAGGAGATAATTTCAGAAACACCCAATCCCCCACTTGAAATTCAAGATCTCTCCTACGGACATCTGCATAACTCTTCTGCCTACTCTGAGCAGTCTTGAGTCTATCTCTAACCACTTTAATCTTCTCATTCGTAACATGGATTAACTCTGGGCCACAAAGTTCTTTTTCCCCTACTTCATTCCAACACAAAGGCGTGCGACACTGCCTCCCATAAAGAGCCTCAAAGGGAGCCATACCAATGCTAGAATGAAAGCTATTATTATAGGCAAATTCCATCAAAGATAGGTTTTTATCCCAACTCCCTCTGAACTGCATGGCACAAGCCCTCAACATATCCTCCAAAGTCTGAATAGTCCTCTCGGACTGCCCATCAGTCTGAGGATGAAAAGCAGTACTGAAGAGTAATTGGGTACCTAAAGCTGCCTGAAGAGCTCCCCAAAATTTAGAAGCAAATCGAGGATCCCGATCTGACACTATTGATTCAGGAACACCATGAAGCCTCACAATTTCGTTCACATAAAGCTCCGCCAATTTATCCAATTTATACTTCTTTCCCACTGGCAAGAAATGTGCAGACTTGGTGAGTCTATCCACAATCACCCAAATGCCGTCATGCCCTTCACGGGTACGAGGTAAACTAAAAACAAAATCCATGGTGATGTGGTCCCACTTCCACACTGGAATAGGCAACGGCTCAAGCAACCCAGAAGGCTTCTGCCTTTCAGCCTTGACTTGCTGACAAATCAGACATCTACCCACATAAGCTGCAATTTCCCTCTTCATGTTTGGCCACCAATAATAATCCTTCAAAATCCGATACATTTTTGTACTACCCGGGTGAGCGGCATATGCAGAACTATGAGCTTCCTCCAAAATCTCTTCCTTTAACTCTTCATTCCTCTTTGGAACACAAAGCCTATTTTTGAACAATAAAGTTCCATCTCTTCTTACCGAAAAATCCACAGCTGTTCCATTCGCTGCTCTTTCCATCAACTGAACTATGGAAGGATCATTATACTGCGCCTCACGCACTTTATCCACCAACACTGGCCTCACATGAAAACTGGCTACCAAGGCACCTACTTCATTCACCGTCAAATCCACTCCTGTAGCTCGCAACTCACCAAGAAGTGGAACTCGAACCATCCTTAGGTGAGATAATGATATGGTGGGATTTCGACTAAGAGCATCAGCTACCACATTAGCTTTTCCAGGATGATACTCAATAGTGCAGTCGTAGTCACTGATCAACTCCATCCACCTTCTCTGCCTCATATTCAACTCCCTTTGAGTGAACACGTACCGAAGACTCTTGTGATCGGTAAAAATCTGACACTTGGCTCCATAAAGATAATGTCTCCACAACTTGAGAGTAAAAACTACTGCTGCAAGCTCTAGATCATGGGTGGGATAATTCACCTCATGCTGCTTCAGTTGCCTAGAAGCGTAGGCAATCACCCGATCATGCTGCATCAACACTCCGCCTAGACCTCGTCTAGAAGCATCACAGTAAACTACGTACTCCCCACTATCATCCGGAAGCGCCAAAACAGGGGCACTTGTCAAGCAATTCTTCAATTCTTGAAAGCTTTGCTCACACTGATCTGACCATTCAAACTTAACCCCCTTCCTGGTCAACATTGTGAGAGGAGCAGCAATCTTTGAAAAATCTTTTACAAAGCGCCGATAATAACCTGCTAATCCCAAGAAACTACGAATTTCCGTCACAGTGGTGGGTCTTCTCCAATTCGACACTGCTTCCACCTTTTGGGGATCCACACTAACTCCTTCTGCCGAAATCACATGACCCAAAAACCCCACTTTATCTAGCCAAAACTCACACTTGCTAAACTTAGCAAATAACTGCGACTTTTCCAAAGTCCGCAATATTATTCTTAGATGCTTGGCATGCTCCTTCTCACTTCTTGAGTAAACCAATATGTCATCTATGAATACGATCACAAAACGATCAAGGTATGGACTAAACACCCTATTCATGAGATCCATGAACGCCGCGGGTGCATTAGTAAGTCCAAATGGCATCACCACAAACTCATAATGACCATAACGTGACCGAAAAGCAGTCTTGGCTATGTCCCCCTCTCGGATCCGCAACTGATGGTAACCCGATCTCAAATCAATCTTAGAGAAAACAGAGGCACCCCTCAACTGATCAAATAAATCATCGATCCGAGGCAACGGATATTTATTCTTCACGGTGACCTGATTCAACTTCCTATAATCAATGCATAGTCTCATGGTGCCATCTTTCTTCTTAACAAACAACACCGGAGCACCCCACGGAGACATGCTAGGCCGAATAAAACCCTTATCTACCAATTCCTGCAATTGAGTCTTCAACTCTTTCAATTCCGCTGGAGCCATTCTGTAAGGCGCCTGAGAGATAGGCATAGTTCCGGGAAGTAATTCTATAGAGAAGTCTATCTCCCTTGCAGGAGGCAAACCAGGCAACTCCTCAGGAAAAACACCCGGAAACTCTCTTACTACAGGAATATCCTCTAATCCCACAACTCCCAAACTTGTATCCACCACATGAGCTAAAAATGCCTGACAGCCTTTACTCAACAATTTCCTTGCAGCAACAGCAGAAATTATGCAACTAAAAATAACATCTCTTTCCCCTTGGAAAGCAACCTCAAAACCATCTAGACTTCGAAGCACCACTACTTTTTGAAAACAATCTACCATAGCTCTATATGCTTCCAAAAAGTCCATTCCCAAGATCACATCAAACTCCACTATATCTAAAGGAATTAAATCAGCCTCGAAGTTAACTCCTTCCACTACCACTTCACAGCCACTAAATACCCAATTTATTCTCATCACCTCACCGGAGGGTAGAGACACATGCCACTCGCCTGGAAGAGACGATGATGGCACATTTGCATGAAGGGCGAATCGACTAGACATGAATGAATGCGTGGCTCCGGGATCAATTAAAGTAAAAGCAGGCTGACCAAAAATTAATAACGTACCAATGATGACATCTGGAGAAGTACGACCCTCCTGCTGGGTCATAGCATGCAGTCTAGCGCGAGTCATGGGACGTCCACGCTGACCACTTCCCCGCTGAGAGCCACCTCTGACCGAAGCACTGCCCTGGGCACCACTACTAGAGCCTCCAGCTGAAGACTGACCAACAGGCTGAGTAGGGGTGGGAGTGGTCCTCTGAGCCAACAATGGGCAATCTCTCCTGAAGTGGTCCTGACCGCCACACTCAAAGCACCCAGAGAACTGCTGCTGCTGCCCATATGAAAAAGTCTGGCTACCGGATGACCCACCATGGAAACTGCCACCCGAACCATACTGCCCAGACTGCTGCCTACCCAACTGGCTCCTAGCAGGTCTCCTGTGACGTCCTCTAACCCTGAACCGAGAGTTAGAACCTGATCCCCCACTACTGCCACTACCAGCTGATGAACCTGAAGCGGATGATGAAGCAGCTTTCTTGGACGGACCCTGACTGGGGCCACCGAAATCTCGTGGCCGAGCACTATAAATCCCCATAGACTCAATGGCCATGGCTGCATGAACAGCATCAGAGAAAGTCGGGTAATAAACACCCGTCATCTTAGCTGCAAACACTCCACCAAGAGCCCCAATGAACATCTCCATCTTGGTCCTCTCGTCAGGAACCAGATATGACACATGATAGCTCAGGGAAGTGAATCTCTCCTGGAACTCTATAACACCCTCATCATTCCTCTTCTTCATATTCAGGAAATCCGACTGAATTCTGCTGCGGTGGGCAGGACTGAAATACTGCCCCAAGAAAAGCGTCCTAAACTGCTCCCACGACATATTCAGAGCATCCTCTACATTCCTGCTAGCGAGCGACCACCAATGATGTGCTGAATCATCCAGGAAAGTCACTGCCATCTTCACCTTCCTTTCTTCTGGCAACTCTGTGCTCGCAAAAGCCTTTTCCATTTTATCCACCCAAGTATAAGCATCAAGAGGTCCCTTGGCACCCTTGAACTCTCTTGCTCCAGCCTCATAAACTTCTCTCCTTTTTACCGTATGAGGTTGTGGAGCTCGATCCATGACATCCCTTAGCATATTCCCAATATCATCAACCAGTCCCCTGACCTCATTGCCCTCATCGGCATTGGTCGAAGTAGCCACACGGGGTTGCCGTGGGCGCCTAGGAGGCATAGTACCTGAGGAAGAAGAAATTTAGTAGTCTAAAAATAAGACTAGCATGACTATCACATATACCCAATAACACATAGTATCCAAAGCATAAAATGCTAGTGAATCCGCCGCGGTCGGACCACCACTCTATAGGAACTACGTGCTTCTTAGGCAAATATGGTAGTACCAAGGAGGTAGGAAATGAAACCTAAAGCTCTGATACCAACTGACACGACCCACCCCGAATTTCACCCTGAAACCCGGAGTAAGTCGTGCGGGGACCGCCTCCAAGGAAAATTTACCGAAGGACTCGGCAAACCTCCCTTGAAAATGGACAACCCTAACTCGAAAATTCCAAAGTTCACTCTTAAATCAACACTTCCAAACATCACATAATTACCTTCAGAAATTCTACACATAAATTACAATAATCCCAAAGTATTCAGAGCTACTAAACACTAGCGGAAGCAAGAAAACACGAGTAAGTTAAACATGTGACCTACTGATGAAAACTGGCGGAAATGCGGGTGACTATGCCTCGTCTCCTACTAGATCCAACCCGAACTCTGCAGACTGGGCAATTTAAAACGAAGGGCCCAGGGGAAAACATTTAATAACGTTAGAGTGAGTGGACAAAAATAAAATAAAATATTTATGTTTCCCCAAATTAATTTCTAAGGAAAAATCGAATGCATGCCGCAAGCGATAAAACTTTTATCTCATAAAATATCGAGTCTCTCAGACTCTATAATATATGTATGTATTTACACTCGTCCATACTCCCTATATAAATTCATGGGTCTATATAGGGCTACTACGCTCGCGTCCAACGCTCACGTCACGCCTTAATGCGGTGCTACACTACGCCATCAAGGTGGACAGACGGGTGTATAAATATGTGTCCATACCCCCTATATGAATTAAACACTCAAATAGGGCTACTACGCTTACGTCCAACGCTCACGTCACACCATAATGCGGCTATATGCTGCGCCATTAAGGTGGACAGACACATATGGCTAGCTAGCATTTTCTATACATACTCTCTCATAAATACATATTTATATCCACCGAAAATCCCATTTTCGGTATCTCTCCAAGAGAAATAAAAACGTCAAAAATTAAAATGACGTCAAAATGATCCACGACATTAATTGTTCATTCATGAACCATAGCATGCATATTATTTAAAACAAAAGTCCACTCACAAATTAGGCCTAAGCCTGATGTCGATCTGGGGCCTCGTCTGCTCGAGCCTCCTCACGTCCTGTTCCAAATATAATATTAATTTCCCAACCAATAATCCAATATTTAATCAAAATAGGCAAAATTACCCGAGAGCCATAAATACGCTCATCATTGCCTAACTTCGATATTCTTAAATCGGAATGATCCGAACTTAAATATCATACTCATCAGTCGTAAATACAACCTCCCCAAAATACGACTTAAATCCTACGGCCGGATTCTACATTAATTAACCGTCTAAAATACCAAACTTCGGAAATTCACAAACCTATCCAAATCTCATCCAAAAATTCTAAAACTCATTCCAATAAACTCCTCAAAATTTTCTCCACCAAAAACATTTTCTCGGCGGCGGCGCCGGCGGCGGCTCCGCCGGCAGCGGCGGCCGGCGACCAGCTCCGGCGACCTGCAAATGCCACCAAAATTTGACAGCACCTTCCTCTCAACCTCCTCTACAACATTCCTAACTACCACAAACTCCAATTCTAAGCCTAAACACATCAATCGAACACAAACACAATAAAAGCCCTAGAATTTCAAATACCGATTTCTCCTTACCTAGCTCGAGATGGAAGGAGCCCTTTGGAGGGATTGAAGCACGGGAGGAGGGCTTCCTTTTGAGCCAAGGCTCGCCGGATATGGCGGCCGGAGGAAGGAGTTCCGGCGAAAAGAAGTTTCCGGCAGTCGGAGCTTTCGGCGTCGATTCCTCCTTCACGGCGGCGCTAGGGAGGCTGCCACCGGTCTAGAAATGTAGCTGGGTTGGAGACCGATCGTTTGGGACCGGTGCGGCGGTCTGGCGCGGCCGGACGGCGGCGAACGGGCGGTCGGAAAATCGGCAGGGAGGAAGAACTCGGGTACGGGTGCGGGAGCGGAAGAGCGGAAGGAAAGGGAGAAAAGAAATGGGCTTGGCCCAACCGGTCCAACCCAATTTTAAATCCAATCCAAAATTCAACACCCCAAAAATAATACCCCAATAAAAATTACCTTTTACTAGCTAAAATTTACCATTTTTACCGTCGTCACATTTTCTTCCTTCGAATAATTCTTTCGAAATATTCGTCCCTCAGTACACCTCTAGGGACTTTAGGACTATAAATTTAATGACGAAGACGGTAAAATTCTTATTACCACAATGCTAGTAATTAAGGTAAAATTTAAGAGTCGGGGCGTGACAATGTTACTGACTCAGAACCTCAAACTCAACCTCAACCTCAACCTCAACCATGCCTACCTCAACCTAACCGATTTCCTAGTCGAACCAGGAAACCACCTGCAAGGCTGTCTGACTATGAGGTATACAAACCAAAACATCATGTTGGCAATTTTGCTACTCTCAATAAGGTGACCAATGACCACCATGTCTTTCTCACTAAATTGTGTCAAGTCACTGAGCCTAGAACATTTGAAGAAGCTCAACAATCTCCAGAATGGAGAGAAGCTATGAACGAAGAGCTCAAAGCTCTACATGACAACAAAACATGGACAATTGTTCCCCTTCCTAAGGGTCAGAAGCTTGTTGGAACTAGATGGGTCTACAAGATAAAGTTTCATTCAGATGGTAGCATTGAAAGGTACAAGGCTAGGTTGGTGGCAAGAGGTTTCACACAGACACATGGAATTGACTACAAGGAGACATTTGCTCCTGTGGCCAAGATGAACACAGTGAGAGTCTTGTTATCTGTGGCAGTGAATCATGGTTGGTACCTTCACCAAATGGATGTCAAGAATGCTTTCTTGCACGGTGAGCTGGAAGAGGATGTGTATATGCAACTACCACCTGGTCTTACTCAAGAAGAAGGAGCTGGGATGGCATGCAAGTTACACAAGGCAATATATGGCCTAAAACAGTCTCCAAGGGCATGGTACTCAAAGCTGAGCTCTGTGTTGTTTGCATCCGGTTTTAAAAGAAGTTTTGCTGACTCCTCTATGTTTATTAGGACCAGCAATGTTGGAAGACTGGTTGTGCTTGTGTATGTTGATGATCTCATTGTCACAGGGGACAATGAGGATGAGATTAAAAGTCTCAAGGCTTCTCTTCACTCTACCTTCTCAATCAAAGACCTAGGCCAACTCAGATACTTTCTTGAAATTGAGATGGATCGAACCAAATCTGGTTTGTTCCTCAACCAGCGTAAGTACATCATTGATTTGCTGGATGAAGCTGACATGAAGGACAGCAAACCAGCCATAACACCACTTCCTAGTCTAGTGAAGTTGGAAACAGAAGAAAAGAAGCTCAAAGATGTTACAATTTATCAAAGGTTAGTTGGTAGACTCATTTACCTTACAATAACGAGACCTGACATCACATATGCAGTCAGTCTTGTTAGCTCTTTTATGCACTCTCCCACAACATTTCATCTACAACTTGTGAAGCGTATATTACGTTACATCAAAGGATCAGTTACACGAGGAATTTACATGGGAAAGAATGATCACTTCACTCTAGAAGGTTTCTCTGATTCAGATTGGGCAGGGAACTCTATTGATCGAAAATCTGTAACTGGTTATTGTACATTTGTGGGAGGTAACTTAGTGACTTGGAAAAGCAAAAAACAGTCAGTGGTTGCTAGGTCCAGTGCAGAGGCAGAGTATCGAGCTATGGCTTCCACTTCTTGTGAGTTAATTTGGCTAAAAGCTTTACTTCATGACCTTGGCATTCATAACTCTGCTCCAATCAAGCTGCAATGCATACAGCAGCCAATCCAGTCTTTCATGAACGTACCAAACACATTGAGGTAGATTGTCATTTTGTGCGCAATTAAGTTCAATCCAAGGTTATTGCTACCTCCTATGTTCGTTCAACAGATCAACTGGCAGACATCTTCACAAAGAATCTTCCAAGTGCTCAGTTTAATTGTCTTCTGTTCAAGCTTGGATCAAGGTCTTCCCTTGCTCAGCTTGAGGGGGAGTGTTGGAATAACTAGATGTATGTATCTCATCTCATTGAAATTAGACCAGTTTCGCTGTTGCTGTCCTAGCATTTAATGCGCATGCTGTCCGGGTGTTTGCTCCAGCTTTCTAGTTGTTCTTCGGCTGGTATCCATGCTGCTTCTTTCTCATGTCAGCTCAGCATGGCTTCTCTGTTGCGTATGGTCTTCATTTCCGAGCATGGCTTCTCTGTTTTTTTGGCTCATGCACGCCTCTCTTCTTTCTGCGTGTTAGGTGTAGATTAGTTTTCTGTCCAATAGTTTAATCCTTAGTTTCCTATTTAATGCTTGTATTAATCTCTTGTTCAAATCTACAAATTATTCATTATCATTTTCTTCAGTTAGATTAGGGCAACTCCTCCCGATCAACAAAAGAGACTCGTGAGATATTCCACGGCAGTAGCTGATATCAAGTTGCTTGATCATGGGGCACCGAAATGCTATGCCAGCCATGGATGCATCAGTCGCATTGGGGGAGCACCTGATCGAAAAGATCTCAAGGTTTGGGCACCTTTCAGCCACAAACGACAGGGACGCATCTGAGCAGTTCCGGGTGCGAATCTCCCTGAGCGACCCCTCGCTCCATTCGGCAACAGACCGGAGAATGGAGTCGACCTTTCTCCCGAACTCGGGTGCCCACCACCGAGTCGACTCCGGCAATGACTTACCAGGCTCGAGGACGAAGCAGGAGTTGAGATGCTGGTCCTTGCATGCGAGCAGCCATGACTTGCAGACGAGCATGGCACGCCATCGGAACTCCAAGGAGAGGCGAGCGATGATGTTGGTAAGGCAATCGTGGGTCAGCTCGGCCCAGCCGGACTCGGACTCCGGCGGTGACTCGTTGGTCTCTTCCTTATTGGTTTGATCCATTGTTGGCGGTTTTGGTGCCGACTAGATGGTTGATGCTCTCATTGCTCTGTTTGGATGAGATTAGGGTTTAGCAAATGCCCTGTATATAGAGGCATTTTGTACCCGTAAAATTGTACCCGTAACAAGGCATTTGTATGTTTGGAATACAATAAAAAAGGCAAAATAGGAAACACCCTCTAAACTTAGCTTTTGATTTTATGCTCAGTTATTATGTTGGTATGTCTATTTACCATCTAAAAAAAGACAAATGTGGTTCAGCTGCTATACATATTTGTATGACATATATATACATCAAGCCGTAAATGGTCGATCTATATACATCAAGCCGTAAACGGTCGATCGTTTAACATCAGGACAATACGGCTTACCGCCTGATGTATGCTATATATATATAAGCCGGTCACATTAACAGAATTTCGTTTCTGTTTTCCATACTCCGCTCTCTTTAGAGACGAATTCAATGTTGAACAAATGACTTTTTGACCTTAAAAGCATACCTTTCCATCTTCTACCTCTGGAACCCAATTCACACTTGCTGTGTGCTCGCCTCTTCCATTTTGGCCCTAATTCCAGTCTCCTATGGAAACCGACAAGCCAGTGGATGACCCAGGTGAGTAAGACTGCCCAAACCTTTGGTTTCTACTCTTCAATTTCCAGTTCTCAGAATTGAATGGCGTCAATTCAATTGGTAGGCTCAGGTACCAAAGCCATGGAGGACAAATACAATGTCGAAGCCACTGAAAACCAAGCCATTGAAGCATTGGTAGGCTGCTCTTTAACCCTATGCCTTTTGTTTCGGTTTAGATAGTTTGCTTAGAGGTATTTGAAAGCTGAAGCTTGTTTGTTTCGAAACAGCGTTTGCCTATTACAGAGGCAGCTGCGATATATGAGCAGATTCTGGCTGTGTTTCCCACTGCAGTGAGTGCCTTCTAACTCATATGTTTTCTTTTTTCCTTCAATGCAATTCGATTTCGGTTTGAACTTTATATGAGCAGTGTTGAGACCATAATAGTTAATTTGATTAGATATATTCATTTGCTTAAGATGTTGAAAGGAAGTCTAATTGAGATGGTCAATTGCTATACGGAGGGTTAGGTTTTGTGAGAATGTGTTGACTGAGGTGGTGGTGGCTGGGTGTTGATGGGGATGCCCTTGCTAGTGACTAGGAGGGGACGAAGGTGACGGTGGTAGTGCAGTTGGTTGTGAGTTTGGAGCGTGTGGATGTTTTAAAGTTGGAACTGGTGTTGTCCAAATAAAACTCCTTTCTCCTGAAGATATTATTGGTGAGTGTTCCGAGTCAATTCTCAAAGCCCACGTTAGATTCATTATACGGTTGAGCGTATTGGGAAGAGAGTTAATACCCTTTAGGGATTGCAGGTAGAAGGATTTTCGAATACCGGGAGTGTGTGTGTGGATGAGCTTCGGTAACAAGTTAGGTTTAGTTCTGCATTATTATCTATTATCTTTATTGGATTGGAAAGCTGCAGTCAGTTGAAGTGGTGTTAGATTGAAAGTGTGTGGTTTCTTAATAGTAATGTATTCCTCAGCCTTGGCAACATGGGGTTAGTATAACTGGTCAGGCCCATGGTTTGCTCTGATGTGGTCTGGGGTTCGAATCCCCTCATGGTATATCCTTAGCTATTTTCTAGATTTTGCTGCCTTCTAAAGATTGTAGAGTTCCCGGGTCTGCAAAAAGTGGATTTTGGGGGATTTCTGGGTATAGAGAAACAAATGTATCCCTTAGCCTTAGAAGAATTTCTGCTGTTGTTCTTTGAGATTGGACTTCGTGGTAGCTGTGGGAGAGCTTTCAATACGGTTAGTTATTATTGTGTACATGGGAGTATCAGTTACTGTAGAATTTAGGTATTATTTGAAAAGCACTGTAAAACACTTATCTTTAGCGTTTGAAAAGCTCTGGAAAAATGTACAGAAATCTAAGTAAGCTGCAACCACTTTTAACTTCTACTTAATTTTTGTTAAACAGTGAGACTTATCTTTAGCATTTAAAGGAGTACTGATGCACATAATGTGCCAGCTTTTCCATGTTTGGGTAAATACTGTTTATGTTAAGTTGATTAATTATTTTCTTCTCTCCAGGCAAAGTATTGGAAGCAATATGTGGAGGCACAGATTGCTGTTAATAATGATGATGCTACAAAACAGATATTTAGCCGGTGTTTGTTGATTTGTCTTCAAGTTCCACTTTGGTATATTCTGCTTTAAAGCCAAAATCAGTCAGGAAAATCTTATATTGCTTTGATAGTGGAGTCAGTATAATCTAATCAGTTAATGATGTAATGCAAATCTTTTCTTGGTTTTGTTTTTGTTTCGTTGCCAGTAAATTCTATAATGTCATATGGTTTTGGTTCTCTTCAAGGTGTAGTCAATTGGATAAAATTGTTTCACTATTGTCTACTTATTACAATGGTGGCAGAAATTACTTGTAGAATTAGCGACTATCTTAGTCCTGAAATTGACCATCTTGATCTTGAGTCGACTTTATGAACAAATAAGGGAATCACTTAAACTCAGGAATATATTTGTATGTATTGTGGCCCAGCATATTGTTAAGTTCAGATCTTCCTGCTCAAAAGAATTCCATAGAGCAAATATGTCCCAAACTACAAATTGATTTAACTGTGAATTTCCATGGTTGTAAGTCAGCAAGGTGCTCTCTTATCTAAATGAATGGTGAGATAGTCTATAGAGCAAATAGTTTTCTTTTGAATTTCTAAGACAGAAAATGAGTGCATAATCACTTAGATGACTTGCTCAAATTTCATTGCTTAGACCAAGATAGAATCATGAACCCGTAAGATTTCTTTCTAGTACTTTTGATGTTCAGAATTATACATCTGTGTAGGTCATGTGGTACATTTATGGTAGATATTCTTTTTCATGACGTTTACATGTTCAATTTGTGCATTATGTTTGGTTGAACATTTCACGAAGTTTGGCAAGCTACAAGAGATGACTAGCTTCAATCTGAAGAACAACAATGAATTACCCCTCCTTAGCATTATAGCTTTTATCTTATCATAAGCAAAAGACACAATTTTCTTTTCATTATCTTATATGGAACAATACAATTCATTAATCAGCAATTGAAAAGAACAGTAATCATGATGGAGGATCAAGAACAGACTGTCTGAATATTCGCATGGCCATAATTGAACAACCACCATATTCCACTAAAACTTCATTGCTTCATATGATTAATCATGATGGAGGATCAAGAACAGACTGTCTGAATATTTGCATGTCTGTAATTGAATGACCACCGTATTCCACTAAAACTTTATTGCTTCATACAATTACTGAAATTTCTATGTTCTTTTTTGTTGGACAAACATGTCTTTCTCTTATTTTTGAGTTTGAAAAATGCTTAACTGTGTTGATCACATTGGATTTCCAGGCGATGCTACATTCGTTTCATCAGAAAGGTCAATGACAAGAGAGGGGTAGAGGGTCAAGAAGAGACTAGAAAAGCTTTTGATTTTATGCTCAGTTATGTTGGTATGTCTATTTACTTAAGCCTTCGAGCCTTTTGTGATGCTTGCTAATGATTCTTCTTTTTGGCACTTTTTAGTTGTACATTATAACAGTTGTTAGAGCTTAACAGTGTGTAGGTTAATTGTTATGAAGTTGTTCTAAGTCGTTTTCTTGTCTGTTCTTTTTATTCTTTGGGAAGTAAAATAACACGAAAAGTAAGACATGTCCGAAGGATAAAGGTAACTCGAAACACATTTGTAAGCTAATTGTTAAACTGGATCCACTCCATTCAGATGGCATGCATTGCTGTTTGAATAATAGATTCATATCAAAAGTCCCCCGTCAAGGCCTAGGTTTCTGGCTTTCGCTTCATGGTTTTTGGGCAGTTACCTTTTTAAACCTAAGCCTTAAAGCTACTTACACTAATACAAAATAAGGGCTACTATACACACGAAAGAATGAATACGAGTTCTATACAGATGAACGAGAATGAATCGCTATACAAATGAGAAGACTTAAGCTTCGAACCACCTTGTCTGAGAATCCCCTAGAATATATATTCATTATACATATAAAGATGTACCAGAGAATAGTTATACATTGTAGCGTGACATCTTTATACATATCTATATATACTGTCATATCTTAGCAAATTTGGAAATTGTATGACCATTTGAGTTTCCGATCCTGTCAGTGTTTATAGGCAATACTGAGTGTGTCTATTTATGTGGTCAAAGTTGAGTACATAGTGTTCAACTTAGTTGTTTGTTTGCAGGGATGATCCCTGTACCATGGATATCCACTTCTTATTCAACCTACATATGTAGATAGGAGGGTAAGGCCTGCTGGTCAATTGATGTGTGTATCAGGGCTGTCCACCCCAGAGCTGGTTATTTTTTAAAATTTTTATATTTTTATTTTAGTGCATATAAGTAATTGTCATATGTCATAATAATCTGATGATCGTGGCATGTTAATTGATTTTGGAATGAGTTATTAGAACTATTTTATTTCTAAAGTTCTTAATCTTTTACTTTTTTATGAACTGAACTATTTACTGCTTGTACATGCATTGTATAACACAATGATAAGCTAGTGAAACCTAATCCCGTCAGATTTTGAAGGTGCTTAATCCTTTTGCATTTGCTACCAGGAGCAGATATAGCATCTGGCCCTGTGTGGATGGAGTACATCGCTTTTTTAAAGTCGTTGCAGGTCTGTTATTCTCTTCTTGCATGTGGTTTGCTTCTACTTATGGCTTTTTAAGGGGTGAACAGTGATTTGAACAGAAGAAGGCTATTACATAGGTCAGGGAGTTCTCAAATAGTTTTGACCTTGAGGGGAAATATGGGAAAAACAAGTAGTTAGCAGGTTACTAAGAATTATAAGGTTAGCAGTAATAGTTTCTCTTGTATATTAAGGGATTGGAGAACAGCAGTAGTTTAGGAGGGCCTTTTTGGTTCTCTTTTGGGAAATTCTTTATGGGTTTTTGGTTTTTGGTGCCTTTTTTTTTTTTTTTTGTGGATTCCTTGTCCACTTTGTATGTATTCTTTTTCCCTGATCAAAGTATGTTTCCTTTCTAAAAAACTAAGACTCTGAGAGGCTACTGTATTCAGAAGTGGCTAATGTTATCTTTATCCATAATATGTTTAGTTTTCCCAATACAATTATTTGCTGCCCTTTCAGCAAAATCTTTTTGTAGAAGCCAGAGTCTTCATGGTGGCACCATGGCCTAGAGGCCCTAGAGTTGCTGCCATGGACATGGCTGCAAGGTATTCAAACCAACTTGAAACAAAAATAAGTTTGAAATACACACATTTATTAATTCATGGATAACAGCAATGGGCCATAATAATGATGCTCGTATCTCTTCATGATTCAGACAACTCTAATTGTCTAGACTTATGTTATTCATATTGTTTAATGTGGTACTTGCAGGCCTTAAGCACACAGGAAGAGTCGCAACGGATGACTGCTGTGCGGAAAGCATACCAGAGAGCCATTGTTACTCCTACCCATCACATTGAACAACTTTGGAAGGATTATGAAAGTTTTGAAAATTCTGTCAGCCGTCATCTGGTAAAATTTTTTAGTTTGGGATCACAGATGAAATCTAAACTGTTTAAAACATATATGGGCTATCTTTGTGTGGCTGTGGGTGTTGCAAGAAACTATTTTACAAAATTTGCAATCTAATGATATTGCATTAAACAGGCAAAAGGACTGTTATCTGAATATCAACCAAAATTTAACAGTGCCAGGGCCGTTTATAGGGAGCGGAAGAAGTACTTTGACGAAATTGACTTGAACATGCTTGCTGTACCACCAACTGGTTCTTACAAGGCAATTTTCTGTCTCTTCTTCTCTAATCTGTCAACAATTGTCTCACATATGTTTTATTTCATAGCTGGTTTCCTCTTGCACTAGCATGTAGTTAGTGTGGTTTTAAAATTTGTCCTGTTCCGTTCTTTGGCAATCAAAATTTGAAGTAGCAACCCAGTGTTCTTCTGTACCTGCATGTTTTCCTAGTATCTGATTTGAGTTGACTGTCAACCCATGTTAGAAAGTTCCTATATCTACCTGTAATCACTGTGTGACACTTGAGAGACATGTTTTTGTTTTTCATATATGTTCTATGGAAAATTGACATTTTTTTTGGTTTGCTCTCACAGGAAGAATTGCAATGGATGGCGTGGAAGAAGTTGCTTGGTTTTGAAAAGTAAGAATAATTGCTATACTTATTTCACCTCTTTGTAGTGCATTTTGATTGTATCAGACATGATAGACTACTATGAAATTGGAGGATCACTTAAGTCTGGCTCCTTCCCCCACCCCCCCCCCCCCCCCCCAATTTACAATCTGCTAGTTATTTTCGTGAACTGTTGTCTTACAATTTCATGCAAATTTAAACTTTAAACATAATTTTGAGAATTCGTCATGATCTTAAGAGAAAATGATTGAACACTCTTTTTCTTGCTTCCATGAATTATAAATTTCCGAGTAGATAACTGTATGAGCATAGTTCTTGGCAGCTATCTTTTATCTGTTGGATGTTGCACCTTTGAATTTATGTTTCTGAATAAAAATTTTGTTTCCTTGTGTATTATTTTTTTACTATATTAGTAATGTCATTGTTGTCGTCGTTATTGTGTTGTTGTTTTTGTGTTCTTTTTTTTCCTGTTAGGCTGTGTTTACTTTGCCATGCATTTGACAGTGTTGCATGTTCTGACCTGATTTCTTGTAATTACATTTCAGGGGAAATCCACAAAGGATAGACAATGGATCATCCAACAAGCGAATTATATTCACATATGAGCAGGTGGTTGAATACACACATTATATATTTATTTTATTTTTTCTTTTTCTCGTTTCATAAAAGTAGTAGATACATCTAGATTGCCTCTGATTTTGTTGGATAAATGGATTGTTTTAGTCTTCTTAAGTCTACGATTGTTGAAGAATTTCTTCAGTATATTTTTGGATATGTGGTTTCCTGCATGCATGTAGTAATGCGAACTTTGTGTTTCTAATTACAATAATTTTGCAGCCACAAAGATTTAACTTTTACCCATTCTGAGTAATGCAGTAGCATTAAGATGTAACAATCTGTGCAATGTTGTTATCAATATTGCATATAGCTTAGTGTGTCATGTGTGTTGTGTTTATACTTTACCTTTCCATTCAGTTGGTCTTGCATTTATCCAGTCCTCTTATAGATCTACTTATGTTGGTGCCTCTTAATTTTGGAAAGTAACTGGACCATCATGAGAGAACATATACCGGGAGTGTTTATAGAACTGTCCACAGTTTATTTTCTTGACAGAATACTGCACTTTCCTTAACTCTTATCTGTTGTTTGCCAGTGTCTAATGTATCTATACCATTATCCTGATATATGGTACGACTATGCGATGTGGCATGCAAAAAGTGGATCTATAGATGCTGCAATTAAAGTATTTCAGAGAGCATTGAAGGCTCTTCCTGGTAATTGTTATCTTTTCTTGTGTCTTTGCCTTTAAGATTCTTATGTACTTCTGTTAAGCCGCACTTCCTTTTATGTTGCTATGTTGATTGATTATCTTACACCACGAGTCTGGAGTTCTTCACCAATTTTATGACATGGCTTAAAGTCTCTCTGATCCCTCTCTGATCTCTCTCTCTCTCTCTCTCTCTCTCTCCAACAGACTCAGAGATGCTTAGGTATGCTTATGCAGAGCTGGAAGAATCCCGTGGAGCAATCCAGGTATTATGATTACAAATTTTCTTAGACATTATGAACTATTTGGCTCTTAATGCTCAGTTGAGTTGTGTTGGAGTTGCCTTTTTCTTTTAACAGTTATACTTTTTGCAGCCTACGAAGAAAATATATGAGAACCTTCTGGGAGACGGTGTTAACACAACTGCCCTTGCTCATATACAGGTACTCTATCTCTTTTGGTCTTTCGAATCTTTAGTTGATATAATTTTCAAAATTATGTAATTTGTGTGACTCAGGGATTTGGGGTTTTCTCTTAAGTACATCCCATCATTTTTTTTTTTGTGCTAGATAGTCCAACTCCCTATATCTACATTACTAACTTGAATATTTCTTGGTCAACAACTTACTGCACCCTGAAAACTGAAGATTACAGTGAATATTTATTGCACCAAACATTTGTTGGCTGTATTCTGCAGCTTAGAATCAAAGTTTGTCCCATTCTGATTGAATCTCATGTTTGTATATTTTACTGCAGTTTATTCGCTTTTTAAGGAGAACTGAAGGAGTTGAAGCAGCTCGCAAGTACTTTTTAGATGCGCGCAAATCCCCGAACTGCACATATCATGTTTATGTTGCTTATGCAATGGTGGCCTTATGTCTTGACAAGGATCCCAAGGTTTTTCTTGATCTGTCTTTGTTCCACCCTTTTCTGTCTTTCATGGGATGTTTGATGACTCGTTGCTTGTTTACATCTCAAAGATAGTGACAACAGAAAATTTGCTAAGAAAATAACATTGATTATCCACTTACTATTCATAATCTTATGTTTTGTTAAGGAAAAATATCAAAATCCACAAAGCCATCTGATTATGTTTTTCTTTTCATACTGCAGATGGCACACAATGTTTTTGAAGCAGGACTGAAACAGTTCATGCACGAGCCTGTATACATTCTTCAGTGAGTTGATCTTCTTGTTTAAACGTCATGAATACTATATTGGTTTAGTTATATATTATTGCAAGTGAAATGCTGTAACATGATCCTCTAGGACATATCTAAGAGTAACAATTCCCCAAATGCTTTCTCATAAAGAACTGAAAGGCTCTTGTTTGTAACAATTTCAACCAATTTGTCTTCTATCCTGTAGCATAATAATGTCTTCCCCCATTGATTAATATAAAATTTACGGCAGACTACAATTGCCTTCTCTTTAGCATATTTTGTAGAGATCTGACATTTTCTCCTGTGATTGCATGCCTTCTAAGGTTCAAAATTGTCCAACATGATAGTAACTCCATAGGTATAACAGACAACCCTATTCATGCTTGTGGGATGTGGCCCCACTGTTTGTGCTCTGAAACAGCCTTCTGATTTTTTATTCCCAGTAAAGCTGCAGAGTATATGAACTGTTTATATTATAAAACTTTTGTTATGTAGTGGTAGCACCAAATGTTAATATCATATTATGACATATTTAGTAAATCATAAAAGAATTTGGGAGATGATATTTACGCTGTTCTTTATGTATTCTTATTGGCTTAGTTCCAATTTGTCTTATTGTAATATCTATTGTTGTGTTCTTACTTCCATGTCCTTAATGTTGCAGATATGCAGATTTTTTAACTCGTTTGAATGATGATAGAAACATTCGGGCCCTGTTTGAGAGGGCATTAAGCTCATTACCACCAGAGAAATCTGTTGAGGTACACATATTTATAGATTTAGAATCTTACATCGGGAAAGCCATCATAATACTTTGAGCTTCTCCATTCATTTTTAATTATTTTTGATTTGATGCCTGCTTTAACTTGAACATGGTATCAGCGGGACATTCATGAAAGGTGTCAAACCCAATTTTGCACATGCTCCACTTTGCCCTATACTACATGTTTAACTCAGTCTGGCACACAACATGACATATTGAGCACATTACCATCCCATTTTCGGAAGAGAAATTCGTTTGAATGGTATACGAACTTTTGCTCCTTATAAACTTTGATATATCAAGTTTTAAAAATATCAGATTGGTATCTCATGTTTCCATCCCGACCTAAGATTATTAAGATGACTAATTTACCCTCAGACCAAAAAAACAGATGACCAATTTACCCTTAAATTCTCTTTTTTTCTTAGTTTTTCTTCTTTATTTTCATATTTCATCGTCACTTTCTCCTTGCTAATAATCAGTTCTTCATCTCAATCATCCTTGAATGTCAATGACAACAACAAGATCTTTGAGTGTCAGCGAAAACAACAAGGATTGAACTTATGTATGTTTCCCCTCTTATCTTCTTCAAGTTTACCCATCAAAAAAAAAAAAAATCTTCTTCAAGTTTATAAAGGCCAACCCAAATCATCAAATTCCAAAACCTCTTCTAATATTTTTGGAATATGAAAACAAATAAAAAAAAAAACTAAGAAAAAAAGAGAACTTAAGGATAAATTTGTCATCTTAATGGCTATATATATACCAATCTCAGGTCGGGATGGAAACATGAGATGCTCTTCTGATATTTTTAAAATTTGATATACCAAAGTTTATAAGGAGCAAAAGTTCGTATACCATTCGGACGAATTTCTCTTTTCGGAATTATCCACATTATATCGAATCCTGGACCTCTCCACTCATTGCTATTTTGTTTTGCCTGTTGTATTGAATGAGTGTACATGTGTTTTTGTGCAGTTGTATGTCTATTGTCTACTATGTCCCTATATCACTAAAATTCGGTTTCAGAAGATAGTCCGATTTAATGTTTAAAAGTATGTGAGATTTGTATTTCAAGTTTCTTTTGTATTGGGCCCAGAAGATATTGTAGACATGTTGAATGTTAGTGGTGATGAAGTTCAGGACTTGATGATACGCTGTTTAGATTCTTGTTTTACTCCCTTCACCTCACTGGTGTGCTTTTGCAAAAACAAGGGAGAAAATGCAAATAATGTCTTTCTGCATTGTGAGATGGCCTCCTATCTTTTGTAGAAGTTGTATAGAATCTGCAGCTCATATTTGTGCTCTGTTTGTTCATAACCGTTCTAGTTTGGGAAAGGGAAGAACGCCAAAGTATTGTTTTTTCTGGGTGTTTTGGTCGGAGAAAAAATAGAGGATCTTTTTTAAGTTTATTTAGGGGTATGGTTGAGGTTTTTTGGGAGAGAATAACAGTTTGTCTGCTCTCTGGGCTTCAGGTTCTGAGTTTTCTTAAAGATTATAGTTTTACTTGTATTTAAGGGATTGGAGAACAGCAGCAGTTTATGGATACTTTTCGTTTCTATTTGGGGAGTTTATGTGAGGTGTTTTTGGATTATGCTGCTGTTCTGTTGAGTTTTGCTGCATCCATGATTTCTGGACCCCTTGTCCACTGTTTGTATTCTTTTTCTTTTTAGTTTCTTAGAATGAAAGGGTGGTCAAAGCAGAATCTCTATTCTTTATTCCATCTCGATTTTTCAATTTTCTGTTTACACTCTTTGCCCTATGCACTTTATGCTTGCTTGGGAAACCCTTTGCGTTCTTTGATGAACTCTTTTTGGTTGTCTAGAAATGGGCAAGAAATAAAAAAGATATGACGGGTTGGAGATTCAGGGCTTATTTTGTTCTGGAAGTGTATAACTGACTCTCTTGGTCCTCATTATTCTGAAGCTTAACATTTACATACCTCAAAACTTGGTGTCTTGTAGATAACAATAACAATGCTCGACCACTTATAATATGAAAATAAACATTTGAACTTAGCACATTCTCATTTTTTTAATTTTGGGAGTTGATGTAGGAACCTCGATAGCACCCTAGCTAGTGGCCTTGTTGATACCTCTTTTGGTCCTCATTACTCTGAAGCTTAACATTTACATACCTCAAAACTTGGTGTCTTGTATAATGTTACCTACATTCTCCACTTACATCATCAATGTGTTCAACTATCTTTATGATTTTGCCTTCTGAAAGGATCTTCCTTCTCAGGTATGGAAGCAATTCACCAAATTCGAGCAAACTTATGGAGATTTGGCTAGCATGTTGAAGGTAATAAATAATTGCCAACTTTTTTTTAGGTTCTTGTGATAATATCCATTTCCATCTTAAATTTCTTTCAGAAGTTCTTCACAATCTGTAAATCAATATTTTGTACAGGTCACTTATTGGCTAATAGCCATTGGAATTTTTTATTTATTTTTGTTATGTGAGGCTTGTCTAACTGGTGAAAGCAGTGAGCATTTCACATGCACCCGAATACCTCAAAATTTTGTCACATGCACCTTTGTTACAGTCCTTCGGTTGTTAAACAAAGTAGTTATTCATTTTTACTTGATCTGTGAAGTCAGAGTTCTTATTTTTTATTTTTTATATCTATTATACCTTCTGAAGTGAATATAAATTAACATTGACAATGCTCGATCACTAATAATATGAAAATAAACATTTGAACTTAGCACATTCTCATTTTTTCAATTTTGGGAGTTGATGTAGGAGCCTCAATAGTACCCTAGCTAGTGGCCTTGTTGATACCTAATCCGTATATAACATTATATCATTTAAAATCATTTAAATGGGATCTTGTATCTCCCTAAACTTTGTTTTGTTACTTAATGACAAGTTTCCACAGTTGATGTAGTAACCCAGAACATACCTTAGTGAATACTAATTCTTAATTCATGATAATGGTTTACTTACTACGTGGTAATCTGAACCATATTATCATGTCTATGTAAATCAATCTTTTAGAAAAGGTGATGTTGGATTATTTATATGAACGTTGATCATCGTCTTCTACTAGAAGCATTGATTTGCTGGATCTCTAATTTGTATAGGTTGAGCAAAGAAAAAAAGAAGCACTTTCTATAACCGATGAAGAGGGACCTTCTTCTTTGGAAAGTTCTTTACAAGAGGTTGTATCTCGTTATAGTTTCATGGATCTTTGGCCCTGCTCCACGAAGGATTTGGACCATTTAGCACGACAAGAGGTATCTTTAGTGAAATTATTGCTGAACTCAATAATATGTTTATGTGTTTGTTTTACATTTGAATTAATTTTGTGGCTCGGGTTTGTGTACTAGTCCAGTAACCAAATTTAATTTAACAACTTGATCTACTTGGAGATTATTGGTGTTTTGATGGCTCATGTTTAAGATGAAGTCTCTTTGATGTTTTGATGGCTCATGTTCATGGCTCACACTCCCCTTTCTCTTTGAAATAGTGCTAATTCTCCCTTTTATCATCATCATTAAGTCACAAAAAGGAGTGTGAATAGTAAGCTAAAGAGAAAAATGAGTACGAATATCATCACCCTGTTTGATGTCGGTACACATGTATTTAAGTATTTTATGTTCGGGGTTGAGGGAAATGAAAATAATAAAATTTGCAATTTGGATCCTGCATTTTGCTAGTAAAAGTTTTGCTTGTCCTCAACACATAGTAATGAAAGTAGTGTATAATTCTTTTGTGTCGGCACACAGGAGGTCTTGTGTAATTCAGCTTGTTTCTTTAACACCCAATGAATTTGTATACTATGCCTTTTATGTTTCTAAAACTGGGGAAAACATTTTTGAAATTTATAGTTAATAAGGAAACTGGGTCAACCAAACGGAACACATTTCTAAATTCTTGGGGTTTAGTTTTGTGACGTCAATGTTAAAGAAGTTGAGTTAGCTTTAACCGATAAGTAACATGAAACACATGAAGAAGGCCTGTTAACACAAATTGTCAACCCTATCTAAAATCTGTAGTTATACACTTAGAAGCAAATTGTCAACCCTATCTAAAACCTGAAGCTTCAAAGACTTTTAAACAGTTCAGTTTAGTTAGTTGCTTATATATATATATATATTTATGTCACTCTGCTTCCTCTTTTTCAGTGGCTTGCTAAAAATATTAATAAGAAAGCAGAGAAGTCAACTATGCTAAGTGGAACTGAACTTGCAGGTAGCGTTATTGCGTTTATTAACTGCTGTCGTGGCCAAAGAAAATTGTTTGGTATTGCTTAATTATTAACTCACTGCTTAGCAATTTGTGGTCTTTCTGTGCAGACAAGGGTTCTACTGGCCTGATAAGCAATTCATCAGTGTCTGCAAAAGTTGTTTATCCAGATACTAACCAAATGGTTATCTATGATCCAAGGCAAAAACCGGGTAGAGATTCTGCTTAGTTATTTCTTTCTAGTTGTTTTTAGTGAGTCTGCTTAGATCTTTGCTATGGATAATAAAGCTTTAAATTAACCTTCACAGTTTACTGAACGGTAGCTGGGTGAAAGAATTTCCTGGGCTGCATATAATTATTGAGGGCCTGATTGGATTTTTGGTATGGATAATAACAAAGTAAAGTAACCTTCATACAAAACAGAATTGTGGTTAGGAGAAAGAATTGACCTGGGCTGCATGTATTTAGTGGGTACCATTTCCACAAAAAGTGTTCAATGTTATTATTAAAGAGTTGTTTCTTTTGACGAAAACAACTTAATCCTAGTGATAATTAAAAGTGGGACTCATTATTTTGTGTGAACTCTCATCCTGATTTAGCTATATCTGCTTTATTGTGCTATATGGCCTTCTAGTTTTTCTCTCTCATTAACTTATTGAATGAAATTCTTTCGTTTTAAAAAAAGAAGAAGTATTAATTGGGTGGGAGTTATCACATAATAGGGATGTTTAATTTGTAAAGTTCTTCCTTGTTTGGTATGTATAGAGGAATATCGTGTCAGTCTAATTGTGCACTTCTATCAATACAAATTTAATGTTAAAACGAAGTTTTTAGTAATCAGCTATTGCAAATCAGGACCAACAATATCCATAACTAGTTTGAATTATGCAGCCGTGTGTGGTCTGGGTCAATTTTCATTTATTTTCTCAGTCTCAGGGTTATTGGGCATTTCAATTTCACTTGATTTCACCTAGTACTCTCATTTCATGGGTAGTATAGTTTGACCAGATAATAAGCATGGGTTTTAGAAGTATTTTAGCACTATTCAAGTTCAAATGTCAGCTGTTGAGAGGGATTGACTATCCTTACAGTTTTTGCTCACATTAAAATATCAAGTCATTACATTTGCTCTTGCACTTTTGAATGTTTTGATATATTTTTGTTTTTCTGGTGGGAAAGGGAATGACTAATTGCTTGTTTATTGCGAATGTAGTGTGAATCATCAGTTTATAGTAATTGCTCCTCATGTGTGGTCTGGGTCAATTTTCATTTATTTTCTCAGTCTCAGGGTTATTGGGCATTTCAATTTCACTTGATTTCACCTAGTACTCTCATTTCATGGGTAGTATAGTTTGACCAGATAATAAGCATGGGTTTTAGATGTATTTTAGCACTATTCAAGTTCAAATGTCAGCTGTTGAGAGGGATTGACCATCCTTACAGTTTTTGCTCACATTAAAATATCAAGTCATTACATTTGCTCTTGCACTTTTGAATGTTTTGATATATTTTTGTTTTTCTGGTGGGAAAGGGAATGACTAATTGCTTGTTTATTGCGAATGTAGTGTGAATCATCAGTTTATAGTAATTGCTCCTCATGTGTGGTCTGGGTCAATTTTCATTTATTTTCTCAGTCTCAGGGTTATTGGGCATTTCAATTTCACTTGATTTCACCTAGTACTCTCATTTCATGGGTAGTATAGTTTGACCAGATAATAAGCATGGGTTTTAGAAGTATTTTAGCACTATTCAAGTTCAAATGTCAGCTGTTGAGAGGGATTGACTATCCTTACAGTTTTTGCTCACATTATAATATCAAGTCATTACATTTGCTCTTGCACTTTTGAATGTTTTGATATATTTTTGTTTTTCTGGTGGGAAAGGGAATGACTAATTGCTTGTTTATTGCGAATGTAGTGTGAATCATCAGTTTATAGTAATTGCTCCTCATGTGTGGTCTGGGTCAATTTTCATTTATTTTCTCAGTCTCAGGGTTATTGGGCATTTCAATTTCACTTGATTTCACCTAGTACTCTCATTTCATGGGTAGTATAGTTTGACCAGATAATAAGCATGGGTTTTAGATGTATTTTAGCACTATTCAAGTTCAAATGTCAGCTGTTGAGAGGGATTGACCATCCTTACAGTTTTTGCTCACATTAAAATATCAAGTCATTACATTTTCTCTTGCACTTTTGAATGTTTTGATATATTTTTGTTTTTCTGGTGGGAAAGGGAATGACTAATTGCTTGTTTATTGCGAATGCAGTGTGAATCATCAGTTTATAGTAATTGCTCCTCATTTTCTTTAAAAAATTCATAAATGAGTGCTTCCGGAATGTCCAAACTCCAAAGCTTTACAGTTTATTTTCACTGTAGATTGATTGACATGATATATAGTTTGGTTATAATGCTCAATGGCTGATCCTTCTGCCTTCGCTATTTTTTATATTTCTATCTTTAGGGGTAGCTGGAGTTCTCACTGCTGCTAGCACCTTGTCAAACCCCGTTGTTGCAGCAGTAGGTGGCCAAACAACGAGTGCCTTTGATGAAATACTAAAAGTGACTCCACCTGCTTTGGTAGCCTTTTTAGCAAATTTACCTATCATTGAAGGTAAACTTCAAAATCTTTCATTCAGTTAAATGAAACGAGAGTTGCTGCATACAAATGCAAGTCTATCTTCGTACCTAGAGAAATTTTTTCTAGTATGCATGATTCTGTGGTAGTGTAGTTTGTTTAGAGAGCCATCTTGATTTTAAGTTGCACAGGGAGTTATTTTGTGAGAGATATAGTTGTTTTGGGTGTAAAAAGTGAGAGGTGGTGCCGGGTGATGCACTTTGATGGCTATCTTTTGAGTGTTGTGTATGAAGAGAAATAGGTGGGAGAGCTAGTTGAGTATCTACTTTATGGAATCTTTATGGGGGTTTGCTTCCCCTGTTTTTAAGAAGCATTTTGTTTCCTCAATTCCTTGGATGGCAGTGAGGTTGTGATAATGTGATGCAACGTCCTAATTGGTTTTCAAGTTGTATTCATCTTGGTGTAGCAGCCCAGATGTTTGTTGGCTAGTTGATTTTTAGTATTTTGAAGTAGTTCAATGGACAATTTATAAGTAGTTTCTTGAACTTTTGTTAGAGTATAAAAAGTTAAAAACCTATTATCCAGGACAGATTTGCTTCTACATTGAATTCCTATTTTCTTAATATTTCGATTTCATGGACAGTACATTTAAGTTTTCTCTTATGAAATGTGCTTGGTGATGTCAATGGTGATGAATTTTTATTGCTATATCAACCCAATTAATCAATTATGCTGTTGTTGATTGGAAAATTTATTGTTTGAAATTTTCAGGCCCAACCCCAGACGTGGATATTGTGCTATCAATTTGTTTGCAAAGTGACATACCAACACCACAGCCTGTAAAGTCAGGGACTGCCCATGTACAATTTCCATCAGTACCTGCTCCTTCCACGAGTGACCTTTCCGTTTCAAGCAAGTCTCATCCCATCCCAAGTGGCTCATCTTTCAAGCCAACAAGGGGGAAACGGAAAAATATAGATAGTATGTGTTTTTTGTTCTTTGGCTTTTTCCTTTTCCTTTTTATCATCCCATAAACGTGCAACACACTAAACAGTCATTGTTAAATGAAGTTCAAGCTAATCTTCCAGTTAGTGTCGGTTGGATTTATTCACTTCGTTACCGTCCTGATTTCAAAGATTTAAGTATGGTGTTTAAATTGGAATAGCTTGGCTGTGGATTCTTTTGGGCCTTCAGTGTGTTAATTTGCTAGTAGGATGGTTGCCTTGAGAAATACACCGCTGTTAATGAAATTGTTAATTTGAGTACCATTTTTGATCAAGTGAAAATCAAATTGTCTGTGTGTTCTGTTCATGCATAGAGTTCCTGGCTCTTTTATGAGGTTATATTGAGAAGCTAATAGTAATCATATCTTATTATTGACAGGGAAAGACGAAGATGAAACTACAGTGCAGAGCCAACCAGTCCCAACTGATGCTTTCAGGATACGGCAGATCCAGAGGGCTAGCCGTTCTGCTTCGGCTAGCCGCACTGCTTCTCAAACAGGATCTGTTTCATACGGAAGTGCAATTTCAGGAGACTTATCCGGTAGCACTGGCTAATTTACAGTTTCGTTTTCCCCGCTTGGTTTATCGTGACGTATGATATCAATTATTTCTTTAATAAAAGTTCCATTTTACAACTTTCTTCTTTTCTCCAATGATATTAGTTTCTTCTTCTCTTCATTTCGGAAGATGGTCTGTGCGTTTGGTTAAAGGATGTAGATTATTAGTTACTTTTTCAATAATGTAATAATCTATGCAGACTCCAAAAAGTAAATTAGAAAATTGTGAGAAGTGTCATTGCTTTGTATAGGAGAGATTGGGGCAGCGGACTTTGGAGCCTCGATCAAAAATATTTTATACTAGTCAATAGACAAAAAATGTACGTCGGTAAATTCACTACATTGGTACCGAGTTTGGTTTAGTCTTTCCACACAGGAATGATTCCTTGAGCTGCCAAACGCTTTTCAACCCAAAAGATAATGTGTCTTGCCGTAATCTTCTTCTCATCAACGAGAAAAGGTTCGACAGTGCTTGCTCCTAAGCCGTAGGAAGATATAGAAAAGCCTTTTGGACCTGCAGATTGTGCCAAGCATGGAAGTATCAGCAGCAGTGTTTTATGTCATATAATTGTGACCTGAACATTATTTCTGAAGATCACAAGATGTACCTGTCAGGTCTCCGTTGGGAAAGAATGCCCAAAATGAATATGAATTGCCCTTCTTCAGAAACGAACCTTCAAGCTATCAACCGGAGCAGCAGACAGTGTTGTCATAAATGATCAACTGGGCGGCAATAGGTTCTGCATAATGCTAAAATGAAGATGAGAAGACCAACCTTGTTGTCTTCAAAAAATAGCTCAATATCGGAGAGCTGATTTTGAGGAGTTTCGAGTATTGCTTTCAGCGTTGGGATTATATCCTCTTCCATCATTTGAGGTAACGGCTTGACTGGAGCTTTTGCCGGAGCTTTAGGCTTTGCTGGAGCTGCTTTCACTTCTTTCGTTTCAGCAGCAACTAGCACGTAAAAGGGGCAAGAAGAGTTCACGATTTACCAATGCTGCTGCCTAACTTGTCAGATTAATCAGAAGACAATGACTCCCTGTGATTCATTATGAAAATGGAGCAACTTACCAGTGGAAGTAGATGAAGTAGATGATTCTTGCAGAGCAGAGCAGGCGATAGTTCTTTTAGATGCTACCGGTTTACTTACCATTTGCTGCTAATGTAGATGAAATAAAAAATAAAAAAATATGAGGAAACAGGAGATCATAAGTTTCATAATATTGAAATGTGAACAATTTAAGAACGTAGCTCAAGTTTAAACTTCTTAATCATCCTCTCCATAGTTTTAAAAAGGAAGCTACAGTATTGAGTATTGGCAGCTGATTTGCAGAAAAAGGATTACTTAAGTAACTCACAGCAGAGGAACTATGGAAGGCAAAAACAGAGACAGAATCGTCGGAGTTCTTCCTTCCAAACTGAAGGCAATTAGCGGATGTGTTGCGCCGAGTACTTGAGAATTCTACAAACCCCTTCCCATTTTCCTGAGAAGTAAATAACTTTTTCGTTAACTATAGAAAAATAGCTAGCAATCATACTATGAGTACATGTCAGTAAGAAGCTGCATGAACCTGAGGAGATGGTTTGGCCATAGAAAGAATATTAGCCGAAGCCATGCTTGCTTGGAATTGGAGGCAAGGCAGTCGAAAGCTTCGTTTCACAGAAATTATTGGCACGGTCTATAGAGCAAGTTGGGTGGGAGTGACTCAGAATAAACGATCTAAGAGATGTGCAAGAGAGTAGGGTAGGGATTATTACTCCATTTTTTGTCTTTGGTAGACGATGAGGTTATGGATGATCATAGCCTATCACTCAACGACTGGCTGAGGTTTAGTGGAAGCTTTCTGCCAGTCATTCATCAATTTGCTCATTTGTAGTTTTGGACATTAGGCCTCAGCCTCATTCTCTTCCAACCCCTTTGGCGTGCTGTAACTTAAAATGAAAAGTTTAATCGATGCAGTTTAATCGGTGAGGAGAATTATTTTTTAGTAGAATTGTTTTGTTTTCAATCCTTAAATGTAAATCTATTGGTGACTGACCATGAATCTCTTGATCAGTGACTGACCATGTGAACTGGGTGACACGTAACATAAGTCAGTACCCGAGGGACCACACTTATTATTACACAAAGATCTTGGCCATGTTAACTTGGAGTGGAAAATAAAGGTAATTAATAAGATTGAGCTTGGCATTGAAAACTATGAAAATAAAGGTAATAGAAGAAAAAAGAGAGAACTATGGTTTTTCACTTTTCTACAACCAATTTTTGATGGAAGAAAAAATGGCGAATCATTTCTCGACGACGTTGGCACAAACAGAGGAGGATGTCGACTTCGAAAGGGTAGGGGAGCCAATGGTCGCTTAGGCCGGATTATGGAAATCCAAGCTCCGGACTACCTGAAGTTGGAGTATGGAAATGTATTAGATGACATTCACCAGTCTTAGGAGGCTGCAGAATGTCGTGGTCACTTTTGCACCTAGAACCACAAATGCAATAGCACATAGGCTAGCCAGCATAGCTTTTGATTGTTCTGAACAACTTGAATGGCTTGATTCGATTCCTCTAATGCTTTGAGATGTTGTTTGCTATGATTGTAATCTTCATTAAACTTCAATAAAATTTGGGGCTGCAGCCCTTCTCATCCTTAAAAAAAAAAAAAAAAAGACCGTGAGATTAATTTTTAGAAAATACTTGCTTCCACACTACGGGACTAGTATATATGTGTGCGTCCGGACTCTTTCTTATTTACATATCTTTGCCGATGTAAATTATAATTTTAACCGTTCAAAAGTTCAATTAACATCACATTTGAAAAGTTTAATGTAAACAAAAATTGTTTGCTCAGCCGATCGGTGGAAGAAATTAGGAAACCCAATCATGAATTAGGAAACTACTATTATTTTATTTTTATTTTTTGACGAATAAAATAAAAAATTTCATCTTAATAATAACTTTCCAAAATAGTGATCCATCTCTGTTCTATAAAGCCAAGAGGTAGCGATTGAGATTAAGAAGCTGCATGTCAAAGTTCGACTAAGCAAGGTACATATTTTCTGTTTCTGATTTTTTTTTTCTTTCTTTGTTGTAGTGTGAATATTATATCGATGTTGTCGTGTGTGTTGTTGATTGAAAATAGTTATGTTCTAGGCTTGTTGTGGATGCAGAAGTTTCCAATTATAGTTTATTAGGGTTTCTGAGTAGATCGGAGAAGCAAATTTGAGCGGCAGTACAAGTCTTTACACAATAGTAATTTGTGTCCTATGAAACCTCTAATTTCCTTGTTTTTCTGTAATATATTTAGGGTTTCGTTCAACAGATATGACTTTTAGAAATATGGACCCTCAACGAAACATACAACAATTATCGTCAAGCAAGAGTGATCGTAAAAAGGTTCGGGATCGAAAGAAGAATGTGTTCAAGAAAGCCGAGGAGCTTTCGAAACTTTGTGGTGTTGATGTATGCTTGATCCTCTACCAACGTCAAAGCAATATAGCAGAGACTTGGCCCCAAGATCCTGAACAAGTCAAACGCATTGTTGCTGGGTACAAGGCAAACCCAGCAATCAGAGATGCTAGCATTCCTTCATCTGAGATAAAGGGTTTTAAAGAATCTAGGGCTCGAAAGTCATCTAGGGAGATGTTGTACCCGACATGGGATGATAGATTAGATTACTGTACTGAGGAAGAACTGATTAGACTGGTGGCTTCCTTGGATGCAAAGCTAGAAGCTTCAACAAAGAGGATTGATTCACTATCGAGGAAAAGCAGCAAAAGTGGTGCACTTGATCATCATCCCATGGTGAATTCGAACTTGAACTCTGTTCCTTTTCGTGAGATTAATGATCTTCCAAGTTCATCTTCCAAGATCATCCAGAAATTATATTCCAACCATGCAATTGAAGAGGTCTTCTAATATGCAATACCCGATATGATGCAGACTGGATTTCAAGTTGAGCTCGGAGTCAATCTAACCCTCAATTTGTACACTCAGGTTTAATATGTTTTTATCATTTAATTGTAGTCATCAATTTTTACGTGGTATATATATCCAGAGTTATTAGTTTTGTAACTTTGGCTTCCATAAAACTTTCATCTATGAACATGGATTGAAATCCTTTACAATACTACAATGTCCCTAATACAATATACAAAAAGGATGAGAATCTGTGTCCAAGTAGAAAAAGGGAACTAGAAATGAGCAAAGTCCTGATCGAACTTAGAGTTGGTGTATTAAGAATGATATATAA
Source organism: Fragaria iinumae (assembly GCA_009720345.1). NCBI lineage: Eukaryota > Viridiplantae > Streptophyta > Magnoliopsida > Rosales > Rosaceae > Fragaria > Fragaria iinumae. The sequence goes on from CM019121.1 coordinate 19,371,038, forward strand.
AAAGGCAAAGTCCGATTACAAGTTTGGTGACAAGGTGCAAACCAAGTACTACGAGCCACATAAGAGGGTCTTTCACAAGTTACAACCATAAGTCTAACTATGAGAATTCCAAGCATAGTTCGAGTACCTAGCTCGTCACCAACAAGTTAGGAAGCATGAAGAAGCAATCAAGCAACTCACTACGTCAATCACCGACTTAAACAAGATTAGTCAAAGTAGAAAATAATAATTCAATATGGTATGGTATGCTTCAATGTATTATTCTTTTCCGAATATGAGCTTTATATAGAGATACAATCATAATGCTACTAGGAAAATATTTCATACATCTACACCTACACATACAAGGAAAATAAATATATACAAAATATTCTACACTCCCCCTCAAGTTGGTGCATAGATATCGATCATGCCCAAATTGCCAACTGAGTTGTCGAACACTTTCCTTGACACTCTTTTTGTGAGAACATCTGCTAATTGATTTTCCGTATACACGAAAGGGAAACAAATAATTTTCCTGTCCAAGTTTTCCTTAATGAAATGCCGATCTACCTCCACATGCTTCGTCCGGTCATGCTGAACAGATTATGAGCAATTTCAATAGCAGATGTGCTATCACAATGCAAGTCCATGAGTTTCTTGAGTTTGAAACCCAATTCTTTCAATACATTACGAATCAATAGCATCTCACAAACTCCATGTGCCATACCTCGAAACTTTGCTTCAGCACTTGATCTTGCAACGACTTTTTGTTTCTTACTATGCCAAGTTACAAGGTTTCCTCCAACAAATATAAAATACCCAGGTGTAGACCGTTTATCAATCTTATCACCAGCCCAATCAACATCTGTGTACCCTACCACTTCCAATTCACCATTCTTTTCAAACAACAAGCCTTTTCTAGGCGCCATCTTAAGATACTTCAGAATATGATACACTGCATCCATATGCTCTTCGCTGGGACAATGCATAAATTGACTAACCACACTCACAACATAAGCAATATCATGTCTAGTATGAGAAAGATAAATAAGTCTCCCTACTAGACGTTGGTACCTTCCTTTATAAGTTGGAACTTGATTCGGATAGATGGCAAGGTTGTGATTCATCTCAATTGGTGTCTCAACAGGCTTGCAGTCAAGCATTCAAATCTCAGCTAACAATTCAAGTACATACTTTCGCTGGGATAAAGAAATCCCCTTCTTTGACCTTGCAACTTCAATTCCGAGAAAATACTTCAACTGTCCAAGGTTCTTCATCTCAAACTCTTTTGAAAGGTAATTCTATAGAGCCTCCATCTCTTTTGGGTAATCTCCTGTAACAATCATATCATCAACATACACAATCAGAGCGGTGATCTTACCCTGATTACGTTTGATGAACAAAGTGTGATCGGAGTTGCTTTGTCTATAACCAAATGTCTTCATTGATTTGGAGAATCTTCCAAACCAAGGTCTAGGAGACTGCTTCAAACCATACAAAGACTTCTTCAACTTACAAACCTTTCCGACATCGCAAGGTCTACATTTGACTCCTGGGGGCATGTCCATATACACCTCTTCTTCCAAGTTTCCATTGAGGAAAACATTCTTTACATCAAACTGTCGTAGAGGCTAATCTTTAGTTTCCGCAAGTGAAATTAAGATTCGAATAGTGTTGATCTTTGCTACAGGCGCAAACGTTTCTTCATAATCAATCCCATAGCGTTGGGTGTATCCTTTGGCAACTAATCTGGCTTTATACCTGTCAATGCTCCCATCAGCTTTGAGTTTAACCGTAAATACCCAACGACATCCAACGGTCTTCTTTCCAATAAGTTTATGAATAACATCCCAGGTCGAGTTCTTTTGCAAGGCTTCTAGTTCTTCATTCATCGCTTGAGTCCACTTCGGATCCGCCATTGTATCCTGCAGTACAAGAAATAGAAACACTGGATAATTGATTAATGACAAGAGCATGTGACCCAGACAACCTATGGTTAGACATGTAATTAGCTATAGGATATTTAGCTATGACTTTGATGTCTGGTTTATATTGTTTCTTTGGAATACCTTGATAACCCTCTGTGATTTCTTAGTTACAATATTATCTACCCCAGATAATTGGTTTGAATTTAAAGGTACATGAGGAGAGACATTAGCAGCAGATTCTTGGGTTGATGGTGTAGAGAAAGGGAAACTATCTGACCCAGAAGAATTCGGAATTACAAGGGCGACATCTGAAGGTTCAACAGTCAAATTGATGAGTTTGTCGTGTGGGTCCCTCTGTAAAGATGTTGTTTCGTTTCTACCGACACCATCTGCAACATAAGGCGTGTCAACTAGTGGCTGCACGACATGTGGCGAGTTCAGAGTGCCTTCCAGTTGTGGTCCAACACATGGGCCTCCGTCCTCCTCAAGCTGCATGACACATGGCGCTTGTGTCTCTCCTCTGATGCGGCTCGTCTGGCTGGGCTGGGCATCACGTGAGTATGCGCCTGCGTCAGCACGTGAGCATGTGTCAGTGTTAACAACTTCTGTCTCTTTATCCTTCTCTTGCGTCTCTTTGTTATTTGTGGTTTCTCCGACTCTAAATCTCGATTCCAATACTTCAAATTCTTCATATTCAAATAAATTTTGGAAATTCCCTTCATATGCTCTCTCCTCCTGAAGGGAAGACTTTGATACTCCCCTTAAGTAGTAAGGCTCAGATTCACGAAAAGAAACATCAAGGGATACATGCATGGTGTCTGTAAGAGGATCATAACATCTATATCCCTTCTGAAAATCTGCATAACCCACAAAAATACACTTCCTTGCATGGGGATCAAGCTTACTTCGTTGTGGTTTTGGAATATGAACATACACTGTACATCCAAATACACGAGGCTCCAAGTTAGGCAACGAAGGAATCGAGAGAAGTTCCTGAAGCTGTTGTAAAGGGTTTTGACATTCAATAACCCGAGAAGAGGTACGATTAATGAGGTAGGCAGCAAATGTCACAGCTTCTCCCCAATATTCTACTAGTACATTCATGCCAAACAAAGAGGCACAAACAACTTCAAGCAACTGCCAATTTTTCCTCTCTACCAATCCATTTTGCTGAGGAGTATTAAGTATTTGAAGTCTGATGTCGAATTCCATGTAACTGCATATAAACTCTTGCATAGGACCATTAATATATTCTCCGCCATTATCAGACTGGAAAACTCAAACTACTTGTTGATACTGTGTGGACACCATCTTGTAAAATTATTTGAATCTAGAATAAACATCGCTCTTGTTCTTCAATAGAGACACCCAAGTCGTATGGGTACAATCATCAATAAACGTCACAAAATACCTAGCGCCAGAGAGAGAAGGAATTTCTGCAGGACCCCACACGTCAGAGTGAATCTTCATAAATGGAACAAGACTTTTATTTAGGCTTGGTGAATATGACATACGATGGCTCTTGACCAGTTCACATATGTCGCAATGAAAATCTCAATAGTCGACACTCGAAAATAATTACGGTTGTAGCTTCTTAAGATAACCGAAGTTTAGATGACCCAACTTGCGGTGTCAAAGCCACACATCTTTCGTAGCACTCTCAGCTCTATTGACCTGATTAGCTTGACCCAAAGACTGCATATGTTTCTCTTCTGTCTCTGTCAAATCTAGGTAGTACAATTTCCCTTTTCTCACTTCATAACCCAAAATCCGCCGCGTCAGAATGTTATGAAATACACAGAAAGACGGATAAAAGGTGACAATATATGATAATTTTTGAATGATTTGGCCAACTGAGAGAAGATTGTATGACAATGAATGGACGACTAATACAAAATCAAGGGTTAATGTGTTTGATCGGACAATAGAACCTTCTCCGGTAACCGGATTGGAGTACCATCAGCGGTAGAAACAATATTTTCAGAGGAGGGTTTTAATTTTTTCAAGAGGCTAGGATCATTACACATGTGATCTGATGCTCATGTATCAATAAGCCAAGACCTATTCATAGCTACTATACCACTCATACCTGATTGTGCGACATTGGAGGCATTTGACGATTGGTCTTCCTCTGTAGTGATTATGACAGCTTTTGCTTGATTCTTTCGGGCTTTCTTGGTGAAATAATCCCACCAATTCGGGTACCTAATTATTTCAAAGCAACGTTGCTTGCTATGACCTAATACCCCACATAGCGGACATTTTGAGTTCGCATATGAATTTGGTTTGCATGGAGCCCGGCATGGTGCGGTGGTATGGTAGTTGATTTGGTGTGCCATTTTGGAGGTTGGGTTTTTTAGATTCAAGGATTCGGGAATAATGATTTTGATGTATGCAACGATTTGTTTGTGGTGTGATTCGGGATTCAGGTTTGGTTTTGGGATTTGAGAATTTGTGTGTTTTTAGGGTGATTTGTGGGGTTTTTGGTACGCAGCGATTTATGGTGTTTTAGGTGTAAATTCAAAAGGATCGAACCTGGCAAGCTCTGATGCCAAGTAGAAAATAATGATTCAATATGGTTTGATATGCTTAAATGTATTATTCTTCTCTGAATAAGAGCTTTATATAAAGATACAATCATAACGCTACTAGGAAAATATTTCCTACATCTATACCTACACATACAAGGAAAGTAAATATATACAAAATATTCTACAGTCAATAAATTGCTATTAATTAATGATCATATTGCTGATAAAATAATAGCAAATCACATGTACATCTTCCAAAAGAATTTGAAACACAAATAAATCTACTTGTGTTGTTGTTAAATAAATAAGGACAGTTTTTAACAATTAAGGACAATCTTTTCTCTGCATGTCATGTGTCATGGTTTAATTTACCAAACTAACCTTACACTAATTAAATATGTTTTTAGAAGAGAAAAGTCTCTCCTTTTGAGATTTTTTGGTAAATGGAATACAGTAGCAGGTTTTCAATGAGTTAGTGTAGTAGTAGTTACTTCCAGTAGAAGTAGTAACAGAGGTTAACATCCATCTACATTTCTTTTAAACAAATAAGGACTGTTTTTAACAAATAAGGACAGATTCTTTTATGCTTGCCATGTGTCATGGTTTAATTTACTAAACTGAATTAATACAAATTAAATAAGACCCCATCATATATTGTTTTAGCTGCTACTGCACTTGTTGGAATGTTGCTACTATTACACTTCCAATAAATATAGTAGCAGATTTTTAGTGGTTCAGCTAGTGTAGTAGCAACTTCAGTAACTGTAGTAGCAGGTTTTCAGTGGCTCAACTAATGTAGTAGCATGTTTTTCTAGAAAGTTAGCTGCTACTACACTTCCAACAAATGTAGTAGCAGAGTTGTTCAACTAATGTAGTAGCAGCTTCCGTAAGTGCAGTAGCAGGTTTTCAGTGGCTCATCAAATAAATATAGTAACAGATTTTTAGTGGTTCAGCTAGTGTAGTAACAACTTCAGTAACTGTAGTAGCAGGTCTCAGTGGCTCAACTAATGTAGTAGCATGCTTTTCTGGAAAGTTAGCTGCTACTACACTTCTAACAAATGTAGTAGCAGATTTTTAGTGGTTCAGCTAGTGTAGTAGCAACTTCAGTAACTGTAACAACAGGTTTTCAGTGGCTCAACTAATCTAGTAACATGCTTTTCTTAAAAGTTAGCTGCTACTAAACTTCCAACAAATGTAGTAGCAGAGTTTTAGTGGTTCAACTAGTGTAGTAACAGCTTCCGTAAGTGCAGTAGTAGGTTTTCAGTGGCTCAGCAAATAAATACAGTAACAAATTTTTAGTGGTTCAGCTAGTATAGTAGCAACTTTAGTAACTGTAGTAGCAGGTTTTCAGACTCAACTAATGTAGTAGCATGCTTTTCTGGAAAGTTAGTTGCTACTACACTTCCAACAAATGTAGTAGCAGAGTTTTAGTGGTTCAACTAGTGTAGTAGCAGCTTCCGTAAGTGCAGTAGCAGGTTTTCAGTAACTCAGCAAATGTAATATTAGTTATTTTCAGAACGTGCAATAGTAGGTTTTTAGTACCAAAACTGTAATTAGATGTCTTTGAGGATTTCAATATACCGGCATAGTGTTCGTGGTGTATTCGATCACCGTGCTACTACCGACTACTATATACTCAAGTTTTGCTACTATACTCCTCATTGTCAAGTCTTGCTACTCACTCGTTGTATTCGATCAAAATCGTTCAGTCCTGCTACTGCTACTATTACTACTACTAGTTATATCACTACTGAACATTATCATGACAATTGCATCTATTACTCCAAGTTCAAACGTTTCAGCAACGGAGAATCTAAATAATATTGAAGTCAAGGAGGGAGCTTCTTCGCATAAGATACATCAATACAACCACATTCAATACATCTCCACTTTCAATTCACCGCTCACAAGAGAATTGCACATCCATTAATATACAATTTTAATATTTCATTACTGTGAGAGAGATTAGAGATGTGGCTCATAATATTCATACCTTTAAGGATAAGAGCTCACGGAACAGAAAGTAACCAATTAAATAAGAAGAGAGGAAATTTGTGGCAGTAGCTTGTAGAGATGAGAGAGCTTTAAGGCTCATCCAACGGTCCTCCTTCATCTATTTCAAGCTTGCCTTCCTCTGTGTTCATCCTAACATGAAGATCTGAGGCAAATTCGAACCAGACTTGCCTACTCCCTCGGAATTTCAACCTTTTCTTTGCTCTAGAGGAATGTAAGGGAATCCAATCCATCTTAGGGCTAGTTTGGTATTGCTGTGACTTAAAATAAAAACTGTTGCTGCACTGCAAAAATAATTAGCTGTGAATTAAAACAGTGTTGTGTTTGCTAAATATTAGTTTTAAAAGTGCTGCCAAGATAAAATTTATTAATTTCTAGTGTTTTTAGTGACAACTTCTTTTAAAAGTAACCTTCAGGTTACTTCTAAAAGCTGTTGCGAGTGACCTGTAATTTTCAAAAAAGCTGTTTTTCTTACAGTTACCAAACACTATAAAATCTAAAAGTTCGGATAGAAACTGTGTCACACCCCAATTTTCGAAATTTTTGGCATGATATAACTTAAAATATTAATATCGCAACCTGTTTCAACAAACTATCTCAAGCAACTAGAACTCATTAGCGGAAATGTAAATGTCACACAACCCAACACTGAGTTAAATATTACACTTCCTTGTTTACATAAACTTGTAAAACAAGAACATGAAAACAATCTCATGAGTTTAATATTGTGTACCAAATTCTAAAACTATACAGAGTACAGCAAAACCAAACAGAACCCTGCTACTAAGTCTCCGCTTCAATGCTGCTGATCCTCAACTGCAGGTCTAACCCCTACACCAAGAATTGGTGTACCGAGATTGTAAAATAGCAAACCTGGTAAGCTAAAAAGCTTGTATGAGTAATCTCAAAAATAACACAACGTTTCTCACATCCAAATATACCACAAGAGAGATTTGATCAATAATTAAAATCCACACATCCAACACATTACCAAAGAAATGTACCCATGAGTCCCAGATATTTAATAAATACCTCTCATGACCTACAACAGCAATTTGTGTACCCATGGGTCCTAGATACCATAATGTATCTCCTATGACCTACACCGACAGACGGATTAGAGCTCTATTCCTAACCGTAACCAATCACCCGACCAAAGCCCAGTTTGACTGTTCAATAACTAATTACAAAATAAAAATAGCATTATAACCATAACCAATCACCCGATTAAAGGCTTGGAACCCGGTTTGACTATTTGAACAACAAATCACTATATCACCACATCAACATCAACAACACATGATTCATATCATAAAATTATATCTTTCACAAAGATATAATTATATGAACAATATATGTTATTCCACAAGAATAACTTATCAAAAATCAATAAAGTTATGGTCACAAGAACATCAAAAATAAACATATAAGGAAAACTTGTTTTAATCTTATCAATGAGCCGTTAGCGATCAAGCTCATATATTTAAAAACAATTAATAGCGTATTACTAAATCCAACATCAACATCCAATGACCATAATAAAATTTGGTCAAAAAATGAACCATGGTGAGATTTACTCACCTAGAAATCCCGTTGTAAAATCCCACAACTCAATTTCACAAATCACCTAAAAACACACAATTAAAAAACCTTAGAAACCAAAGTACTATAGAATAACACAATACCCTTAAACTAACCCTTAGCTCAAGGGAGGACAACTTCCCAAAGTCGTTGAACTCAACGACACAATAGAGCTGCCTCAAGTCTTCAAAACCTAAACTCAAACTCAACCAAGCCAAAACAAATAAATCTAAAGTCCTAACATGCAATCCTTGCTCAAAACCTAGCAATACTACCTCTCAACAAGCTCACAGCAGAAAGAGCTAGCTAACCACAGGAAACTAAGGCCGCAACTCAGCCGGACGCGCTGCCACAGGCGGCGGCGAGTGAGCCCTGTTTTGGCCATGATCTTCAGTTTGGGATTGAAGAGGTATTTAGCGGTACCAAAAGTAAACTAATGATGCGGATGCGGGCGTGCCACCTCACGGACGAGGAAAATGATGTGGGATGCGTCGGTTCTTGACTTCTTGAACAGGAGGCGAGTTTCCGGTGCCACCTCGCGGGCGAGGAATTACAAGCACAGGGCGATTCGATACTCACGGTGTCGCGAGCAAAGTAACCAAGGAGGGATAAGGGGTGATCGGAGTAGAGTCCGAAAGGGCTCTGAGAAACCTAGGCGGTGGCACGCTTAGGGTTAGGGTTTTTGAGAAGCTCGAAGAGGTTCAACTAGGTTGAAAGTTTGTTTGTACTGTTGTTTGAGTTTTTTTGAGAGTCCATTCTGTAAGTCTTCGAGCCCCTTTATATAGTAGCTTGCCTTCGGCCCGAAGAAAGATATTCCTAGTCCAATTCGGACTCTGAAACCAAATACCACAAGGACACCGCTTCGAATGAAAAATGAGATCAAAAATTCAAGCCAAGAAAATAAGAATATATTTTTTTCATTTAACACTCAGAAAGAAATGCACATAGAAGGCTCAAATTCTCACAAGGGTTATTTTTTTGAAACAAAACTCATCATAGCATGCTCATATTCTGTACCATGTTAGCAAGGCCATATCCACTACATATTATATGCCACATATATATCATATTTAACCAAAGAATAATATCGAATAAGTCTCAATAGCATGATTATCTTTAAACACGATTTCAGAGATATAAAACAATCCTAGACATAGTTGTTGAAAGGCATCCTAAGACTCAAGAAAACAAAGAAAATTAACATAATTTTTTTTTTTATATAATAAACACAAAAACTAACAACCTAATAGAAAGAAAAAATCAAAGTCCCTTCCCCCATACTTAAAAGGTAACATTGCCCTCAATGTTGAAAGAACTAAAGCATGCAATGCACATAAAAACATGGAAGAGAGATGCGAAAAATAAAAGCACGAAAGTAAAGAGAAGAGTTTAGAGCTCCCTGTGATTGATTGAAGAATTGCACGAAGCTGATGTTGTCGAAAAGATTGCCAAGATGTCAGAAAATATTTGATCCTCGAATCGGACAGTGCAGGCGACTGAATTCGGTCGAATTTTGTCAGGGCTGATTGCAAAGCAATGAGTCTTGTAGATCTTGTCGTTCCACTCAAAATCGACATATTACACGTAAGAAACGGGCACTTATGCTCAAAGTTATTGCCACATGAATTTCACAATCAAAACTGAATTTCCACGCGAGCACTGTTCGATATTTTGCAAATATCTCTTAGCTCAGAATTCCGAATGATGATCCGCTTGGTGCGTTGGAAACTAGACTCGTTTAGCTTCCTGCAAAAATATGAAATTATGAGTTTGTAATAAGCGTTGCAAAATAGTTACAGAACACACAAGAAACAGAAAAACTAGACTGATTTCTTAAACACAGTTTTGACACAAAAACAACACAAAATTCTAAAATTAAATCACACTGAATAAACTAGAATCACAAATAAGGAAACTTAATGCAAAAACAAAGATTATGAGACATATAAATATAGGATAATATGAGCACATCATTCGTCGAGGTCTTCGAGCTCCTACCACATTGCCTGAATGTAGTCGTCACCAAGTAATTGATGTTGTTCTTGGACGCGAAGCGAAGCGACATGAATCTCAAGGGGTAGGACGACGTCATGACAAAACATGAGAGCATATGGGGTGGTATCTGTTGGACCGCGCTTGGAAGTGCGGTAGGCCCACAAAGTATGGTAAAGCTCTAGATGCCATACGCGGGATTTTATTTCTAGCATCTTGCGCAAGATACTGAGGATAACCTTATTGCTCGCCTCTGCTTGGCCATTGGACTATGCATAATAGGGGGATGAATGCAGGAGCTTGATACCATAGCCGGTGAGGAACGTGACCATAGAATCGGCCATGAAAGCTGCCCCCCGGTCCGTCACGATGCACTCCGGAAGACCAAAGCGGGAGATAATGTTGTAGAAGATAAAGTTGTGGACCGAAGTCGCCGAGGCGACTTTAAGTGGTTCGGCTTCAACCCACTTGGTAAAGAAATCGGTGGCCACGATAATGAACTTGTGTTGCTCGGAGGAATGGGGGTGAATAATGCCGACGAAGTCTATCGCCCATCCTCGACCTGGCCATGGTTTAATAATTGGCTGCAACGAAATGTTGGGGATGTGTTGCACTTGTCCGTGAGCCTGGCAATCCTGACAACCTTTGACGAAAGCGATACAGTCCTTGAGAATGGTAGGCCAGTAATAGCCGTGGCGACGGATTAACCACCGCATTTTGGGCCCTGCCTGGTGCGAACCACAAACCCCGCAATGAACCTCGCGCATAAGCCGCTTAGCCTTGTTGCCATACACGCAGCGGAAGTCATTACCGTCTTCGCCTCGCCGGTGAAGCTGACCATTGCGGAGCACGAAGTTGAGGGCGAGAAACCTCATTTGCCGTGAATGAGTGGCTTCATGAGGGTTCTTGAGGTAGGCGATGAATGGTAGCCGCCAGTCCTCGTCGATAGGGTCTAAGGTAGCGACGTCAAGAGAGTCTGCCTGATATTGCCCCCTAGCAATAAAAGAAGGAAGAGTGCGTCGTTCGACCTTGAGTAGTCATTCGCGTACTCCGTCTCGCAAGCTAAGGCTGGAGGCAATCTGGGCGAGCTCATTCGCCGTGAAGTTGAATTCGCGCGGAATGTGCTCAATGTGAACGTCCTCGAACCGGTCCAATACGTCAAACGCTTTGCGCAAGTAGGGCTCGATGGACGAACTCAAGCATTTGAACTTTGCCACCAACTGGTTGACGACCAATAAGGAGTCGCCGAAGATTTAACCTCGCGGACCCCTAAGTCCAGCAAAATTTCCAGTCCGATGATGAGCGCCTCATATTCCGCCTGATTATTTGTACATTTAAAATCCAGCTAGAAGTAATAAGAAAACCGGTCTCCTGTAGGGTTCTCGATGGCGATCCCGGCACCTACAACGAGTTCAGTACGCGATCCATCAAAGTAAAGAGTCCATGGGGTGAGTGAAACAACGGCGAACTCCAACTCGCGGAACGCTGTTAGTTCAGTTGGTGGGTGATGAGCGAGAAAGTCTGCTATGGCCTGTCCTTTTACTGCCTTTTGCGGAACATATTGAAAGGAGAACTTAGACAAAGCCAATATCCATTTGCCATTGCGTCCCCGTAGTATAGGGCATGAAAGCATGTATTTGACGAGATCGGACTGAGCGATCACCACCGTGGTAAAGGCTAACATGTAGTGGCGAAGCTTGCAACCTGCAAAGAATAGGGCGAGACACAACTTCTCCATGGGAGAGTAGCGCGTCTCGCAATCAGTTAACAACCTGCTAAGGTAATTAACGGCGTGTTCCACTCCGTTCTCATCGTCTTGTGCCAAGAGTCCGCCAATGGACAGATCGGCAGCGGCGATGTAGAGCTTAAGCAGAACACCTGGGCCAGGTGGAACCAAAACATGAGGGTTCGTAAGGTAGTCTTTGATACGATTGAAGGCTTCTTGGTGTTGTGGCTCCCATATGAACTCGGTTGCCCCCTGGAGCTTGAGCAAAGGTGAAAAGGGCTGAACCTTCCCTGCCGCGTTTGAAATGAAACGGCGGACGAAGTTGATTCGCCTGATCAATTGTTGGAGCTCTTTCTTAGTTGTAGGAGGTGAGGCGGTTATTACCACCTGTGCCTTGTCTTTAGGGATCTCGATACCCCTTTGGTGGACCAGAAATCCTAGGAAGTCGCCTGCCTCTGCGAAGAACACACATTTGGCGGGGTTCATCTTTAGGTTATGTCATCGCATCCGCGTGAAAACCTGTCGGAGGTCTTCAACGTGTGTCGCTTGTGTTTTGGTTTTAACCACCACGTCACGGAGGTCTTCAATCAGCTTTCCCAAGATGTCGTGAAAGATAAGGTTCATGGCGCGATGATACGTTGCCCCCGCGTTCTTGAGCCCGAAAGGCATGACAACATATTCAAACGCACCTGCAAACCCTGGGCAGCGGAAGGCAGTCTTGTGACTATCCTCTTCAGCAACAGGAATCTGGTGGTATCCAGCGGTTCCGTCCATAAAGGATAGCACTTCATGCCCCGCAGTTGCATCAATGAGGAAGTCGGCGACAGACATGGGGTATATATCCTTGGGCATTGTGTTGTTGAGGTCCCGGTAGTCAACACAGACGCGTATTTTCCCGTTCTTCTTGCGGACGGGCACTACATTGGATAGCCCTTCGTTGTACTTGGCCACGCTAATGATACCTGATCGATGCATGTTTTCAATTCTTCCTTGACTACGATCTGGGTCTCAGTTCGCATGAATCGGCCATCCTGGCGGACTGGACGCCGATCATGATAAGTGGGCAGCCGGTGACAAACTAAGTCCGGAGAAAAACCAGGCATGTCTTCGTACTTCTCGGCGAAGCAATCCCTATATTCGTGTAGGAGGGTTAGAAGAGGTTCCTGTTAGTCCGCCGCCAGCTTAGCACTAATGGAAAGGAGCAGGGGCTTCTCAGCAGTCTCTACGTCGACTTGCGAAATGGGGTCGCGCACTTGAGGTGGCGTATCGTCCAAAGCAGCGGGAGCTAACTGAATAACTTCCTCTTTGGTATCGGTATAATCCACTATCTCGTCTACGTATTCCATAGTTGCGACCTTGTCGTAGGCTTCGCGTTCTGCCCAATATGAGAGGAGTCTCTCACACAAAGACTCGCCAGCCTCGCGTGCTTCTTCTAAGGAGGCACTATCCATCAGAAGGTTGTAGGGGATTCGCGATGGTGTGAGGACGTTGTAAGTCGTCCCTTGCCAGGGTAAGCCCCCATCGCGTTAAGTTGGAGGCCGTGACCCCGTAGGGGCAGCCTTTGGAATCGACGCCTTGGATGTCCAATGGGCCCAAGTCAGTATTGTAGTAGCGGGCGTCATTGAAGTTGGCGGAGATGGAGAAAGGACGCGGATCTGCTTTGATGAGGACCGCCTTGCGTTTCTCAGTATCCTATATCATGAGTTCCTGGTGCATAGAGGAAGGCACACAAAAACTTCTATGGATCCAGTCGCGGCCTAGAATCATGTTGTAGGATGAAGCACATTCAGCAGCGAAGAAAGTATAGACCCGGGATGCCGGTCCTACCTTGACTCGTAAAAATAACAAGTCTAGAGTTCTGGAGACTTGTCCGGTGAAGTTCTTGACTGTTAGAGATGTGGTTTGAATCATTGAGTGCGGGATACCAAGGAGGCTCATGGTACATGTTGTAATGACATTCACCGCAGCTCCGGTATCAACCATAACTTTGTTGACCATGATCCCTTCAACTTCAGTCGTAATGTATAATGGCTTCATGTGAGTGGCCATGTCCAAGGTTGGTGTGGAGAATGTCAGATTCTGCATGCGTGTGACGTTGCTCATAGCTTCCAATTGTGGAGCGTCCTCAGGTTCCGCCAAGACTGGACCCATTTCGCTGCTACAAGGCGGGGACATGTCGCAAATATTTTCGCTACTGCTTGAGATATCTGCCGCGTTGCATGTTGAGTTCGGCGGGAGAGCATATCTTTCAGATATAAAAAACACCATCCTGACCTGAAAAGAGAATTGCTCGCGGACTGGGGTCAGTGGAGTCTCAATGATCCCATGTTCTCCTTCAAGCACAGCGAACACGCTCTCTGCTGGGTTGAACTCTTCGTCCTCAGGCCAAGCAGAGACTTCAAGCATATTGCAAGTGAATGATTCCCCCTGTTCTTCAGCTTGGTCTTTGTCTAAGTCAATGCGAGGCTCGGAATAAGCCTCATCGTTCATCGAATTCTCTCGGAAACGCTGGGCCATCAAATACGCTAGGTTAGGGCTGGAGGTGGTACTTTGGGCACCTGGTGATGCGTCAGTTTTCATTCGCCGTGGTCGCCACACAAGTTTGGTCGAGGGTTGTTTGTCCTCAGCTGGCTTCTTATCCACGGCTAAAGGAACCTTGGCATTGTCATTTTCCTTCGACGGAGGAAGGGCTGAGATGCGAGGCTCCTTCTTGGCCTCCGGCTCTGGGTTAATTTGTGGCCGGGGCTGACGTGGTTGTGGTGGTTCCCTCCTTGCCTCGGGGTCCTGGCGAGGAGGCTCCCGGGGCCGTGATGGCCGGGATGACTCACGCCTTGGCTCGGGCTCTAGGTTCGTGAACAGTCTTCGCCTTGCTAAAGGGGGTGGTTCCCTTCTTCGTTCGACCTCCGGCGATTGCCGGCGCCTTGGTTGAGGAAGCGGTTCCCTTCTTCGGTCAGGCTCCGGTGAGGGCCTGCACCGGGAAGGCTGTGGATTCCTTCTTTTCGGCACCGGAGATTGTCGGCGCCTTGTTTGAGGAATCGGTTCCCTTCTTCGGTCAGGCTCCGGCGAGGGTCTGCGCTGGGAAGGCTGTGGATCCCTTCTTTCTGGCTCCGGAGATGGCCTATGCCTAGAAGGTTGTGAATTTTGTCTTGGTGGTACGGCGAGGCGACATAAGATGTTTGCCTTTGGAGCAGGATCATCTGCTACCTGTGCACACACCCTTAGAGGCGTTACAGGTGGCCTTTGGAGTATCGCACGTAGGCCTTCTGCTTCTCTCCACATCCGCTCAGGTGCCTGTGCGAGCTGCGAGGGTCGTATGACGCCATCATCTACAACTCGCAAGGCACGCAGGATGCTGCCATACTTCTTCTATAGCTTCCTCTTCCTGGATCTGCTAATGGTAACTGGCCTGCCCCCTTGCTGTGTGTACCATATCCCCTCCTTGATCCACTGATTTGGCTGTTGGGGGAATGTAGAGGTCAGTCAAGATACCTTGACGAGGGCTTGAAACCTCGTTTTCCTGATACCCACTGCCGGAGTCGGATATGTCCATCTCGCTTGAGGCTGGAGACGAAGGTACTTCGTCTGTCCAGTGTGTGTGGACTAACGTCTCAAGGCGTTTGATCCTCTATTCCAGCTCTTCGTGATTCCTGGGACTCACGGGTTGGTAGTTTTCAGCGAGGGATGGTGCGTCGTCCCGCATGATAGCTTTGCCCTTATCTTTCCTCGAAGGACGATCGGGCTGCAGTCTGGCGGCTAATGGCTTTGCCGGGTCATGGTTTCCACTTTGGTTCGCCAGCACGATATAGTCATTCGCCGGTCTCTTGTGGTTTCGTCCTAGCAGTTCGCGCGGACCCGCGTTTGGAGATATGTCCAATGTTATCACGCGTTGGCCGATACGAGTCCAAGCGACATCAGCAGTCGCGATCATGAACCCACATTTATCCTCAAAGCGAATGTACTTGAGGTCGAGCCAATCCTGAATTTGCTCGCGAAGCTGGTAGCAATCGCGAGTTCTGTGTCCCCAACTATCATGGAACTTGCAGTGTATGCGGCTTTCCTTATATTCGACGTAGGGTAAGGCCCTTGCCACTGTGACGAGTCCGTCATCAATTAGATCGTCTAAAACCTCGTGTGCGAGGTTGACGTTGTAGGTATACTGGCGAGATGGCCGATATGTGTCGTCATTGCCTTCCTCGCTCTTAGATGTCCGACGTGGGTTTTTGTAATACCCTAGAATTTTCATACTATTTTCCTTGTATTATTCTCAATTTAATGAAGGAAAATTTATGGAAATTCTTATTGGTTTTGCGAAGTGGAAGTTTGGAGTTTATTTAAGGTGCTTTGACGTTAAAAGACCAAAAGTTGACTTTATTTTCCGTAAGTTATCTTCGAAAACTTCCTTCTTAAAAGTTGTAGAGCTCGTCAGTACGAGTTCGTAGACATGTGGTACGCATGAAACGGACGTCGGATGAAGAAGTTATGGTCAGAGGAAGTAAGTTGCCGGGTGTGGAAAGTGTATAATAGGAAAGTTGGGATTTTTTTTCTGGGGAAACCTTTTTTCTCACTAAAACCCGTGCAGCTCCCTCTCTCTCTCTCTTCCTCCCCGAGTAGCCGTTTTTGCCGGAAGAGAAGTCGGACGTCCGACCACCGTTTTGGCCGCCACCGGTCCCGTTCGACTCCCACCGGTCACCCCTTCAAGGCTGGGCAGCTCCTGGCCGGCATAGCACGCCGGATAAGGAGTTTTTGGCCGGAAAAGGGGCTGCTGTGTCACCGGTCGGAGCCACCGTTTACGGCGGCAAAAAGGGACAACTTTAGGTGAGTTTTGGTCCTCTCCTCCTCCTGGTTATGTCTATGCATAGATTGAAGCAAGCTTTTGAGTTTTTGAACCCGAATTTGTAGGTTTTGTAGTTGATTTCGGGTTGCAGTTCGGGGTAGTTTCCGGCCAGTTTTGGTTGAAACCTCAGGTATTAAAGTTGTTCACCATGCTATAATCTACAAGTTTCATGTTTTGAGTTTCCTCAAATTGTGAAGTTGGTGGAGGCGCGTGAAGCTCACTCGCCGCCGCCTATGGTGGCGCGTGGGGTCGCGTCCGGGCAGGGTGGAGGCTTTGTTTACTGTGTTAGCTGGTCCTTGTTGATGTTAGTGTGTTGTTGGTGTGTGAAGATTGAGTTTTGTTTTGGTTTTGCATTGTAGGTGCTAACTTGTTTTCTAGGTGTTTGTTAGGTCGGAAATTTGGAAAAATATTTGGTCTTGGAGGTAGTGTGATTGTTGTCGAGTGTCCGATGACCTTGGGAGGTCTTGGAGGAAGGATTGCCCTTCTTTGGGGCAACCTTTAAGTAAGGGTATTTTATTTTCTTGTGGTGTTTTTACTAAGGGTTTTGATTTGTTTATGTTTAGATGAATTGTGAGTTGTTGGGTTTCTTGACTCTTGTGTTGCGGAAGAACGCAGCAGGAGTATTTTAGGTGAGTAAACCTCACTAAGGTTCACTTTTGAACCAAGATTTATTATGGTTATTTAAGGATAATGTTTAGGATGTAATTTAATATTTTGCTAATATTGGTTTTAAAAATATATGAGCTTGATCGTCAACGGCTCATAGGTAAGGTAAAACTGGTTTTTATTATGTGTTACTCTAAGGCTCTTATGATCATAATTTTATTAAATTGTGAGAAGTTATGTTATTGGGATAATTCTTATTGTTCATATAATTATATCCTTGTGAAGGATATAATTTTATGATGTAAATCTGGTGATGTTGTTAATGATGTTGTGATATGATGACTGTTGAATAAATAGCCTAACCGGGTTCCAAGCCTTTAAATAGGTGATTGGTTACGGTTAAGATACTAGTTATTATTTTATTTTATTGGTATTGGACAGTCAAACCGGGTTCCAAGCCTTTGGCCGGGTGATTGGTTACGGTTAGGAATTAGAGCTCTAGTCCGTCTGTCGGTGTAGGTCATGGGAGATACTTGATGGTATCTGGGACCCATGGGTACACATGTTTGCTGTAGGTCATGAGGGGTATTTACTAAATATCTGGGACTCATGGGTACATTTCTTGTTAATGTGTGGTTTTTATTGATTGATCAAATTTATTTGGGGTATGTTGGATGAATTAAATTGTTGGATGTGTTAAATGTGGAGTTTACTTTTGAGTTTACTCATACGGGCTTTTTAGCTTACCGGGTTTGTTATTCTACAATCCCGGTGCACCATTCTTGGTGTAGGGGTTAGACCTGCAGGTGAGGATCAGCAGGGGTGAGAAGGAGGCTTAGTGACAGGGTTCTCCTTTCTTTTATCAGACTCTGTATAGTTGTAGTTTTGAATAGACAGTATTAAGTCATGAGATTGTTCTCATGTCCTTGGTTTGCACTTTATATAAACAAGAAAGTGTAATCTTAATTCAGTGATAGATCTTGTGGAAATTTCTATTCTGTATTGAGTTTTGTTGTTGTTGATGTTGTTGTGGTTGTTGTTGTTGTGTTATGTTGTTGTTGGAATACGTTGGGATGTCAATATTTTAAGTTAGACCATGCCAAAATTTTTGAAAATTTCCATTCGAAAATTGGGGTGTGACAGTTTTCGTCCTCCTGGCTTCGGCACCCGGCGGCGATTGATCTCCTCTGGCTGGTCGGCCCAGTTCACTTCGACCATGCCGACCACGGGCGGAAAAGGGTCCACATCTACTAGCGAGGCTGTGCTCCCTGGCGTCTTCAGTTTCAGGGCGCCAGAGTTTAGCCAAGTCTGCAGTTGGTCTCGGAGCTTGACACAATCTTTAGTGTCGTGATTATTGACGTTGTGGAAGGTGCAGTACTTCTTGTCCTTCAGGTCCTCCTTGGATGAGATCTTGTGATCCAAGCGCACGTACTTCGCCTCGATCAAGTCATTAAAGACCAGATGGGCGTTTTTCGCGTCATACGTGTATGACTCGTATTGGGGCTTGGTCCATGCAAAAGACTGGATGGTGACTGGCTCGCGGGTCATTTTAAGATTCTTCAGTTTGTGAGCCAATGGTTTCCCAGTCAGTTCTACCGCTCTGACATCATCATAATCCGGCGCGGCCTCAGTTTCCTCCTGCCTCTGATAATAGGGATCATAAGTAGGGGATTACAGGTTCAATGCCCCCACAGTCCTATTCTTTCCTGGCATGTAGGTCCCTTTAGAGGCATTCGCCTTCTCATCCATCTCGTTGAGATCAGCTCATAGCTTCCGACCTTGTTAATGAGGGCACCCATGGACGTGAAGCGCTCCCCATGGTGCTTCAGCCGCTGGCGATGCTCAAGGCCTCAGATAGCCAACTTGATGGCTTCCTACTCAGGTAGTAGGAAGTCGCACTTGGCTTGCTGGATCTTGAAGCGTTGGAGGAATGAGACTCCAGACTCCATGCTTTTCTGGCTCATTTGGGTGAGGGAGTTGAGGCCAACCTTTAGCTCGATGGTGCCATAAGTCTCTCGGAACAATCTCTCCATCTTAG
Source organism: Fragaria iinumae (assembly GCA_009720345.1). Taxonomy (NCBI): domain Eukaryota; kingdom Viridiplantae; phylum Streptophyta; class Magnoliopsida; order Rosales; family Rosaceae; genus Fragaria; species Fragaria iinumae. The sequence goes on from CM019121.1 coordinate 19,390,269, forward strand.
GCCAGTCTGCAATTGATTCCGGCTTCAACCTGGAATACCAGCTGAAAGCAGCTCCGGATAGGGAAGTCCCAAAGAGCTTGAGTTTGAGAATATCGTTACTCCCATATTGGCTACATTGGACTTTGAAGCGGGCCATATGGGTTACTGCATCTTCCCTTGTCTCCCCAGAGAAAGTTGTGAGACAATGTTCTTAAACCCATGGGGAAAAGGGTACTGCACCACACTATCAGGGTAGGGATCGATATATTGCAAGTCAGCATCACCTTTTCCGGTTTCCTCCTTGACTATGTTAGTGATAAGTTGGTGCCAGTCGGCTGCCGTCACAGGTGTGGACTCTACTCCCTCTTCATGGTTTGGCCATGCAAAGAAGCTAAGAGCCTGTCCGACATTCTTAGGGGCTGGACTGGAGTGAGCTATAACCGGGTCATCTGGTGTCCCTGTCGCCTAATATGGAATGCTACCAGCGCCCTTCAGTGTGATTCTAGGGCTGCGCGGAGGAGGTAGAGGTGGTGTTGCCTTTGAAGAACTAGCCCCCAATGCGAATTGAGTGGTTTTCTGAGCCCCAACCTTTGGGTTAGCCCTAGGGCGCTCATTAGGTGGAATATACCTGGACGAGCCCTCAGTTGCACCTGCACTAGTCAAGTCAAGAGCAGGATTCTTTGGTGCTTGAGACCGCACCCAGTCTTCCACTTCTAAGACCCGCAAACTCAGACTATCATGTCGTTCCTTGAAGTCTTCAAGCCTTTCCTGGCTGTTCTTACTTCCAAACAAAGATGGTTTTTGCTGGTCGTGCAACTTGGTATCGTGTTCGTCCAAGCGACGAGTTTGCTCGTTCCCTGTCGCGCGAGTGAGCGACAGGGTCTCCGTGGTTTGCTTCACGGTCTCCACGTTCTGGTCCAAATCCTTTTGGATCTGTTGGAGGGAACCTTCAACCAGGCCCTTAGTTTCCCTTACTTCGCCTGCAAACTGGTTTAAATCCTCGGTGAGTATGGTGAGGTTGTGCTGGTCTGCTTCCCAAAGGATCTTGTCCCTCGTGACCTGTTCAGCAAGGTCGATGACACTCTGTTGGGTAGTAGTGACCTCGAGTCGTCTCTTCAGTTCCTCGAACATCTGGAGGATTTGCTCCATAGGCAGAGCAGATCCTGTGTTTTGGGTTGGCTATGAGCCTACCATTGCGGTCTCGCTGAAGTCTGTGTTACCAAACTAAGCAAGGACATGTTCCGTAGTGAGAGATCGGCAAGCCGCGCTGTTATGGGGCTTGTACCGTGGTGATCTGTGCTTGTACTCCCGGTCCCACTGGGCGTGCCAATGTTTTGGCCACGATCCTCAGTTTGGGATTGAAGAGGTATTTAGCGGTACCAAAAGTAAACTAATGGTGCGGATGCGGGCGTGCCACCTAGCGGACGAGGAAAGTGATGTGGGATGCGTCGGTTCTTGACTTCTTGAACAGGCGGCGGGTTTCCGGTGCCACCTCGCGGACGAGGAATTACAAGCACAGGGCGATTCGATACTCACGGTGTCGCGAGCAGAGCAACCAAGGAGGGATCAGGGGTGATCGGAGTAGAGTCTGAAAGGGCTCTGAGAAACCTAGGCAGCGGCGCGCTTAGGGTTAGGGTTTTCGAGAAGCTCGAAGAGGTTCAACTAGGTTGAAAGTTTGTTTGTACTATTGTTTGAGTTTTTTTTAGAGTCTTTTCTGTAAGTCTTCGAGCCCCTTTATATAGTAGCTTGCCTTCGGCCCGAAGAAAGATATTACTAGTCCAATTCGGACTCTAAAACCGAATACCACAAGGACACCGCTTCATTCGTTTATACCAATCATCTGCATGACACGTGTCCAGCCTCGTGGTTCACGGCCTCCGCGCTGCCCAACTATGCGGACTCAAATTAGGAAAGTCCTTATCCCGCGAGGTGTCACAGTCCTTGTGGAAACCTATCTCGCGTGGGCCGTGGACTCAAACCATCCCGCGAGCTCCTGAAGCTTGGCTCCATCTCGCGCGCCCCTGAAGCTTGTTTCCATCTCGCCCGCCCCTGAAACTCGCAAGACTTAAAAGGCTTTATATTAAATGGGCCACAGGTATTAGCCCAAATGTTATCCAAAACTTATTATGCAGTCTTGGACCAAAATATCCACTGGGCTCAAACATTAATGTTTTGTCTACGATCCTTAGTTTGGGATTGAAGAGGTATTTAGCGGTACCAAAAGTAAACTAATGGTGCGGATGCGGGCGTACCACCTCGCGGACGAGGAAAATGATGTGGGATGGGTCGGTTCTTGACTTCTTAAAGAGGTGGCGGGTTTCCGGTGCCACCTCGCGACCAAGGAATTACAAGCACAGGGCGATTCGATACTCACGGTGTCGCGAGCAGAGCAACCAAGGAGGGATCAGGGGTGATCAAAATAGAGTCCACCCCAAAACTTTGAAGTGAATCGGGGGTCTCGATCAGAAATAATTAAAGTAGGCACTCCATGAAGTCTCACTGTTTCCTTCACATACAACTTGCACAAGGCATCAACTGTGGGTCAACAATTACCCATATAGCATCATGTCCAAGCTTGGACTTAGGCAGTCCAGTCACAAAGTCCATATAGATCTGCTCCCACTTCCAAGTAGGAATAGGTAATGGCTTCAACATACCTCCAGGCCTCTGATGCTCCGCCTTCACCTGTTGACAAGTGAGGCACTTGGACACATACTTTGCTACATCCTTCTTCATCCCATTCCACCAAAACTGCCTACGCAAATCTTTATACATCTTGGTGCTCCATGGGTGCACCGTATAATGAGATCGATGTGCCTCCCAAAAGATCTCCCCTTTGAGATCAATACTATCTGGAACACACAATCTCAATCTATACCTCAATCCCCCATCTGATCCAACCAACCACTCGGAAGGACAATCCTCCAACAAGTCCACTACTAACTCTGCCTGCTTTACACGAGAGGACTCGTCATGTGCTTGGCCCTGAATGATCCTGGAAATCAAGGTGGGTCGCACAAAAGTGCTTCCAAGGAAGATTCTCTGCTCCCCGCCTATTGGTAGAAGGTCAAAATCAAATGCAATCTCCAACATGAGCCACTCCTGCACCATGATAGAGGCGACTATACCCCTAGGCTTCCTGCTCAATGCATCCGCCACTACATTGGCTTTCCCAGGGTGATACTCCAAAGTGAAGTTATAGTCCTTAAGGAGCTCCATCCACCTCCTTTGCCTCATGTTCAAATCTTTATGAGAGAATAAATACTTCAAACTCTTATGATCAGAAAAGAGCTCGAACTTCTGTCCATACAAGTAATGCCTCCAAGTCTTCAAGGCAAATACTACTGCAGCTAGCTCTAGGTCATGACTGGGGTAATTCTTCTCACGAACCTTCAACTGTCTAGAGCCATATGCCATAACACCGTCAAGCTGCATCAACACACAGCCCAAACCCTGATGAGATGCATCGCTATAGACGACATAGTCGACACCACTAATAGGAATGACCAACACTGGGGCTGTAGTCAACCTAGTCTTTAACTCCTCAAATGTCTTTTCACATTCATCGGTCCACACAAACTTGGCATTCTTCTTTGTCAACTTGGTCAACGAAGAGGCAATACTAGAAAATCCCTCAATAAATCTCCGGTAGTATCCTGCCAACCCAAGGAAACTACGAATCTCCGTAGGAGTAGTGGGACGACTCTAATTTAACACTGCCTCCACCTTAGAGGGATCCACCAAAATCCCCTCCTTTGACATCACATGACCAAGGAACTTGACCTCTTCCTTCCAAAACTCACACTTCCCAAACTTAACATATAACTTGGTCTCCCTAAGAACCTATAGTACAATCCGTAAATGCCTATCATGATCCTCCAAATTCTTGGAGTAAATCAAAATGTCATCCACAAATACTACCACAAACACATCCAGATAAGGACTGAAAATGCAGTTCATCAAATCCATAAAAGCAGCAAGCGCATTGGTTAGACCAAATGGCATAACAACAAACTCATTATGCCCATATCTAGTTCTGAAAGAGGTCTTCGGAATATCCACCTCTTTCACCCTCAACTGGTGATAACCGGACCTCAGGTCAATCTTAGAGAATACTGTAGCACCTCTAAGCTGATCAAACAAATCATCAATCCTAGGCAAGGGATACATATTCTTGATGGTCACCTTCTTCAACTCCCGATAGTCCACACACAACCGGACTGTATCATCCTTCTTCCTCACAAACAACACTGGTGCACCCCAAGGCGAGGTGCTAGGTCTAATGAATCCCTGCTCGAGAAGACCCTCAATCTGAACCTTCAACTCCTGAAGTTCAGTTCTCCCCATTTGATAATGAGTCTTTGATACCGGTGAAGTACCTGGTACCACATGTCACGCCCCGACTCTTAAATTTTACCTTAATTACTAGCATTGTGGTAATAAGAATTTTACTGTCTTCGTCATTGGATTTTTTAGTCCTAAGGTCCCTAGAAGTGTGTTGAGGGACGAATATTTCGAAAGAATTATTCGAAGGAAAAAAATGTGATGACGGTAAAAATGGTAAATTTTAGCTAGTAAAAGGTAATTTTTATTGGGGTATAATTTTGGGGTGTTGAATTTTGGAATGGGTATATGGAGTTGTTGGACCGGGTGGGCTTTGGCCCAAATCAGTTTCCCCTTTCTTTTCTCTCTCTCCCTCCCGATTCTCTCTCTTATCTCCCGCACCCGGTTTTCCCCTCTCTACACCCGGAAAACTTCCCGGCCGCCCCAGACTGCCGCACCGGTCCCAATCGTTCGGTCTCCAACCCAGCTTCCATTCTAGACCGGTGGCAGCCTCTCTAGCGCCGCCGTGAGGGAGAAACGCCGCCCAAGAGCTCCGACTGCCGAATCGGTTTTCTCGCCGGAACTCCCTCATCCGGCCGCCATAGCTGGCGATCCTTGGCTCAAAAGGAAGCCCTCCTCCCGTGCTCCAATCCTTCCAAAGGGCTCCCTCCATCTCGAGCTAGGTAAGGAGAAATCGGTATTTGAAATTCTAGGGCTTTATTGTGTGTTTGTGTTCGATTGACATGGTTAGGCTTAGAATTGGAGTTTGTGGTAGTTAGGAATGTTGTAGAGGAGGTTGAGAGGAAGATGCTGTCAAATTTTGGTGGGCATTGAAGGTCGCCGGAGCTGGTCGCTGGCCGCCGCTGAAAAATTGTTTTTGGTGGAGATTTTTATGAGGAGTTTAATGAAATGAGTTTTAGAATTTTTGGAGGAGTTTTGGATAGGTTTTGGAATTTGTAAAGTTTGGTATTTTTGGCGGATTAATAAGTTAAAATCCGGCCATTTGATTATTGTTTATGGTTAGGAAGGTGGATTGTGGTTTTGAGGATGTCGGAAAAATTGTGGAGCTTTGTGGCTGGCAGTGAAGTAAAGATTTAGGACGATATGCATGGTTGAGCGCGAGAAGCTCATATTTAATTATGCCTATTTTCTTTAAGCGTCGGTGTTTTTATTTAAGGATTTATTTATGTTTTGGAACAGGACGTGAGGAGGCCCGAGCAGAGGAGACCTCCGACCGACGTCAGGCTTAGGCCTAAGTTGTGAGTGGACCTTTGTTTTTAAATAATGTTTTATTGTTGAATAATTTCTTTTGTTGGAATTTATCCTGAATTGAGAATTTCGGTGTTTATACTCATTTATTGACGTTTATGAGAATAGTATGTATATGAGAGAACGCTAGCTAGCAATACGTGATTTCCCTCCATAATGAGGGAAAATGTCATTATGGGGTGACGTGAGCGTTAGACGCAAGCGTCGTAGCCCTGTACGACTTTCTACTTTTCGAGTTCATTCTATGTTTTTAGATTCATTCATAGAATTCGTACAAGGAGTAAGCACGTATATATACCACTCGGTCGTTTCCCCCATACTGAGGAAAAATGCCACTATGGGGTGACGTGCGCGTTAGACGCGAGCGTAGTAGCCTGGTATGACTATCTACTTTCAAGCTTATTCATAGATAGCATACATGGAGTAGACGGGTGTTAATACATACTGATATAAATATATAATTTTAGTCTGAGAGGCTGTATTTGTTTAAGTTTTGGAGACTAGCCGGAACTAGTCGTGTCATTGAAAGTTTTCTTGGGGAAATATTATTTTGTTGACGAGATTACTTTTGTCCACTCACTCTGACGTAATTAAATATTTTCCCCTAGGCTTTTCCTTCATTTTTAAATGCCTAGTCTGCAGAGTTCGGGTGGGGTCTAGAAGGAGGCGACGAGGCATAGTCACCCACATTTCCACTACTGTCCGCCAGTAGGTTATCTGTTTAAACCCACTAGAATTTCTATCAGCTTCCGTTGTCTTTCTTGTAGTAGCTCTGAATATTTTCGAAAAAATAATTGTGTATTATTTTATTCGGTTATTTGGATTGAGTTGAAGATTAATATTTTGGTTAAGAGGATATTCTATATTTTTCCGGGTTAGGGTTGTCCATTTTCTAGGGAGGTTTGCCGAGTTCTTCGGTAAATTTTCCTTGGAGGTGGTCCCCGCAGGACTTACCTCGGGTTTCAGGGTGAAATTCGGGGTGGGTCCTGACACCACATCTATAGCAAACTCCACTACCCTCTTAGGAGGTAACCTTGGAATCTCCTAGAACACATCACTAAACTCAGAGACTACTGCAATATCCGTAATACCCACGGTACTACCTGTAGCCTCTATGTGAGCTAACACTCCTTCCAACATAGCCGTGTCCGACCTATGACAGCAATAGCGAAAGCTCTGTTGTCCAAGAACGTGAAATGACACCACCATATCAAAACAGTCAATCACAGCATGGTTTGGCCTTAGCCAATCCACTCCCAAAATCACATCATAGGAGCGGTCTGGAATCACAATCAGAGATGCAAGGAACTCTCTCCCACTAATCACTAAAGGACAAGCACCACACAAAGTGCCAAGCTTGATAGAAACACCGAGAGGCGATGAAACACACAAAGATCTAGTAAGCGGTGTCGGAGTCAAGCCTAATGCCCTCACCACCGAGCTAGATATGAAGGAATGGGTTGCCCCCGTATCAAACAAAACTGTAGCAAGCAGATCATAAACAAGAATGGTACCTTTCACTCCTGCACCACGTTAACCAATGGCATACACTCTGGCTGGTGCTGGAAGTAACGGCCTCTTCAGACTACCCTGCCCTCCAACTTGAGGTCGGGTACAATCCCTAGCAAAATGGCTTGCCTGCCCACAAGTGAAGCATCCTTGCCTCCTGAGCTTCTTGCATGCCGAAGAGTAGTGGCCCGACTCACCATAATTGAAACACTTCAAGGGTGCTACCTGCCTAATGGGTGGAGCCCTAATGGGTGCAGCTGCTGCTCTAGCTGGAGCCAGCTGATGAGTCCGCTGCCTCTTCCCATAACCACCTCTGTGGTCCCCTGAACTGCTACTCCCTGCCAGGGCCTTGCCCTTCCCTTGAACATCTCTCTGCCTCTCAGTCTCATGCATGACCTCTTCCTGCTCAACCGCAAGGGCACTTTCAACCGCTTCTGCTAGAGTAGTAAATCGGTGGGAGATCACCGCCTTCCGAAGCACATGCCTCAAACCCCACACGAACTTCCGTGACAAATCTACTGCCTCCATCTTTCTAGCAAAACGATACAGTTGAGAAAACCGAGTCTCATAATCCCTCACACTCATCAAGCCTTGCACTAGAGCTATGAACTCAAGCTCCAACTGCTCCCTCACAGTGTCAAGAAAATACTTCTCCCGAAAGAGCTGAACAAACCCCTCCCAAGTCAAGGTGGTCACATCTCTAGCTCTCTCTACCCCGCTCCACCATACCCGTGCCTCATCCTTGAGAAGAAACGTAGCAATACGCATCTTCTCAATCTCCGTACAAGTGGTCATGATGAAGTATGTCTCGATGCCCTCTATCCAATGATCAGCCACAAGGTAGTCTGTACCTCCCAGAAAGGAAGGCGCTCCTAACGACAATTATTACCAAGTGGAGCCACAGGTGGAGCCCTACCTCCTCCTCAAAGAATCATCCACAGGTGGAGCCCTACCTCTGCCTCTAGCCCTACCTGCCCCTCTGGCCCTACCTCGGCCTCTAGCTCTTCCTCGCAGAGGATCCATCACCTAAGAAGCAAGTAAACCTTGGTTAACTCATGCATAAAACTTAAACCAAAGTATAAGTCTAATACGACAATTATTAACCAAGGCACTAACTCAAGGTGGACACAAGATTTGAAATCCCACTAATAGAGTATTCTCTACTCTGACATCCTATTGACCTAGAGGCGATACCTAACCCTTCACATACCCAATGACATATCAATACAGAAGAGCTTATGATTGTGATCCGCTACAGTCGGGCCATCACTCCGAAGTATTGATTGTCACCAAATATTGAAACCTACGCTCTGATACCAAATTGTCACACCCCAATTTTCGAAAATTTTGGCATGATGTAACTTAAAATATTAGTATCCCAACCTGTTTCAACAAACTATCTCAAGCAACTAGAACTCATTAGCGGAAATGTAAATGTCACACAACCCAACACTGAGTTAAATACTACACTTCCTTGTTTACATAAACTTGCAAAACAAGAACATGAAAACAATCTCATGAGTTTAATACTGTGTACCCAATTCTAAAACTATACAGAGTACAGCAAAACCAAAAAGAACCCTGCCACTAAGCCTCCGCTTCAACCCTGCTGATCCTCACCTGCAGGTCTAACCCCTACACCAAGAATTGGTGCACCGGGATTGTAAAATAACAAACCCGGTAAGCTAAAAAGCCTGTATGAGTAATCTCAAAAATAACACAACGTTTCTCACATCCAAATATACCACAAGAGAGATTTGATCAATAATTAAAATCCACACATCCAACACATTACCAAAGAAATGTACCCATAAGCCCCAGATATTTAATAAATACCTCTCATGACCTACAACAACAATTTGTGTACCCATGGGTCCCAGATACCATAAAGTATCTCCCATGACCTACACCGACAGACGGACTAGAGCTCTATTCCTAACTGTAACCAATCACCCGGCCAAAGGCTTGGAACCCAGTTTGACTGTCCAATAACCAATTACAAAATAAAAATAGCATTATAACAGTAACCAATCACCCGATTAAAGGCTTGGAACCCGGTTTGACTATTTGAACAACAAATCACTATATCACCACATCAACATCAACAACACATGATTCATATCATAAAATTATATCCTTCACAAGGATATAATTATATGAACAATATATGTTATTCCATAAGAATAACTTATCAAAAATCAATAAAGTTATGGTCACAAGAACATCAAAAATAAACATATAAGGAAAACTTGTTTTAATCTTATCAATGAGCCGTTAGCGATCAAGCTCATATATTTAAAAACAATTAATAGCGTATTACTAAATCCAACATCAACATCCAATGACCATAATAAAATTTGGTCAAAAAATGAACCATGGTGAGATTTACTCACCTAGAAATCCCGTTGTAAAATCCCACAACTCAATTTCACAAATCACCTAAAAACACACAATTAAAAAACCTTAGAAACCAAAGTACTATAGTATAACACAATACCCTTAAACTAACCCTTAGCTCAAGGGAGGACAACTTCCCAAAGTCGTTGAACTCAACGACACAATAGAGCTGCCTCAAGTCTTCAAAACCTAAACTCAAACTCAACCAAGCCAAAACAAATAAACCTAAGGTCCTAGCATGCAATCCTTGCTCAAAACCTAGCAATACTACCTCTCAACAAGCTCACAGCAGCAAGAGCTAGCTAACTACAGGAAACTAAGGCCGCAACTCAGCTGGACGCCTTGCCACGCGCCACCCCAAAACTTCTGAATTAGGAGAAACTCACAACATGAAACATGTAGATTAAAGCATGGTGAACAACTTTAATACCTGAGGTTTTAACTGAAATCAACTTTCAAAACTGCAAATTGGGGTTCAAAAACTCAAAAGCTTGATTCAATCTATGCCTAGCCATAACCAGAAGGAGGAGAGGACCAAAACTCACCTAAGGTTGCCCCTCGTCGCCGCCGTAAACGGTGGCTCCCTTTCCCAGCCAAAAGCTTCATTTCCGACGTGCAACATCTGCCTAGACTTGAAGGGGACATCTGTGTGAGTCGAACGAGACTGACGGCGGTCCAATCGGTGGCCGGATGGCGGACAAAGCTCCGGTGGAAGTTGGCTGCGCAGGAGAGGTCGGGAGAGGAGAGAGAGAGAAGGTTTTAGGGTTTTCCAAAAATAAAACCCACCACCTTCTATTTCAAAACTTTCCAAAACCGGAAACTAACTTCCTCTGACCATAACTTTCTCATACGACATCCGTTTTATACGTGTCACATGTCTACGAACTCGTATCTCCAAACTCTACAACTTTCATGAAGGAAGTTTTCACAAATAACTTACAGGAAAGAAAGTCAACTTTTGGCCTCTTAAAAGTTAAAGCACCTTAAAAATTACTCACGAAACTTCAACTTCGCACTACCAAATAAGAATTTCCATAAATAATTCTTCATTAATTATGGGAATAATACAAAGAAAAATGATATGAAAATCTGGGATATTACAAACCGATTTTTTTTAAAGCGAAACTGTACCAAACTAGGCCTTAATCTGCCTCATCGGAACAATCTCCTGCTCTTCTCTCTGCACTGACCCAATCCTAATCTCCATCGACGGCAGCCGAGGCACCACCATCGCCAACGGTGTCGAGATCAGAACCGGCTTCAACAGAGAAGAAGCGGAGAAGCTTACAAAGATAACCGATGTAGAAGCAACAAATCTAGATGAGTCGCCGCGTCATCTCGAAGAGGGAGAAGAGGGAGGCGTCGCCGTCGGTGGGAGCGAAGATGGTGAAGGAGGCATTGGGAGGAAGAGTGTGGATCTCGTACTGGAGGTCAGAGGTGGCCATGGCGTTGCATATGAGATTGTAGCTGTGGTTGCGAAGCACGTGTTGCATCGACTCGTACTCGCGAGAGGAGATCGACGCCGCGCACGTCGGGAAACTGAGGAAGACGGCGACGAGGAGGAGGAGGAGGAGTATCGAAACCGGCGAGAGTGATCGGACAGTGAACGCCGCCATGGAAGGAGCAGAGAGAGAGAGAGAGAGAGGCGCAGAAGTGGGACGAATAGAAACGGCGGCTAGGGTATTTTGAGGCAGTGGCAATTTTGTAGATATTTCAGAAAAGTATGGTTTTTTTAGGTATTTTATGTAAAAAATTGCTGACAGTGAGTGGTACTATGCATTATAGGTCTGGGCTTATGTCCTTATTTGTTTAAATCTGTTGAAAGGTGGGTTTTCTGTTTGATGCAACTGTTTAGGGTAGTGAGATGTCCTTTTCTAATAAAATAATGCCTCATAAAATGCTTGAATTGCATAAGTTGAGTTATGATGTGAGCTTGTTGAAGAAACCAAAGACTAAGAGGGTTCACAGTATGGGGTTTAGGCACAATGTCCCCGCTCTTATATTCTGAGGTTTTGTAAATGGTTATGGCGTGAGGCCGGGCTGCTGTTCTAGCCATTGGATTCAAAAAAATAATAATAGATTTTCTCAGGTAAGGACATCCTTATTTATTCTTATGGTGCGGATTTTCATTTTAGACTTATTTTTCAATCGAATTTTCATATCTCCACCCGTCTAGTGTTTAGGTATTAACATGTAGATCATCTCTACAAATTTTCAGTCAATTTGATAATCGTTAAGACACTCAGATCGTAAATATACTTCTTGTCCATAAATATCACGCATAACATTGTAAAAGAAAGTGACGCTCATTCAAATTCAGATCATCATGATCAGGGCATTGCTTCAATATATGTTTGAATCGATCAACATGAACTCCTTGTATTCCTAGGAACCAAGTTCTTGAATTCTTCTTTAGATTCCTTGCACTAGGTAAATACGTACGCCGTGAGAAACATATTGTACAATTTGTCCCGTGAATTTTCGGAAGGGATCAGTACAATCATGCCTTTCAAATGTCTTTGCTTTCATCCACAAATGAAGGTAGGCTAGCCTTCAATTTGAAGGCAAGTACCTAGCTAGCGAATGAGATTACTTCTACTTTGTCAAGCAGCTGAACCTGTATAGAGAGACTCGATCAGTACGTACTACTTAGTATAATGCACGAGGCTTCCAACCTCATCTCTATAAGAGCCAAAATCTCCTTTTGCTTATTGTTCCCGGATTCCTTTCCCATAAGGAAATAGGAGTATTAAGCATTGATTCCTATACCCTCTCCTTGCTGGAAAGGGATCGACCTGAAGAGCATCTATATCAATTCTCAAACTATAACTACGTCTAGAGACAAGTTCAATAAGAAGAGGACAAAAAAAAAAACAATAAGAAGAAGAAGAAGAACGTCGCTCGAGCAATCATATTATATATATATATATATAGGATCCTTCCACTAAGGGATCCTTTTTTTTAACATATATGAGGGATAGGAGATTACACCAACTTTTCGATCACAAAATCACATCTCCACCGTTCAATATGTAGTTCTATATGAGTAGATCACCATTGTAAATTTTCAGAAATTTTGGTAATCGTTAAGGCATTCAAAACTACGATTTATAATTATAAGCATGAACGGTTCATGTTTGGCAGATTTGGTTCGTTCATTGATTTAATCTTGTTCGACACCTTAACGATCACCAAATTGGCTGAAAATTTGCAGAATTGATCTATATATAAGGACCAACAAACTGAACGGTGTAGATTCAAAAATATAATCGAAAAGTTAGTGTAATCCCTCATCCCTCATATATGTCAAAAAAAGGGATCCCTTAGTGAAAGGGCCCTCTATATATATATATATATATATATATATATATATATATGCTTCTTGGCTACAAACGTCCGCACCAATGGTTTTGGTGCGGATTTTCATTTTTGCACCATTTTTCGATCGAATTTCCTCATCTCCACCGTCTAGTATCTAGATAATATTGTGTAGATCATCTCTGCAAAATTTTAGCCAATTTGGTAATCGTTAAGGCCCTCAAAATGGTGTCTTTCTGTTACAAACATGAACGGTTCATGTTTGACAGAATTCAGTCCGTATATTTGTTTTTCGAGTTTGAGGAGATTTTCATTTTTGCACCATTTTTCGATCGAATTTATATATATATATATATAATATGATTGAAGTCAGAGAATATATATATATATATATATATAATATGATTGAAGTCAGGATGATTCGACGCACCAGCTTGAAACCCTCGTAGTCCTGTGAGTCTTCTTTCTCCTCGATCATCTTCCTTTCCCGTTCACGTCATGCATGGATCTTAAGTTTTCTCTCTGTTATTGTAGTGATGATCATTTAATTAGTTTCATCATATCATTGTGCTTCCATTATAATCTGTGATATGAGTATTGCAAACTTAGAAATTTTGTAACTTGGTGCTCATGCCTCACACCTTTTTATTTGTAAGGTGCTCCATCTATTCGTGTGCTTTATCTCCAAGTGATCGATTCGACATGGTAAAACATCCAACTTCCTTTTCTCTTAACTTTAGATTGAATTTTTGAGTGTTGTAGACTTGTAGGTGAATAAATTCTTCCAGTTCACTGATGAGTATGTAAATATTCAAACACTTCACGTACAATCCGCCATGGGAAACAACTTTGAATGCAACTTCAATAGAAGATGCGCGCAGCCGCTAAATATATATCAAGTTCTATTTATTTATTTAATATAAGCTTTTGTTTTCTCATCTTGCATGCCCTTTATTTGTAATCCAGGTTGTTTTGGCTGCTTCAATTGTAACCAAGGCCGGGAAAGGTGAATTCTGTGCATTCCTTTTCTTTTGATTATGTGACTAGCTAACTATTGAAAAGATCGATTCATTCTTGGCCTTTTATGTCTATACATTAAGTGCACGTACTATAGGAAAACTTCAGCGTTGTAGATTGCTGCGTCGTAGATTGGTATTTAAACCTATCCCAAACATGTTTGTGGAGGCAGGTCAATTATTAGCACTTGTTCATGAGTGTAATATGATGTTTCTTCCTCGAGATTACTACCATTACAGTCTCCAACTCTTAAGTTGTTACTAGAATGTTAGAGGGAGTATTGCACTATCAGGGATACTTTTCTCATATATGCACCATAGTTGTTTCATTTACTTGTTATAAATTTGGTTTCAATTTCTGTTTTACTGAGAAATTGCATATAGTACTTTTGGGATACATGCACAGCTGCGCTAACCATATATTTCGTTCTTATCCTTGATTCAGTTTGGTAGTCAGTAAATCGTTTCAAAAAATATTTTCATATGTATATAGTTATGGACTCTATTTACAACAAGACTCTTCTTACAGTAATGTCTATTTACTTTCCGTTTTTTTTTTTGTCTTGCAGTGCTTGTTTCTCGACAGTTATCGGATATGCCTCGAACAAGAATTGAGGGTCTTCTTGTGGCTTTTCCCAAGTTACTAGGCACTACTGAAAAACAACATACATATTTTGAGACAGAAAATGTTCGCTTTGTTTACCAGCCTGTAGAAGCAACATACTTAGTACTTGTTACAAACAAGCACAGCAATATTTGTGAAGACTTGGACACGTTAAGGCTACTATTATGGAATGAAGTAATCTACTGATATGCATTCAAGTAGATTGGAGATATAATGGAGTAAATGGTGGATCGGGATTCTGACATATCCTTTCTATGAATGTTTATAGGATCTTGATATATGTAATCATGTCTTTCCTAGAATAGAACTCATAGTAGATGTATGTAGACCAATTCATTGTACTGTTATGAGATCAACACAGAAAATATTTCATTCACAATTTGTTTAGCTACTCTCTAAGGTTGTATCTTTTATTTTATTTTTTACATTGGCCATGGTTATCTTCATTCTTGTTTGACCATTTAGTTAACTTCTTGAATCCATCAATCATGCTGTTCTTGCACAATGATGACCTGATGATGCTAGTACTGTAATTGTGAAAAAATGTTTGCATTGATCTGCATTGCCTCATTTTTCATGTATTCAATGCTGCTTTTTGTGAATTGTGATCGATCTATATCACACATTATGATTCATATGTCACTTGTCAATTGCCTTTTTCGAAACTTGCATGATGATATGAGGAAAAGAAGTAAATTAGTGTTAAAAGTAATGAAAACAAAAAACAAAAAATGCAGACAAGCTGGAATTTGAAGGAAAGTTTGTTGACAGTTTCTAAATCCTCAATTTGTATTTTTTTTTTTTTCGATGAGGTCCTCTCATTTTGTATCATTGTATGTAGAGGTGGTTTTCATGCAAATTAAATTTACGACATACTGCCTATCAAAAATACTAAATCTTCTGTTTCCATATTTCTGAACCAAATCTAAGGTCTTTCAGGTAAACTTTGGGCCATAAGTTGTTTTTCTACGCGAATTGTATCCTTTGTTTTTGAGATGTGTGTATCAAAAATGCTGGAAAAGTAAAATCATGGATCTTATTCCTCAAGTTTTCTATAGTTACTTGAAAATTCATGTTCGCTAGATGAAGAAGGAATCTGCACAAAAGCTTTCGAGCTGATTTTTTCTTTTGATGAAATCATCTCTCTTGGGCACAAGGAAAACGTGACTCTTGCTCTAGTTAAGCAATTTTGTGGGATGGAGAGTCATGAAGAGAAGGTGCAAAAGCTTGTTATGCAGAAGAAGATAAATGAGAACAAGGATGCTATGAGACGTAAAGCTATTCAGATTTACAAAAGCAAGGTATTTGCTTAGGCCCTGTGATCGGCTCCTGCCCTAATTAATTGTAATGATTTGCATAGTTTCCTGGTCTCGTAAGTCTTTCCTTTTACATGACCATGACATTTTATTTTTCTGCAGATTGATAGAAGCAAAAGTGGTTACTTGGATTGAAAGATATAGAAGTAAGAGGATGTATATGGCTATATAGTATTTACTATGGAGGACAACGTTCAATTTCGGGCTTCATTTTCTTCAGAGTCAAGGGATTCCTTTGTTGCTATTTCTGTTCAAAATTTGAGAGCAGCAGTTGTTTGGCTTCTCAAATTTTTCACCCAACTAAGAATATAATTGGGAAAATTCTCTTCATTTTGTTTTATCAATTTCGTCTCAGCTCGATCTAAAAAGAAACAAAATTTTCAGACAAATCATTTGAACTAAAACACTATGGGTCCAAGGGAGTGGTTCTAATGAGGACCACTAAGTTGAGAACTAGTTGAGACAATAAGTGTGGTTCGAAGACTCATTATTCCACGTCCTCATGTATAATATTGTAATATTTGTAGAGATCTCTATATGGATTGGATTTGACACTGAGACGTCCACAAACGATAATTACAATTTAGACTCTATGAGACGGATTTGAGTATCACGGATCGATAGATTAGGTTGTGCCAAGCTCGCTCTCATCCTTGGGTGAATAAGTATCAAACCTAACGGCCTCCTTCCTTCTTTTGGGGAGCCACACGGCCTGTGACACCATGTTTGCCACTATATGGCGTCACCATATCACCATACATGGTGATGGTGCCAAGATTAACTCCTTTTGGTCACCTTGCTTTGTGTGAGAGATTTGAGGATCAAGATGAGACTTAGTAGGGACAAATTACGACAATCCATGTCGCTACACTTGAACATTTATGTTCTTATCTCCCCATAATGGCGGGAATATTGTCTCATTAAAGTGACAATCAGCAAATATAACGATAAAAGAGATCGTCTATCAATGACTCTACATAAGCGGACTATAGGTGGAGGTTTATATCCAACCTAAATACTTATTCATCTCAGAGGACCCATCATTGTCCATTATGGGCAGTGCAATTTGGCACCTAGAAACAACATCTAGCCGAGCTTAAAAATTGAAGATCCATTTCAATCCAGCCGAGCTCAAAGATTGCAATGCCAAGTCAATCCTCGCATACAGTCACGAGCTGTAGTGTAATTAATAAACATTCAATGATGGTGGGTCATAGATGAATTTAGTAACGCTGCATGCGATATAACCCTGAACGGAAGTATTGGTACACATCTATCAATCTCAAGACTATTATCGTAGTCGTTATCCGGGAGATCAAATAGGTTATCAATGTCAATACCCGTTGATATGTCATAGTCATCAACCATTTGATGAAAAACTTCTTTAAGAATGGGTAGTGAGCTCATAGAAGTATAAACAACATAAGTAGTAGACAATTATGTAACACGTGACCAGTGTGTTAACATTACAACCAACATAATATAACATAAAATATGTCCGCAAGTTGGTCGTATCTGTCTACATAATCCCTTTTGGATTTGTTGTAAGAATGTAATGTTCTCTATTATGTCATTAGCGTAAGAGGGTCTCACTCCTATTGTGGATAGAGAGCAAGCTTTGCAAAATGAACAATGAACATTGGAAAGAGCCAATGAAACATCAAGGGAAGGTCGGCTCGCCTCAATTGCTTGAGGGTTCGGCAGTGCGGTCTCCAGGAAATTAGAGCTGAGTTCAGGGGACATCAAAGTCCTCCTTGGGCCACCACTTACCACTGTGGTGTCACCACCATGCCTTATGGTGATGCTATTTCCTAAATGTTTTCATTTTGATTGGAAGAAGAGATGTCTATGAGAATTTCGTAAAATTCAGATCATCATATCTCTACCGGGATGACATAAAAGATCATGCCAACTTGTATGAGTCGATGTCCCAAAATAGCTTTATAGGCGACAACATAGGATTCAATATTCAAATCGTAGTGACATCCAATCCGCTAGATTGACTCAAGCATCTCTCAATGATGCACTCTCATTCGCACTCATGAGCAGTTTTCACAAAAGTTTCTTCCACTCTCACAATGAGTTTCATATGGTACCCGTTGGCGTGCATGTCCTTAAAACATAACAATGTTTGATTGCCTCTCAATACATAGAGGGCATTTTTGACATTGATCATGCTACCATGAAGCAACAAGAATCGATTTAACTGCGTCAATGAATGACTGGTGATGATCCAATCATCGTAGTCACAAAAGATTTATAAGACATTAAATCCAGAATTAGTTGTCGGTTCCTTCGAATCATGTGGGTAGTTCCACTAACTGCGAGGCACTCAATGTCTCCACAAGACATACCTACTAAAAGAGAGTAGATATATGAGGAAATAGTTCCACTTGAACCATTTATGAGGTACAATCCCAAGAGTGCAAAATTTTCCTGTGCATCCTAACCTTGGTCCACTAAAACAGTCATAATTTATTCGTTAAAATATAGATATGGACGAACCGCGAGATGATCTAGAAACTAGACTCAAATGAGCTTTCCAACCATATAAAACACGCATTCTAGTTCATCCGGAGCTGATTACAAAGCTCATAAGAAGTTGACTGTCCACAAAACAGTTTTTTTGGTTTCGCAGTTTGCAATGTGCAAAGCTTCCAAAGCTTGCAGACTGCGTGTAGGCCTTTGCCTTAGCCAAAAGACGTGATTCATCATCAATGATGTGGTATTTGAAGTCTTCAACGTCTTATGAAAAGACAACAATGTTCAAATAGCGTAAGGGGATCCAAAATCAAAAGCTTTCGGTAACTCCAATTCAGTATGACCAGGCATGTCTGTGAAGGGTCGGTAGTGCGAGACACACTTGATACCACTATCTCCTTAATTTCGGACAATTCTAAGACATCACACTGAGCTTGGATGAGTCTAGTTGAACAATTGATGATGGAAAATCCGTTATAATTAGAAAACTTAACCAAAAACACGTCACATCCTACTTGAGGATGCATTACCGTGCGAATTCTCCCCTTGGGAGAGACCAAAAACGGCGCAATCCACCCTTTGGATTGTGATTTATACCATTTTCTAAGGATATTATACATCGTTGTGTATAGATTCGAACCATAGAAATAACAATACTCAAAAATTTTCACTATTTAGAAAAATTCTTTGAAATTGTGCTAACGATCATATCGAGGTCTTTAAGAGGCTCATGAACTTCCTTTTATCATAGCCATTATTTTTCAATGCTCAAGAAATTGCTACATCAGAGTTATTTCGATTTTCTTTGGGATGCTCATGAAAATATTTCTTCATAGCAATTTGCTGAACCAGTGTTATGTCTACGTCGATAACAGGGTTCATTTATAGCTTTATCCGTTTTGACTTTTGGGTGTCGAGTCTTGGGAGCATAGCCACAATGACCAACTTCGCCTCCCCCTCATGTCTACACAGTAGCACGGCCTCTAGGGCAATGTGTCGTGACCCATGCATTTACCACACTCAAAGATTTTCCCATGTGCGTATGGTAAATATATCTAGGATTAAATTCAGTTTACCCTTTTAAACTTTAGTGTTAAAATTAGTTTGATACCTCAACTTTTTTTTAATTATGTTGGTCCTTAAATTTTAATTTTCATCAACATGATCCAAATTTTGAAATTTCTTTCAGTGATGATGTCAGAAGTTGAGTTGGCGCCGACATGAGGGCCCATTTTTTACTGAATTATCCGAATTACCTTTTGACCAAGATAAATGTTTATGGATTTAATCCTAAAAAAGTTCCACTCATTGTGTTCAAGGGGAATCTTACCCTCACCATATATTTCATAACTCAAACAACAAACCACTATGGTATGCACTTCTTTATGTATTATGTATTCTTTGCAACTGCGTGTTTAACTGGACAAACTCAGAACAATCCCTTTCATTCTTTCTGGGTCTCTTCTCTCTCTTCTCGTTCCTTTTCTAACTCTTCTTAATCTGCAACAGCACCACACACACATATATCCATCCATTATATATATACATATATGAACAATGAAAACTTTATAAATCTGAAATACTAATCTACAATCTCTCTCTCTCTCTCTCTCTCTCTCTCTCTCTCTCTCTCTCTCTCTCTCTCTCTCTCTCTCTCTCTCTCTCTCTCTCTCTCTCTCTCTCTCTCTGTGTGTTATATACAAATAGACTAATTGGTTCGTTTTGGTTGTGGATTTGGGTTGCATCACCTTCTTTAACTTCCTGGGAAATTCCCCTCTTTCCCTAGTAAAATCACGATCCAATTTCAAACTACCATGATATATATATATATATTTGTTTTTGCACAATATATACAAACGGAAGCATTTGGCGTGGTGGTAAGATGTTTTATCTTTTAATGAGGTGAGAGAGGTTTGAATCCTTGTAAAGCCAAATCCATTAGAGTTTTTACCAAAATTTTATTTAGTCAAGGGGTAGTTTGGATATTTCATTTAAATATAGGCCCATATGTCATGGACAAGTTAGCATATGACGTCATGATTGAAATCGATTTCAAAATTTGGACCATGTTGATGAGAATTAGAAGTTTAGGGACCAACATGATTAAAAAAAAAATTTAGGTATCAAACTGATTTTAGCACCAAAGTTTAAGAGGGTAAACTGAATTTAATCCATACATCTATGCCCTCTTTCTTTAGGGGCCTTTGGATAATGATGCCATGAAATATCATCGACGATATGTAGTCAAATAAGTGGTAAACATTCCACTTGACTAGTAACTCAACAAGTAGAGTTATATATAGACGTTTCAATAAACGCTCCATCAGTGTATTACATAATACTTCATGGGCATTACTTTTTGTACATATTACCTTTAAAGGCTTTTGTCGATATGACGTCTTAAAAGTTTGAGCGCGAGAGATTTTAAATCTTGGCATCTAAGCTTGTTAGCCTTGGGGTCAATATTAGTGGTGTATCACTTTCCAATGAAAGTTCCACTTAGACAACCCATATGACATTCCTTATGAATCCATGTTGTCAAAATTATTTCGGACAAATAAGTTGGAAGCCAACTCAAAAAGAAATTATGACGTTTAAATCCAATATTAGTATCGATGTACGACTACTAATTCTAAGCATTTAAGTCAAGACCATGATATATTATGGTCACTTAATTCAATCCTTTGTTGTGAAAATACTTTATCATCAACAATGATTTTCCTTTGGATTGATAGAACACAATCTTAGATTGATACAACACGATACTGGATCTCCACAAGTGGGGTCAAGAGGGTGTTTTGAACATCAACGTATATGCAATTCTCGTTGCATTAGTATGAATAAACTCCATGACTAATTAGTAATCTCTCTGACATAAACATAAACTAAATTGGAGGGCCTAGAGAAGTTGATGATGATCGAATCTGCTAAAGATTATGGAACAACCTCATGAAATCCGAAAAACCGATACTAATTGAAAAAAATTCAAGCACTTCGCTTAATTGTGTTTGTCCCTAGGATTGATACTACATAATCCTGAAATAGTACCACGGTTAATATAACACAACCTGAAATAGTGCCGAGGTTGATACAACACAACCTGGACCTAAGAACGCTCTTAGTTCTGGGATTTTCCTACAAATACACAAATCCAAGCAAGGGAATGGAGATGGAGAAGGGAGGAAAGCACTTTATTCCCAAACCCTAAACCCCCTCGAGTTATTTGAATTTGAAAACTCACTCTTAAACGTACCTTTCGAATCTTCAAATCTTGAATGAAAAAGACGGAGGTGGTCGGATGACATTGGGGAGCGGGGGTCCGGAGATGGTCGACAATGGAGGCGAGGGGGCCAGGGGCATTTTCAGAAAAAAAAAAAAAAATTGGGACGGGTTTAATTTGAGGTCATGCTATCAGCCCAAGAGCGTGCTAATAACGTGTTATTGAGTGAATTATTGAGAATATCTATCCTATGGTAGTCCTGTTGTGGCCTCTGACCGTCCATCCTGTCTCATTTTGATTTGGCTATACTTGTATGTATCCACCCATGTTAGCCCCACATCATATGAACCTTTTTATAAAAACTAGAAAGGCACTCATCAGTCAACTCAGCCCCTTTCCTAGTGAATGGACCACAAGTGTGGGATATGAGCGGCCGAAAATATTTTTTCCTCGCATATCGGTCACTTTTACTTTTTCGTTATTTTGTATTTTTTTTGGATTACAAAGTAGTTTTAGCCCTTTGAAATGGGTAGACGAGGCCCTCTGGGGAAAAACAAAGAGAATAGAGAACTTGATCTTATTCATTGATAAAACTTTTTATATAGGGAATTACATAGCACATTTAGGTGTTGTACAAAGGAAACATATTCTGATATCCTATCACTATACTGAATTGGCATGGGATTCCATCTTTGACTAGCATTAGACCAAGGCACACCCTATACATATTTATATACATGATGAACCAAGATTTCATGTATGAGAAATTTTAAATACACACCTCTAATCTCTTAATACACACCCCTATTATTTTATATTTCACATCAAATTTTATAGGTATGTTTAATTACAGAAACATCCATCAATTATCAGGGAAAAAAAAAAACTTCCTCTTCCCTAAAACTCATCTCTTCTCCACTATTACTACACATCAAAAGAAAAGAAATAAAAACTTCTTCTCCAAAATTCATTACCTGAATTTCGACTACAGTCGTAATCACATGTACTATTTACCGATTCATTTGGTTTTTTTTTTATCAACTTTATATTTATTGACTAAAAAACTAGTTTTTATGCTATTGTACTTCTATTAGTTTCTTAACTTTGAAAAAATTATGTATGTTCAATATTTTTTTTTCTTCAAATTCTAGCCGATTGATGTCATATTAGAGATTTGGAGTTCGAATATAATATCACTCTTTTGATTATAAATTGAAAAATATCAAGAAAAAATTTCTAACCCAATTAAAAAAAATAAAAGAGAATACGTAATAAAAAGAGTGTTGAAATAGTAAATTAATAATATATATTAAATAACATATTATTATTAGTTTTAGATATTGAGGGTATTTTAGACAGTTTGAGATATGTATTTAGTATAATATTGAAATGAAAAACTAGATGGGTAGTGCATTAAGTAATGTGTGTATTAAGAGATTATGGTGTGTATTTACAATTACTCTTCATGTATTTATGTATATATATATATACACACACACACAGTTCCCTTCCAGAGTGGGACACCGCTCTGAAATTAAAGTGTGGTGCTCCTCATTTCGCTCACTTTTAGGTCACATTTTCACATCTCCACCATTTAGTGTCAAGAACATAATGCGTAGATCATTTCTCCAAAGTTTCATCTAATTTGGAAATCATTACGGTATCGAATTAGATTAAATGAATTAACTGAATAAAATCTGTCCAAACGGAACCGTTCATGTAAATCACAATTATGGAAGTTCAAATGATCTCTAAATTAGATGAAACTTTGCAGGAACGATCACACACTATGTTCTAGACACTGAACGGTGGAGATGTGAAAATGTGACATAAAAGTGAGCGAAATGAGGAGTACCATACTTTAATTTCATAGTGGTGTCCCACTCTGAAAGGGAAATATATATATAGTCTTTCTCAGGTAAGGATGTCCTTATTTATTCTTACGGTGCGGATTTCCACTTTAGACTCACTTTTCGATCGAATTTTTACATCTCCACCGTCTAGTCTTTAGATACTAATGTATAGATCATCTCTACAAAATTTCAGCCAATTTGATTATCATTAAGGCACTCAAAACTGTGTTTTTCTGTTATAAACATGAACGGTTCAAGTTCGACAAAATTATGTCCATCCATTGGTTTAATCGAATTTGAGTGCCTTGATAACCAAATTGGCTAAAATTTTGCATAGATGATCTATATGTTAGTATCTAAAGACTAAACGGTGCAGATGTGAAAATTCATATAAAAATAAAGAGTGGTGGTATTATTTTTTTGCCCGTACAAATAGAGGGAGCCCTTCTAGTGAGGACCTCTATAATGAGGACTAGTAGTGGACTTTTTGGTTTATGGTTTAAAAAACATATTTTTCGATCACATCTTGGCATCTCATCCGTTCAGTTTTTAGATCTATATGATTAGATCATTCCTAAAAAATTTCAGCAGAATCAATAAGCGTTAAGGTAATAAACTAGATTAAATTAATGGACGAACCAAATCTGTCAAACATGAATCATTCAAGTTTATAATTAATAAATTACATTTATGAATGTCTTACCGATTTTCAATATAGCTGAAAATTAATAAAAATGATTTACTCATAAATACTTATATGAACGGTTAAGATGTAGATATAAAATAAAAAAGCAGGATAAAACCGAGAATTCCTCAACTTATCTCGTTAAAAGGGCTACTTACATATAGATTTCCGACGATCCAATATATATTTTAAACGGATCGTCAGAAATCTTGGTTCAAATAGCCCCCACCCTAACTGGAAAAATCCCACACCTCTGTGAGCGAGTCTCAGATTGGGTTTGCACCTGAAATCATATCACACCTTTCGCAATCCCACAATGGCAGGCAGAGAAGTTCGAGAATACACCAATCTCACCGACCCCAAAGGTATCTTCTTTTTCTTTCTTTTCGTCGGGTTTTTGTTACGATGAGAATCAAAATTAATGCGTCTCTGAATCAATTTTGGCAGATAAAAAATGGGGGAAAGGGAAGGATAAGATAGACGACGAAGACGTCACCTTCCAACGCATGGTCGCAAAGGTTAGCGCATTGTTTTCTCTCTCACTTTTTTCCTATTCAAGTTGAAAATACAGAATTATATAATGTTCATCTGTATGGGTACTCTGAAGTATTAACTGATTTGTCTCTAAGTATTAAATTGGGTCGGATTCTATTCTGGGCTGAGTCTAAAATAACAAGAATAGATAGGCAGTGAATTCGATTAGCATTGACACTTCCATACTATTATTGTATTAGTAATCAACATAACAGAAACCAATTTCTCTATGATTTGAACTGTTTCAGTGCCATTCCATGAAATGTGTTTTGGTATATTTGATCAGTGCTCAGTACTGTGAATTCTTATAGCGGACGTTTTTCAATTTGGCTGGTGACGTTAGTTAGAATGAGTGTAGTAATTGAAGATTTATTATGACGTTGGAAGTAGTTGGATTGTTGATGATATGGTGTGGTTTCTACCTCACTTGCATCTATGAATGTATATTTGCTTGAGAGGGGAGATTTCTGATAACATGCCCTGACAGGGATCCTGGCTTCTTCTACTGGGTGGTTGATGCATGCAGATGCAAGAGGTTGCTGGAGAACGTGGAGGTTACCTTCATGGCCGAGGCGGTATATCTCTCTCTTTCTCTCTGCTTTTTTTTATATTTTTTTTTTGTGTGGTGCAAACTTAAACCCCATGGGTGTGTTGAGACCAAGTGTGCATTCAAGGAATGCAGCTACTGCTTTTACTATCTCTCTTTGTTTCTAAGTGTGCACTTGAGTCATGCACAAGTCCACCACTCTAAGTTTATTTTTATTTAGCTCTTTACTTTGTTGCCATCTGTGTAAGTTTGAGTATACAGCCTTGGACAGTGATGACCTATTATATCTCAAGGAGCAGATGGAAGCTGAGGAGGATGCAGAACGCCTCCTTCGCCGCACTGAGAAACGAGCATTTGCTGCATTTAAGATATCCTTTAATGAAATTGCTTCTATTGTCTTGGCATGCTGTTAGTAGCTGGTAACAAGCATTTTTTCTGTACTGCATTGTCAAACTTGATGTATTGATATGATTCTTGAATGTGATCCTCTTTCTTTAATTTAAATTGTCATGTGCCATTTGACTACAGTCGCACTGAGTACTCACCTAGGTAGTGCTGATAACGTTGGACATCTGAAACAAGTATACCATTTTCTTGGCCGGTGGCCCACAGACTAAAAAAAATGTAGGCTTGTTTTGATATTTTTTCAGAGTAAATCAACGTGTTGTGAATTGTATTTACCATGATGTGTTTTATGTTTTAGTTGAGTACTGTGATGGCTGATAATAGAAATTGAGGAACCCATTATGATTGCTTTCCCCCTTTCCCTTACTATATGTTTTGTTTTTCTTTTCATCTAATAGTTTTACTCTATTTCTGGCAACTGCCAGTTTTATTTCCATATTGAGGTATCCGAAGTTTGTGCTGGGGAGGGCATAAATTATTAAAATATGTTGATCATTTTTATGCTTGGTGGTATCTTTCCCTTGCTGCTGTCCTGATGTCATGAGTTATGACAGGCTTTTGCCGTAAAAGTTGTGTGTTGAATGGTAATACTGTTTCTTATCATTAGCAGACATCCTGCTGGTATTGAGGTTTATTTGCAAAAGAATGCAAGATTGCACATTTCTGTCTATGTTGAATCCTTGATGCATGCTTTTGAGGTTTATGTTTATTCTCCCTCTTCTATCTTAGTTTACTTAACCAATGCACACAAAGCTGCAAGTCTGGCAGATTCTTCACCTGTATCGGCTCCCTTGACACTTCGTGTAGAGCCCAAACAAAAAAGTGGGATTAGGTATAGATCTATCTTGAAACCAAATAATAGCGTTAGCATCTTATATATAGCAACTCTCTGAGGATCCCATTGAGTTGTCTTTGTTAAAATACATGTTTAATGTATTGTGTTTTGTGCTGCAGACAACAAGATCTACTGAAAAAGGTGGTAGAAATTAAACCGAAAAAGCAGAAAGTTGCAAGTCCATCTAATGGTAATCAGTTGTTCCTCCCCCAAAAGAATGTTGGTGCTACTTCAACATACCTTAAGCCTGAATCTGACCTGGACAAGGACAAAGCGCATTTGTCATCACCATCGATCAAAACAGATGGTGAGTCTAGGGTGGAAACTACTTCACAAAGCTTGTTAGGCTTAGCATATGCAAGTTCTGATGACGAAGATTAAAGAAAGAAAGGCATGGTCCTGTGAACCCTTTGTTTTTCTTTTCACTTGTCGTTACATAGTATTATTGTATGCTTGGTACTAGTACAAAAGCTCATTGTTTACTAAGACCACTATCGAATACAATGTTTTGCGAAGTTGGTACATTTTTGTTGTAAGCTTTTACAGTAGGTGTGATTTATCTTTTGTTGTCTGAGATGTCTGCTGCCATTAATACGCCATTCTCCTGCTGTATCATGTCTTCAGTGTGCCAAACACCATATCAGTGTGCTGGCATTCATGTCTTCAACCTCAATTGTCAATATTACTGCGATCATTTGTCAAAAAAATAATGTTTTTGAGATCAACCGATTCATGGTGCTTTACTGTTTTTCTTCTCTGTTTTGTATATTTCCATTTGAAAACTTTGTTAAAGAATTCATGATTAGAGAATGCAAGATTATGATGTCCTAATGTCCTATATTACTACGATTTGATTAGTTATTTTGTGTTAGGAATATTTTAGGAGCCCCATATTTTATTGATTTTGTTTTTATCGGTTTGGTTCGAAAATGAAGGTTTACATCTCCCTGGTTCAAAGGGTTTTCTAATTGATTGGAAATAGCTTGAGTGCACTGCTTGCAAACGCAGAGAATGTATTCAATTAGAGAAACTGTGTTCATTAACCAATGATTTATACCGTTTATTTTGTGTTTGGTGCGTTGTGTGTGTTTTATTGTGCCCCCATGCAAATATATTTCTCCCTCCGCCAAATACATCCTCACATGTAAGTTATCACGAACTTCCAACATGAATCTAGTACATTCTCTCTTTCTGATATCCAAATGTTGGAAGATCATGATAAACTATAGTTTAGTTGGAAAAGGAAAATGTACTAGAGTCAAACACATTTGACTCTAGTCCAGGCCGAGACACTGATCCGCATTAAAAGATCATGTCAGAAAAAAATGTCATGCTCTTGTGAAGTGTTTTTTTTTTTTTTCCCTTTTGCAGTCACTTGTC
This sequence comes from Fragaria iinumae, assembly GCA_009720345.1. Taxonomy (NCBI): domain Eukaryota; kingdom Viridiplantae; phylum Streptophyta; class Magnoliopsida; order Rosales; family Rosaceae; genus Fragaria; species Fragaria iinumae. The sequence continues at coordinate 19,417,961 of CM019121.1, forward strand.
TTTACATAGTATTCTTGTATGCTTGGGTTTAGTACGAAGTTTACTACTCAAACCGCTTTTATTGTATACAATGCTTCAGGAAAGTCGGTACAATTTAGTTATAAACTTTTACAATAGGTGTGATTTAATTTCTGTAGTCTAAGATGGTTGCTGCCATTGATGCTCCATTTTTCTGCTGTATTTTCCTGAGCCTATGACTAGCATCTGGATTGTTTGGTGCATGTTAGAGCACCTGATGCCCTTGTCAATGACCGGACAGATTTGGCATCAACAACTTGGAAATTCTGTTCCTTATTATAGAGCGGCTCGGCTCCACCTTGACCTGTTTGAATGAAAGACGCCCCGTTTTCAAAAATATCGCCTTTGGAGTAAAATTTCCAGGAGTTACTAACAATGTCCTTTCTCCAAGTCACCTGTGGAATTTGTTTGTTTAGAGTTTGGAAAGTTTCTTGCATATCTTACATATATCTTGTGGCTTGCACTGATTAATTCTTGAAAACATACCTCTTTGTTTTGCTGTGATGCAATGAAGAGGTTGGCTTCGCTTTTAACACTAGGGTTCATGCTTCCGCCAATGGCATACAGTGTCCACTCCTTGTACAAGTTGTTTACGACATGTGCGTATCCATGGCGAATCCTGAAACATTGTGACCCCTTTTGCTTAGGAAAGAGAATCTGTCTCTAGTAGTCATGGATAGAACTGAACAATGAAATGGTTATTACATACCTTGGCATTCTTTGGTTGCAATGTGGTCCAAAATGGTTATATACTACAGTCACCTTCATATTCTTGTCCCGAAAGAAGCCATCATCGTGGCCGAGAAGCATTACCTTGTCTTGGTCTCTGAACCAGTTGTTGGAGATTGTCACATTGGTTGATCCACGAGTGACATCAAGAAGACCATCTTCACACTCGTACAGTGTATTGTGGTCTATCCACACCTTTGATGCAGTGACCAACCGTATGGCGTCTCCATCAACCCCGCCTAGCGAAACTAGTCCATCCGGACCCATAACGGTACTTGGCGGTTGCGACTTGCAGTGGTGGATTCGAAGCCCATGGATGATCACATTGGTTGCTTTGAACACTCTCAAGCACGCGTTTCCTGCTATGTGGACATTGACACCTCTTCCATCAATCGCAGTGAAGCTACTAATTAGCAATGGTTTTTCGAGTTTGATTTTCATGTCCCTCTGGAATGTGACCCATTTTTTGCCTCTGATCATAGTAGCTCCATATCTCAAAGTACCTGGTTGGGGATTTAACGCATTGTCACTAGGGTCTGTTACTTCGTAGTTTAGAACATCTTTTCCAATGTTGTTGCTCATTTTTCCGGCAAATCCTACCGAACACATAGCGAGTTGCTGGCGATTGCTTCTCCAGTTCGGGTTCCATCTCCAGCAACCATCAATTGCGTTCATTTTCAAGCCAAGGACTTTTGTTTCCTTTGCTAAACTCAGGTTCGGACACAAGCTGCAAAGAAGAATTATTGCATTAACCAAAACAAAGCAGTATTGAGAAGCCATGATTTGTTAATATTGAAATTAGAATGAAGGGGAGGAGATATTTATATGTGGTAGAGTGGTTTATTTGTTTAGTTGGTTTTAATGTAGCTGTGATATGTAAGTGAAGGGTTTAAAGAAAAAAAGACTACACGAACGGATAGAAGCTATAGAAGGTTTTGCTGTTTTGATTCTCCACCCCAAATTTAGCAGCTTTAGCTCATTAGCTATTTTTGTATGCAGCAGAATTTCTGTTATTCGTATTAACAACTTCTCTAGGAGGAATGTTTTTTAGCCAAACTAATGAAATGCAGTTTCATTCGTCAAGCATGGAGTCTTGCGATTTCCAACTAAATAACCTCTCTGATACACAAACGTCATCAAAGTTTTGTTTTCCAAATGGAAAAATGGTCCAAACAATATCTCACGTTTTAGATAAGCAAAAATTTAGTATCTTAACTTTATAAAACTTCAAAACGGTATCTCACGTTCGTACCCCGACTAAAGAAGGATGTCTACGCCGTTAACTCCGTCCAAAAAACTAACGACTAGCATATTTTTATCATTATATGACCAATTTACCCTTTGAATTTTTTTCTTTTATTTTTCTTTCTTATGTAAATATAATAATTTAGTTATTTTATATAATTAAGAATATATAGTATACTAATATAATTGAACCTTGTATCGATACCTACTCACAGACTTATCAATTATCATCCTCATCACAAACTCATCAGCCTCATCTCAATCATTAATAGATCTCATTCTTTTGGGTTTGCATGTTGGTTGGTTTTGAAAGTGCTTCATTTGTGGTGTGTAGAATAAGAGTTCAAATATGGAAGAGTTGGTGAAGATGGGTTTGGTAAAGGTGGATATTTTGGATGGGAGCAAATCAAAGGGAAGGAAGAAAGAGAAAAATGCGGTTGTGGAAGAAACTGGATGCTGGGTTAAGGTGTGATTTGCGGTGTGGACCAAGGACGACGGCGTGATGGATTACTGGGCTTCGAAAGAAACGCCGACGTTATGAAGAAGCCAGCGATCTGGGTCTGATTAGAATTCTAGTCGGAGACTGGAGAGCGGCGGTGTTTAAATTGAAGCAAGGAAAGTGAAGCTGAATTGATAAGTGTTATGTGGTTGTTTTGTTGCAGAACAAAAACAATGAAGAAGGATGCAATCGCTTTGATGGATCATTTGGGGTGGATGTAGCCGTGAGACTTTGGGGTGATGTCGAATCTGGGTTTGGAGCTTCGGCGGTCATGGCTGGCTTCAAGCAGCTCAAAGAGAGACTCAGACTCGGTAAAGGAAGAGAATAATAGTAGAAAAGAAAAATTATTTAGGAAAAACTCTTAAAAAAAAAAAAGAGTAAAAGACCAAAACACCTTTAAATTTATGTCATTTGACATGCTCCGTAACGGAGTTAACAAATGTAGACACCTTACTTTAGTCATGATAAAAACGTGAGATACTGTTTTGAAGTTTTATAAAGTTGAGATACCATAGTTTTGCTTAACTAAAACGTGAGATATTGTTTGGACAATTTTCTCTTTCTAAATACACGTTCACTTTGAAATTAGAGAAGTTTGCTACCAAGAAATGAAAATTGTACATGTACTTGACAAAAGATTTTGGAGGATCACCATGTACTGCAACACGGATATAGTTCTTGTCCGAACCATGCCATTATATATATAAGCGCTAAAACTTTGATCATTTGATTTTAATACAGTGAGAATTAAAAACTCTGAGCCAGCTTGGACCTTTCTGAAGCTGTATCAATTGATATTAACCTTAATTTTAATGAGTGATTGAAAGGAACCTGGAGATCCACTTCGACAAACTATTCTTGTTCCTTCACTTCCCCATGTATCTAGGGGTGACTATAAACACAGTGCATACCATTGATAATAGCTTGATAATATTACTCCACAATGCTTGGGATATTCATGAGCTTTCTACCGTGTTACCTAATGCTATGATTCGTAAAACCTGCTCTATACTCCATTGCCCTTACTCCACAATATGTATGCTTGGGATATTCCTGAGCCACAAATCCTGCTTAATTTTACAGTAGTATTGAAATTTGGGATAACAAAACAGACTTCTAGGTTGTTGCCCATATATATTAGAGAGAAGATCCATGCTTTTCGACAGAATTTAGCTTCATAGTAGCTTTTGTTTCAGCAGAGAGAATAAGATCACCTGCAATAGAGGTTTGAGACGAAAAAGACCTAGATCTTAAAGCTGGAACTGGTTTCCAGTGCACGACTTCCTTCTGTTATGACATGATTAAACTCCATATAGTTATCATGATTCAATCACATAGCTTTCAAAAGGCCTCAGAATACTGTTATAGAACTACAATGCAAAGAATGGTAGGAAAATGGTCACAGACTTCATTCTTAGCAATCATTGAATAAAAGCTTCAGGAAATGTACGTCCATCTCCCTTCACCGTTACCAGTACCTCTATCTAGTATCTACTCTTTCTCGCTTATTATTCCAAGTGAAATCAGGAGCTTGGTATCAGGATACAACCATTTTAACAGCAGCAAGAACTAGTATAGACAGTACTAAGGATCAAAGCATCTCAACTCCATTCACCTTCGTAGTAATGAAAAGAATGGATATTGCTGTCAACAAGATTACTTTAGCATTGGGAAAACCTAGATTTCTAAGCAGATCCTTGACTCTATAAAATTAGGCACAAGGTTCACAGACAAAGAATATCCATTCTAAGAGTATGGATCAGATCCAAGGTCCACACATTCTGAACTCTGGAGAAGGGAAGCATATCATCCACATTTCAGGAGAACAAGTTAGTATGTTGTGTCACATTATTAGTTGTAGAGATCTGCTGGATCAAAGTTTGTATGTAAGGTCTAGGTATCACAAGCTTACATGCCTTCCTCAGGGAGGCACCTACCAAAAGCAGCTGGGACATTTGAAGCATCACCAGACGCACCCATACAGCAAACATTCTCAATATACTTTCCGCTAAAGCTTACATGCCTTCCTCAGCAAGAAACCTACCAAAAGCAGCTGGGACACTTGAAGCATCACTAGATGCACCCAAACAGCAAAGACTCAATATACTTTCCTCTAAAGATACTTCACTTCCCTCTAGAACTTCACTTTCCCTTTGGTACTTTCAAAGCAGTTATTTGTTCACCACCAAAAGGCAATTAACAAGGTACTACCCCTGGAAATCTACTAGATGCATCCTTCATCTGGATGTGGTCTCATTCTTCAATAAGGGAGGATCATTATCAATTTTGCTTATATTTCACCATTATGGTCAGTGTCATGAGGCTTGGGAACTTTCTCTACTACATTACTACCTTATCTTTCTCCAGCTAATAAAGTCTCCACTGTAACATCACCCTTATTTGCCCCCAGTAGTAGTACCTTACCCAACTCACCTATTCATCCATATGAATACTTTCAACACTCGCAGCCAAAAACAAATCATAAAGATTCCCTCATAAATCTACACCATACACTTCACCGTAGATAGAATGCTCAAGGACTTTAAAATAGGTGAGAATGCTTATCAAATCTCTCAAGCTAAGTGTGATCCCAGCATATTTTTAGCTCAAAAGGTCCATGAGAAACTAGATTAGACTAGAGATGTGCTGTGATTATTGAAGTCAGGGGATAACCTATTTCTAATACTTTCAAATTTATGCTCGAAGGTTGAAGTAAAGTGGAAACTGAAATGGACTTGGCAACTGATTCAATTCCACTTAATGATCACAGTAAAACACCTCCATATAGTCCTGAGGTTTGAACCTAAATATACGGTTATATTTCAATAAAAAGGTGTAGTTGAAAATAAAAATTATTATCTGACTTTATATCTCTCGGAAAAGTTATATGTCAAGCAGGAGTATGGAAATACCAAAGATAAAAATTATTATCTGACTTTATATCTCTCGGAAAAGTTATATGTCAAGCAGGAGTATGGAAATACCAAAGCTTTCATGCCAAGAAGCTACAAAAAATGCGCACTTGAATGCTTGATGACCAAGATACATTTTGGCTTCAACAACAGTGTCAATCTTGTGCATTATCAAAATACTTTTATTTCATGAAGATAAAATATTCACTACACCTTCATACTTCAACTAGCATCGCATGCAACTTTGCTAAAGGGAAAGAAATAAAAAATTACCATTGCATGTCTCCTCCTGATATGAAAGGATGGCCTATAAATAATGTCAACTTTGAAATAAATTCCGAACCCCAAAATCATAACAATATGTATCCAGTTTTTGTTTAGTGTAGTAGCTACTGTAAAAGAATGATATTCTCAGATATCACAAGAATTTTGCTTATATGTAAATATGTTACTGTAACCCATATACCAAAACGTTTAACCAAAGACAAAAGAGAACATTCCAAAAATGTGGAGCTTCTTGGATTGCGTGTTTGTTTTATATGTGACTAGCTACTGTAACTACAGATTAAGGCTGCACATGAAAACTCTAGTACCATTTGCAAGTTACATAGTAAAAACATCCTAGTTGTTCCATAACCTACTTCAAAGATCAACATTGCTTTACTTTCAACAGCAATTCTGTGAAAACTAAATAATTCACCAGATAACATAAAATCACCTCCTCAAGATACCAACCTTACGTGACAAAGATTTACTGATTTCTGAAAATACTGATAATTCCATCCACCAAAGATTTCATAGCACCCCATAGAGTTGTTGTTTTCAGAGGTTCAGCATCAGAAGCTGGCCTACCAGGGAGGTCCCTGCACAATGAATTCAGCTTACATATAAGCAAAAAATGGTTCAAGCAAAGTATGTCGCATCATGCTTATTACATGTGCTTTAACTTAAAGCTAACCATATCAGATACAGTTAGGGCTTCAGCTGCCCATAATTCTACTACAAATAGCTTCACCATAAGCAGAAAATGAGAGAAATAAGTAAATCAATAATGTGACAAGACTAGGTTCATTGGTTTCTAACTTTGGATGGTAAAACATTCATAGTGAGTAGTAAATAATATACCAAGCCACCAAGGTGAGATGTCTATTACTAAACCTGCTCTTTTTTCCCTGACAACTAAAGGAAAGAAAGATAAGCAAATAACACTAACATATCTTGATATCAAGTTAATCGCATATATTCTGGATAAACTAGAAAAATACCCAAACTTATATCTCTATATTACATTGTCCACGGCCAAAGCGGCAAGCTCAAAAGCAATAAATAAATAAATAAATGTGATCCCAGCTAGTGGTATCAATAAAGTTTGTTCATCGAGAAACAAAAATTGGAAATATTAATTAATTACAGAAATAATATATAAAATAAAAACAGTTGTATTGTTTACTTGAAATCAAGACCAGGACAGAGCACGGACATGGTGTTTTAGCAGGTGTGTGAGAGCATTAATTGAATGACCAGCGTGCTCTGTTCAGAAAACTAATTCAGGCATGATGTGTGACCGGATTCAGGCATGATGTGTGACCGGATGTTACATAAAACAGTTGTATTGTTTACATGAAATCATGACCAGGACAGAGCACGGATATGGTGTTTTAGCAGGTGTTTGAGAACATTAATTGCACATGAATGACCAGCGTGCTCTCTTCAGAAAACTAATTCAGGCATGATGTGCAACCAAATGTTATATAAAACCAATTTCATTTGTTTTTTTTTTTTTTATCAGAAACTAATTGCAGAGGAATCGTTAATAGTAGCATCACAACTACTCCTATAATCCATGATTGGCGTGAGGATCTAAGCTATTCATCATATGAACCTGACTAGGAAAGCACATGTGTTCATTCTGGGAACCAATAAGATCCATGAACTCTACTAATGTGTATACAAGTTAGAGTTCACCTTGACTAACCAAAAGAAAAGTAAAGAACAGTAAGCTGAAGCGGAAGACGACTAAGCAGACTTCTCAGGTTTGTTTTTAGACTAATAAGAGTGCTAGATATATGGTCAAATAAGTTGAGATAGGTGAAGTTTGGAGTAGCATTCCAAATAATTAAGCGACCAATTTCATACTCATCAGATGTTAATCTTGTCCACGTCCATATTTAGAAAATGTCAGCTTTTCGTGGTGCAAGCAATCCACATTTTTATATGTATAATACGTGCTTTTGCTATTGTAACAAATTGACGATGAATGTCTATGGCAACACATTGTCACTAAATATAAAGCCAATTTTAATCTTGTTCACAATGATTATTATGAGATTGTGAACTTTAGCATACAATAAGAACTTACTTGGATACTTTGTCTGCCTCTGGTGGTACATGTTTTTCTGCAGTAATGGAATCCAGTAGATCAGCCTTAGGGATCTCTTCATGTCGCTTCATTTTATACTCTTCAAGATCCGGTTTAGTAACATCCTCCATATAATCAGAACTTAGAGAGGCTGTATTATTGTCCCCTATTTGTAGATGCTTTACTTTAGAGACATCATCATGTAGATCAGCCTGAGCTTCCTCTGGTTTATCATGAGATTTGTCACGTGAATGAGAAATAACCTCAAATCCTCCCTGTAAAATCTCATGTCCTGGAGCCATAGAGACAGATTGATTGTTTGTATGTTCCTCCATATCATTGCCAACTATATCAGGGTCTATATATGAAGATTCCGCAGCATTCACTTTCCCAATATTACTTTGTGTGACATCCAGATCAGAGCCTCTCCCCTGCAGGGAAAATACAACTTAAGTAACTATAAGAAGTTATCAAGGTGTGCCCTCTAACACAAAGTCCCAGGAGCATAATAAATAATAAACCAGCACAAAATTTGAGGTTATTATAGATATGAGGACCGGAAATTGGAGAATGAGGCGTTCAAACATGCTAGAAGAGAAACCTTGCAAAAGCCAAATGCCAGAAGATTTAACTCAATTCAAAATACCTTTCATGCATCAGGAACCAACAGAATTTATTTAATGATGCATTGAAACTATAAAAGACTCACCAAGAATGAATGAACCAATATTAGCGAAGTATCAACTATCAAGTCATGAATTCACAGGTTTGAAGAACTCATATGGATAGGGTGGACTGTGTCTCATAAAATATATGTTGTTGATAAAATATGGCTATTATCTCGTGTTAATACATCTCATCAACTTTGACGTTAACTTCAGTCTGTTCAAAGTTGCCATCAATAGTGGAGTGGAACCTATGTCAATAACTTTTTAGTTTTTGCAATCAGAACTCTACACAAATAAGAAGAATGAAAGACGCCAAGCTAGGAGATTCAAATGTTCCTCAAGAGAAATGTTACTGGTACGATTCAGGCTTGCAAATTGCATATCATTCCACACCAAAACACAGTTTTATAGTACTAATAAACAGTGATCTATGATTAATACTTACAGGAGTGACAACCTCTTCAGACAAGATCTCAACTGAGGAGGACGTCATGGACTCTTCCTTAGCTTCGAAACCCCCATCACTGACAACACCAAGATTTACGTCATCTTCCACCTCAGAAACAGTTCGAGCACTGACACCAACAACATCAGTCAAAGACTCACTTCCTCTTGTGCCCTCTCGTCCCAACGAATGCTCAACCCCACCACCCGAGGGTGACATCTTAGCTGCGTACTGTAGCTCTTGGAGGATCCCCCGAATTCTATAGTAACAGCCACCCACTTGTTTATTAGTATACTTAATCGGAGGGAATTTCCCCGCATTCATTGCCTTGTACCTGCAAACAACGATCATCTCTAGTTATCCAAACACCTTACAAAACTCCCAATTCTACAATCTACACTCTCTAAACAACAAAAACCCAATGCACAAATACCAGAAAACAACTAATTCACCGAAACCCAGTAAGCAATGCATTACAAAAAGAGTTAATATATACACTCACTCATTGACAAACGTTTCCACAACAGCATGGAGCTCCTTCTTGCTACGCCTCCTTCCACGGACCTTGTTGTTGCCATCTGGGTTTGGTTCCTCGGCGGCAGCGGCAGCAATACTAGCATAGGGCCTTCTTCCACGCAGCCCACTTGGCAGTACTGAAAAAAAACCAACAAAGAAAATGTGATCTTAAATCACCACAGATGAACACTAGAATTTTCAAGGTAGAAGATTTACCGGACTTGGGGAGGTGATTGAAGATGAGGGCTCTTCGTAGCATGCTCTGTAGACTCATTCAGTCGATCATTTGTGGTGTCGTAGATTTTTACATATCAGCAGAGACAGTGGAATAGAGGAGAGAAGAGAAGAAGAGAGAATCCAAGGGTTTTAGGGTGTTTTTGAGTTTCCAAAACGAAAAGGGTTTATAAACCCGTGCGCCCCATCGGTCTGTAAGAAAAGAAAAAAAGCCATATAATTAAGGTAATCTATAATATTTAGATGTTATTTTCTTTTTCTGATGATTAAAAACAAAATTACAAACAGAGGTCGTCGAACTCGAAAGCAATCTTGTAAATGCCGCAAGCAATCTTGTTTAGGGACACGAATCAAGCCTATGGCTTGTGCGCTAATGATATTGTTGTAATTCATATTTTTTTATTTTACTCTATTTTGTTGATCATTCTCAACAGTTTGATGTTTTCTGCTTCCAATTGAGAATTTGGCAAACAACTTGGTGAACAGAAAAAAGAGATGAGAGTCAACTTCTCTCTCTAAACCTCTCAATTTTCCAGATCTCACCAGCATCCTTTTCGCACCTTCTCTCCTTTGTTTCTCTGTTTCCCCTCACTCATGGTGGTGGTCCCTCATCCTTTGTGTTGATTCCTCATCCTCTGTGGTGATTCCTCACCCCAAGTGATGATTTTTCTTTGTTTTTTTCTCTTCTTTTGCATCTGATTTTGGTCCCCATAGATCAAATCTGTTTCTAGTTCTTAGATCTAAATCTCTAAGGTCTATTCTCAAATTTGTTCTCATGTTGACTCTCAGATCTTGTTCTTCTTCTGCTCCTCAAGATGTTCAAACCGTGATTAAGGCTCCTTCTTCTTCTCTACTTTGTCTTGTTATGGAAGATTTCGTCATCCTTTGCAACCACCTCTTTAGATCTCAAGCTTGGTTATTGAGATCTATTTTGGCTTGGTTACTGTCACTCTTTTATACGAGTTTTTCTCGTAATTGGTCGACGGGAGAATGTACGGAGGTTCTCTCCTCCTCACCTCTGCAGACCACATCTGGGTATCAATCTTTGCTCGCGATTTTCATCGGAGCTCCGGTGACGACATTCCAAGACGGCTGCAAGTTAGAGATGAAGAAGAAATATTGTTTAGGGTTTGAATGTTTTGGGCTTTTGGTCTTTAATTTGCTTTGTTTTTGTAACGCCCTTCTCATGTCTTAATCTTCTTAGAAATGACTTTAAGAGGGTTGTTTACTTGCCCTTGGCTTTGTTTGGGCCTCCTTGTGCCTTTTGGCTTCTATGATATTTGTTTCACGACCAAAAAAAAAAAATTGAGAATTTAGCCGGTATGCTCTTTAGTGAGGGGTTTCTAGTCGGCGACGGTTGTACTACGGAACTAGTATAGGTAAGCACATGTACTTTTGTCTCCTTAAACGTCTTATCATCAATTAAAAGAGAAATTATTCAATTATGTGTCCTGTGAGATTAATTCTTGCCCCCCATTTCATTATCACTTGTCCCTCGTGGTTGCCCCTCATATATGTAATTAACTGTGTTCTTGCTTGTCGCTAGTATTATATTAATATCGTGTGGTTTTCATTGTTCCTTGCAAGTTGCACACAAAGGCTGACTTGCTACCTGCTCAAGGCTAGCAAGTATCGTACGGTGCACTTTGATCTTTTGCAAAGTCGGCCCATAACAATTAGTATAAGAGCCAACTCGGCTCAAAGAGTCACACCATGACGGGGAAGATGACAAATGCGCAACAATTTGATTTTTATGATCAGCAACTCTGTGAACTTGCGGGAGTCCCTAATAGATTGTGTTGATGTCATAATTTGGTTCGACAACGAAACTTGACTTTTAAACCCATTCCACATAGATCGCGTTGAAATGTCAAACCGTCCACTTAGGACTCTGACCCTTTAAGAGTATTAAACTTTTGTTCGAGAGACAAAGAGAACCCTCACACATAAATAATCGTGAGATGTCTGACTTAGCATTCAAAGTCTTTTTTGGACTATCACCAAGTGTCTTGGCATGTCACCAAGTAACTTGGACTATCACCAAGTGGTTAACTCACCTTCTATCTAGCATGGAAGGACTAGAGCGTATCATGACTTAACCATTAGAGAGACGTCATCTAAATGAATCAAAGCATCAACTTCTAAGACCAAGAGTTCAACCTCCAAGCCTAAGAACCTCAACCCTCAAGCTCTCTCCAAGACATCCAATAGGCGCCAGAAGGCATGTTAGGTGAGTTCAATACTCTTCTCTCACCAACATTGCCAACTGACATGCCAAGGAGTGATTCAATGAATAAGGTGTCTTAGATGCACGACACATATCTCTGACCCTTCACCCACTTCCCCACGTGTCAAGCTCTGACACAAGGTATGGCTCTAGGCATGGCCCATGACAGACTTGATAAGAAGAGACCACATAGTGCCGACACATGTTACCAACTCTGCCAAACCCATCCTGGAACGTCAGGAAACAGGGCTGACACCCTGATTTTGGGGAATAGCCATGCTAAGCCCATGCTTTGCCTTTCCACATCAGCAACCTCCACCCCTATATATATCAAGCCTTCCCAAGGCTGAAGTGATCTCCACAACACCATTTTTCTCTCTTCTCTCCCATTTTCCATGCTAAAATGTTTATGAGAGACTATCTCTCTCTTCTCTTCTTGAACATGCCAAAATTCATAATCCATCCGTCTTTCTTTGTTGACATCCCAACTCAACCAAACGTTTAAGCATCATCCTTTCTTCATTAATCTCTATACATGCTCAAACACACATATCTAACTTTACCATCGGAGTGTGTTTGACCGGCCTTAGGCTGGTCCTCCGATAACCATCTATCGTTTCATATTTGCAGGTCATTCTCATGGAGCTTGAAGACTCAATATCAATTGAAGGAAGTCCACCAAAAGAGTGGATGAAACCCACTACGAAGTGGAGCATGAAGGCTCAACATCAGCTAAAGGAAGTTCACCAAAGGAGTGCAGGAAGTCCACCAATAGCACCTGAAGTATTATAAGGGAATGCCGTGATATAGTTTTATAATATTTGAATGAAATGGATTAATTTAAATTAAATTCGTAGATTGTTTGTATATCACGTATATACCTTTTAAAATTCATAAATATTTATGAATTCAGAAAAAAATAAATAGAGCATGTTGATTATATCAAAATTCGGGGGCAACAATAATCTTAGTTTATCATGAGTAAAGACACTATTGCTGACATAATAACCTCTATACGAAATGCTGACATGAATGAAAAAAGAACAGTTCGAATACCATCTACTAACATCACTGAAAATATTGTTAAAATCCTTTTACGAGAAGGTTTTATTGAAAACGTGAGAAAACATCAGGAAAGTCGGAAGCTAGCTCACCTTCAATGAGAGGAAGCCCACCATGAAGTGGTACGTGAAGGCTCAAGCTCAACATCAACCGAATGAAGTCTACTAAAGGAGTGGATGAAACCCACCATAAAGTGGAGCATAAAGGCTCAACATCAGCCGAATGAAGTCCACAAAAGGAGTGGAGGAAGTCCACCAATGAAGTGGAGGAAGCTAGCTCACCTTCAAGGAGATGAAGCCCACCACGAAGTGGTACGTGAAAGCCCAACATCAGTTGGAGGAAGTCCAACTCGGGACTACCAGTTTCCCCGACAAAGGAGTGGATGTAGCCCCACCAAATGAGTAGATGAAGTTCACCAATTAGTGCAGGAAGTCCGGGAGGAGACTACCGGTTCCCTCGACAAAGGAGAGGATAAAGCTTACCATCAAGAAGAGTGTGAATGCTTAACACCGCCAGAAGGAAGTCTAAGTTCAAGAATAACTCGGGACTACCAGTTTCCCCGACAAAGGAGTGGATGTAGCCCCACCAAATGAGTAGATGAAGCTCACCAATTAGTGCAGGAAGTCCGGGAGGAGACTACCGGTTCCCTCGACAAAGGAGAGGATAAAGCTTACCATCAAGAAGAGTGTGAATGCTTAACACCGCCAGAAGGAAGTCTAAGTTCAAGAATCTAGTCTTATTCAAGGAAGTCGAATACACAAGCTCATCGATGTCATACCTCAAGTAACATGCGGTGGACTACCAAGACGCAGTATATGGCCACCATGACATATCTTTAGTCACCGAAGATAGACGACCATAACCATGAAAATAGTCAAACTAACTGAATGGCGAACATAGGCCCACTAAAAGAGAATAATCCCACCACTTTACATATATGATTTCAATGGAACTCTCGTTGACCTATTGGTGCTAAAAACGGCATCAACAGATTGATTGACATTACCGGCAAACTAGATTGCGTCGATGATTTGGCGACGCGAGTAAATGACATTGAATAGTTGAGGGACCAAGTTACGGCCCCAGAAAAGATGAAAGCTCTGAGGACGAAAACAATTACGAGAGAGGAGAAGGTTCTTTTTCACAAGAGCAAATGGGGGCGATGTGTGATGCCCTTAACATGGTGCGGACACCATATGCATGGTGGAGGATGTCTGAGCCACCATTAATGCATTCAAAAATGAGTCAATGGAGATGAACACCAAGCTTAATCTAGCCATCCAGGTGATAGGTAACTAACCTGTGACGGACTACAAGAAGGTAAAGATCCCGAACCCCAAGCTTTTGGAGGGGCGCAAGCGCTGGAGCTTGAGAACTTTCTATTTGATATGGAGCAATAATTAAAGGTCGTAAAACCAGACTCAGAAGAAGCAAAAGTGAGCAAGGCGATAATGTATTTGTCAGGCAATGCCAAACTATGGTGGAGAACAAAATACAATGACATCCAGATGAATGTTTGTACCATTACTACATAGGAAGACCTCAAGAAAGAGAATGTCGACTTCATTGCCATGCGACATTTAAGAGAGTCAAAGCACACCCAACAACATTAGAGAATTTGTGAACAAGTTCTCTATGCTCATGCTTGACTTCTCAGATATATTGGAGAAAGATCGACTACTAATCTATTTCCTGGAGGAATTGAAGCCGTGAGGATAGAAATGAACTCTAGAGACAAAGGGTTCATGATTTAGCCTCTGCTTAAGCTGCAGCCGAAACACTAACATATTTCATATTCAAAGAGAATTCTACCAAAAGGACCTCATCTTTTTCGAATATGAAATTCAACAAAAGTGTGACACCATGATAAAGTAGAAGTGGGGGAGTGGAGTTGAGATTCTCTAAATTCGGAGGAAAGGACAGAAGGGTGACTAATTTCAAAGATATAACCTCTTCCAAACCAGCTACCTCAACATGGGTGTTTCCCCCACGATAGTTTAACTTTGCAAGCTTCACACTTAGACCCCTATCATGCTTCTTATGCAAGGGACCTTATAGAGTAAACAAGTGTTCACATAAGACGGCTTTGTCGGCCCTGCAAGCTCACATATCGAGAGTCTAAAGATCACCAAGAATAGGTGGAGAAATCCAGCCATATAGAGGAGTTGAGATTCTTGAACGCAATGGAATAACAACCACCCGGCCCATATCCAAGAAGTCTCCACCGAAGACCCTAATGTTTGTAAAATTATGGCAGTATAAACGGGAAGGTTGCCAAGAGTATGATGATTGACATTGGCGCCACCCATAATTTTGTGTCTGAGGCAGAAGCATGTAAGTTGGGATTGAAACTAGAGAATGATGTTGGCCTGCATGAAAGCAGTCAACTCACCACCCTCACCCACATGCAGTCGGGTTATCTCAAGGAATATAAATGAAGTTAGGCAACTGAGAGGGGAAGATAGACTTGGTTGTTGTGCAGATGGATGAGTTTGATGTCATACTAGGGATATACTTTTTGCTGGAGGACAAAACTATCCTCATTTTCAATTTTCAGAATTTGTTAATCATGCGAGAGAGACCATGTGTAGTGACTGCGAAAATAGTGTCGCCAAGTGAACACTGTCTCTTGCCTGCCCTCCATTTCAAGAAGGGGGTGAAGCGACATGCGCCAACATATGTGTGAAATTTAGGTAAATGACCTCTTTTTGGTGTTTGAATTGATTTTTAACCATGTTGTTGATGCGAAATTCCAGTTTGGATTCGAGTCAACTAAGTTACGGTGAAATTTGAGGTGGAGTGGGGTCAATCCCTTCTTGGTTACGAGGGGTTTTGGCTTCTCTTTGATAGAACTAGATGCTTGAGTAGGTGGAATGCAATTGCTGGCGAGGGTTGTTTTCGACAGACATCTGATTTGACACTGGTGTGGCGCCGGCCTAACAAGCTCCGATGATAAAGTCAGTTGAGGTCTTTTAAGAAAGAATGATAGCAGGAATAGAAAGTCATTTTAATGGAGAGAAAATGAGTGTGTTTTTTAGAGAGAGAATGCGTTACCCGAATTGAAGAAGACGAGCTCCCCTTTTATAGGGTCTTGGGTGGTTGTGACTCTTTTTTTGAATTATTGCCTTGCAATGTAGAATGAGCATGTTCTCCTGCAATTACCTTGCTGTGCTTATGTCTCTGCGTGGCTTTTCCGGACAAATCGTATCTTACATGCATGGCCTCTCCATGTTGTTGTAGAGAGTACATTCTTTTCCCTGCTTATCCTACTACTTGTGTACTTTCTCATCTAATTCAAGCATGGTTTATGAGCAACTATGATATGTGTCATCAAAGCCATGACTGGATTCAAACTCTCACCATACAGTAATGACACATATGATGGGGATGATGATGTTTTATGACACACACGTGATGAGGATGATGGTGTTTTATGACATACACCATTCCGGATGAGATACGATCTCCCAACACGACTAAGATCTATACTTCTTTCATATTTTAACTCTGAGATATCATAATATCTTCCTCAATCAAATCAATCACATCATGTATTTGGTAGATAATGTTTCTTTAAACATGGGGTAGGCTGGGGACCTTGGGAGGTCGTTCATCCGACTCAAGCCTCCTGAAGACCGAGCGCTATGTCCTGGAGGTCGAGTGATGAGGCTTGAGATATGACCTCGATGGTCTGGGCACTCTGTAGTCTTCTAACTCTGACTCGCTTATTTTATCTTAATTCTATTTTTCGACTTTGTGTTTAGTAGCCAAAGTCTTTTGTGGACGCTTTGACTATTCAACTCGTTCGATAGGTCACGAGTTGAAAAATCAATAATTTATACCCGTCCAAATTCCAACATGAAGACATGTTTTTGTATAAAAAAATAAAATAAAAGAAGAAGATAAATAACCATAAAGAAGAATCAAATGTCTTAAATTCCCTCATTTAAATTTCTCTCTTTCTCCAAACTTCCATCATTATTCATCATATTCATTAAATATTAGATTAAGAACGGCTAAATTATGTCTTAATTAGGTCCCGGTAATAAATTATTCTTCGTCCCTCTTGCTTCAACCCTTTCAAAAAAAAAATTTTCTCCAATTAGGTCCTACTAGAATAAGGGGTACGTAGCTAGATTAATTCCAATATTTTTTTTCCTAACATGTTTCAAGAACCACACCTGCAAGAGGTTTGATGGGGGGGGGGGGGGGGGTGAGCAACGCTCAGTGGGGCTAGTTAAAATATCAATAACACATGATGTAAAACAAACATAGCATATCAAGAATGTATGAACACAATATCGACTCAATTCTCTTCCCACACCTCACATCACCCTCGAAAATAATTTTTTTTCATTTGTTTGTCATCTTGTTATACTCATGGTCTTCTAAACCCGAAATCCGATAAGATCTTTTTATCGTCGTCCGCTGTTGAAGGGGCATACTTTCCCCAAACTTGTGCACGTGTGGGCTAGCCTGGATCATAGATGACCCATGAGAAAACTCAACTACACAAAAAGTTTTCTAATAACAAAATCTCATATATTCTCCAACACCCATTCTCATTTTCACCTCCAACCTCACTCTCTTCCTACAATATCATGTAATATATATACATTCAAGATTAAAACATACGCTTTTAAATATAGACATGTCATAATCGATTCAAGATCTCAATATCATCCAACATTTAATTCAAATCAAATCAAACAATTCAATGTCAAGCAATTCAATATCAAACAACTCATACAATAGCACAATAAAAGCAAACACCCCATTAAACTCTACCTCGATTTGCACAGCACATATTCGAGCTCAAACTTCACGGCTCAAACTTGTGGATCACCAACAACGTCTCCGGAACCTTTAACAAGAACGAAATTAAAAAGGGTGTTCCTCTCTCAGCCTATTGTTCTTTGTATTTCTCTTCTTGCCCAAAAGTTGTTTCTACTCTCATATGATTTTGATCGAGACTCAGCCGACCTTCCCATTCTCATCCTCATCGACTAGGCCTAGACTCTACTCCCCTAGACTAGCCAACTCTACTTTATAGGTATCTAACTATCTAACAGCTTCTACTTGCTTCCTAACTATAACCAATTGTTTAAACAAAACCTTTTCAAAAAACAAAAAATTGTTTAAACAAAACCAAAGAACGACTGTTGTGTTTTAAAAGGAAACGCAGCTCAGGTGTTTCTCTTTTCTTTTCTTTTTTGAAAACAAAAACTTTAAATACTAAAAACTTAAATTAAAACTAATAAAGCAAACACTACTTTAGGATGTTACAAACTACCCTCCTAAACAGAATTTCGTCCCGAAATTCTGTTAGAATTATAGCAGAATATAGAGCAAAGTGTTTTGGTCATTTTGTTGTAATCCCTAGCTATATAAACTCTTGTAACCTACATTTTACATCAAGGAGAATAACAACCATGTAGCCTCTGAGCATTTTTCTTCCTCTCTTTACAATTTCTGCATTTATTTTCAATAAATCTATAATTCCTATTATGGTATCAGAGCCTTGGTTTTGATCTTGGCTAACTAGTTGCTTCCGCATTTTTCTAGTGTTTCCTTTTAGATTTGGTTTTCCCCAATTTCAAAACCCGACCCAGTTTTTTTCGATTCTCTCTTATCGATTGCTCATCCCGACATCACTGGAGATCTCTTCTCGCTTTTCTTCAATCGTTGTCGTTGTAGATTCAAGGATCCCTAATTTCCAGAAGAAACCAAGCTTCAATTTATTCATAGTTATCCTTCGGGTCACAACGGTTGTTATCTTGATGCTCCGTCTCCAACGAGTTTTGCTTTGTCAACATCGCGTTGGTGCCCAGCCGTCCGTCCCTAGCGTAGCGATTTGGTGTTTCCGATGACCTCTATTTTCAGTCAAGCCCAACTTGTGTCACATATCCATTTGGTCTTTGCTTCTTCAAATCTGCTACTGTGATGTCAAGGGAGGGGGATGATGAGCTCAATTACTTCTTCTCCTCACCTCAGATTGCTTCAGTTTTAGTAACCTCTTTCTATTTGGCATCTCTACAACTTGAATAATGGAATTGATTTGTATTCTTATTTTGTCCTACTTCCTTATCAGTTTTCCATTTTTTCTTATTTTATCAAAGTTCAAATTTGAAAAAATTTTCAATCTGTTTCTGGAATGGTGAGTCAGGCTTGACAAGTTGGATTATGAATTGATTGTGTGACTCAATGTGCTAGATTTGTCCATTTTGAGAGATGTCTTTATCTTTGATGTGGAATCTATTTGTGTTATGCTTGATTGGGGATGTCAATGATCAGGGTGTTTATTGCTTCAAGTGTGATGATCTATTATCTCATCTCTTGCAATGCAAAGTAATGAGTTATGTTGTTGTTTGGTTGCTGGTGTATAATGACTGTTAGAGGTGTTTGTGCAAGAAATCTGTCATTGAATGCTTGAGAAAATATGCAGTGCAGTATGGCTTCCAAATAGGCTTCCAAATATCAAGTTTAGAAATTCAGTTTTTCAGCCATTTAAAGAAATTTTAGAATTATCATCATCATTCTTATGGATTGCTTGCTGTCATGTTGCCACGATAGATTCTACTATGCTGCCTCATTGTTCCGCCGCAACTAACTTGTTCAGTCAAACTACAAGGATATTGGGTCTTTTGATTTGGGATATCAGTCTTGTAATTGTTTTATTTCTACAAAATTGGCTATGGTTGTGTAGTTTGTTCCAACCATAATGCTTGTTGCCAAGCATATGGTTGAAGGAGGGTGTTAGAATTATAGAAGAATATAGAGCAGGGTGTTTTGGTCATTTTGTTGTAATCTCTAGCTATATAAACTCTTGTAACCTACAGTTTACATCAAGGAGAATAGCAACCATGTAGCCTCCGAGCCTTCTTCTTCCTCTCTTTACAATTTCTGCATTTACTTTTTAATAAATCCATAATTCCTATTAAATTCAAACTTACCGGAAGTAGAGAAAAGTGTTTATCTCAATTTCCAATTCCCACGTTTTTTCTTGAACATTTCCATTTTGCCAAAGAATTCTAACCAAGGGAATAGTTTTAGTACGTAGGACCTGTTCCTTACGATCTAGGATCTGAATTGGCATTGTTTCAAAAGACAATTGTTCATCCACTTCGAATTCTCCCCAATCAATGACATGAGTAGGATCTGGATGATACTTTCGCAACATTGAAACATGGAATACATTGTAGATATTCGAAAGCTGAGGTGGCAATGCTACCTTGTAAGAAACTTCTCCAATTCTTTCTAGAATTTCAAAAGGTTCAACAAAGCGTAGAGCTAATTTCCCTGACTTCCCAAATCTCTGAACTTCCTTACGTGGTGATACCATTAAGAAAACAAAATCACCTACCATGAACTCTAAATGTTTATTCCTTCGATCCGCATGATTTCTTTGTCGAGTCTGAGCAGTGAGTAGATGTTGCTTGATAAGCCTTAATTTTTCAGTAGTTTCTTGTACATAGTCAGGTCCAAGCAAAACTTTTTCACCCACTTCTGTCCAGCACATTGGTGATCTACAAGGTCTCCCATAAAGAGCTTCGAATGGTGCCATTTTGATACTAGACTGAAAACTGTTATTGTATGCAAACTCTGCCAATGACAAGTAATCATCCCAACTTCTATGAGAATCTAGTACACATGCCCTCAACATATCTTCCAAGATTTGGATGGTTCGCTTAGACTATCCGTCAGTCTACGTTGTAAACCTTCCCATAATCTAAAAATGAACTTTGAATCCCTATCAGATATAATAGACAGAGGAACCCCTTGAAGCTTAACTATTTCTTGAACATATAATTTTCCATGGATTTCTGTTGAGTCTATTATCTTGACCGAGAGAAAATGTGCAAGACTTCGTTAAGTGATCGACAATTACCCACACCGAATCTTTCCCTTTAGGCGAACAGGGTAATCCAGTCACAAAATCTAAAGTTATATGATTGCATTTCCATTCAGCTATAAGAAGTGGTTGAAGTTTTCTTCCAAGCTTACGATGCTCAGCCTTCACTTGCTGACAAGTCAGACATTTAGACACAAAAAATTGGTATGTCTTTCTTCATACCATCCCACCAATATTGACAACGAAGGTCATGGCATAGCTTTGTTCCACCTGGATGGATAGTATACAACGAATTATGTCCCTGATGAAAAACTTCATTTCTCAAATCTGAATTTTTTTTTTGGAACATATAGTATTCCCAATATCTCAAACCAATATCCTCCAGAAAGGTCCATCCTTCTAGTTACCCTCCATTTCTTATTTTCTCTAGCAGTTCTTTGAAAGCCTCATCCTCTTGTTGCTTTCCAATTATTTTCCCCATCAAGGTAGGTTGTGAAACCATGTTGTAAAGATACGCACCACATTTGTACTTCTTTACATACAATTGATATTAACAAATGGATTTTAACATTTTCTACTTTTGGAGTTGCATACTCGAACAAATCTTCAGGGAAAAACATTCCTGAATTGATTCACAACCGAAATCGACTTTATGTATATGTCATCCATTTTCGTCTAATCTAAGTTGGCAATCATCGTCATGTAATTAATACATTTCCTATCAAAAGCCAACTGAGGGTTTGTCAGACCACTATTCCCAATAAAGGTAATAACTTCTCCTTCCTTTGTTGTTAATGTCACTATCTTCTTTTTACAAGTGAAGATAGCCTTGTAATGAGAAAGCCAATCTATTCGCAAGATGACATCATACTCTAGCAAATCCATTATCATCAAATCGAAGAAAAGTCATCGACCCGAAATTTCTACCATACAAGATCTAGACACTATATCAACTCTCATACTACCACCCATAAGAGATCCTATTACAAAACGTTGTAAAAACTTACACTAATCCCAAAGCAGATGCAAAAGATGTGGATATGAAAGAATGTGAAGCACCAGGGTCAAACAAAGTTCTACCCCAAGTGGTAAAAATTAGGAGTGTACCTTCCACAACAGTATGATCATATGGATCATCCATGTTATTTAGGCTTGCCATCTCCATTTGATCTTCTTCCTCAAATTGGTTGACTACATCAGCTTCATTTGTAGCCTCAACTTCATTCTCACCATAACCCATAGCATAAACTCGAACCTGAGCTAAACGATTTTGCCTTTTAGCTCCAACTTGAAGTCTAGTTGCAACGGGTTGACCAATAAGGCGAGGTGCAGGTTGTTTGACATGTGGTCTAGCCCAATTATGTTGGGCTGGAACATGAGCACGATAGGGTTGTTGTGGGGCATATAATTGGTCGGGTTTGTGCAGTAGGGTACTAAGTATTTGGAGCATGATATTGTTGTTGTGAGGCCCGAGGTGCCTGATATCTTTACGACCGTGAGCAATCCCTTGAATAATGTCCCTCTTGTCCACATGGATAACATGTCTGAGAACGTCGAGGGTATTGACTATTGAACTAGTTTCGGGGAGGGATAGGTCGCTGACGTTTATTACTTGTTCCGACTCCACCTCTGTAATTAACTTCCCAAATTGTTTATGATTCTTACAACATCTGCTCAACCATAAGAGAACGTTTCACTACGTCAACATACCTATCAAGCTTGACCATAACTACTTTTTCTTTAACTGGAAGTCTCAGACCTTCCTCAAAGCGCCTTGCTTTAGTATAGTCATCTGGCACAAGCTCAGGTGCAAAACGCATTAGATCCTCAAACTTGGCTTGATAGTCTCCCACGAATGTATTCATTTGTATAAGAGAAAAGAACTCCTTAGATTTCAGACAACGCTGAGTGGTAGGAAAATATTAATCGAGAAAGACTTTTTGAATTCAGCCCATGTTGCCTTCCAGCTAGGTACAAGCAATGGTCACTTGTAAATCCTCAAGAATCCTCATGTTTGTCAAACTCTTTTTCATTTGTTGTACCCATTCTTCTACAATCATTGGGTCCATGCTCTGTTTGAACACTAGCGGTTTTGACTTGCGGAATTCACCTTGAATCCTTAGAACTCGATCTTCAGCATTCACAATCTGATTTCCTTTATAATTCTCCCTAATTGCACTAGCCATCTCTTGAATAGCCGCAATTACTCCAGAGTTATCCCCAAACTCAACATTATTTTGGCTTCCAGATTTTGTCATCTTGAATTAAAAAGAAAACGAATGAACTAAGACGAAGTTCTACCTAGTAATCTTTAGGCTAAAGGTTAAAATCAAATTAAAACCCAACATATCTTAATTGTAAAATAAACATCAGACAAAATAATAAACAATAAACAAAATTTTCAAGAAACAAAACACACTTATCATACATGAGTCTAGTTCAAGGGACACAATATTTGACACTAATTTTAACACTAGGTTTTTTCCCATAGATCTTAATTGATCGAATGGTTGTTATTGATCCTGAGTGTGATTTGGTAAGTGACATGACAATAATATTATTTGTAACAAAAATAACTAAATAAATTTAGTTAAACAATGGAGTAAATAAAAGAAAAAACCCCAGAAGAACATGGAGTTGGTATTGTAACATCCCGATTTTAGAAATTTCTCAAAATGTTTTTTTCTTCTTAGAAATAGAAAATAGATGTCGCCACGAGTTCACCGTATTTTTCGGTAAATTTTTTTAAGTTCCCGAGCTATTTTTAACGATTTTTCAAACTTTTTGAAGTTTGTCCGGGGAAGATAGAGATGATGACGTGTCGAAATATGATTATTGGATAATTTTACACGTGACGCTTAGAGGAGAGAACAGCTGACGCTGATGTCACCCATGTGGGCTGATGACGTCAGCAATAACTTTAGTCACATGTCATGTGTCAAAAGGAAGTGTGGTGTGTTCTTGTATTGACATGTGACAAAAATGGCCCAATCATTTGTTGACACATGTCACTTTTTGGCTATATAAATAGGGACCAGTAGCTTTGCTTCATTCTTTCCTCTCTCTCTCTCTCTTAAATTATTTTTCTCTACATTTTCAGTTTATCTCTTTAGAAATTTCGACGGATCATAACTTTTGATTCGTAACTCTAATTCTGCGAAAAGGCTATGAATTCGTATCAATGTCCTCTTTCTATTAGTTGAGGTTTGGGTTGGAGTCGTAGTTTTTTTCTAGATATCTCGTTTTAGGAGACTCGGTTTACGATCAGTATTCGTGGTGGGAATTTGTATTATCGAGGTGAGTGGATTTGTGTAAAATGTTTCAAATATTCTTAGTCGCTATCAAAATAGTCGAAAAACATGATTTTGACCTATTTACAAAATATCTCTCTATTTTCGAGTGAAGCATGTTGATTTGCGAAATATGCGGAGTGTATATATATTATGTGTTGGATGCATTGTTTGACTAGTAATGAAATATGTGAACTTCTTGATTGGTTATGCCAAAGTAAGGATGTGACACACGGTGGTATATGACTTGAAAAGTCATTAGGTTCTCATGGGAATCACTAAATTGAAGGATATCCAATATGAAGGTATTGTGCGATGTGATCAATTGCGTGAACTGATGTGTATACGATAGACTTATTTTTTAGCGTGTGTAAAATGACATAGCTTTACGAGCATATTACATTGGTCTACTCACTAAGCACGTGGGTTTGCTCACTCACCCATCTCTGATATATTTTGCAAAGAAGTATTTAAATTTGACCGAGCCGGAAAATGGTTAGACGAGCATAGAGTCAAGAACCTAAAAGATAGTGTTTTTGTTTATGTTCTGCATTGTAACACTCACACCTCGGAATCGACATCTGGTGCTTAAAACCCACCGACGTCGAGATTGGGGTGTGATAACTACAAAAGAGTCGTAGAGTTCCACGAATGTGAAAGAACTACGCTCCTTCCTTGGACTGGCCGATTACTATAAAAGGTTCATTGGGAATTACTCAAGGAAGATGACTCTCTTGACTAAGCTCTTGAAGAAGGGAATGATGTGGGACTGGAATGAAGACTGTGATGGAAGACCATGTCCTTGCCTTGCCAGACTTGAACAAACCATTTGAAGTGCAAATTGATGCATCTGATTGTTTGGGGTTGATTGATCTTGTTCCAACTATATTTGGAAAACGCTAAGATGTTTTCCAAAGAAGGTATGGCCATATGCAGAGGGCCTACAGATCCCGATGTGTGTTCTTGGCTTGTTACAATCAAATAGGTCGGAACCCATACCATTGAACATTAACCTTTTGTTTTTCCAATGATATGATGTTGACTTGCTTGTAGAGGGATTTCTGCTTTGCATTGGTGCCTTGCATCATTGACAACCCACACTGCTTGTTGTAGTTTAACACTTCCCTCCCCTGTAAAGAGGTGGAGCTACCCACCTCGAAAAACTGAACAATTTAATGAACACAAACCCAAAGACCTAAACTTGAGACCAACCCAAAGTCTCGGGCCTAGGGACAACCAAGAGATACAAACCCTAAGACCTATGTGATTCCACTGTCGCTTTTGTTCCATTTTTTGGTGGACGTCCTTTCTAGCACATCCTCAACGCCTCCATCAAGCCAAGGTCATACTTCATTGAAAAAGCAGCTCCTAGAAGCTTACCTTGAGAGTGAAGCCGCTGATCTCGGTTTAACACCCACCATAGTTTGCAAGTCTGCGACCTTCGAGGTTCAAAACCTCATCAATCAGCCTTTCTCCTTTTTGCCCAACCAGGAATGAAACTCCACACTAGGTCAAGAAACCAGACGACAACCTTTGATGCACATCCGATTGAAACATTGTGCATTGAGGCTGAAGAAGACAAGCCTAACGTCGAAATGCTGCAAGGCAAGACATGATTCGTTGTGGCACCGTCGTCGTTTACTTGAAACCTAGGTTTCACTCTCTCCTAAGAAAGGAGCTTAGCTTGCTTGCTTCAGAATCAAGTTCCTTTTTTTTTTTATTGATTAAGGAAACAAGTTCGTTTATAAACTAGTACAGTTCACAATTTAACTCATATTTGAAAATCAGTATAAAATAATATTTCTTATTTGGGAACTAAGAGCTTAACTGCACGTTTGGTACATAGGTTTAGCAGGGATTGGACTAACTTGTATAAGAAAATTAGCCTTGTCTCACGTTTGGGTTAAGCAGGGTTTCAATTAAATGAGCTTCTGTAACCCCCGTGTCCTCTCCACACCTGCTTGCACAAACCCCCCAAATTTTACGAGTTTGTGGAAGCCCTGTGTTTCAGCGTCTTCTCCTCACATCAACCTCTCTCAATGACTTTGACCTCCTTCATCTGGTCTTTACACATCTTTAATTAGTCTAAATTCAAGGCTCGTGGCATTCATTTTCATGTGTGAGTGTTTGATTTTGAATTTTTTTTTTTTTTTCTGATTACTTGAGTGTTCAGATTGAGCTGATTCATCTGTGTTTCTTCCTTGATATGGATGTCATCACAGGTATGTAGTTGCTGCAGACAACGTTCTTCTTCAGGTTTTCTTCTTTCTTGTTGTTTATTTTTTCTGTTGTAATCCTTATTACTATGAATCACCAAATATGGGTCATGTGTTTCTTAACATAAGCCAAGCTAGAAGAGTCGGGGACTATCATAGAAAATTAAGTGAGCAAAGATAGTCTTGTGTACAAAACGTGCGTGAAGACCTTTCCTAACAAATTTAACTGAACCCACTATTCATGTAGGGCAGATAGAAAGAAACAGAAAAATAAAAAATGAAAGGTTCTAGAAGGGGCCGTGATAAAGCGATAAAATGGTTGACCAGGGGGAGATAAAAAGTCGTGTTGGGTTGGCGGACTATCCATGGTCCAAAATCCGCGTCCGCCTAAAAGCATTTCTGTAGATTAAATATAAAGACCGAAAAATAAAAAGAAAATTGAATAATTCTTGTGTTTCTCTGCTGGAGCACCAGGTTGGTTGAAAAACGAGACACTTTCGGAACAAACTAAGCAAAGCAAGCAAGGCACCTCCGACTGCCGCCGGCGACCAGCTCCGGTAGTCCGACTCAAGCTCCTCCGCTCCTCTCCACCGTCAAATTTCATCAGGTAAACTAAGCCAAGCCTCCTCGCTTCTCAATTCGCACTGATCTCTTCTTCAAACTCCAAGCCCTAGCTCTCTTTCAGGACTCAGCTATCAGTCTTTGACTCGTAGACTGACTTATCATTCTGTCTATCTCTTCGCTATCGCTGTTGATTTCTTAGCTTGCCCCCTGATTTGGCCTTTTTTCATTTCGAGTCTAATGATGAATGTGTGCTTGAAATGCGGATTTGTTGAGCATGTTTATCAGAGCATCCTGTAAATTATGTATGCAAATGCAATGAGTTTCTGTTTCCGGTGAGCTCGTCGAGTTAAAAGTCAGCATTATATAGGGAGATGAGTTATGAAAAAAAGTTTAGGCCTCTGGCTGTTTCTATTTTTATCCCGTCTGTAATTTGACTTATAGGATCGGCGTTAGTGTGAGTGGCAACCGACCGTTGAGGATGTTTATAGAAGAATGATAATATGAAATTACACTGCTATTTTGGCAGGGTTGGACATGAGGTGTATATATATATCATTAAGCTGTAAAGTGATGTTTCTCTTACATACTTCATTGTCAGCTCCAAAATTGTCAGGAGAGAGGTGAGATAAAGGAGCGGTGGAGGGTGTGTGTTGGGTAATTTACACAGATAAAGGTTCTTTTTCCTTTCAATGGTTCTTATTAGTTAAAGCTGATCGACGGTTACTGTGAGCATAACAGGATTAATTCATGTTTGTGTCAGGCAGAGTAAGGTAATTTCATCAAGAAAGTGTGTGTAACTAGTCTGGATAAGGAAACTTTAGCTGATAAGGAGTAGGTCGTTTGACAACCAGTATGTTGGGGTTGGTGTAGATAAGCCCATTTTTCAGTCCAATGATGCATTTTGTTGATCTAAATGGGATGCGGAGTAGTGGAGAAGGCAATGAGTCAGGCTTAGACCCGTGGCGCATGCTAGTGCGGATGACAAAGCTCTGTAGATCAGTAAATCAAAAATGGGCTTAACAGTCCGAGATGACATGCGAAAGAGATGGTGGCTCGCCTGCAAGGTGATACTCTAAGCTTGTTGCTGGCAGGTGCGGTCGACTGTAGTGGATGCACTTGCAGTGGTATTGGTTACGGCACATGCGCTTGCGTATACTATCTTGCAAATTTATCATGAGATGGGACTTCAACACAGCGGTTGTTGAGGTTTAAGGTTAGTATAATATCATATTTACATAGGGCAAAGGGAAATTCAGGGGAGGAAGGGAGGGAGGGAAAGAAGCTGAAAGAGATATAAAAGAATAAAAAGTTAGCCAAGCGTGGTAAACTTAAGTAAGTTAAGTCTGTTCTCTAATCAGTATTACAAGAGCTTGAAATTTCCATTTTGATCTGGCTTTGATTTAGGCAATCTTAACATACTAGAATACCTTGCTTTTTTTTTATTCTTATTTTATTTTTTATACTGGAATACTTGAAGTTAATAAAATGCTGCAAAAACGATAAAATTACACGGTATACATTCTCTAAATTGTGTTTAAAATACTAAATGAGAAAGAAAATGTTTCCCTTCTTGCATCTGCCATGATTCTTATCACGTATCAGGTGCATGAGTAAAGAATAGTCAAGCAATAGTAAGTATCTTCCTGGCATGTACAATTCAGGAGAGTTTCTCGAAAAGTTGTCGACATTTTACCGTTTTGTCTATTGCTATGAATATATAGATTATGCCAACTGGAAAGAATTTAGTTGTGTATCTTACCTTATTATTGCTTTCATCAATTTCAGTTGAATACAAAGCCTTCTGCTTCTGGGGATCATAAAAGATGATGAGCTCTTCTGAAGAGTCAGGAAAGAATGCCAACTCAGTGCATCATGTGAGAGAAGACAGTGAATATGTTAGGCTGGTTATATCCAACGAAACAAACACAGTAGAAGCAGATGTTTTACAGTCTCAATCAGAAGCAGGGGCTAAATCATTTTGGTGGTGGATTAAAGCCTTAGCCTTGTGCCTTGTCACCATTATATTGCTTCTCATTTTCTTGAAATGGGGGGTTCCATTTCTTTTTGAAAAGGTACTTCATATTAACTCATGGTTCTTGGGTCTTCTCATGTTAGTGGTTCTAGTAGTTTTTGTCCTTTTTACGTGTTTATATTTTGCTCGATTGCTGGGCTGATTCACTTGATGAACATTATTAAACCTCCACAAATTCTGTCTGTTGACTGCAAATTTGATGGAGTTTAGATAATCTGTGAAAATTGTGTTTAATAATGTACTTTAAATATATGTGCATATATGTGTTAATGTGTAGGGGCATATTTGGCAGTTTTATTTTACCTGAAGCCCTTAATGATCTTTTGCTCTTTAGGTTCTGTTGCCAATAATGCGATGGGAAGCCACAGCCTTTGGCCGTCCAGTTCTTGCCCTTGTTCTAGTTGCTTCTCTGGCATTGTTCCCGGTGTTCTTCATTCCGTCTGGCCCTTCAATGTGGTTGGCTGGAATGATTTTTGGTTATGGCTTCGGATTTCTTATAATTATGGTTGGAACAACTATTGGGATGATCCTACCATATTTGATTGGTTTGTATTTCCGTGACCGCATCCATGTAAGTTTTTCATTAGTCTTAAACTTATTATGACCATAGAAGAGAATTTTCTTTGTCTTTTGAAGCATTTACATTTCTAGGTTTATGATACTGATTTTTCTGATTTGGGCAGCAATGGTTAAAGAGATGGCCTCGAAATGCTGCAATGATTAGACTTGCTGGGGAAGGGAGTTGGCTCCATCAATTTCGAGTGGTTGCTCTCTTTAGAGTTTCACCCTTTCCATACACAATATTCAACTACGCGATTGTGGTCACAAGTATGAGATTTTGGCCCTACTTGTGGGGATCAATTGCTGGGATGGTACCAGAAGCTTTTATTTATATCTACAGGTCTTATCTCTATCCAGTATGAATATTTTACGCTTGCTCGGATGTTGCTTAGTAGTGAAAAGTTCTTAACAAGTCCATATTTGAAAGTGCAAAAAAAATTTATATAACAACTCCCTATCCAATATTATTTCTGAAAATATCTGTGCATCTGTTATCTAGTGCCCTATTAGCTAGTTTTACAGCAGCTCTATTTTCTTGGTAAAATTAGCATGTCAATGCTTCTGTTGTATATTTGTGCAGTGGTCGCTTATTAAGGACATTTGCGGATGTCAAGTATGGGAACTATCACTTAACCACAGTCGAGATTGTGTACAACACTCTATCCTTAATCGTTGCAATTGTAACCACCGTTGCTTTTACTGTTTATGCTAAAAATGCTTTAAATGAGCTAAAGAGGGCAGAGTCTAGTGGGTTGGAAGCAGCTGCTTCTGACCATACCAGCTTACAGATGGAAAAGCTTCCCCTTGAAAAGGCTCATATTTTTACGTTGTAGGAGAAACCTAGGGTTCCACTCAGCAGTATATCAGTGCAGATAATTGGATTTGCTCGTGATGCTGCAAATCACTTTATTTTTTCCCCCTCCTATTAGGGAGAAGTTGGAGTGGTTTTTTATTTTTTCTTTCTTAACCATGTAATTATATGATATGCAAACAAAAGAAAAGGTTAAAAATAGAAATATTGACAATATCTTGTATAAAGCTTAGAGAAACTTCGGAGCATAGTTTGTGTTTTTGAGGAGGTAACATACTTTTGTTCAGCTCAAGGCATAGTGTGCTATTGTACATAGCAATAATCAAATAATACCATAGCACTTTTGTGTTCTTTGTTGTTTGTATTATTGCTTCACCATACAAGGCATGTGTACTATATGTTTATTAAGTTAAAGAATGAGGTATTGATAAACAAACTAAGAGGATGAAGGTGGCTGAACATGACAAGGGAGCACATCTATAGTGTTAGCCATGGCAACCATTTCTTGTTCTGCAACATCGACAGTTTGGTTCGATTCATTGTTGATCATTTTGTGCACACTGCCTGAGGAGGATCGCCCGCTGCCTTCACGTCGACTGATTACATCTCCAGCCCACAGACCGATGGCACTCTGCACCATTTGATCGAACATTCCTTCCTTGAACATGCTACCCATCTTCATCCCATAATGTTCAAGCATACATAGGTCATTAGTTCATGTTATCACATTGTAGAAATGAATTCAGGGAAGTGTCTATTGGAGAGTGAAAATGTCGGACAGAGAGAGGCCTCACCTGAGTGACGATCGCATATAATGGTAGGGTGCTATAACTGCAAAGCACTTGAACAATCAAACTGCGGGGCAAGATGAGCACTTAGAGTGAGAACTGCTACTATGAATAATGATCTTTGGCTTCTATCAGAACCAAGCAATGCACAACAGAGGAAGGCAGCTAAGAAAACTAGATAGTCACATATTGAATCTACGTTTTCTGAAAACCAATGCATTCACCTATATCTTAGCAAGTACTTATGAATCAAATGACATGTTACAATTACACCGAAAAAGGATGAATTTTGAAAACAATACTTGTTTGTTTAAACACATAGGAGTAGGAATATTACCCCATAATAAGTCTGGCGATGATGTAGCCCAACTTTTCCATGATGCATGAGTGAAACCCATAGGTGGTCTGCAAAAATACAATCAGTGATTTTGATTATTAACTCGAACTTGTAGGATAGATATATTAAATCTCAATACCAGATAGACGTACCCAAATCCAGAAGAAGAATGCAATCTCGAATGAATTTTGAAACAGAATGAAGTGGATCAAAATGAGAACAATTTTAGGATTGCTGAACCAGAAGTGTTCATCAGAAGGCCTCACTCTTGTAGCTGCTTCATTAGCATGTACTCCTGATTGTGTAACATCCTGAGCCAAGCGGCTAATTATGTGTTCTAGTTTGGCCCCCACTAGAAGCAGAAGCTATTATGCATCACCCATGTCATTTCTCAATTAAAGCCATTTACAGATCAAGATTACAGACAATACTTCGCTTATCAAATTTGTTTACCAAATGATGTGACAATGAACTCAGTCGATTGGACCTCATTTGTTTCAGTCATATGTACTTCCACACATCAATTGATAAGCAAGTCTGGTAAGTCCAGCATTTTCTATTAATGTACTTGTATTACTAATTGAACTACACTCACAATCAGCGGCAAAAATGCTAACCAGAAGTATGTGTTCCATCCTGCATATGTGTGAAATCCATAAGCTCAATCTGGTCATGGTATCAGAATATAAAGCTCAAACTGAGATTTAGGAATTACCATCCACATTCAGCAACAAAAACAGCACAACAAAGAGCCACAGGTACCAGCTACGTATTATTGATCATGTTAGTTAGTTGACAGTAAAAGTAAAAAAATATCTATAAAGATACACAGTTTAAGAATACTTAGAGCATGTAACTGATGCGAGGTACTTGGTTGTCAATTTCTTTTGAGTAACAATGTGTTTTATGTTTAATACATACTAGTGTGTTCGACTTTGTCCGGCTAATGCAAGGTGGTCTTGTTCTTACAGCCACAGGCACTTGAAGCCTAGTAGCCTACTGAGACTCTCTTCCCCATTATTATGAATTGGTTCTGGTATGCTCTAACATTGACAAAGATAACGCATAAGCTTAGTTTCTAATATCACCTTATCCCAACAATCTTTCTAAAATCAATCTCAAGTGTCCGCATCATGTATTTGTGAAAATCAAAATTAGGATTTCCAGGGCAATGCTCCTGAAAGGAAACTCAGAGTTAGTTTTATTCATTTTGTAATAAAAAAATAAATAAAAAAACACAACAAATTTGTATGAGAACTGCATAGAAGAAATAATGAGATATTAACCTTGATAAACCCTTGCCGCAGTGCAATGTAATCTGACTTGGTGACGGAGCCATAAAATTGTTTGCAGAATGCTATCTACCAAGATATATCAAATCAGTGTTATAACATGTTAAAAATGATAGTGAGTTCCCTAGCAATCTGAAAAAAAGAACAAAGAACTAGCTAACCAACTCACCATCCAACCTATAATAGCTGCTCTTCTCCAATATCCATCTGCACGTTCTTTCAAGAACTCATGATGGTGATGACTGACATGAGCAACGCCACTTCTTCGATCTGCAGAGAATATTAGATTCATTTATCCAACTCGATCAAAAGAACTAAACTAAGCACTTGGAGTATAAGCTAAACTAGTAGACTTGGGGATTTTAAGTTCATAATACCCTTCTGGATGGAATCCTCCCAGCGCTTCCATTGTCGAATCTGCATATGGTAAACCATATAGCACAGTGAAGATGTAGAACTTGAAACTTTATCCATATATAGTCATGTATGGTGAAAGATACATTACTCTTGCCCCTCCAAGAACCATAGTTGAGACACAGAAGATCACATGAACAACTGCTAATACAAAGATGAAGATGTGTAGATGATGTAATCCTTCCAATGATAACAACGGAACCTTCCCCTAAGGAAAACAAAAAGGACATGCATTATCATCTTATTCTTATTATTTCCAGTTACAATAATGTGACTAAAAGGCTCCATTGCAGAAGCATTGGTTAAGGGGAAGTATACTACGATTGAGGTACCTTGAGCTGACAGTGATCTGAAGTTGCTTCTGACAGAAGGCGTCGGCCATTGTTTGTAGCTTGATTAAGAAAGTAATGTGCGGGGGTATTGTGCTCAGCAGTTTCCCTCTTACATGGCAACATGTGAGTTGCGACATGGGCAGGGATGCATATGCGGCTTATGGAACGTTGAGACACAGTTAGCAGAAGGGAAATGAACCCTAAAAGCATTAATTCTGTTCCAACATAAGAGAAGCACAGTGATTAGGCTAGATAGAATGAAAGGGGGTGCCAATGCAGCTCATTACCCATAATGAGAGAGAGAGAGAGAGAGAGAGAGAGAGAGAGAGATGACCTTCTTTTAGTTTTTGTAAGGCTTCATATAGTGCATCTTGTTTCTCATGCTGCAAGCACTGAATTTCCAAATTCCAAGACAGCAAAACATGAAAACAAACAGAAATACTTGAGTCTTGCAATGAGCCCAAAATAGTCTTTACACAATCATTCTACAACAGACAGAGCTAAGAATTCTTGCCATATTCCTATTACCTCTCCTAATGTGTCTGGTTTATTTGAATTGCACTAGCTTGTTGAAATAATTTTCTGACAACCTAGTTTTTGACATTTACTGATTGAGTGAATCTATGCATTTCATTGTTTCCATTGTTTCCTTTCACTAAATTCCTTCTGATTCACATATGTCAAGTTCTCATAACTGCAAAAATAATATAATGACGACTGAACAAGATAAAAGAATTTACTGTTCTATGAAATTTGTGATATAGAGAGCTTTTGTGTCCTTAATGCAAAGGATTTATGAACAACAAGATGGAACAAGGGTAAGAGTGTAGGACCTTCCGACCAAGAAAGTCGAAGAAATAAATAGTTTAGAATGGACTGCAACTAGGATAACAGAAAGAGGGCACATAGTTTAATTACCTTTCCAAGTTTATGAAGGCCACGCTCGACACAAAGAGATAACAGAACAATGACAAAGCATACACCTGCTACCACCCATGTTGGAGTATACTCTAAAGAGCTGTTAAGTTCTTCTGTCATGTCTCTTCAAACCAAAACGAGCAATGTCATCGATCCACAGAACAAAACATCGATATCAGAGCCTTTTAAGTTGAGAAGCAAATGAACATTCTTTGTAACTTAACGCATCTGTACAGCAAGAATGTTATTGTCGGGGCAAAGAATAACATATTCTTAAGCAAAGCAGAAGGAAGAAGAATAAAGAGAACACCCACATTATATTGATGGCCGTGTACTTGAAGTAACGCACAGAATTTCTCGGCTGAAGTGGAAAGTTGTATTCTATTGCATAAGCTGGTGATAATAGAGCATGTGAAAAAGAACCATGGAAAGCCAGCATTTATCTAGAAATTTTCTGTTCACAGCGATCCTACAGCTTCCCGAAAACATCAGCAGAAGGTAAAGAACCTAAGCATGAGCTAAATTTCTTTGCCAAAGATGTCGATATCCATCACAACATACATACGGTATTACGTAACACAAGCGTGTCAAAAGATGTTTGAATTTATTGTCAACAGATATCCAACTGTTCAGTTTCCATGTTTGAAAGAATACATGATTCATATGTTCCATACATATATACTGTATATATCACAAAATCCAATCAAAGGGACATTCATCAATTTGTAGTGTACTTTTATGAGTCTCCCTGATTTGGCCCCAGCCCAGTAATGTCTTCAAAATCTGTCGACTGCTTCCCTGCCACCATCTATTGAGATCTTCATGTTACCCAGTTACTGTTTAGGATGAGATTTAAGCTCCAAAGCCTAATACTGCAGCAAAATCATCTACATGTCACACAACACACGAGAACATCTGAGACTTCTTGGGCAAATCATGGTTTCCAGGGTGCCGGAGGGGGTGGTGGAGTTGGAAACATTGGGGGGACCGCAGAGAAAATGGTATTTTTGTCAATACCAGTAGACTTGTCTCCAGACAAACCAACAAGCGCTGCTACCAAACCTGCATTTCCAGCGAGAGTTGGCTCTGTGTAATTGTAATTAGAACGAACATCACGGAAACCATCTGTTTTGTCAGGGCCAGCCACCATGGCACCTTCAATAATATTTGGGTTTGCCTTTGTCGAGTCCCTCCATTTCCAACCCCCTTTGCAATTGTATTTGATCTTATTCTTGGGAATCGATGCAGCTCTATGGTGCACACGTTTTGGGTAATGATTGCCAAAACCAACAATATAGCTCATTTTCGCGGGGTTCTTGCCAAGAATGTAATCAATCTGCAAATCAGTGGAATGATAAGTTAGTGACCACCATGCTTCAACAGGAGTGTATCTGTTTCTTTTACATCTGTGGGGAGCACCATAAATGGTTACAGATTAGAAAGGAAGAGAAGCATGACATACCTGAAATTTAGCAAAATCACGCAAGACATCAGTGGAATAGAAGTTGGGTCCGCAATACCACCCAGGAGTATCGGCAGCATCAAGATAATCACTGAACAAGGTAGCCAAGAAGGCAGCATTGACCACATATTGAAGTGGTTGAGGCCTTCCATGATTCAACTGGATCAAACCACCTGCAACATCGACATGTCAGTAAGATCTTAGTCGAATCCCACACATACTTGAATACATAAGTAGATCACAATGAAGTGTTCCTAGCCAATTAGATAAACAAATGTTAATGGAGTCTGAAAGACCATACCTTTGGTTCTATTAAAGGATGTAAATATTGGCAGGTATGAGCACATGACTATGCTAGTCTGATTATGATATGTCCTCAAGATTTCTTCATATGGGTAGCCAGGGCTCAAGAACAACCTCAAACGGCTGAGAAGCACCTAATCAGAAGAATACGAAAGATTGTGTTGGTTAATAATGGAAATGAAAAATACAAAGTAACAAACAGAAAACCACCCGGATAACAAAAAGGCTTTCAACATTAATTCGATCACAGTTATTTCTAAGTATTTGTGGTTCTCTATATCAAATAAAGATAAATACTTAGAAATGCATGACCAAATTAATGAAGATAACAAACTACAGACCATAATTAATACCATATAAATGATTTATAGAATCTTGCAGGCATCATATGATGAAAAGCAAAAACACAAGAAACTAGCTTAGCTTAGCTACCTGTGCACCCGCAAGCTTGTTATCCCAACTGAATACTCCATAATCAGGGCCACCCCAGAAGGCACCAGCATGCTTGGCAAGAGTGGGATGTGTGGCCAGAGTAAGATAAGAGTTATTCCCTGTGGCATAATACATCCAAGCTGCACCCCACACATATTCATCCCAGTAGGACGTAGAATTGTAAAAGGCTGAAGCCTCTGTACCAGCAGCACTGTACAATCCTCTTCCGCGTTCCCTTCCGAAGGAGAAGAGCGTTTTGGCACCGTGCACAAGTTTCTGCGAGTAGGCCTTGTTATCCTTGAACACAATGGATGCCGCTGCTAAAGCCGCAGCCATCTCAGACGCAAGATCACCGCAACTACTGCACTTAGTCACAGGGCGGACGTAGTCAATATCCTCAGGTCGAGTCCAGCAATAGTGATCATTAGGAGTAGTGCTCCCTTTAGAAGTAGCTCCTGACCCAACCTGTCAAAAAACAGGATAAGAGAAGAACTAACAGATGAAACCAAACGAAAAATCACGGTAGCCGGGTTACGCACCTGCGAAACGATCTGGTCGATTGTATCAGCAGTGCTGTTGAAGGTCTTGAGGAAGTAATCGGCGCCCCATTTGATAAGCTCCTTCACGTGGGCGAGTTCCCCGGCCGCTTCGTACTTGGCGCTGTACTCAATTACGCTCCAGCTCAGCATGGTCATGGCAAACGACTGAGGGAAGTTGAACTTGATGGCGTCTCCGGCGTCGTAGTAGCCACCCACCAGATCCTTAAAAATGGTGCCGGGCTCGCCGTCCTTGAGGCACGAGCTTCCCCTCCACGACACATTATTGTGCTTCGGAAGCTTACCAGCTGCATCATATCACATCATTCCGAATTCAGTCACTCACATCTTATTTTCTACATATAATAAGCACACAACGTTTGGGGACTCACATTTCTGAGCGTTGAAGAACATGAGCGCCTTGTGGAGAGCAACGGTGTAGTTATCCGGAGGAGGCTTGGCGTGCTGGTGACGTGGCACGGTCTTCACGATGAGGACGATTAACCCGGCGAGTAATCCGGAGACGAGGAGGGTGCCGACGGTCCAGAGGAAGATCTTGCGGCTGACGATGACGCAACCCAGATCCACGTACTTTTTCTTCTTCTGCTCACCGCTGGGGCCCAGCAGCCAGCTCTGCTGGGTCTCGTCGAGCGGGCGTGACGACAGCGCGGCCCGGTCGAGGTCCTGCAGGTTACGGCTGCGGTCGTCGTCGGTGGCCGAGTCGGCGGCGATCTCGAGCGGGCCGCCCCACGGATCCCTGCCGTACATTGCGGAAGAAACTCGACAGACTAGACAGCACCGACAGTGGGTGAGATCTGATTGGGGGAGTGTGAGAGATGAGGAATGTGGACTGGGTAGGAGGAGGAGGAGAAGAAGAAGAAGAAGCAAGTGGAGTTTTATTATAAATTGGAAAAAAAGGTGAGGCTAAATAATTGAAGCGCTTCAATTACAGAGTGAAGACAGCTGCTGGGTTCAAATCATGTGGGGTCTGATTTATTTCTTTTTAGATCTTTATTCTTTAGTTTTGTGATAAATAAAAGGTTATTTGGTAGGAGGAGAGTGACAGCTCCACTAATCGGAGAGTGACACTCTGTCTAATCACGCGCGCGTTTTGCCGGTGGAGGAGGAGTGAAATTTGGGTATCTACCAACCCATGTGCTTCGTTTTTGCTACAAACACCAAAGTGTTTTGCTTTGCTTCGTTTACACTACAACCTGCTGTTAAAAGATTATAAATTATAACAGCTTAATAATTTGCCCTCGTCTTAATCACGAGAAATATTTCAGCGTTTCGGGAGGACCTCGTGGCAGTATGACGTTGTTGGAGTCATTTTGAACAGAGGTTGCTAGATTTGCTTGAATGGCTTGTTTTCCTCTTTATACCCCTTCTGAGTTCAAGGACTGGGCCTAAAGCTTCAAGGAGCTTTATGCGTGTTTTCCCCAAGATCTCTCATGCAGTAATATTGGCTTGCTGCGGGGATGATAGCCTGCTACGGTGACATGTTGCTTGTGATCTGGAGGCATGAACGTGATATGGTTTTGATTGCATGATAGATGAACAAAATACATGAAAGAGTTTGCAAGATGGCATGAGGAGTGGGAGCTAGAAGCACATGAGTTGCAGAAGATGAGAACTTGCTATAGCTAAAGGTTTGCTGCGGGGTAATCTATTGCAGTGAGTAAAAAAAGGATCTGGTGGTGTTTGATGGGTTTGAGGGTGTGTAGAGCTTGAGAATGGTTTTGGATTGGAGGCCAGGGATGCTTGGCTTGATGCTTGAGGTTTGCTTATGTGATGTAGGATGTATTGTTTGGGGTTGTATGTTCTGCTGCCTGAGTTGTTCTCCCCTTGCAGCAACTAAAGTCTTTATTTATAGGCTGGAAGGGGTGATGCTAATACATAGGTGAATGAGATAAAACCATTGGATATGGAAGAGAACTACAATTTTAAAGCCAAATTGATAGATCATGGTGTTAACCACATGATTTAAGGGATGTGTTGCATGAAGTGTATAATTGGGGTAGCAGCCTAGCAGGTCTTGGGAATGGCTACTGTGGAGTAGAATTGATAAAAGGGGAAGTCAGGAAAAAGTGATTAGCTCATAGGGAGGAGTTGTTTGTCACCTTTA
The DNA here is from genome assembly GCA_009720345.1 of Fragaria iinumae. NCBI lineage: Eukaryota > Viridiplantae > Streptophyta > Magnoliopsida > Rosales > Rosaceae > Fragaria > Fragaria iinumae. The sequence continues at coordinate 19,457,140 of CM019121.1, forward strand.
GAAATAGGGATAACTTGTGCAAGTGGACTGAGAATATATAGATAATAGAAGAAATTGACTGAGGCTTTGTGTCTGGTGTAGAAGACGAGGAATAGCTGCAGGGTAAAAGCAAGGATGATGGAGACTTGTGCTTGACGTGGAGGACAAGATTACTGCGGGGTAATTGGATAACTAGGGATAACTATTGCAGTGAAAGTATTAGGCTATATTTGGTCTTATGGGTTTGGGTTCTTATCTTTGCATGCCCGTTAAACAATTTAGGTTGTTGGGCTCGGATTTTGGTCCCAAGTCCAAAATCGCCAACAACTGAAATCGAGAATGAGCCTCATGTACTTCCGTTACCTTCCACACCACACCCAAACTTGTAAGCCTCATGGTTGTGGCTTGGGTCCACATGCGTGGCATAAATATTCAAATAAATATGTAACTTTTGTATTTCGACATATTTATTCGAATGTGATTTGCATGTGTATTTCTTTATTGAGCTTGGTGTTTGAGCCAGAGGGTATTTTTGTCCAAGTAATAATACTTTACTGGACTGTAAAATATCCATGTGAATATTAGTTACGTTCCTGGTCCACGTCGCAACCGACGAGTCCAAATTCTTTGGGTTTACAAGTAATGGCCCGCCAATGAGGCCACGCGAGCTGAATTACACAGTTTGCGTGCGGAATGGACCACGCGAGCTGAATTATACAGTCCGCGCGCTGAATACAGATCTCGCACGCGGAATGACTTCGCGTGTAGGCAAGGCGAAGTGATACTTCGCGTAAGAGCGGAGCCCTAGGCGAGGCGGAGTACATCGAGGCAAGCTGGCAAACTGGCTCGCGTGGGAAACTTCGCAAAGAAGCCACAGGCGGAGTCCGCGTACACCACACTAATCGTTGAAGACTCTCACCAATTTTTGACATGCTTTGGGCCAATCCCTGCGGCCCTTATTAATTAAAAAGCCTTCTTTTGGCCCGCGAGTTAGAAAAGCCCGCGAGATGGTTTGAATTCGCGGCCCGTGCGGGTTAGCAATGTCCTTGTGGAATATTGATTTTTTGGGTATCAACAGACGTGGTCTTACATTTCAATCAAATATTGACATTTAGATTTTACTAAAGAAAAATTACATCAGCTATTTTGTCAAAGACAATTTTAGGTCATCGCTTAGTTACTACATCAACAAGTTCAAGCCACAAGAGATAATAGAAGCCTAAACCCTAGACCCAAAACCCTAACTCCTAAACCCTAAACCCTAACCCCAAACCCTAAACCCTAGTCCAAACTCAACAAAGACCCATAAAGATCTTTTAATAAAAAATAGAAAACCTTAGTTTATATTTTAGTTGTAATAAATCCAAGTGTCAATATTTGATTAAATTGTAGGACCACGTCATACTGCCACGTGATTCTCCTGTAGCGCTGAAAAATTTCTCCTTAATCACAACGGGACAGCTTAATTTGTTGGTGGTGTTTTTGTCAAGCCAGCAGACTTATCAAGTTGTTACAACATTTTGATGGGTAAATAATACTCGGAGCATCCCAATTAAGCGATAAAGCTTTTTAACGCTAGTATTCTATACTTCCACTCTCTGTTATAACTACTATTTTTTTTAAATAACTCACACATCATACATATATCAATGAGATTTGAACTCATGACCTCAAAACTTTAGTTAATCACTAATCATGTTACGGCTCACCGATAAACTATAACTACCGTAACTCTTCCCTTTTTTTTCTTTTCGATTTCACCTATAACTCTTCCTTTAGTTTGTCGCAATGACTTATGTTCATTAGTTTACTCCCAAAACAAACAACGATTTAGAAAAGTATGAATTTGATTGGATGAGAGGAATTTATAGGGCCACAATACGTAAGACATTCTCTAGAAGTCTAGTGCAGCATGTGCAGTGAATCTCACTGGGAGTGGCAGCGTTTAAAGTCAAAAGCGCGTAAGTACCGTTGGATGAAAGTGCGTTATCGACGCGTCCACATTGGTTGGCATCTTAATCTCCTCTACGTCACAATATTGTAACCAAAAACACAATGCGCTTCTTTCTTTTGTTTTTCTGTCTCTCTAGTCTTTATTAAGTTATTTATTCACTTTCATAATGCATGAGAAATTGGGAATATAATGATAAACAAAATCATATGAGACCCATTCCAAAACATATAACCAGAAAATGCTCCATGAGTTTCACCAATAAGCCTTAGCCTTCCCACAACAAACTGACATTTGAACTCACGGGGGAGGAAACCTAATCAAAAGACATAGCCTTCCTACAGATAAACTGACCACACTCATCCCTAACAATACCTCTTGAGTATTCGACAGAGGAGATTAAACTCGTCTTATTTCAGATGTATCCTACAAAGTCCCCGGGACCTGATGGTATGCCTCCTCTTTTTTATCAAAAATATTGGCACATTGTTGGTAATGATACTGTGTCCTCAGTGCGGGAATTTTTATCTACTGGTACTCTCTTAAAAGAAGTCAATTTTACTCATGTCTGTCTGATTCCGAAGGTGAAGTCCCCCACTGAAATGTCTCATCTCAGGCCTATTGCTTTGTGTAATGTGGTGTATAAAATTTGTGCAAATGTGGTGAAATGTCCCTTATCTTTTTCGTTTCTTCTAAAAAAAAAAAAAAAAAAAAAGAGAAGCTTTAGCTCTTTGCAGTCCACCAGAGTGAAGGTTAAGCTCTCAGTGCTATGGTGTTCATGATCTTCATTCACTCACAGTGATACGTAACTTTTAGTAAATGCAGTGATGGTCATCTTGATTTCATCTCACATGTTCTCATTCAGTGATGCTATTCATTCCCCAGGCTAGAAAATCATCATATCTTCTTGGAACAACAATATGTCGTTTGTCGAGATAAGTAGCCATCAATCCAGCTTGAATATTTTCTCAAAGAAATCCTGCTTCAATACTAATACAGGCTGCTGCTCATTTCTACATCAGCAGATTCAAGTGTTCCCGTTATCCTAAAATAGGAAACTTTAAGGAGGAAACACCAAAACAGTGCCAAAATAACACAGTTTGATGATGACCCTACAAGTCAAAACTATGGCTGTTGTAATGGAAGATTGGGCTGTTTCCTTTTCTTCCTCTTCTTCCTAGATTCTGTGACCTACATTCTTTAGCAACACTGGATTGTAGAGTCGAGGGACCACACACGAAGACACCAACATCAACCTCAGCCGAATATTCTGCTAAAGATCCGAAAATTTCTGCAGATAGAAAAGATGGTTCAAATGATTAAAAATGAATAAGCAACTGAAATCACTACATCTTAGTGGAGGAAGATGTAGTGTTTAATCACTCTTTAACAGGTACATTTTGGAAACACACCTGAGAAGTTTGGTCTGCGGCCATACTGAACTGTGGCTTCACTGATCAGAGTTTTCTGGTATTCATTCTTGTCTGTCAGTGTTCCATTACTCTGCACTATTTCATTATTCCCATTTTCTGCACTCTCCTGGGATGCGGTTTTCCTTTCCCAAAGATGCCATAATCCAATTGTGAGACCGCCAAATATGAGAACACTTGCAACCATACATATCACATCAAGAAGCCCTAAATACCACCAGGCGTCTATGCTGTAAGGGTCTATGTACAATATGTCTAGCAAACCCAAAGCAAAAACAAAGCCAACTGTAGATGCAATAACATAAGTTCCAGCCCATATCTTGTTTCCTGTGCCAGTTAAAATTGACATAGTCCCTCCCTCGGAGACGGAGAAAACAGAAGAAATAGGAGCGTTGTAAAATCTACCATCCTCCTGCAGTTTCAGGAAGTGAAATGTAAGCTACAATCATGCTTAAAAGATAAGTTCAAGATCATATGGGGAGGGAATTCATGCACATTTAGACCTACCACAGGACATTCTGATTCGCGTGTGACATAAGCTTGGATTTCAATATTCAATCTATCAGAAAAATCCATAGATCCCATGTTAACTGTGGAAAGAAGGGAAAGATCGTTTGATGTTTTGATAGCCCAAACAAGCACTACATGTTGTGGTAGACAGGGTTTATTCGTCTTAATTCGATGGAGAATATCACTCAAGATAGCTAAGAATGGTGAGATCCCACTGCCTCCTGCTACCAAGACAAGTTTTTCATACCTAAGAGCATAAATATATCGAGTGAGTCCCTTGACCATGAAAGAGTTAGATTTAAAGAATAGATAAACTAATCACTTCACAACAAGAAAGCCATAAAATGCGATCTAGTAACATAAATTATAGAATGCCCAAGAGTCCTGAAACTTTAATCTATTAGGAAGACACCAACAGCTCAAAAGAAAAAGAAAAAAAAACAGGGCAATAGCACAATGCTTTACAACCAATTATTGAGAGACTAAAGCTCTTGAGTTGTGGGCCAAAAGTTGCAATTGAACTTAGAGGACCATATTAGAGTAGTGATTTATTCTTTTGTAATGGATTTAGACTACATTGAATTCTTGATATGAAGAGCACATTTGAATGTTTCCTGCTTCCGTTGACATGCATGCCTAACTTGTTATATACCAAAAGTCTAACTTGCAATTCCAAAGTTCCATGATACAGGAAAATCATTAGATCAAATTGTAAATTGCAGATGTTGTCCAGGTCCGAAGAGAAAACATTGAAAATTCTTTTCACAGAAGAAACCAACATATCTCAGTTGTCTTTGAACCATGATTCTCATTAAGATGCATGCTAGTGATGTATGTAGTGTAGGAGACAAACCGTAAATAGTATGGTGATTCATGGCCATAAGGCCCCTCAACAGAAGCCATAATCTGATAAGGAGCGTGTGGAAGCTGTATATCTGAGTCCTCCGCAGAATTCTTTGAGACTGTTTCCCTCAGCTTTGTTGTCCATTCCCCAACAGTTTTTATGAGGACTTCAAGATGATATTTACCATCTAGAGGACTGGATGAAACACTGAAAGGATGCCATTGCAGTAAAGATATATTCTTCACTTGAAGAAAGATGAAACCAAGCGCATTGTAGTGCAAGTCTGCATAGTCAATGAGGGAAAGATTTATAGGGCCAAAAATATATACACAAAAGAAAATAGTTAGTTACAAAAAAGAGATTATCGTACTTGCAGGCTTTGGAAGCACCAACTTGACAGTTCCACATGAGAAGCATGTTGCTGAAACTATGTTGACAGTCCTTCGTGACTGGCAGAACCTTAGGAAGCGATCAAGCATAAAAAGAAATATTCCTCCAGCAGCTTTGCTGAAATTGACACCACCAATATGCAAGGCCAAGAAGATAACAAAGAAAACATAGAGTTGATGGGTATAGAAAAAAAGCTCAAAATATCGCTTTCTCACAGGAGGAAGTGTTGTCACCCAAATCAAGACAAAGAATCCGTAGCAAATAATCCCCGCCAAGTTTGCACCACCATCACTTTTCCACTCTACTACCTGCAAGAATAAATAATTAAAATAATTAAAACATATGCTGTATCAGGACAGAAAAAAAATGTTGTATCTAGAAATTTCTTTATATGCAGTGGTTGTTCTCCTGTTTAGCATAGATTAAATAACACTATCCAAGAGAAGATTCATTTCCCAAAGTGTGCTCTTATCAACGTTCAGTGCATAGGGAAAATGCACTATACTGCCTATTTTTAGAAGAAACTATGATATTTCAGGGCTACAAGCCATCAGCTCTCGTCTACTGAAGTTATGACACCATATCAATTATGGTTTCTGCCAAAAAAAATGGAATGGAGGAAGAAAATTTGTTTGTATTGACTATGGAAACGTTATACCACAACAAATAAAGGAAAATGCAAGGTAAAACTTTTATTATGATGGGTTTTAAAATTAGATAGACTGACACAAGAAACTGTAGTTTGCGACAACTACTAACTTACTTAGTGTACGGATCATTTCCTATCCACATCCACCTTAATCAATAAGGTGCTGGATGGTATACACATTTCATGTGAATAGATGCAGATGTCAAGGTCTTGCAGCTAGCAAAGAGATCACAGATTGATCCAATAAACATGCAGACCAAAGGATACATTATTGCACACTCACATGCACATCAGTGAAATGATAAAGATGAGAACTTACTTCAGATGGAATGATGCCTCGTATCATCCAGACAATCATATAGCAGAGTCCATGCATAGTAACAAGGAAGAATATGAGATTCCCCAACCATACATGATATCTGGTCGCATGCTCAAATGGTATATCAATAAGGCGGAGAAGAATTGATCCCCTTGCAATTGGGAGAAACAGGAATGCCAAGCAGGATAAGACAATCAAACCAAAGCAATAAGCTGACATTTGCAACATAAAAGTCCTGACAGAAGAGAAGAAATTATGTCAACCTCTAGCAACAGGTAAAGACAAACTCAAAGCATTGGCAGTGGGAGGCACTCTAATCAATTTCTAATTGAAAAGAACGACTTTAAAAGAGTTTCGATTATAGAGAAGCATCGCACTTTTTCTCTCCTTCGGTCAAATCACCATAGTCGCCTAACATCCCATAGTTGGCTACGGTGTAAAAATACAGTGCCGAGAGAACAAACACAATAAAGAGAATAATGCCAATCATTTCAGCAGCAGAAACAACTCCAAGTGGTCCATCCACAAGAACAGGAAAGGTCCACAGGCTGAACTTCGCCTTCCTCTTCCTATATAGCAGTACATATACTTCAATCAGTCATTTCAACAAACAAATGGTGTTGCAATACAAATGAAACAAGCAAAAAAAAAAATCTTTTGAAAAAAATATCACATACTCTTGATACTCTTCTTCATCTTCCCCGAAAAAGATGATGTAAGGAACAGCAAGAAAAGCAATAGCAATAATGGGCGCACTATACAGCAGCAACACACTCCCTGAAAATTTCAAACAAAACTAATCATCAAAGCAAACAAAGCAAACAATTTGAAACCCAAGCAGAGATATTGAATTCAGGATTCATACCCGTCTCTCCAAACAGAGTCCCATCAGTAGCAGCAACCCAATCATCATAAAAGCTAGAGCCAAAGTCAGTAGGTACAACGAAGAAAAGAAGAATCCACGCAACGAATATCACCCACATTGCAGACTTGAGAACCCATTTGGCCACAGAAGCAAGGAAGCTCTTCTGCTCACTCTGCTTTGCATGAACTCCATTGCCATTGGAAATAAGAGCAGAGTGCAAGTCTTCAACGGCCATTGGGACACGGAATAACCAGAAGAAGGAGGAGGAGGTTGTGCTTTAAACATGTCGATGGGGTTGTGAGGACGCCTTTCATATGGTTGAGGTTTTGGGATTTCAGCCATACCTGTATTTCAAAGCGTGTAACGAATAACTGGGACTTGGTTAGTTAAAACTGAGCTATGCTTCTTCATGTTGTTCTTGATGGGTATACTGAGGACAGGTGGATGTCAGAGAAAGAGAGATGGAAAAGACAAAAGGGTTGGTCTTCAAGTGGGAGTTGCAGTGGTTCAAGTGGAGGCGGGCGCTGAAGATTAGCTGGTATGTGCTGTTGGTGCTCCGGAACCCCGGGTCCGAAGCCAGGAAATTTAGTTGGCTTTGTTGGTTTCTTTTTTCTTTTTCTTTTTTAAAGGAATTTTTTCATTTTTTTTTTATACTTAATAAAAGTTGGGTTTGTAGGTTGCTTCCAAGTTCCAATCATCTCACACATTTCCAATTCCAATTCAGTTCTATGTTCTTGGCCTCATGGGGCTCTTAACCGGTGCATTTAGAAATTTAGAAAAATGACGCTAACATTTTTAAATGAACAACAAGCGAATATATCTTGTTTTGTTTTTAGAGTATGGATGAATAATCTATTGACAATGAGTCATACGAATTTTCTTGGTCAAGCTTCAAGATCAAACGATTCTCATATTACAATGCGTTGTTCAACTTATTAAGCCTATAGCTAGAAAAAAAAATGGTAAAATATTATATAGTCATTATGGTTTGAAGTCGACATCTGTTTAGTCCTTATAGTTTTATTTTAACTTGAATAGTCCTTAAAGTTAGGATTTTTCATCCAAATAGTCTTTATGATTTTATTTTAGTCTCAATAGTCTTTAAAGTTATGATTTTTCATCCAAATAGTCTTTATGCGCTTTAACTGAGAAAATTGTCGGAATGACTATTTAGATGAAAAATTGTGACTTTAAGGACTATTCAGATTAAAATAAAACCATAAGGACTATTTGGATGAAAAATCCTAACTTTAAGAATTATTCAGATTAAAATAAAACCACAAGGACTAAACAGATGTCGACTTCAAACCACAAGGACTAAACAAATTTCAATTTAAAAAAAAAACACCCTTACACCTTAGCTAAACCACCATTGGAACATTCTTCACCCATTTTTCGCCTCAAAATAGGTTTATAATAGTTTTTTCTTCTTTATAAAAAGAAAAAATAAATAAATAAATCTACACCTTAGGCAGACCTCCATTGGAACATTGTTCACCCATTTTGTAGCCTGGAGAGTGGAGACAGGTATAGTGTACGTCGGCTTGAATGAGGTCGGTATCTCCAAAGCAAATCCTCCAAGGTAATATTCTCCTAGGAAAACTAGGAGAGCTCCTCGAGCCACACCGACTTCACGAGGCTACCAGTATCCCCTACCTTCGAGGGTTCGAACTGCATAGACTCTAAACCATCACACTAGGACTCCTCTGGTGTCGCCTTCAGAGTCCGTGCTTGGATCAACTATGGAGGTTTATTACTAATTTGATGAATTAATTCCACTTGCTTTTCGAGTTCAACAAAACATTAAACTTTGTAGAGACCAGAGTTTGGTGTGTTTGTGCTGCCAGCACTAGGGCTGAAGCACCTTCACATTCTTGGACACGAAAGAGTAAGGTTTTGACCAGTTTAGAATACAGATTCATAGAATACAAGATTTAGATACATAATAATTACAGTAGGGCAAGGAAAGAGAATTTATAGCTACTTTTATTTCGGAAAATTTATTAAAGTATTATCCTTGTTTGAAGGCTTAATAATCATTTATTGTTTAGGACGTGAGGAGAATCATTTGGAGGAAACCTCGCGTCGTCGGCAGGCATAGCCGAGCTCTGTGAGTGGACATTTGATTTAAATGTCATGCATGCACTAAAGTTATTTAATTTCTAAGGCATATTTGAAATTTAGTATTTTCTTGGGATTAATGAGTTCCATATATTTATTTAGGAACTCTCTTGCTCATTTTATTTGACATGTGAGACATGTCAATTGATCTTTTATATTTAGTATTTTATTACACCCTAAAAGGGTTGATTGATATTGACTATTGCTAGCTAACATTATTTAACGGTCCTCATCAAATGTGAGTAGAGCGCTTAGCGTGAGACGCTATTATAGTCTTACCAGCGGTCCTCATCATATGAGAGTTGAGCGCTTAGTGTGGGACGCTATTATCGCCTGGGAGACAACCGATTGGTTTATATAAATATATATTATTGTTAGCTAGCCATTACTTAGCGGTCCTCATCATATGAGAGTTGAGCGCTTAGCGTGGGACGCTATTATAACCTTATCAGCGGTCCTCATCATATGTGAATAGAGCGCTTAACGTGGGACGCTATTATAGTATGGGAGGCTCATCGTTATGGTGAAACTTTTTTTTTCCATTTGTTTTGATTTATTGGAAACCAATGGGATTGGTTCATTATTTTTGGTCTACAATTATTTTCGGGAAGATTTCCAAGAGTGACATGCATAAATATTTTTCTCAATGGAAAAATTATGGGAAAAGCATAAATTTAGATTTCAAGGCTCTACCATTAAGTCAGTAGTTTTAATATTTATTTTTGTCCACTCACTTTAACGTTTTAAATGCTTCTAACCTGGGCCTTTCGTTTTAAATGCCCAGTCTACAAAGTTCTATTCGGCGAGGGTAGGAGGCAAGTCATATTTTTCACCACTTCTAGTTTTCTCTCGTAGGTTACCGGATTAACCTACTTGCGTATTTTTCTTGTTTCTTTCATATTAGTAGCTCTGATAACCAGGGGATGATATATCAATTTATGTTTATGGGATGTTGTTGCATGAGAAATTTAATTTGTGAAATGGTTGGAATTATTTGGATTTTGAGGTGGTGGATGTTTATTTGGGGAGCAGGTGGCTCCAGAAGTTGTGGGTTAAATTGATTTGAAGTGTTTGGGTTCTGGTGAGTTTTCTTTCAGGTAAGGTTACCCATTTTCAAGGCAGGTTATACCAAAAATTTTAGTACAAAATTGTAAATGTAACAGTTTGTCCTTATTTGTTTAGTAATATGCTTAATGGACATTTTTGTCAATTAATACTTGATTAGTAACTGATATGTAGTTTACTAAATTACAAATGTATGACATCCTACTTGAGGCCATGACCTGAAGCCCAACACTAATGGAGCTTTTCTACCTCAACCAACATTAGGTCAAATTAGAGGTGTGCTTAGAAACTACAATGGAGTAGTGGTGGCAACATTTCAATATGTTGTTCAATACGCTAGTTCGACAATGCATGTTGAGCTACTTGCTATCCCAACTGAGTTGTATTTTGTATGGTAATTGTCAAGACCCATCCCGAATTACACCCTGAAACCCGAAGTAAGTCTTGCGGGGACCACCTCTAAGGAAAATTCACCGAAAAGCTAAGTAAACCTCCCTTGAAAATGGACAACCCCTAACCTAGAAAACTAAAGAGTTCCTTTCTTAAATATTATTGAGCATCCTTCAAATCAAACCCACAATTATACGAAAGTGAGAATATAACAATTACAAACTTCGTATATTCTAAAATAAAAAATAAGTCTTAGCACACCACCAGAAAAATTATAAGATAAACCCCAAAGAGTATTCAGAGCTATTAAATACTAGATGAGCCGGAAAATACCCTAGTAGGTTAAACAGGTAACCTACTGGTGAAATGTGGCTGAGAAATAGGTAACTATGCCTCGTCGTCTCCTACTCGTACTAACCCGTACTCTGCAGACTGTGCATTTTTAAAACGAAGAGCCTAGGGGAAAAACATTTGCAATAATTAGAGTGAGTGGACAAAAATAAATAAAGAAAATATTTATTAACATTTATGCTTTCCTAATTTTAATTCAAAGAAAACGAATGTATGTCTTAAACGATAATTCTCGTATCTCATAAATATCGAGCCTCTTCACTCAAAATTATATATCAAAATATGTATATATTTACACTCACCCATACTCCCTATATAAATTAATAATAATCTATATAGGGCTACTACGCTCGCTTCCAACGCTCACGTCACGCCTTAATGCGGTGATACACTACGCCATTAAGGTGGACAGACAAGTATATAAATATGTACCCATACCCCCTATATGAATTAAACACTCATATAAGTCTACTACGTTTGCGTCCAACGCTCACGTCACACCATAATGCAGTTATATACTATGTCATTAAGGTGGACATACACATATTTCTAGCTAACATTTATATACATACTCTCCTTAAAAATATACTATAATTTACCGAAAATCCCATTTTCGGTAACTCACCACAATGAGTAAAATCGTCAAATAAAAATGACGTCCAATGGTCCAATCAAATAAACAATTGCATGCACATTATTTAAACCAAAAATCCACTCACAAATTAGGCCTAAGCCTGAAGTCGGTCTGAAGCCTCTTCTGCTCGAGCTTCCTCATGTCCTGATCCAAGAACATAATTAAATCCTCAACTATATACCAACGCTTATATAAAAATAGGCAAAATTAAATGTGGCATTATCTACTCTTATTCTTACCAAACTTTGCAAATCTTAAAATTGATATCGTCCAAACTTCACCAAAAATACCGGCGGCCTTAAATCCACCTTCTACGGCCGAAACAATAATAATCTAACAGCCGGATTCTATCCCAATTAACGGCCAAAATACCAAACTTCGAAAAATCTCAAACCTATCTGAAATTCCTCCAAAAATTCGTAAATTCACATCATTAATCTCCTCTTAATATTCCACATAAAAAACTATAAAATTTCCCAAAACAGCGTTGGCGCCGCCGGCGGCCGACTCCGGCGACCTCCAATAGCTACCAAATTTTAACAGCATCTTCCTCTCAATCTTCTCTACAACTTTCCTAACTAGCACAAACACCAATTCCAAGCCTAACTATGCCAATCGAACGAAAACATCTAATAAGCCATAGAATTTCCTTCACCGATTTCTCCTTACCTAGCTCAAGAGGGAGGGAGTCATTTGGAGGGGTTGTTGCAAGGGAGGAGGGCTTCCTTTTGAGCCTAGCAGCTCCGACTATGGCGGCCGGAGAAGGAAGTTCCGGCGACGGGATAGTCGGCTGCTAGAAGCGGTTTCCTCCCGCTCGGCAGCGTCCCGCTCGCAGTCACCGGCTCGGGAAGAGAGAGGAAGCGGAGGGGGTCCGAACGGGACCAGTCTGGCGGTCTCTGGTGGCCGGACGGCGGCGGACGACCGGGAAGAAAATCCGGCAGAGGGAGAGGGAGAGAGGATCGGGAGGGAGGAGAGAGACGAGAGAGAGAGAAAAGATTTTTGGGCTTTGACCAAAAACAAGGGCCCGGTTTAACTTAAACATAACTCAACTCCAAAATTTAACACCCCAAAATAATACCCCAATAAAACTTACATTTTTAATTGATAACTTTCTCATGTTAACTCCGATTTTAATGCATAGCATGTCTACGAACTCTTAATAACATCCTCTACGACTTTCATGAAGAAAGTTTTCCCAAATTCCAAACAGAAGAAAAAGTCAACTTTTGGAGTCTTAAATAGTAAACGGTTACTTAAAACGGTAAAAGACCAAAATAATACCAAAGTAAATAACCGTAAAATAACTTAAAAACCGGGGCGTGACAATTCTCCCTTCCTTAAAAAAATTTTGTCCTCGAAATTTACATAACTGTCAAACAAAAAGGTAGGGATACTGCTGCCTCATTTGTTCCTCTGATTCCCAAGTAGCTTACTCTACTTGATGACTTCTCCAAAGCACCTTGACAAGTGGAATTGTCTTGTTCCTCAGTACTTGCTCCTTTCGGTCAAGAATCTTAACCGGTTCCTCTTCATAGGTCAAATCTCTCGTCAAACTAATTGGCTGCTCTTGCAACACATGAGAGGGATCGGCAATATACTTGTGAAGCATGGATACATGAAACACATTATGTATCCTGGACAATTCTAGAGGCAAAACTAACCGATAAGCAAGTGAGTCAACTCGCTCTATTATCTCATAAAGTCCAATATACCTCGGACTAAGCTTCCCACGCTTACCAAAACGTATTATCCCTTTTCAAAGAGAGAGTTTCAAGAACACCCAATCACCTACTTGAAACTCAAGGTCTTTCATGCGGACATCTGCATAACTCTTCTGCCTACTTTGAGCGGCCTTGAGTCTATCTCTGACCACTTTAATCTTCTCATTAGTATCATGGATTAACTCTGGACCACAAAGTTCTTTTTCTCCTACTTCATTCCAACATAAAGGTGTACGACATTGTTTCTCATAAAGTGCCTCAAAGGGAGCCATACCAATACTAGAATGGTAGCTGTTATTATAAGCAAACTCCATCAAAGATAGGTTCTTATCCCAACTCCCCCTGAACTGCAAGGTACAAGATCTCAACATATCCTCAAAAGTTTGAATAGTCCTCTCTGATTGCCCATCAGTCTGAGGATGAAAAGCAGTGTTGAAGTGTAGTCGGGTACCTAAAGCTGCCTGAAGAGCTCCCTAGAATTTAGAAGCAAATCTAGGATCCCGATCTGACACTATTGATTCCGGTACACCATGAAGTCTCACAATCTCATTCACATAAAGTTCAGCCAATTTATACAGTGTATACTTCTTTCCCACCGGCAAGTAATGTGCAGATTTGGTGAGTCTATCCACAATCACCCAAATACCGTCATGCCCCTCACAGGTACGAGGTAAACTGAAAACAAAATCCATGGTGATGTGGTCCCACTTCCACACTGGAATAGGCAACGGCTCAAGCAATCCTGAAGGTTTCTGCCTCTCAGGTTTCAGCCTTTCAGGTTTCACTTGCTGACAGATCAAACACCTACTTACAAAAGCTGCCATTTCCCTCTTCATGTTTGGCCACCAATAATAATCTTTCAAAGTCCGATACATCTTTGTACTACCCGGATGAGCAGCATATGCAGAACTATAAGCTTCCTCCATTATCTATATCTGTAACTCTTCATTTCTCTTTGGAACACAAAATATATTTTTGAACAATAAAGTTCCATCTCTTCTTACCGAACAATGGAAGGATCATGATACTGCGCCTCCCGCACTTTATCAACCAAAACTGGCCTCACATGGAAACTAGCTACCAAGGCACCCACTTCATCCACCGCTAAATCCACCCTTGTAGCTTGCAACTCAAAAAGAAGTGGAACTCTAACCATCCTCAGGTGAGACAAAGATATGGTGGGATTTCGACTAAAAGCGTCAGCTACCACATTAGCTTTTCTAGGATGATACTCAATAGTGCAATCATAATCATTGATTAATTCCATCCACCTTCTCTGCCTCATATTTAACTCTCTTTGAGTGGACACATACCGAAGACTCTTGTGATCGGTAAAAATCTGACAATTGGCTCCATAAAGATAGTGTCTCCACAACTTGAGAGTAAAAACTACTACTGCAAGCTCTAAATCATGAGTGAGATAATTCACCTCATGCGGCTTCAATTGCCTAGAAGCGTAGGCAATAACTCGATCATGCTGCATCAATACCCCGCCTAAACCTTGTTTAGAAGCATCACAATAAACCACATATTCCCCACTATCATCCGGAAGTGCTAAAATAGGAGCACTAGTCAGGCGATTATTTAATTCTTGACAACTTTGCTCACACTGATCTGATCATTCGAATTTAACTCCATTCTTGGTCAATCTGGTAAGTGGAGCACCAATCTTTGAAAAGTCTTGCACAAAGCGTCGATAATAGCCTGCTAATCCCAAGAAACTACGAATCTCCGTCACAGTGGTGGGTCTTCTCCAATTTGACACTGCTTCCACCTTTTGGGGATCCACACAAACACCTTTAGTCGAAACTACATGACCCAATAACCCCACTTTATCCAGCCAAAAGTCACACTTGCTGAACTTGGCATATAACTGAGCATTTCTCAAAGTCCGCAATATCATTCTTAGATGTTTGACATGCTCCTTTTTACTTCTTGAGTAAACCAAAATGTCATCTATAAATACGATCACGAAGCGGTCAAGATATGGACTAAACACTCTATTCATGAGATCCATGAACGCAGCAGGTGCATTAGTAAGTCCAAAAGGCATCACCACAAACTCATAATGACCATAGCGTGACCGAAAATCAGTCTTGGCTATGTCATTCTCTCGGATCCGCAACTGATGATAACCAGATCTCAAGTCAATTTTTGAGAAAACAGAAGCACCCCTCAACTGATCAAATAAATCATCAATACGGGGTAACAGATATTTATTCTTCACCATGATTTGATTTAGCTTCCTATAATCAAGGCATAGTCTCATGGTGCCATCTTTCTTCTTAACAAACAACACCGGAGCACCCCATGGAGACCTGCTAGGCCGAATAAAACCCTTATCTACCAACTCCTGCAGTTGAGTCTTCAACTCTTTCACTTCTGCTGGAGCCATTCTGTAAGGTGCCTGAGAGATAGACATAGTTTCGGGAAGTAACTCGATAGAAAAATTTATCTCCCTTACAGGAGGCAAACCAGGCAACTCCTCGGGAAAAACATCTGGAAACTCTCTTACTACAAGAATATCCTCTACTCCCAACACTCCCATACTTGTATCCACAATGTGAGCTAAATATACCTGACAGCCTTTATTTAACAATTTCCTAACAGTAACAGCTGATATCAAGCAACTCGAAATAACATCTCTTTCTCCTTGAAATGCAACCTCAAATCCATATGGACTTCGAAGCACCACTTCTTTTCGGAAACAATCTACCATAGCTCTATAAGCCTCTAAAAAGTCCATTCCCAAGATCACATCAAACTCCACAATATCTAAAGGGATTAGATCCGCCTTAAACTTAGTCCCTTCCACCAATACTTCACAACCACTAAACACCCAATTTATTCTCATCACCTCACCAGAGGGTAAAGACACATGTCACTCGCCTGGAAGAGACG
This sequence comes from Fragaria iinumae, assembly GCA_009720345.1. NCBI lineage: Eukaryota > Viridiplantae > Streptophyta > Magnoliopsida > Rosales > Rosaceae > Fragaria > Fragaria iinumae. Next base: position 19,473,260 of record CM019121.1, read on the forward strand.
ATGATGGCACATTGGCATGGAAGGCAAATCTACTAGACATAAATGAATGCGTGGCTCCGGGATCAATTAAAATAAAAGCTGGCTGGCCAAAAATTAATAACGTACCAATGATGACATCTGGAGAAGTACGACCCTCCTACTGAGTCATAGCATGAAGTCTAGCACGAGTCATGGGACGTCCACATTGACCACTACCTTGCTGAGAGCCACCCCTGGTTGCTGAATTGCCATGAGTACCACTACTGGAGCCTCTGGCTGCAGACTGACCGGCTGGCTGAGTAGGTGTGGGAGTGGTCTTTTAAGCCAATAAGGGACAATCTCTCTTGAAATGGTCCAAGCTACCACACTCAAAGAACCCAGAAAACTGCTACTGACCAAAAAAAAAAGTCTGACCACCCGATGTCCCACCCTGAAAACGGCCACCATAACCAAATTGACCAGTCTGTTGCCTACCCAACTGGCTCCGAAAAGGTCTCCTGTTACGTCCTCTATGTCAGGACCTACCCCGGATTTCCCCTTGAAATCCGGGATAAACCCTGCGGGACCCACCTTAAGGAAAATTATACCAAAATTCTTGGTAGAACCTCCCTTGAAAATGGGTAACCCTACTTGAAAGAAAAGTCACCAAACCCAACTCACAATAATTCCCAAACAACATCCATAAATATAAACAAATGAATCTTTTTCGTCAACTCTTAATACACTTAAAATATCTCATAATTATCAGAGCATCTACTAGGAGCAATGAGAGAAACAGAAGCATAGTAGGTTAAACTAATAACCTACATGAGAAAACTGGATGAAGTAGGGATTTATGACAGCCTCCTATCCTCGTCGAACCGAACTCTGCAGACTGGGCATTTAAAAACGAAAGGCCCAGGGGAGAAGCATTTAAAACGTTAGAGTGAGTGGACAAAAATAAATAACAAAAGAAAATGGAGCAATGAAATCAGATCTATGCTCTCCCATAATTTCCATTGGAAAAATATTTATGCATGCCACACTTGGAATTCTTCCCGAAAATAATTATACACCAAAACAATGAACCAATCCCATTGGTTCTCAATAAAACAAATCAAATAGGGAAAAATATTTCACCATAACGATGAGCCTCCCAGGCTATAATGGCGTCCCACGCCAAGCGCTCTACTCACATATGATGAGGACCGCTAAATAAATTATAATAGCATCCCACGCTAAGCGCTCAACTCTCATATGATGAGGACCGCTAAATAATGGCTAGCTAACAGTAATATATTATATATACCGATCGGTTGCCTCCCACGCTAAGCGCTCAACTCTCATATGATAAGAACCGCCAGTAGGACTATAATAACGTCCCACACTAAGCTCTCTACTCACATATGATGAGGACCGCTAAATAATGTTAGCTAGCAATAAATAATATCAGACGACCCCTTTAGGGTGTAGTAGATTACCAAAAATAAAAGATCAATTGACATGTCCCACATGTCAAATGATATGAGCAAGAGAGTTCCCAATTAACAGATGGAACTCATTAATCTCTAGAAAACATTAAATCTCAATTATGCCTTTGAAATTAAATAACTTTAGTGCATGCATGGAATTTAAATCAAAGGTCCACTCACAGTGCTCGGCTAAGCCTGCCGACGACCCGAAGCTTCCTCCAAATGATTTTCCTCACGTCCTGAACAATAATTAATAATAATTTCCAATCAATATTTAAAACTCCAATAAATAATTCCATAAAATTAAGGGTCTAAAATTAATATTCTTCCTTGCCCACTTTTTTCATCTTTAATCCAATAACTCAAAATTCACCCCCTTCACCGATAACCAAAAAATTAACCCTTTACGCCTTTTAAAACTAGTTAACCAAACTACCGATAATCCATCTTAATCACCGTCAAAATCCTTAACCATTGAAAAATTCCCAACAATATCAAAACTCCTCCAAAAATTCCAAACTATACTTCAATAAACTCCTCTCCTTAATACCATCTTAAAAACATGAAAAACAGCCCCTGAGGGGCGCCGCCGCCGCCTGCTCCGCCGGCAGCCGTTTTCCGGCGACTTCCTATGGCCACCAAATTTAAACAGCATAATCCTCTCAACATCCACAACAACTTCCTTAACTAGCACGTAGTCCAATTCTAACGCTATCTAGGGTAATCGAACCAAAACATTCCTAAATCCCTAAAACTTTCAATTATATAAACCACCCTAACGAGATCGAAATAGACCGATTCCTTTTGAGGGATTACTCACCTTGATGAGGGCTACAAGTTGAGCCAAAAATCTCGGCCTATGGTGGCCGGATGACGGAGCTCCGACGAAGAGACAGTCGGCGTTTCCGGCGGCTTTTTCTCCTCTCCGGCGGCACTACCGGCTCGGACACTAGGCCGGGGAGAGAGAGGAGGTGGCGGGGGTCGGAACTGGGCTGGAGCGGCGGCAGCTGGTGGCTGCAGTTTCCGGCGAAAGAGAGAGAGAGCTCGGGGAGCTCGGGGAAAAGAAGAAGAAAAGAAAGAAAGAGGGATTTGGGCTGGGGCTGCTCCCCACCCGGTCCAAAACTTAAATCCAACTAAATAAACCCACTTCAAATTTTACCCATAATTTACCAACACAAAATTTTCCCTTTGTTGAGGATAACTTTTCCATGCCAATTCCGATTTTAACGCGTAGCATGTCTACGAACTCGTAATCACGTCCTCTACAACTTTCATGAAGAAAGTTTTCCCAAATTCCAAACGGAAGAAAAAGTCAACTTTAAGGTCCTTAACAGTAAACGTTACTTAATACGGTAAAAGACTAAAATAATTCCAAAGTAAATAACCGTAAAATAACCTAAGGACTGGGGTGTGACACTCTAGCCCTGAACCGAGAACTAGAACTCGATCCACCACTACTGCCACTACCAGTTGAAGACCCTGAAGCGGATGATGAAGTAGCTTTCTTGAATGGACCCTGACTGGGGCCACTATAATCACGGGATCGTACACCATGCGTCCTCATGGTCTCAATGGCCATAGCTGCACTAACCGCATCAAGGTCGGGTAGATAACACCTATCATCTTATCTGCATACACTCCACCAAGGGCCCCAATGAACATGTCAATCCTGGTCCTCTTATCAGGAACCAGATATGGCACATGATAACTCAAAGTAGTGAACCTCTGCTCAAACTCTATGACACCCTCATCATCCCTCTTCTTCATGTTCAGAAAATCCAATTGAATCCTGGTACTAGGACTGGGCATATAAAACCGATCTCGAGAACCCGTCCCGATCCCGTTCCGAAAATAGACGGGACGAGACGGGCTTTAAGTTAAAAATGTGCAATCCCGTCCCGGCCCATCCCGATCTGAAAAAACGGGACGGGCTTCGGGATTAACATTTTGAATCCTGTAAGGGCCTGGCCCGTCCCGAAGCCCATATTTTTTTTTTGTCGTTTATAATTATATAGATATGTTCTCTGACTTCTCTCTACACCTCCCACGCCTCTTTTGTTGACTTCTTCTTATCTTTCTCTCTCGTTGGTCCCCTGCCTCCCACTCTCTCTCACTTCTATCATCTCTCTATCACTCTCTCACGACCTCTATCACTCTTTCTCAGTCCCCTCTCTCTTGGTCTCACTCTCACTGATCACTTGGTGGTCAGATGGCTTTTCTTTAATTGCAAAGACCATGTGAGGGTTCAAGATGCCAATATTAGTCATAAGCAATCTAAGATATCACCACCACACCAGCATCCTCGGCCAACCACCAACCTCAGTCGACCGAGAGTCCGAGATAGTCTCCCTATTGTCACACCACCCACAACGAACGACTTCCTAGATCTACCCTTTGATTCTTATTTTACTTTTAAATTTCAGGTGAATTTACATTATAATTGTTTCTTGAGATCTATTGATCTGAGTTTGTAAATTATAATTGTTGGATGGAAAAACTGGATATTCTGCATATATATTTTGAGATTTACTTATCTAGACCATGAATGTTTGTTTGTTTTGCTTAATTTTTGTGGTGTTGGCTGTAAATCACGGTATAGGCGAGAAGGAGGCCGATCTCGGCAGATGCTCGAGGCCTCGACGACCTTTATTTTTTTTAACAAGGTGATATCTCGGTCTCGTCCTGGTCCCGGCCCGATCCCTACCGGGATTCGGGCCTGCCGGGATCACTTCTGAAAATCCCTCATCCCGTCTCATCCCGTCCCTATTGAAAGTTTCGAGATCGGGATCGGGATCATGCTAATCCCGGCTCGTCCCGGCCCGTGCCCAGCCCTACCTAGTACGATGAGCATGACTGAAATATTGACCTAAGAAGAGCGTCTTAAACTGCTCCCAAGTCATATTCTGAGCACCACCACTATTTCTACTAGCGATAGTCCACCAATGATGAGCTGAATCATCCAGAAAAGTCACTACCATCTTTACTTTCTTTTCTTCCGGCAGATCAGTGCTCTCAAAAGCTTTTTCCATCTTATCTACCCAAGTATATGCATCAAGGGGTCCCTTGGCACCCTTAAACTCAATTGCCCCTGCACCAAAAACATCTTTCTTTTTCACAGATCGAGGGTGGCGAAGTAAGTCTTGCGGGGACCACCTCCAAGGAAAATTCACCGAAAAGCTAGGTAAACCTCCCTTGAAAATGCAGTTATATACTATGTCATTAAGGTGGACATACACATATTTCTAGCTAACATTTATATACATACTCTCCTTAAAAATATACTATAATTTACCGAAAATCCCATTTTCGGTAACTCACCACAATGAGTAAAATCGTCAAATAAAAATGACGTCCAATGGTCCAATCAAATAAACAATTGCATGCACATTATTTAAACCAAAAATCCACTCACAAATTAGGCCTAAGCCTGTAGTCGGTCTGAAGCCTCTTCTGCTCGAGCTTCCTCACGTCCTGATCCAAGAACATAATTAAATCCTCAACTATATACCAACGCTTATATAAAAATATGCAAAATTAAATGTGGCCTTATCTACTCTCATTCTTGCCCAACTTTGCAAATCTTAAAATTGATATCGTCCAAACTTCACCACAAATACCGGCGGCCTTAAATCCACCTTATACGGCCGAAACAATAATAATCTAACGGCCGGATTCTATCCCAATTAACGGTCAAAATACCAAACTTCGAAAAATCCCAAACATATCCAAAATTCCTCCAAAAATTCCTAAATTCACATCATTAATCTCCTCTTAATATTCCACATCAAAAACTATAAAATTTTCCAAAACAGCGGCGGCGGCCGGCGGCCGACTCTGGCGACCTCTAATAGCTACCAAATTTTAACAACATCTTCCTCTCAATCTCCTCTACAACTTTCCTAACTAGCACAAACACTAATTCCAAGCCTAACTATGTCAATCGAACGAAAACATCAGATAAGCCCTAGAATTTCCTTCACCGATTTCTCCTTACCTAGCTCAAGAGGGAGGGAGTCCTTTGGAGGGGTTGATGCACGAGAGGAGGGCTTCCTTTTGAGCCTAGCAGCTCCGGCTATGGGGGCCGGAGGAGGAAGTTCCGGCGACGGGACAGTCGGTTGCTAGAAGCGGTGTCCTCCCGCTTGGAGGCGTCCCACGCGCAGTCACTGGCCTGGGAAGAGAGAGGAAGCGGAGGGGGTCCGAACGGGACCGGTCTGGCGGTCTCTGGTGGCCGGACGGCGGCGGACGACCGGGAAGAAAATCCGGCAGAGGGAGAGGGAGAGAGGATCGGGAGGGAGGAGAGAGACGAGAGAGAGAGAGAGAGAGAGAGAGAGAGAGAGAGAGAGAGAGAAAAGATTTTTGGGCTTTGACCAAAAACAAGGGCCCGGTCTAACTTAAACATAACTAAACTCTAAAATTTAACACCCCAAAATAATACCCGAATAAAACTTATATTTTTAATTGATAACTTTCCCATGCTAACTCCGATTTTAACGCATAGCATGTCTACGAACTCGTAATAACATCCTCTACGACTTTCATGAAGAAAGTTTTCCCAAATTCCAAACAGAAGCAAAAGTTAACTTTTGGAGTCTTAAATAGTAAACGGTTACTTAACGGTAAAAGACCAAAATAATACTAAAGTAAATAACCGTAAAATAACTTAAGAACCGGGGCGTGACAGTAACATTATGCTTGAACAATCCTTATTGAATTTGCCAAAAAAATGAACAATCCTTATCGAAACTCATATCTCAACTACTGTTCTTACTAAACATAGAATTACGGTTGAAGGTATCCAACGTTTAGGAAACTTGCCACAAATGAAGTTGTTCTTTTGCGTCTCGAACATGCAACAAGGTTGCACATAGGCAAGCCATGTTAGCTAACTTAGCTTTTGAATAGCAATGTAATAGTTGGGTGAACCAAACATCTGAAAACTCTCTCTTATTTGGCAATGTAAATACATGATTTCAACCGTTCAACCGATTTTGTTTGCGAAATTTACTTTTTAGTGAAATGATCTTTATTGATTAATTCAGCATGGTTAAATTGATGGATTTACAATATTAAATGTATGCAAATAGGAGAGCGTTCTGATGCACACATACATTTAGATAAATATTTCTCTGAAGAAAGATCCATATATTTTTAAAGTCTTTTGAAATAAAAGTGGAATATGAGCTCTGTGATACATACATATGTGTCTATATTTTATTGACCAAAAAAAAAAAAATGTGTCTATATTTTTATTTTTTAATATTTTTTGGATAAGTGGGTAATATATTGGAGAGGTAAAGAGATTTTTTTCTTCTCATTTTTCATTTTGGTATGAGGGGTAAGAACGTTTAAAGAAGGAGGAAAAAGAAAAAAGAGAAAGGGCATGGTCTAAATCTATATAGCAAAGTCTGGGGGTTTGGTTTAGTAGAAGAAATTGGAACACGGGTAATTGAGAGCTCCATGGACGACGATTTGCTTCTCAAGAACTTCTACGCCGAAGTCAGCGAAGTCGAGCGGGACAACCAAGTCCTCAGGTCCCTTCTCCCTCTCTCGTATATATGCCTTTTCAATACTCATAGTTATAATTCAACCGGAAACTAGGGTTAGGGTTTATATTACTTTTCATGGATCATGATCGAATTGTGAGTAATTTGAGCCCCCGCGAATTGGAATTATGGAATTACTGTTCAATTGAATTTGACATGTGTACCGGAATGCTTTCAAATTTTGATGTATGTGTGTGCTAGTTATCTTCTCAAGTTTTAGGATTGATATTTTTGGTGAATTGAAGAATTGAAGAATGTAATTCTGTTCTTATTTTTCGACTTAGAAGAGTGCTGACTTTTTTTTTCTTTCCGTTTTTGGCAAAAGGAGATTGAGAGGCTGCTTTTCCTTTGATCTTTGGTTTGTTTCAGCATGTTTGATAAGCCTATTTTCAATGAGTGAATTTGATGAAACATTTGTTATATATTGAATTGTCTGTATTTAATTGATCTTGACACACTGCAAACAATATGCAGGATCCTCAACTGCTTCAAGTTAAATCCTTTTGAGTATCTCAACTTACCATTTGATGCAACCGAAGAAGATGTTAAAAAACAGTATCGAAAGGTAACTATATCCGATATTGCTGTTTCTTGGTTTTGCTTGCTTATGATCCAACCTTTGCTGATGTATTTTTCACGGGAGTTGTTTGCAGTTGTCCTTGATGGTTCACCCTGACAAATGCAAGCATCCACAGGCTAAGGAGGCATTTGGAGGTGTGCTTATCTGTGCTTTGATACTTACATTTGTTATAATCCTTTAGTTGTTAGACAGAGATAGCCAACTAGTTTATGCTTGCATCACCATTAATCCAGTAGTGGGAGTTATCAGAGTGAGTGAAAAGTTAACTGTCCTTACTGAGTGTAGATAATTTCATTTTAAGGCTTGTTACAGTCTCCGACTTTCTATATCGGTGGGTGTTATTATATGATGAAAATAGCCTTGCCGGGGAGGCGGAAAAGGTTGTGGACTTACATGGTGGCATCTTAGTTATTGTTAATGTAATACTATCACATTAATCTTGTGTTCTTGACACATTTTGAATGAGATGGAAATTTTGTTATGATTTTGATGCATGACATTCTTATCTGGAGTTATTGTAAGATTATACTATATTTTAGAACTTAAAGTAGGGGTAACCTGTTTAGTGACACAGAACTTGAGTCTATAAATCCATTATACCAATGATGATATTCGGACTGTCAATTTTGGCGGTTTGGCATGTGTTTTTGTAGTTTGTATTGTTTATGCAATAAAGTTGACATTTGATTGTTTGGCCTAGATTGTTTATAGAGAAGTGTGAAGGTTTTGTAATTACCAGATTTTTATAATGAGTCTTTGTTTTTTCTATTCAAAAGAAAAATAAAGAGATATTAAAGTTATCTGTTATATTGTGTTTCATGTGAATAAATTATACTAAACACGTGCCCTCATTGACCGTCACCTTAAATACATAAAGTCGTTGTTGGTTGGCAACTGGTGAAAGTTTGGTGTTTGGTATTTTTTTAGTCTTAGAGAGAAACATCGATGAAAACTCTTAGTAATACATTGAGGATATATCAATGCTCCTTTGTCGTTAGTAATGTATGCTTAAATTAACAGAGAGTTGTCCATTTATTTTCAGCATTGGCGAAAGCTCACCAACTTTTACTCGATCAACAAGAAAGGGACTATATCATTAGCCAAGTCTCTGCAGCCAAAGGTCAGAAATATTTCACTTGTGTTCATCTTGGTGTCTGGATTTTCCTATGTATGGTGGACTCTTCATTTATCTAAAGTTCATATGAAAAATAAAAACCTGTTGGGTTAGACAATCGAATCTTTTATTTGCTAATCTGAAAATTGTCTTGTAACTCATGTGGCCATAATCTATATAAACAGACTTTTATATAGGTTTGGATGAAATATTGATGCTTAAAAGTTTTAGAAGAATTGCATTGTCCAATTATACCTTATAAATCTCGTTTCGGTCTCATAAAATTCTACCCTGTGTATCTTCTTTTGGTCATTAAGTTCCAGTATTCGCTCTCTGTTTTGTTCTTTTTTTTTAAAACATCTTTTCCTTACGTTATTTTGTAAAATTCTTCCTGGGTGGAGTGATTGTATATTGGAGTGGGAAGGATCCCTTATTGTTCTTATTATGTGCTACAGACGAACTCAGAGCAAAAAGGAAGAAGCAGTTGAAGAAAGATACAGCTTCTAAAATAAAGTCATTGGTCGATGAGGTATTTTCAGTTCCCATATATCTTTTATAATTGCATATGTTAGTCTATATGTTTGTTCATCATCTTGACCAATACAGCTGCTTGCCAGTTACGAATAATGGAAGAAAGATCATAATCCTTAAAAAATCCTTAGAAGTAGAATCCCATAACGATATCCAGAACTTAACCATTCCCCACATGTATCCCCTCTCCACCCCGCCATAGGTTTCAAATAATCTTTTATTTCTTTCCATCCACACCACCCAATTTACAGCTAGCACCCCGCAACCCCAAAGGACTCTGGCCTTTTTCCCTTTACACAAGCTGAAGGATTTTCTTTTACCAGAACTTTATAGAATTAGTTATTACCTGACAGAATGACTGAACCAAGATGGTTATACCCAAATGCTAATGGTAAAGGAAATCCAGACAAGGCATGCAATATAAACGATATGGCTGATCCTTTACTGTGCTGAGCTAATAACCCCTAACCTTTGAATTTTGCTGCAAACTTAAAACAAAATATTTGTGTATGTGCATAGGACATGGTTTCTTGTACATGTATTCGTTTTACATTGATTTTCTTCTCGTCTGATGGAGGGAACACTGGCCCCTAGTTCATGCAATTGAACTTATTTTATTGGGAGTTTCTACTTCCTCCACAGTAAAATTGTAATTATGCTTTGATATATGTTTCAGGGAAAATATGAGCAACAGTATGAGCAGTCAGAAGAGTTTCAGCAAGAACTAAAGAAGAAGGTTCGAGAAATATTAACAGAACAAGAATGGCGGAGGAGAAAAATGCAAATGAGGGTATGCTAGAAACTTGGATCTTTTCTTTACTGAGCCATACTTGTTTAAGGTTTCATAGTTTTCTTTGTCCTTCATTGCCGTGTAGATATCAGAAGAGGAAGGACGATTGAAGAAAGATGAAGAAGAAGCCAAAGAGATGTGGAAAAGAAAACGAGATCATGAAGCAGAATGGGAAGGAACAAGAGAAAAAAGGGTATGTCGCTATCCTTTTCATTTTTCTATAGAAATATGTGGCATGGGCTTAACCTTTCATTGTTGTGAGGTAATTATAATTGGTTCCTGAAAGCAGGATTTTACAAGTTCTTTTATATGCTCAGAATGATTGTAGACACTGGCCAAAGTGGAAAATTGGTTTCTGGAAAATTGGTAGACAAGTTCTTTTCAATATGTGGAAAAGAAAATGCTCGTATGATTGGAGATACAAGCAGTGATATACATAGTTATATTAATGAAATATTATAGATACATGGCCACAAGAAGCACCAAACCGGGCCATGCCAATAACATACATTGTTTGTCTCCTTGTGGACCTGTTCTTCTAAACACTCTATATAGCTGCCACTCTGTCTAGCTGTGCACTTAGGAAGTTCAAACCACCCCCATGTTGTATATGCTATTTTATGCCATTCTTTTTCAAAATTCAGACCACATTCTTTTATAAGGTGCCATTCTTTTAATATGTATTCGATATCTAATATAATTTTTTAGAATTTGTAAGTACAATGCTGCCAAACTACCTTCCTATTTATTTTTTAATTATTATTTTTATTAGAATTCATCTTATTTCGTGCTGTGTACAAGTAGTATGAATGTTGTACTTGTACAGTTATGCTGTTTGAAAACTCCATAATATGCCCTTGAGCCTAATTTATGCAGAAAACTTTCTCTGAAACCTTTCTCCATATTTATTGGGATGCAGTTTGTCATTTAACTTTCAATTTCAATAACATGTGTCCAATTTGAATGATGCCTAAGTTTCGTTCTCAAAGAGTATAAACACTTCATTAGAAAACCTATTACCAAAGATTTAATGGAATATGCTGATCTGTACATATTGTTTTCCTAGACAAGCTAACTCCTTGATTGGGACTTGGATTTTATCTACTTTATTTCTTAATGATCAGGTCTCAAGCTGGAGAGATTTTATGAAGGGTGGAAAGAAGGTGAGTTGCAATGTTACTTTGTTTTCATTAATTGCAAAATAAAGAAATCTATCTCTGCTTCTTACTTACCAGTTTGAGTTGAAACAAAATGATAATAGCGCCAATATACTGATATCTGTGTGCATTCAGGCCAAGAAAGGAGAACTTCGACCTCCCAAACTCAAAACTGAAGATCCGAACAAGTCTTATGTTCAAAGGCCAGTAAAACGCGGCTGATTGGCGCTGGATTTTGTCTGGTAGGGTCTAGATTGCCGTCATTATCCAAGCTTTCTGGGGATCAGAAAGTTGGAGGACGTGTATGATTATGCGTCTCTGACTTGTTTGAAAACAGGATTATCTTTGTATCAATGTGATGTATGATTAGATATTACTTGATAGTTATTGAATCTCTGTAACTAATTCTGGCTCTTGATTACGTAGAAAGTTATGAAATCAGATTGATGCTGTTAATTCTTTTGAACTTGTCATGGCATACACGGATTATTACCGAATAAGAGAATATGGATATGCAACATCTTTAAGGCTATAAGTAAGCAACTGCAAATGTAGTGGAGGAAATCAAGAAATCTCAAAACCCAATTCCAATTGATACGATGTGAAAAGGAAAATGTGCTTGTTCATTAATGCCAACACCAACACTTTGAGTGAAAAGCTCAAACAAAATGTTTTGAATTATTAAAATTAGAGACACTTGAACGACTGAAGTGTTCTTCGTGGTTTAACTTGGTTTCTTTCAGGAAAAAAAAAAAATGAAGAAACTAGCCTTACTCTTTTAGAAAATTTACATCATCAGTCCTTATTGTCCTTCCCGTTTCTATCTCTATTCATTCTTCTTCTGTCAACAGCAAAGAGCAAGAGCAACAGCGCGCGTTGGAAACATTGTCAGAATTGCTTTGGTGGTTTTAAGAGGTATTGTTCGACCTGGTATTGGTTTCTGTTCTGATCTTTCTTTACCTTTTGGGTTTGACAGTTGGGTTCTTTGTATTGATTCATGTTTTCCATTCAAACTCATATATACGACTGATTGTAGTGCTAGAGAGAAAGAACCCTATATTCCCTTTAATCTGTGTGCTCACACTAAGCAACATCCATCGCCCAAGAGACAATCCCAATAACTAGATTGAATTTCTGTAATCAAAGTTCATCTCTGAAATCCCAATAACAGACCATTTCGATTTCTTATTCTTGTTCAAAGTATCTTGAACTAGAATTTTTTTTATTTTTTTGTTTGGGTTAACTTGCTTGAACTGCAATTTGGACATCAGCTAACAGGAACTTGACGACGCTCTCCGAAAAATGGAGTTCATTCCTGAACAAGGCAAAAACGTCCTTGCTGAGTCATCCTCTCTCATCCTGGTCTGTTTTTTCTACCACATTTTCCGATGTTGTTTTGTTGCTAATAAGTTGAAAATGAGAAATTTGAAAGTTTGGTATTGTATTTCAGCCAGCGCTGTCCATTGGAAATGTGGGACAGCTTGCCGTGGATCTTTTAGTTGCATCAACAAAGGCGGAGAGAGTTGGGTACTTGGACACTCCCTTTATCCTTCCATGTGTTGGCAACGACGCGTATGGGCCTGTTCCTCAAGGAGAGCTTGCTCTCCCTCTTGAAGGTGCTCATTCTCTTTTACTCTCCTTCTTACCTTTCTTTCTTTGTTGTTTCTAAAAAAGTGAAATTTGGTGCTTGCAGCTTATGACTCATCTTCTAATGCTATGTCTTTAATCCAACAAAGATCCCCTGTTGTTAAGGTACAGTAGAGCGTTCTACTGCACATTATAGGATTGTTTGGACTGTTTTACTTTCCTGTAGCAGTGCTCTACTTTTGAATGTTAGAGAGGATCACATCAAAATGGTAATACTATGCAGGGGATGATGATTGAATTTGCTAAGAACTTGGCTGATTATGTCGCTGCCAGTGGAAAGAAGCATGTCATTGTGCTTTCAAGCTTAGACTTTGGGAGGTGGCAGAGAATTGATATGTCAAGGTATAAATAGCATGAATTGTGGCTTCTGCTTGCTCCTATGAGTTGAAATTTTTTTTGAGCATTTTCATGCTCCTTTGTTTAAGTTTTTTGTAATATTTGAATTGAGCCAATATCTTGAGGCGAACATTGTAGGCTAGGTAAAGTTGAAGCACTTGGAAGAAAACTTAATAAGATTCATAAGCATTGGACTGTCTGTTAAGCAGTTAACTAACAAACATGATCCTATATACTTTGAAAATAAACTACTTCAACTAACGTACTGATGATTGTCAGATTGAACCCTTCATGTTTCTGCAGCCACTTAAATGTAGACAAATTTTTGGCTGACTGCAATTCTTGTTTCAGTGGTTTTATAGAACTTATGATGGTTTTTACTACATTTTCAGAGCTGAATTAGTGATTTTAGAACATATTGGAACTTCAAATATATATGTACATTACTACTTGTACTTCTTGAATTGTACCATGTACCATGAAATGGATATAAAATCAAGCATCTTCCTTTTTTTTTTTAAAAAAAATGTGCACGACTAATCTTGAAAGAACCGAGATAGTCCTGAACTCTGTTGCATAAAAAAAATGATTTGTTGTGCAAGTATTTGTACTTTCATGCACATGTTTGATTGGTTTACCTTCTGTGATATTCCAGTGGTTCACAGATGCATTACTTGTCAAGCACTAATTCAGATGGAACAGATGATCACTGTGAACAACTTGGGTGGAAAAGACTTCAGGAATATAACCCAAATCAGAGGTCTTGGAAGTATCTTAGCACATTAGCTGAAGGCAATGTTATGCCAGACGACAGCTTGCCCTTTGAAGGTGAATTTGAAGAAGAAGAATATTACTACCCAAGCTTGCCCTTTGCAGCACTCTTTTCTTGCTTCAAGGTATTCATTGTCAGTTATACCAATATTGCAATAAGTCGACCTGGTCACACTTTACTTGAAGTAATTAATGTGTTACACAAGTTCTATTAATAGGGTGTTCAGCAAGAGGAATCCAGCAAATAATACACTGAACATTTATTATCTGTCTTTTGAAGTTCCTCTACTCATTGAACCAATTCTTGCTTAGCCTCTATCCATAGCTACAGCCATGTGAAAGTGAAAACCATATAAAGGAGGAAGACAATGTTTAGATTCACAAGCTAGAACATGAGATTAAGGTGATTTCTAATCCTAGGTTTACTTTTATTTAATCAGGCTAAGGGATTGAAGGTGACCTGCTTACTGTGTTACTGCTCTGAAGGAGATAACACACCTGATGCTTTCCACTTGGCCGAGGCAGCATGCAAACTTCTGGGTCAGAGTCCCACTAATTTCCATGGTCAGTTTCTTTTATAGGATAGATACAATTACTTTACTAATTAGATGCTTCTGTTTCAGAGGAGTTTGGTCATGCCCATCTGTGCTTTCTTCTATTTCTGTTGTTGGTCTCTCTCTATTTTTCAAAGTAAAAGTAAAAAAGAAAATAGAAAGAGAAGACTCCAGTCAGTCCCAAAAGCATACTTACTTTCCATTCTCTGTTCTTTTGGTGTTCCTGTTGTTGTTTTCATAGGATGCATCTTTGTCGTCATGTGTTCTTTGCTGTAAATCCTGTAATCTTGGCAAATTTGTGTTATTGGAAGCAACCTTGCAGTTTTAATCTAAAGCCTGTCATTTAACACCTCTTCACCAACTGCATGGCTGAGTGGCAGATAATGTCACTTTATATCAGATATAGGGTTTGTGTGTGTATGTCTGTGTGTGCGCATGCGTGAGTATGCAAGTGCTGGCATGTGTATGTCTTTGAGTTTCCCAGTATTCTGCAATTTTAGATTGGAGATTAGAACATGGTGTGGCAATAACCCAAAGGATGAGATGACCCCCATGGCAATCCCTAAGAATTGTTTCCATTAGTTTCATTCTTCTTCCTACAAGTTTTGAACTTTAATGCAAATAATGATTTTGCTTAGTGGTATACTCATCTGTCGCTAATGGCTTTGTGCAGGCAACAGTAATGATAAATGGCTTGTTCCAATTTCTTGGAAGACTGTGTATGGACCCCCAGCAGATTTGTCTTTATTTTAGGCTGGAATAGGATTCGAGGCAAGAGATCTCCAAGGATTAATGTACCTCCTTTATGCTCCAAAGGTTCACTTCTTCGGTTGGTAGATATGGACGTTGATTAAGCCAATCAAGGTTACAAGTCTTAAAGTCTTGTTTTACTGTTTTCTAGCTCTGGTTTACTTTCCTAGTTTGGTTCCTTTTGTTTTGTTCAAATACCTCCAAGATGGAGTGATGAAATCCAGAGAATTGAATCAAGATTATCAGTTCTATTACATATCTTCTTGGGTATAATCAGTGGGTTGAGAAATTGAGTATGAAATCATTTACACAAGCATGCACAGATCCTAGTAAAGCATGTCCCTTCCATCTTTTTGAGCTGAGCATCGCCATAAATGGAGGCTAACAGATGAACTTTCAATGGAACATGAGTGCTTTTCTAAAACCGAAAAAGCTGTCATATAATAGAATGTCATGAAGCTGTGCTCCGACTTTGCCATATGAGATTTTCTGTTAATAAAACGTTTCATGCTGTTTAATTGTCAGCAATGTTTTTTGTTTCCCTTACCTCAAGTAGTGTTTTCAAACCTGTTTGTATTCTTGCTGATTTCAGTTTTTACTTGGTGTGGCTATTTTTCTTTTAGTGCCCCCAGTATTTGGTTGTGTAGTAGTTATGGGAGAGTATCTGACCACATTTGGGTTATATATATCGAGTTCTCTTTGACTTCAAATGTACTAAGGACATAATTAGTGTGCGCTGAGATGTTAACTGATAACTTGTGTGGGAGAGTAATTGTTCCACAAGCTTGTACCTTACCAAAAATGAGACAGAAGACAATCAATCTATTTGTTCCTAGAAATACTCAACCTCGAGCTCATGCAATTTGTGGTTTATCGCCATCGAGCTCGTCATGGTTTATCAAGATTTTGTACAGTTCATCTTATGGGCGTCTCATGATCGATTTTATAGGCTAGTACGTCAACATTTGTTGTAGGACTATTGCAGGTAACTAGGGTGGAACTGTGGATTATGGTTCTTAACTCTTGGATGCTCTTTTTAATATATATATATAGATAGATAGAAAGCGCATGTGCGCACAGTCCTTAAAGTGTGCACGGAGCTCCGTTCGCCACCGTCCAACACCGACGACGGCGCGCCTCCCCCGCAGAAGACTCCAGCAGCGTCCCCGATCACTTTCCCTCCCTGGCGAGTTCGTTATTTTCCAGTTTTCCGGCAAGATCACCCAAAACTTCAAATAAAGTCGATCTAGCCGGAAACTGGAATTCGGCGGACTCGCCGGGGAGGGAAAGTGATCAGGGACGCTGCTGGAGTCCGCTAGGGTGGAGGTGCGCCGTCGTCGGCTCCGGACGGTGGCGAACGGAGGGACGTACGTGATGGAGACTACATCGACTACAAAGTAAACAATGCAACCTCACACAATTATTACCCTGCAAATGTCATCGTTAGTATAGAATAAGTAGGGATCGTTCAGTCCGGGGATGTCAAATGGTGAATTGAACTTATAAGTGCTAATACATATTCACATATTCACATAATACACATAGAAATTGGGGGGGGGGGGGGTTTGGAAAGATTTATCTAACTAAAACTACTGCTGAAATAAAACCTAAACTAACTTATATACATGTGATCGACAACTTCACACAAAACAAGAAACAAAAACACTCAAGAACATGTAACAAATTATGCAAGACATTTGGTACAGCAGTTTCAACACATCCTAGACTCTACTTCAATTCCGATTCTGATTTAGAGCCCTTCGCGGTTACTCCAATCGTTAAGACTTCATAAGTATTTAGAATCAACTTCGCGTGTAATCCTAAATTGTATGCTAACTCATTTAAAGACACTTCGCGTAGAAATTAAACAAGAAAACACATAAGCATAGTAAGCCGAATCAGAAACATGCACAAGGTATGGCGTCACTCATCCTATTAACATGCAAGTTTTCAGAATTATACTTAACCACTTTTAAGCAACAAAGACCTAGACAACTTCGCGTATGACTAAATCATATGTCACTTTGGTAGATGAAATCGCAACCCACATAACAACCATGGCCTTAGGCTGTATGCAACCATTGATTTTGCCTGCTCGATTCAGAAAACTAATCGAATACAATCAAGAACACATTGAAACATGCTGCCTTAAATCTAACACATAAAATATCACATGAACAAATTTGTAACAATCTTCATACATAAGTTATAAATATCAGATAATCTAAACATGTTACAAAACCAAATCGGCAACCATAAAAACATACAATCTTCATAGACAAAGTATTGTAAAATTACAGAAACATAAACAGCCATGAGAAGAATGAATCACACTTTGTAGAAACCTTGAATGGTTGCTGCAAAGATGGTGGAATTGGTGATGGAGTTATACAAAGCAAAAGGGAGATGGTGGTGATTCTGCTAGTCTAGTTTCTGTATAGGGTTTATGGTGAGAATTTGGTAGAGTTCTGGCTTGTGTTTGTATGGAAGATGTGATGATTCTTTTTGTCCTTGAAGTCGTGCTTTATATAGAGGAAAAACCCTAGAGAAGTCGGCCACAAAGCCTAAACCAAGTTGGTTTAGGATTCCTAGTTCTTCTCAATTTCGGCAGAATGACCTCCGTCTAATGATTACGTCATAACTCCCTCTAGAAAACAGATATTGAGGTGATTCCAATTGATTTGGAAACTAGACTCCTGTAGCTTTCTATCCATATTTAGCACGTTTTCTGATTCATTGTGAGCTGTCCTGGAGAGTCCGTTGAAGTTGACAGACGTGCACAGGAATTCTCCCGATTTAATTTGAATTTTCAAAGCTTGGATATTCTTGAAATTCTGCCGAATTTAGATCTTCTTCTCCATATTGGACTTGGTTTGGACCTCTCCTTCATGGACTAGGCTTCGTGGATCAGCTGATTTGCTTCCCTAGGTCCATCAAGAACACTCCTCTCGGCACTCTTCTACATGTCACCTAAGTATCAGAGAAGTTAAATCAATTTGTGACAATGTAAAAGCTTTATAGAATCATAAGAACATCTCTAAGACTCCACAAATCAGCTTTTGACAATTTTCTATATCAATCATCTATGTTTAACACGTTTTACGCATAACTCTACCAAAAACTTTCGACTCTACATTATGACTCTATTCTACAACAATAAGAGATAATCAAAGTACAAATGGAGGTAATAACATATTAAGAATGTCGCATTTTATGCTCCTATCAACTACCCCACACTTATCCTTTGCTAGTCCCTTAGCAAACTAAATACAAGACTCTACTACAAACATTACTAATGCCCTTAAACAAATGTCTCAGAATCTTTATTATGCATAGCTTTCAAATTTGAACATTCGAGTGTAAACACGTAAATTCCAAGTTTCATAAAACATGTATCATGGCATGAATAAGTAAGAAGTGAGAACCAATAGCATGAACACACAAGGTCAACCGATCCTCCTCACGATGGCATACTCTCTTCTTTTCACTCGATCATGGTATTCACTCATAAGTATATGCAAGAGAAAAGATAGTAAGGCAACAAATAGCTTGCATATTTCATCAAACAAAAGCACTTTGTGAATTCTCTTTTGGAAAAACCTCATTTAACAACTATATGCCGAATGGACCAAAACCATATGCTTAACTCTAGAGAAAATCTCCACAAATCAAAGTTCACCTATCTTAAGAATCATGAAAAGATCTCAAATAAAGGTTGTAATGGGGCTCGGCTGCATAAGGTAGGAATTTTTAGGATAAGTGGTGCTTTAAGGCATCACCAAGACTTTAGCAAAGCTCGATCCTCCTCATGATGGCATACTCTCTTCTTTTCACTCCTCCAATATTGTGAAAACGAACAAAGGTCAAGTATAACAATGCTAGACCTTCCAATACATAGAAACTCCAAATTCACAAAATTTTTGGAAGGACTAAATCCTTGCTCATTTTTTTTCTTTTCTGCTGAACCTATATATATTTTTCTTTTTTTTTTTTCTTTTTTTTTGTTTTTTTTTTTTAGACATTTTTTTTTTTTCTGGTTCGGCATACATAACATTTTTTTAATACTTGGACAAGTCCACCCCACACTTATTTCATGCATCACTCCATCATATCTCCATATCGAATGTAAGCTTTGCCAAGTCTTGATAACAAGGTAAAAGGATATAACTGTTCTAAGCAAAGGAGGTTTATGAGGGTGATGAAAGAAAGACTCAATGTCGGCTCAAAAGGGTTAAACTAAGGAGTCCCACGACTGGCACAAATAGGGCATATGCTTTCTTTGGCTTTGGTGGTCATCCTAAAGAGATCTTTTTCAATCCTTTTCGCAATCAAGGCATTTTATGATATAAAAAGTTTCGAAAATCATCAAGAGTAAGTTATAGTAAATTCTAGAGTCCATTAAAAAGCTATAGCACATAGTCATAGAATATGCAAAGAATAATGAGGTTTCGAAACTGAAATTGCCGAATTATTTTTTTTTTAAGTCACTCATGAAGAAAGCATTTAGGCTCAAAAGCTCACATAGGATGTTATGAACACAAATTAACCAAGACATGCATGCTTCCATAATCGATCAAATCTCAAATGTTCATACTGATCCACAATGTCCATGAAACTTACGATTTCTTTAAGTAAATGCAAAACCATCATCTATGCATCCAAAGACATAATCATCCTAGACTTTAAGGGCATCCTAAGACTCAAACAAAAACAAAAACACACATATTTTTGTGGAACAATTTTCTGATTTTCCGATTTTTTATTTTCTTTTTGGTTTTTATAAACGCAAGAACTAAAATTAAACTAACATGTTAACATGTAAACCTACCCCACACTTAGAAAATTACATTGTCCTCAATGTAAGCCCGAAAATAATCATGTAATTCCTAAGCATGCTTCTAAATTCACACATATAACACATATACAATTCAAACATAAAAGTGAAGGGATAGAAAACGCAAACTCTCGTTGATGGCTCCTCCACAGCTACGGTTGAAATGGGTTGCCTCCCATGCAGCGCTTAATGTTTATAGTCTCATCAGCCTAGACTCTTCATGTGTTCACTTGGCTTGTGGTGCGTCCTCTAGCTGTGTTTCCTCAATTGTGTGCTCCTCAAAAGGTTCGTAATAAGGCTTAAGTCGATGACCATTCACCTTAAACGCTTTACCTGTGACAACACTTTGAATTTCAATAGCACCATGAGCAAACACGTTAGTAACAATATATGGACCAACCCAACGAGAACGTAATTTTCCTGGAAAAAGTTTAAGTCTTGTGTGGAATAAGAGAACTTTCTGTCCAACTTCAAACTTCTTCCCTCGAATCATCTTGTCATGATAAGCTCGTGTCTTCTCCTTGTAAATCCATGCGGCATCATAGGCTTCATTCCGTATCTCCTCCAGCTCGTTGAGTTGTAGCTTCCTATGAGTGCCGGCAGCATCTGTCTCCATGTTGAATGTCTTCACCGCCCACCATGCTTTGTGTTCTAGCTCCACGGGTAAATGACATGGCTTCCCATATGTTAGCCTAAACGGTGACATCCCAATTGGCGTCTTATACGCTGTCCTGTAGGCCCATAATGCATCGTGTAAACGATCACTCCAATCCTTCCTCGTTGGACCTACGGTCTTCTCCAAAATCTGCTTGATCTCTCGATTCGAAACTTCAACCATTCCACTTGTTTGAGGGTGATAAGGTGTCGACACCTTGTGAGTGACACCATATTTCCTTAGCAAAGCCTCTATGGTTCGGTTGCAAAAGTGAGAACCTCCATCGCTGATCAAAACGCGTGGAACTCCAAACCTACAAAAGATGTTAGTTCTCAAGAATCCTGCAACCACTTTAGAATCATTAGTCCTGGTGGCTTTGGCTTCCACCCATTTTGACACATAATCGACAGCCAATAAAATATAGAGGAAGCCTCTAGATGAAGGAAAAGGTCCCATGAAATCTATACCCCAAACATAAAAAATTTCAACCACAATAATAGGAGAAAAGGGCATTTGATCTCTCTTACCAATGTTACCTGTCCTTTGGCATCTATCACATGTAATGCACGTTATGTACGCATCTTTGAAGATTGTCAGCCAAAAGAAACCACTCTCTAAAACCTTCAAGGCTGTCCTCTTTGGTCCAAAATGACCTCCACACGCCTCACTATGGCAGAATGCTAGGATGGATTTATGCTCGTCTTCGGAAACACATCGTCGAATGAGTTGATCACTACATTGCTTCCATAAGTATGGTTCGTCCCAAATGAAGTGTCGAGCTGCCTTCTTAATCCGTATCTTCCTTGAGTTCGGCATTGTGCTAGGAAATTTCCTAGACACAAGATAATTCACTATATCAGCATACCAAGGCTCCTTTGCATCCATCCGAAAGAGTTGTTCATCCGGGAAAGTTTCTTGTAGTTGTGTCGGCTCCTCCTCTTGCAAGATTCGGCTCAAATGGTCCGCCACTACGTTTTCACTTCCCTTCTTGTCCTTGATTTCGATGTCAAACTCTTGAAGTAAGAGAATCCATCGAATGAGCCTCGGCTTGGCATCTTTCTTTGTCATGAGATATCTCAAAGCTGCATGATCAGAATATACAACAACTTTAGATTGTAAAAGATAAGATCGAAATTTTTCTAAAGCAAAAATCACAGCTAAGAGTTCTTTTTCAGTTGTGGAATAATTCAGCTGAGCATCGTTGAGAGTTCGTGATGCATAATAGATAGCACACGGATTCTTCTCCTTCCTTTGGCCGAGCACAGCTCCCACAGCATAATCCGATGCATCACACATGAGCTCAAATGGCAAAGTCCAATCCGGCGGTGATATGATAGGTGCCGATGTCAAGAGCTCCTTCAACCGCACAAATGCTTGCTCACATGCTTCATCCCACACAAATGGAACGTCTTTTTGCAATAGGGAACTAAGTGGTTTTGCCACCATGGAAAAATCCTTGATGAACCTCCTGTAAAAACCTGCATGGCCAAGAAACGAACGAACCTCCCTCACAGTTGTGGGTAAGTGTTGCACAATATCCACTTTAGCCTTATCAACTTCTATTCCCCTTCCTGAAACTATGTGTCCTAAAACTATACCTTGATGAACCATGAAGTGACATTTTTCCCAATTAAGTACAAGGTTAGTTTCAACACACCTCTCCAAAATTAACTCTAGATTTTTTAAACATGTATCAAAGTCTTTTCCATATACGCTAAAGTCATCCATAAAGACCTCAATAATATTTTCAATGAAATCCGAGAATATAGAGTACATACATCGTTGAAACGTACCTGGTGCGTTGCATAATCCGAAAGGCATTCGTCGATAGGCATACGTACCAAAGGGACATGTAAACGTTGTCTTCTCTTGATCGTCCGGGTGGATCATGATTTGGTTGTAACCGCTGTATCCGTCAAGAAAACAATAGAACTTATGGCCGGCTAACCTCTCAAGCATTTGATCCATGAACGGCAAAGGCATGTGGTCCTTCCTTGTTGTTGCATTAAGCTTCCTATAATCGATGCACATCCTATAACCAGTCACCAAACGTTGCGGCACAAGCTCATTCTTGTCATTCTTTACAACCGTGACACCCGACTTCTTTGGCACAACGTGAACGGGTGAGATCCATTGACTATCCGAGATTGGATAAATCACTCCACAATCTTTCAGCTTGATCACCTCGTCCTTGACAACTTTCATCATTGGAGGGTGCAACCGGCGCTGCCCCTCCCTTGTAGATTTCGCACCGTCTTCCAACAAGATTCGGTGAACACATGTAGTAGGGCTAATTCCCTTGATATCCGCCAAAGTCCAACCAATGGCAGTCTTGTGTCTCTTCAGCACATCAATCAATCTCTTTTCTTGCTGCTCACTCAGCTTTGAAGATACAATAACCGGTAAGGTATCTCCTTCTCCAAGATATACATACTTCAAATGTTCCGGAAGCACCTTCAACTCTAGCTTCGGGGCCTTCACCACAGATGGTAACATTTTGTTAGTGGAATTCGGTATTGACAAGAAAGGAAAGCTCACTATAGGGACTGCCTCGAGTTTGGCAATGACTTCAAGTATTTCTGGTTCAAATTCAGCCCGTGCTTCCTCTTTCACATACTCCCCTTCTTTGTCATATCCGGCCCCGAGCTCAATAGCTCGTTGCTATTGATCCGTAGTTGCTGAGAAAACCTGTGCAAAAGAATCAACATCATCAATAGTGTAGCACGGGTTCAACTCAGAAACTGGATGTCTCATCGCTTCAAAAATATTGAAGCTGATCACGTCGCCATCGAACTCCATTGTCAAATTTCCTTTGGCGACGTCAATCCTCGTGCGTGCTGTCCTCATGAAAGGTCTCCCCAAAAGTAGTTGAGTAGAATTCACGGGCGAGTCCTCCATCTCTAGCACATAGAAATCGGCAGGGAAGATTAAGTGATTCACCTGCACAAGAACATCTTCAACGTATCCCTCGGGATACTTGTTAGAGCGATCTGCTAATTGGATAATTACATTGTCCTTTTTTAGGGGTCCTAGACTTAGGGATTGATACACATTATAGGGCATTACATTTATCGAAGCACCTAAGTCTAGCATTACATTCTCAAATCGTGTATTTCCAATTACACATGGCACATTAAAGCTGCCCGGGTCCTTCATCTTTGGTGGTAGCTTCCTTTGAATTACGGCCGACACCGTCTCGCTCATCTTCACTACCTGTACTTCCCTTGTTTGCCTTCGTGTAGTGCATAGCTCTTTCAAGAACTTAGCATACTTTGGAATTTGTCTAACGCACTCTAACAAAGGGATGTTTACTTCCACCTTTCTAAAGACTTCCAACACTTCCTCATCAGATTTGTCCTTCTTGGACTTAGCGAACCTAGAAGGAAAGGGTAAACACGAAGATTGGTTAGTCGTCACTAAACCATTAGAGTTAGAATTCATACCCTTAGATGCCTCATGAATCGGCACACTCTCCTTCTTGGAAGTTGCTGGATCTTTCTCTAAGTTATCCTCCTCCATTGCTTCCACAACATCATTGTCGTGAGCTACATGCTTGTCTTCATTATTTGGCGCGACACCTTTCTTCTTCTTCAGCATTCTCGGTTGCTCCTCCAACACTTTACCACTCCTTGTGGTGATAGCTTGAGCTTGCTCCTTCTTAGGGTTCGGTATCACTCCTCCCGGAAGTTTTCCTTGCTCGTTGAAACGTCCCATGAAGTCAACAACTTGTCCCATTTGCGTCTTGAGCTCGACAATGTCCTTGCTGTTCGTTTGCTGCCCCACTAACAACGCTTGTGTAGCGGTGTTCAACTGAGTTTGTCCCACAGCTAAAGACTTCAAAAGTTCATCATAATTGGGAGCATTCGCCATAGGCATAGGAACACTAGGCATGAAAGGTGCTTGTGGTCTTATAAACTGTCCAACCGGCCTAGGTGGAAATTGCATTGCATTCGGCTGAGCTTGTGTTGCATTCGGCTGAGGTCGAAGCACATTATCATTGTTCGCCCATCGAAAGTTAGGATGATCACGAATGCCAGGATTATAAGTGTTCGAAAACGGATTATACTTCTGCCCTCCTTGATATCCTACGGCATTCACCTCCTCATAAGACTCATTCGAAGCAATCTGTGGACATTGATCAGTTGCATGGCCTTCGGTACACACTCCACAAACATGAGCTCCTTTGAACTTCATCATATTAGCCATCATTTGAGACAGCTTATCAACTTTCTCCTCAAGAGCTGAATTTGAACTCGTCTCATTGACTTGCCTCGTGGAACCAATAGTTGTTCCAAATTGCTGATTGTTAAGAGCTCGAATCTCCAAGAGTGTCTTAGCCTCCTCGGCACTCTTGTCTAAGAATGATCCTCCGACTGCTGAATCCAAGAATTCTCTCTCCATAGTACGCAGCCCTTCGTAAAAGTATTGAAGCAAGAGCCCCTCTCGAATCCCATGAGATGGACATGAAGCGACAAGAGACTTGAACCTCTCATAGTAAACACAAAAAGATTCGTCACCTCCTTTATTAATCCCGGTGATTTGCTTCCTGATATGCGTCACCCTCGACGATGGAAAGTACTTAAGCAAAAATTCATTCACCATAGTAGTCCATGAGGTAATACGACCAACAGGTACCTCAAACAACCACTTCCTAGCTCGGTCCTCTAGTGAAAACGGAAACGCTTTCATCTTCACATGTTGCAAATCAGCTCCTCTAGGACACATTGACTCACAAGTAAATTGAAAATGTGTCAAGTGTTGGTTCGGATCCTCCCCTGAAAGTCCATGGAATTTCGGCAATTGATGCAAAAATCCACTCTTCAACTCAAACTCACTCGACTTTCCTTCAGCTACGGCAGGATATGTGATATTGCTTGGTGCCGTTCCTCCTGTTGCTCCGTGAACTTGTCCATTCTGCTCTCTGATGGTAGTCATCTTCGGTTTTGGATCAGGTAAATCAAAATTCATAAAGTCGGTAGGAAACGGACTTTGTAACAACTCAAACTCAGGATCTTCGTGAAACAATGGATTGAACTCGCTAGATGCTGTTGATGGATAAGGTGAATGTGGTGGAACAATGATCTGCTCAGTAGGTGGTGAACTCGGTTCTGGTACGTCAAAACCTCCTTCTTCTCGAAGTTGATCTAAACGTTCCCTAACTGCTTGTGACCAAGTATTAGAATCGGACATTCATTCCTGTCACAAGCGAAAGAAAGTTAGCGACGTCGAAAAAAAAAACAAAAGAGAAAATAAGTTTAGCTCGAACACATTTCATACAATCGGTTACAATACTCATACAACACATTCAATTCTATCTAATTATGGGATACATTCAAAAATTCACACGATTTCAAGTATACACAAATGATGTTGCCGAACCTAGTTAGTTTCTAGTTGATTTTATTCATACAACTTTAACTTTCAAAGTACGTGGAGCAGAAGAGCAAACTGTGCAATGGACTTGTGCAGCCCACGGTAAGGTCTTGCTTCATCCGATATACCTCGAAAATTAAAGACAAATTTTGTTGAAGTTATATAAATCTATTTATGCAAAATTTATTCCAAGTTCTAAAGCCAGGTGGACGTGTGGCCCAAGTATAGTCGCCTAGACATAAGCGTGTTCCGTGTTTTCAGAAGGCATTGCGTGCTAGATCAAAAGATAGTCACAAGGCAGGACTCATTTGTTGGTAACCACGGAGAGCGAACTCCCTATCGACTCCCTCACCGAGAAGGAACATCAGTCTGTGGGCCTCTGAGATCCAATTTTGTAAACCTTGAACCAGGGTAATGAAAATAGCATTCCCCTTACTCAGTTAAGAACAAACTCATGTGTTAGACAGTTCTCCAAGTGTTAATAGAAGCCGCCCTCAACCTCATGAGACCTTAAAAAGATAACATGAAGGGTTTAGGCTAATATTAACAAAAGGGACTTCACCTATTCCGTTCACTTTCGAACCTACAATAAACTAAACATAAATAAATCTATAACTTCCTAGAAATTTTACTAAGTTATTACAGCACACATTCGAAAATACAAACAAATCGGAAACTTATAACAAAAATTATACAACCCGAAACAAATAAAAAAACAATTACAAACACAATATATACAAAGTTAACACTTCATAAAACAATCTCTTCTTGGCATCCCCGGCAACGGCGCCAAAATTGATGGAGACTACATTGACTACAAAGTAAACAATGCAACCTCACACAATTATTACCCTGCAAATGTCATGGTTAGTATAGAATAAGTAGGGATCGTTCAGTCCGGGGATGTCAAAGGGTGAATTGAACTTATAAGTGCTAATACATATTCACATATTCACATAATACACATAGAAATTGGGGGGGGGATTTTGGAAAGATTTATCTAACTAAAACTACTGCTGAAATAAAACCTAAACTAACTTATATACATGTGATCGACAACTTCACACAAAACAAGAAAGAAAAACACTCAAGAACATGTAACAAATTATGCAAGACATTTGGTACAGCAGTTTCAACACATCCTAGACTCTACTTCAATTCCGATTCTGATTTAGAGCCCTTCGCGGTTACTCCAATCGTTAAGACTTCATAAGTATTTAGAATCAACTTCGCGTGTAATCCTAAATTGTATGCTAACTCATTTAAAGACACTTCGCGTAGAAATTAAACAAGAAAACACATAAGCATAGTAAGCCGAATCAGAAACATGCACAAGGTATGGCGTCACTCATCCTATTAGCATGCAAGTTTTCAGAATTATACTTAACCACTTTTAAGCAACAAAGACCTAGACAACTTCGCGTATGACTAAATCATATATCACTTTGGTAGATGAAATCGCAACCCACATAACAACCATGGCCTTAGGCTGTATGCAACCATTGATTTTGCCTGCTCGATTCAGAAAACTAATCGAATACAATCAAGAACACATTGAAACATGCTGCCCTAAATCTAACACATAAAATATCACATGAACAAATTTGTAACAATCTTCATACATAAGTTATAAATATCAGATAATCTAAACATGTTACAAAACCAAATCGGCAACCATAAAAACATACAATCTTCATAGACAAAGTATTGTAAAATTACAGAAACATAAACAGCCATGAGAAGAATGGATCACATTTTGTAGAAACCTTGAATGGTTGCTGCAAAGATGGTAGAATTGATGATGGAGTTATACAAAGCAAAAGGGAGATGGTGGTGATTCTGCTAGTCTAGTTTCTGTATAGGGTTTATGGTGAGAATTTGGTAGAGTTCTGGCTTGTGTTTGTATGGAAGATGTGATGATCCTTTTTGTCCTTGAAGTCGTGCTTTATATAGAGGAAAAACCCTAGAGAAGTCGGCCACAAAGCCTAAACCAAGTTGGTTTAGGATTCCTAGTTCTTCTCAATTTCGGCAGAATGACCTCCGTCTAATGATTACGTCATAACTCCCTCTAGAAAACAGATATTGAGGTGATTCCAATTGATTTGGAAACTAGACTCCTGTAGCTTTCTATCCATATTTAGCACGTTTTCTGATTCATTGTGAGCTGTCCTGGAGAGTCCGTTGAAGTTGACAGACGTGCACAGGAATTCTCCCGATTTAATTCGGATTTTCAAAGCTTGGATATTCTTGAAATTCTGCCGAATTTAGATCTTCTTCTCCATATTGGACTTGGTTTGGACCTCTCCTTCATGGACTAGGCTTCGTGGATCAGCTGCTTTGCTTCCCTAGGTCCATCAAGAACACTCCTCTCGGCACTCTTCTACATGTCACCTAAGTATCAGAGAAGTTAAATCAATTTGTGACAATGTAAAAGCTTTATAGAATCATAAGAACATCTCTAAGACTCCACCAATCAGCTTTTGAGAATAACATATTAAAGTACAAATGGAGGTAATAACATATTAAGAATGTCGCATTTTATGCTCCTATCAGTACGCACTTTAAGGACAGTGCGCACGTGCGCTCCAAATCCGACCTCTATATATATATATATACAGGACCGTTCGAGAGCGGACATCCGCACTCGGCTCAAACAAAGTCGATCTGGCCGGAAAACTGAAATTCGACAGACTCGTTGGGGATGGAAAGTGGTTGGGGACGCTGCTGAAGTCCGCTGGGGTGGAGGCGCGCCCTCGCCGGCGCCGTACGGTGGCGAACGGAGGGACGTCCGCACTTTAAGCCGAGTGCGGACGTCCGCTCTCGAACGGCTATATATATATATATATATATATATATGATTTTTCTCAGCTGCAGACGTCCGCCCCAATGGTTTTGCTGCGGGTTTTCATTTTTGCACCACTTTTTGATCGAATTTCCTCATCTCCACCGTCTAGTATCTAGATAATATTGTGTAGATCATCTCTGCAAAATTTCAGCCAATTTGGTAATCGTTAAGGCCCTCAAACTTCAAAAACCAATGGACGGACTGAATTCTGTCAAACATGAACCGTTCATGTTTTTAACAGAAAAACGCCATTTTGAGGGCCTTAACGATTACCAAATTGGCTGAAATTTTGCAGAGATGATCTACACAATATTATCTAGATATTAGACGGTGAAGATGAGGAAATTCGATCGAAAAGTGGTGCAGAAATGAAAATCCGCACCAAAACCATTGGTGCGGACGTCCGCAACTGAAATGACATTCTGAGGCGCTATACCTTGTAGTTGTTTAAGGAAATAATATTTCCGTCCTTCTGTTATGTGTCTTGCCCTAATACACATAGGATTGGTTAATCCAGTTTCCTTATTAGAATATATTACAGTTGATAGAACTTCTAGATCCGTCGGGAGACTCGATGTAATGCCTATAAATAGGCATTTCTATCAATGAATGAGTAGACTGTTATTCTCGTTATCTTTTCTCCTTCAACACGTTATCAGCACTTTGCTCTGACCCGACCTTGATAACGAAAAACCCTAGAAACCTGGAAAAAAAAAAAAAACCCTAAACCCAATCGATTTCTGACCTGGGCACCTAGAAAATTGCTCTGGGCACCCACCAGCTCCCCGATGACGCTTGCGCACCCCGGCGACCTTCAGCCTCGACGATCTCGCCTGCGCCTCGATGCCTTGTCGCTCCGATCAACGGTTTGCCCAGCCCGGCCACCTCAGACGACTCGAGAACCTACACAGCGGCCTCCCGTCTCCACCTCCGTCCACGAGCCTCCGATCCGGCGAAGCTAGCCCAACGACTTCGACGGTGACCCAGCCCCACGTGCATCGATATCAGAGCTCCACCGGCACCCACTCTCACCACTCGGAGCGCTGCTACACGCACGGCCGGCAGCCTTGCAGCCACCGGACACCAACCCAGCCTAGCTCCGATCGGGTCCTGCTCGACCCAAATTCAAGCATCCAATCCGAAACGAACTGAATATACGAGGGGCAAAACGGTAAATTTGTCCCTCCGGGTAATAAGTTTTTACCCCATGAGTAAAATCAGTTTATTTACTGAAGTAATTCTTTAATTAGTTTTACTGTTTATATTATATGGTGAATATGACTAACCATATGTTTATATTTTTCATGAAATTTTTTGCGCGACGGATTGCGATGGAATTACGAGAGCAACTTCTCTGCACGCACGTGGTAGTACGTATGAAAATTAAAGGGCAACTTCTCTTACATGACAAACTAGCAAGTAAGCTTTTATAAAAGTTGCCGCTTTTGAATTTTAATTTCATAGTCGGGCTTCGTAGCCTTCTTCTACCCCCACCTTTCTTATAACGTGGGTTGATGTGAGGAATTGGGACCCCTCATATCAAAGTTGAAATTTGTGACAGTTTGACAAGTCACGGTATTACGACGAAATATTGTCGTGGTTAATAAAGGGACAAACATCGATTTGCGACGGAAATTGTCGCGGTTAACATCGATTAGTGACGAAAATTGTCACAATTAATATCGATTTTTGACGGAATTTGTCACAGTTTACATTGAATTGAGTTACCATAAACTACGGTCTTGACCTAATTCATAATTGGAATTAATTATCATATATCGATAATAGTCAATCTTCCATCTTGTTGTTGAAATATTTGACCGAAACATGAGCCCTGAATTTGACATAAAAAAAAAATGATAAATTTCATGTCACGAGTTTTGAAAAGAGGGAGAGGCAACACCCCGAACCCCATATGTCATAAAAAGATTGGGCCGGTAAATGAAAGAAAAATTATGTTATTGGTGTGGTTCTACATCGGTTCACTAATTACAATGAAAGTAATATTATGGTCAATGTATACAAAATTTATGGAGTTCTTGCAACAAGAAACTCATTATATGGAAGAAGATGAGAACATTATTCTCACAGTTACGGATTTTAAAAGCAAAAGGTATATTGCGGAATATATGAAGCATATGACTTCGGTTTAATAGTCTAAGTGACTACAAATCCGTTTATTTTTCCAAGTTTTGTGAAGGCATACACCTCACATATTTGACTAAAGTTACTTAGTCGTTATGTTTTGAATTAAATTCATGGTGAAGACCTCGTTATCATTGTTGGCATATATATTTAGATTTTGTCTAGCACATATGGTTCGATCTACATAAGCTATATGTTAATGCAATATATCGCATTACAACATGACACTATATTGGACTACATTGGACCACCAGTTATTATAAGGTGGCGTTTCTAAAGACTAAAATATCATGATGTTGCGCAATGCACATCAGTTTTGTAATGTCAAGTGTGGCACAATGCACACTTATACAATTGCAAAGGCATTACAAACAAGAGTCGTTTTCTACACTCTTTAGCGGATTCATACAATTGCAAAAACAAAATTGCGTTACGCTAAATGTCGTCTAAAATTGGATGTTGAAAAATCCTCCTCTTTCTCTACAAGAACCAACAGTGAGCCGTTGGCGGTGGCGCCGCCCCTATATATAGCGCTCACGACCTGTTTTGCCAACTTTGGCATGTTCTAAGCCTTGTTTTGTCCATCTTTGTAGTATTTTACATGTCATGGAATGCACTCTAAAGGGTTCCAATACCTTTTTTCAATCTCCATTGAAATTGTTAACATATTTCAGTTTCTATGTCTTGACATAAGACTGTTGTCTCTACATTTTGGTATATGAATGTGTTGTAGCGAGATTGAGTGCTTAGCTTATTGCAAGGAATAGACAACTATTTATGGATTTAGTGTTTTATAAATCCGTTGTGACTACGATGATTAAATCATCACAAATAATCAAAGAGCGAATTAATGCTCAAGTTTCAATGCCTAATGACGTTATGATTAAAGTCACACATGCTCTTAATGCTTAAGGAAGCAATCGAACCGTGCTATGACTTAATGATATTCACGCCAACGTTTATCACCTGTAAACACATTGTGAGAATTGATGAGAATTTCTTATGTATCACTATAATGAATGCGCAACATTCATGAGTCACTAAGATTCTGTTAATTGAATCGATTATTGTCACCAATAATGAGAATGGAGACATCGACTCATGTAGGCTTTAACATAAATCGTCCGGGACAATTTTGGACGTGTTTTGATGATCCGTATACTATAGAGTAAAGACTCTCACGGACATCCTTTTTTTTTGAGCAAAGTAACCATTGAGATCAAAGATCACCAAAATACAATTTGGTGGAGCCAAGAGCAATGCTCACGGCTTATAAATGGCATTAAAGCCGTCCGCGTCATCCTCCTATACAATAGAGGCACTACTCATGCTTTCACAAGCACATATGACGCAAAAGAACCCCCATAATCTCTCATTGGCCATGCTCGTTAATCGTTTTGTAAAGCCTATTCTTTAGCAAAGATTAGGAGCGACACCCTCCTATGCTAAAGACAATGTGTATAGACTAGCATATAAACAAGATGCTAAGTCGTTGTTCACGAAGTAAGACATTACAATGTCTATAAGTGATTCTACAAAAATGATACATAAGATGTTGGCTTAATGACTTCTCATTGTTCACTTTGAGGCATAATGATGCTATCGTGATGTTCACAATGGTTTAACTCAAACCATAACAATTAGATGTTATGGGGAATCTTAACAATGATTGAAAAGTTGAAAAAACCTAGAATTTCTGGTTTTTTCAGCTTGCGGACCAGTCATTGTGAAGACCGGTTCACCAAATTTTAGACCGCTTCTTAAGGTTCTGTTTGCGGCCACGGATTTCTAGCATCCAAGCCTACTGATTTACAAAATTTCGTGGCATTTAGAGACGTGGAAGGTGGTGAACCGCTCAACATAAGTGTTCACGAATGTCCAGCGACTCCGATGGACGGTTCAGCACGTTTTAGGCTGGTTCCGTCGTTGAGGCTGGCGGTTTTGCAATCCGAACGCCCATGTCTACCTGCTTACAAAATTTGGTAGCGTTTGGAGCTCTGGAAAATAGTGAACCGTTAAAGGAAGCGTAAAACAGAGGTCCGGTCATGCTGGCAGTTGGTTCAACTGGTTTCTTTTTGACCGGTTCCGGCGGTAAGGCCAGCGGTTTTTTAGACCTGTAAGACCAACGACTACGGGTTGTAGCAGGGTCATAGTTTTACTTATTCATCTTTACCCACCATCATTCAAATCTTTATGTTACGGTTGTAACGGTATGCATATTTGTTAACGGATTGAGTTAACGTTCTGCAATCTATATTGTCCACATGTTGTATGTGCCAAATTGCGCCTCCACAAGCGCACAATGATGAATTATTTATGATGAATATTGTCTTTGAATAAGACATGAGCTTCCGACTATAGTCCGCTTATATAAGGACCTTGACAGACAATCTCTTTTATGTCACTTTGTTGAGTCAGTCTTCCCGTCGTTAGGAGGAGATAAGAACAAGAATGTTCAACTAGAACGACTTGGAATTGTCGTGGTTTGTCCCTACTGTGTCTCATCAAGTTCCTTAAAGTGACGAGATCAAATATACATGCTGCAAACATGCCTGCAAGGATTTATGTCCGGATAAGGACATGTTGATGTCTGGATAAGAAGACATGTTGATGTCCAGATAAGAGGACATGTCGTCACCCATAGATGGTGGCATGGTGACACCAAAAATATGGTAGATGGTGTCGTTAGGCTGTGGCTCCCACGGTTTAGGGGGAGGCCACTTGGTTCGATACATACTCACCAAGGAAGAATGCGAGTTTGGCACAACTTGATCATTTGATCAATGATACTCATTCGTCTGTTATTTCTGGATTATGGTCATCATTGGGGGACGCCTCAATGTCAATACCAATCCATATAGAGATATCTACTCTTAGAAATTACACCGGTGTACATGATGACGTGTTTTAATGAGTTTGATATCGAACCATACTTCGTTGCGAAAATACCAACGTTGTAGATTGACCTAAATGGAAAGATGTGATCCAATTTAAACAAAGAGATAGTGCTTTAGTTAGGTGACGCCGACACCCCAAGTTTAAACTCTATCAGTTATGTCTTTGTTAGAAAGCGTAGTGAGAAAAAGAGTTTAGACTCACCTTCCGGCGTAAGGTCTCTCACAAACGCCTTGGAATCGACTACGATGAGATATATACTCTCGTAATGGATATCATTGCACTCCACTACGTTGTCAGTTAGGTAGTTTCCGAAAAACTGAACAAGCAGCTTGTGGTCATAACTTATCTCTGTTGGGAACTAAGAGATGTACATAAAGATCTTGAATAGATCGGTTTTCACCCAAATCAAGTGGCTCCTGACCACAGAGTGCGTTTGCAAGGTATTTGCTTAGTATCTACTTGATGGGGAAGGGATATGAAGAATTATGCCTATTTACGTGTAAATTCTGGATGAATCGTGATGAACTCTTGTTAAACTAAGAGATGTCACTGATCCAAAATTAAAAATGAAAGGATCTTGGGAATACTTGGTCTCGAAAGTGAGGACCGTTATTGATGATGCTTATTCATCTGTCGGCTTAAGACAATCTAAATGACGATGAAGTTATGCCTGTATGTATCCCTTGATCGGTCGAAGTCTTGAGAAGACTTGTTTCGTCCATATAACGAAGAAGTCTTAGGAGAAATTCTCCATCTAAGTACGGTAGCACATTCATGTACTTGTTACAATATGCTTGACTCGACATCTCATTCACTATTAACTTGTAAGGCCAAGTTCTCCTTAGTCTTTCAACTCTCTTCCTAGCGGTCGAGTATCTTCGCTCTCTCTTAGATGAGTGTGAAGGAAGATCAAGGTAATGGCCGGATGCGCCCATGCAACACCAATGTAATGACAGTGATTCCTTCTATGAAAGGTTCAGGCTTATTCATCCCTGCAGAAATACACATCAAATGCGAAATCAGAATCTAGCCAGTTTCGTAGGTCAACTTCCACCGGACCTACATGATAGTCCACTCGTTGGAAAATGGTGAAATTGGTACCATTGGAAAGGTCTATGTGTCTACTTTCCAGGGATACCAACCATTTGATCACACCTATCATATTGAGTGAGTTATGGCTATTTTTGTAAAGTAGGACGGATCTGTCCGAGAATCTACTTTTACAAAACAGTCAACTTCGACAGAGTTTTGTGATCAGCTCAAGATGAACTAGGTTATGGACCTTGTATGGTTGGAAAGCTACATGTGTCTAATTCTTAGAACTTTGTATGGTTCGTCCATACCTATTGTATCGAAGACGTTATGACTGTTTAAGTAAACGAAGGTCATGCCACGCGTGAATCTGATTTTCAACGCGAACTTATGTTTTGAGTTGTTAGGCAACCTTCTCCTTAAAGATCAAAGTAATGCTAAGTGTAGCAGGTCTGATCTAAGGATAATGTGGCTGGATTTAATGACTAAATCGTTGCCCAACTCTACTTTTGAAGTATGTGAAGTGCATTGGCTTACGCCGTTTATCTGTACTCCGAGATTGAGTTAACAATCAAGGGGAGTCATTGTGTAGACATCAGGGGGAGTCTACATGGATCACATGTTATCTTCAATTGTAGTTGGTGCGTTGTGCTCTTTTTCCCTTCGTCCAAGTCTTTTGTTTTACCCACGAGTTTTTTGTTTTACTTGGCAATGTTTTTACCGAGGCAACACAATAAACACCATATCGTATTAGGGACGCAACACAAGGGGGAGTGTTTAAGGAAATTATATTTCCGTTCTTCTGTTATGTGTCTTGCCCTAATACACATATGATTGGTTAATCCAGTTTCCTTATTAGAATAAATTACAGTTGATAGAACTTCTAGATCCTTCGGGAGACTCTATGTAATGCCTATAAATAGGCATTTCTATCAATGATTGAGTAGACTGTTATTCTCGTTATCTTTTCTCCTTCAACAGTAGTAACATTCTGTAGCATGTTCTCATTGTCTTTCACTCTTGTATCATAGGATAATACATCTTTGGATCTAAATGTTCTATTTGGCAACCGGACCAACTGGTGTTTTGTAGAGCTACATCACAGACCAACTGGCATAGTATTTTGTAGAGCTACAATTAGGGATCTACATGTTCTAGTTGTGCAATTTTTGGACATGGAAGGATAAGGGAATGTACGTAATTGTTAGTAACTCATTATTCATGGTTTTGGTGTCTCATTTTGCTGGAGGTTTGTTTGCTTTCTTTCAGTTCATGTGTTTATAGTTGATTGCATAGTCCTTTGCTTTCGTCCACGGTTTCATTTTTCTTGCTTCTGCGTTAAGTTGCAGGAAGCATCAGCTTGAGAAGAGTTTCCCATTGCAGCACTCACAACCTATGCGGATAACTACTTAGTGAATTACACCCTCATTATGATATTAGCCAAGAAATATGGTGATAGTTGTTCACATCCCTTAATCCCTTAATTAGTGAATGTTAGATGATTTAATATATGTAGTTTCACAAATTAAGTCATAAATTTGGATGAATATGTAAGATTTGAAAAGCTCTTGTAGCATGTTGTGGTCATGGTGGGATATACAATTACAACCTACACGAGAAGTGTGGGAGAAAGAAGACTATATCAATGGCAAAGAGGTAGTAATCGCTAACTCATGCAATGAACCAATTAACAACTAAGATTAACTGGGGTGGTACACATTTCATCGAGGCCGCCAACAGATGGATATATATTCCAACAAATTATGAATGACTGCTTTTATGATTCACCAAACACTTTGTTGTCAAAGAAAGAACACAAAGAACCATTTGCGGATATTACTTAGAGCTTCCTGTAGTTTCCAAATATCATGCAGAGTTGCTTTCTCTTCATAGTATGTGATCTTGTGATGCCATAAAACATGTTTATAGTGCTCATTCAAACTAGTCAACACCACAACTCCACAGTTTTACGTTTTGATACTTTTAATTTTCATGTTGGATAAGTGATGGCAAACAATGCATTTCTTTGTGTGAATGTACATACATCGTGATCGGATATTAAAAAATGCCAAACAAAACTTACAATCTAGAATTTGGATTGTAAGCAATTGTTAGCATAAATTGTATATAATATTTGAGATAAGATGTTCGTGGATATTAAAAGTAGGGTTGTGTTCGAGTTTAAAAAATAATAATTGTTGGGAATCGACACACCAACCGTTTATGACATTCGGTGTTATATTTTGAGATCGATTCCCACTATGATCCCGAACTGTTAGAAACCCGCTTTGGTTCTCATTTCTTTTAGGTGTCTAAACAAAACAAACTGTAGAAAACTAAACATACTGCAACTATGCTTCATGATTATATTTGTAGAAGACTAAAACTGAAATGCAACAATTTTGAACTTTGAGAAATAAATACACGTATGCTTTATGAATCATGATAATTTCAAAGCATCACTTAAAACACATACCGATCTAAAGTAATCAACTAAAAACTTCAAAATTGTTTTCAAAATTATGTTTAAGTTAAACAAACCATGTGTCCTAGCTTACTTTACTAAATAAAAAACCATCAGTAGTCATTTGAGAAATGATATGTTACTTTTGATCTAAAACTAGAAACCATTATCGATGATCTTGTATCAATACTAAAGCTGTTATATTATGTATACATCTATATCGTTTATGTTTAATCTTGGAGATCAAAAAATTTAATGCTCTTTATAGGTCTAGTTTAGTAATTTCGAAACAGAACAAAAAGAAAGAACAAAAAGAAATATTGTAATTTCAGAGATTTTTGTTTGAAAATAAAATAAAAACCCAATATTGTAAGACCCACCCAATGATATATAACCCGAGCCCAATACCAAACCCAATGCATTAGAAGTAAAACAGAAAACCTACACACACTCGAAACACGTCTCTTCTTCTTCCTATTCAGTCCTCGACACCGAAAATCCCAAGGTCTCTGTACTCTTCTTCTTAAGGTAAACTTTATATTTCCTTACTACTCTCCTCGTTGTTTTTAATTCTGGATAGTGTTCATGTTGTACTCATACTTACGAGTTCTAATAGATTGATGACCTTTATCAAAAAAAAAAAAAAAAAAAGACTTGAAATTTTCAGAGATTTTTGTTTGAAATTAAAAATAAAAACGTCTGAACCATAAGGGCCCATAACCCAAGCCCAATATTGTAAATAACTTTGCTTTTTCTTAACATTATGTTACCTTGCATGCAGATGGCCAAAATTGTAGCTGAAACTATGCATAATTATTTGTTGTTTGAATGCCTTCTGCAAACCAAACTTATTCCTCCACAGGAAGTTCACCCAAAGTTGTAAGTTTTTAATTAAGATATTGTAGTTAGGTTGGAATCAAATGTTAGTCAAGTTGTTTGGTGGCTTGAATTTTTTGGCCAAATAACTTGGTGCATTCAAAATGAACCAAATGATTTTGAGGGCGCTTGAATTGGACAAGTATACTCACTCACTCGTAATTTATTTAGGGTGCGTCTATTGCCACCCCACAAACCACTTTGCTCGCCCCACATGTGGTTGATTTATTGAAGGACCAAAATAACCTGATGTAAAATTACAGCAAGGGACAATAAGTTGTTAAAAATTACAAATTCTTTTTTATTTTTTTTATATTTTTAGATGAACATGTACGTACTTCATAAATCTTAACTCAAATTTATCATATTCGGTCGTTCTATGTCTGAAGACACTATCATTCAACCTGAATGTGAGGTGAACTGTTTGTATTTCTTCTTTTTTTCTTCTCTTTTTTTCTTTGTTGACCATTCTGTCTATCTTTTTACTCATTATTTTTCATGTTAATTTTGTATGTAAATTCTCATGGATAATTGTACCGTATTTATAAACAACGCATAGATCAGTTTAAAACACTCATAATTATAGAGTAATGGAGAAGAGAATGTATGGTGAACAAAGTAGAATTGAGAAAGATGTATTTTAGGGATTGTAAATAGGTGAACAAATTAGAATTGAGAAAATGGTATTTTAGGTATTGTAAATGGGTGAACAAAGTAGACTTATAATTAAAAATATATAAATAGAGTGTGAAGAGAATGTGAGGTGAGTAAAGTCGTTTGCGGGGTGACAATAGACGCACCATTTATTTATGCCAGTAAAAATTATTGTTGGTATTCATAGACAATTATACCATAGGCCACATGTCAAATTAATGCTCTAGTTGTGGTTTGTCAATTAGCCTGTAGTTGCTAAGTGTATGTGCCTTGTTTGTTTATTAGGTGAAAGAATTGTAAAATCCGAGCCAAACCCCTGAACTGGGTTCAAATTGAGCGCAAGAGGCATGACAAGGTATCCATTGCATAATCTCCGTAGAGTTAGGAGACTGAGAAAAGAAATAATCTTATTGTAATTGATACAGAATCAATATAGTTTGATACACAAGATATTCTAACAGATATTTTTAAATCAACACAAATATATCCAAAAAAAAAAAAAAACATGTGATCTTATAATGCCACAAAACATGTTTCTAGTGCTCATTCAAACTAGTCAACACCACAATTGTAATACCTTAGATTTTCATATTATTTTCCTTGTATTATTCCCATAATTAATGAAGGATTATTTATGGAAATTCTTTAATTTGTGCGAAGTTGAAGTTTCGGGAGTAATTTTTAAGGTGCTTTGACTTTTAAGAGACCCAAAAGTTGATTTTATTTTCCGTAAGTTATCTCGAAAACTTCCTTCTTGAAAGTTGTAGAGTTTGTCGATACGAGTTCGTAGACCACGCCTGAAACGGAGGTAGTATGAGAAAGTTATGATCATAGGAAGTTAGTTTCCGGGTTTGGAAACTGTATAAGTAGAAAAATGTGGGGGAGTTATTTTTGGAAACCTAATTTCAGTTGCGTTGGATTTCTCCGGCCGAGTTCTCCCTCATCCGGCCACCAAACCGGATGCCACCGGTCCCGTTCGGTCCGCACGGACCTCCTCTCCATTTCTGGAGCAGTCCCGCTCGCTGTCGCGCCGCCTGGAAGCCGCCATGGAGCAGCGGAGCTGCTGCGGTATCGCCAGAAAACCAGCGATTTCGACGGCGTTTCCGGTGAGAGTTAGGTGAGTCTTGCTCCTCTCCTTCCTCTGGTGATGTTTATACGTCTTTGGTGACCTGAAAACCAAGTTTGGGCGCCGGTTTTGCAGGTTTGGTTTTTGATTTCGTTTTGGAGTTTCGGGGTGTTTTCCGGCCGATCCCGACAGAACCAGTCAAAACCTCAGGTATTAAAGTAGTTCACCATGCTTCAATCTACAAGTTTCATGTTGTAAGTTTCTCCTAATTCGGAAGTTTTGGGGTGGCGCGTGGGGCTCACTCGCCGTCGCCTGTGGCGGCTTGTCCGGTCGAGTTGTGGACTTAGTTTCCTGTGGTTAGCTAGTCCTTGCTGTTGTGTGCTTGTTGAGAGGTAGTATGGCTAGGTTAGTATGGCTAGGTTTTGAGTAAGGTTTGCATGTTAGTACTTAGGTTTATTTATTTTGGCTTGGTTGAGTTTGAGTTTAGGTTTTGAAGATTTGAGGCAGCTCTATTGTGTCGTTGAGTTCAACGACCTTGGGAAGTTGTCCTCCCTTGAGCTAAGGGTTAGTTTAAGGGTGTTGTGTTATCCTTTAGTATTTTGGTTTCTAAGGTTTTTAATTGTGTGATTTTAGGTGATTTGTGATTTTGTGATTTTGTGATTGGCTTGCCTTCGTTGTGTTGGGGGCTTTGCAGCGGGATTTCTAGGTGAGTAAATCTCACCAAGGTTTATTTTAGGACCAAATTTTATTATGATCATTTATTGATAAAATTAATACTATGCTATTATTTGTTTTAAAATATATGAGCTTAATCGCCAACAGCTCATAGGTAAGATAAAACAAGCTTTTCTTATATGTTTATTTTGAGGTTCTTGTGATCATAATTCTATTGATTATTGATAAGCTATTCTTGTGGAAAATATATATTGTTCATATAATTATATCCTTGTGAAGGATATAATCTTATGATGTGATCTTGTGCTGTTGATGATGATGTTGTGATATTGTGATTGTTGGATAAATAGCCAAACAGGGTTCTAAGCCTTTAATCGGGTGATTGGTTACGGTTAAGATGCTATTTATTATTTTATGTTTTGATATTGGACAGTCAAACCGGGTTCCAAGCCTTTGGCCGGGTGATTGGTTACGGTTAGGAATAGAGCTCTAGTCCGTTTGTCAGTGTAGGTCATGGGAGATACTTTATGGTATCTGGGACCCATGGGTACACAATTTGTTGTTGTAGGCCATGAGATGTATTTATTAAATATCTGGGAGTCATGGGTACATTTCTTTGGTAATGTGTTGGATTTGTGGTTTTTAATTATTGATCAAATCTCTCTTGTGGAATGTTGGATGTGATAAATGTTGTGTTATTTTTGAGTTTACTCATACGGGCTTTTTAGCTTACCGTGTATTGTTATTTTACAATCCCGGTGCACCAATTATTGGTGTAGGGGTTAGACCTACAGGTGAGGATCAACAGGGTTGAAGCGGAGGCTTAGTGGCATCGTTCTTTTTGGCTTTTGCTATACTCTGTATAGTTTTGTTAATCGGGTAGAAAATATTATGTAATACCCTAGATTTTCATATCATTTTCCTTGTATTATTCTCATATTTAATGAAGGATTATTTATGGAAATTTATTTTTGGGTTATGCGTAGTTGAAGTCGGAAGTTTATTTAAGGTGCTTTGACGTTTAAGAGACTAAAAAGTTGACTTTATTTTCCGTAAGTTATCTTCGAAAACTTCGCTCATAAAAGTTGTAGAGCTCATCAATACGAGTTCGTAGACATGCGGCACGCTTGAAACGGAAGTCGGATGAAGAAGTTATGGTCAGAGGAAGTTAGTTTTCGGGTTTGGAAAGTTTATAAGTAGAAAAATTGTGGGGGAGTTATTTGGAAACCCAAATATCAGCTTTTCTTCTGTCTCTCCCGACCCTCTCTCTCACTCTCTCTTCTCCAACTGATTTCTCTCTCCTCCGACCACCAAATTGGACGCCGTCGGTTTCGTTGGGTCGGCACGTGTCTCCTCTCCACTGCTGGGGCAGCCTTGCTCGCCGTCGCGCCGCCTGGAGGCCGCCACGAAGCAGCAGAGCTGCTGCTGTTCCGCCGGAAAGTCGGCGATTTTGACGCCGATTTTGGCCA
Organism: Fragaria iinumae; assembly: GCA_009720345.1. Classification (NCBI taxonomy): domain Eukaryota; kingdom Viridiplantae; phylum Streptophyta; class Magnoliopsida; order Rosales; family Rosaceae; genus Fragaria; species Fragaria iinumae. The sequence goes on from CM019121.1 coordinate 19,515,449, forward strand.
AGTTTAGGTGAGTCTTTCTCTCCTCTCTCTTCTAGAGATGTTTCTACCCCTTTGGTAATCTAAAAATCAAGTTTTGGGGCTGGTTTTGTAGGTTTGGATTTTGTTTTCCGGGTTGGTTTTGCGTGGTGTTTTCCGGCCGATCCCGACCAAACGGGTTGAACCACCAGGTATTAAAGTTACTCACCTTGCTTCAATCTACAAGTTTCATGTTTTGAGTTTCCCCAAATTTTGAAGTTTGGTGGAGGCGCGTGAAGCTCACTCGCCGCCGCCTGTGGCGGTGCGTGGGAGCGCGTCCGGGCAGGGTAAAGGCTTTGGTTGTCGTGTTAGCTAGTCCTTGTTGTTGCTAGGGTGTGTTGGTGTGTGAAGATTTAGTGTTGATAGTCTTTTTGCATTGTAGGTGCTAAGTTGGTTCTTAGTGTTTGTTAGGTCGGAAACTTGGAAAATTGGATCTTATAGGTAGTGTGGTTGTTGTTGAGTGTCCAATGACCTTGGGAGGTCTTGGAGGAAGGATTGCCCTTCTTTGGGCAACCTTGAAGTTACGGATACTTTGATCCTTGTTGTGTTTTTACTAAGGTTTTAATTGTGTAATTTTAGGTGGTTTATGAGGTTGTGGTTAGCTTGGCTCTTGCGTTTTTGTGAAGACGCAGCGGGAGTATTTAGGTGAGTAAATCTCACCAAGGTTCACTTTTGAACCAAGTTTAATTATGGTCGTTTGTTGATCATTTTTGTTAATGATTTTGATGATGATGATGATAATGATTATGATGATATGATGAATGATTTTTGTTAATGATTTTGATGATGATTATGATGATTATAATTTAAAAATTATGTTTAAGTTGTTTTAAAATATATGAGCTTGATCGCCAACAGCTCATAGGTAATTTAAAACACGTTTTCCTATTTTATGATTATTTTTAAGGTTCATGTGATCATAATGTCTTTGGTTATTGAATAGATTATTCTTGTGGAATATCTATAATTGTTCAGGTAAATATATCTATGTGGAATGATATAATTTATGTTGTGATATTGTGATTGTTGGATAAATAGCCAAACCGGGTTCCAAGCCTTTAATCGGGTGATTGGTTGCCGTTATGATGCTATTTATCATTTTTGTGTTTTGATATTAAATAGCCAAACAGGGTTCCAAGCCTTTAATCGGGTGATTGGTTGCGGTTGTGATGCTATTTATCATTTTTGTGTTTTGATATTAAATAGCCAAACCGGGTTCTAAGCCTTTAATCGGGTGATTGGTTACGGTTCTGATGCTATTTATTATTTTGTGTTTGATATTGGACAGTCAAACCGGGTTCCAAGCCTTTGGCCGGGTGATTGGTTGCGGTTAGGAATAGAGCTCTAGTCCGTCTGTCAGTGTAGGTCATGGGAGATACTTTATGGTATCTGGGACCCATGGGTACACAATTTGTTGTTGTAGGTCATGAGAGGTATTTATTAAATATCTGGGACTCATGGGTACATTTTTTTTGTTAATGTGTTGGATTTGTGGTTTTTAATTATTGATCAAATCTCTCTTGTGGAATGTTGGATGTGATGATGTTGTGTTATTTTTGAGTTTACTCATACGGGCTTTTTAGCTTACCGGGTTTGTTATTTTACAACCCGGTGCACCAATTCATGGTGTAGGGGTTAGACCTGCAGGTGTTGATCAGCAGGTTGAGGCGGAGGCATAGTGGCAGGGTTTTTAGTTTGCTGTATACTTGATATTTTTATACTGGTACGCAACATTAAATTCATTTGAGTGTTTTCATTACTTTCAAGTTCAGGTAAATAATGAAATGTAATATTAACTCATTGTTGAGTAGTGTTGACATTTCATTTCTGAAATTTAGATTGGTCTTCTTTAAATTGTTGATCAGGTCTTGGGAAGTGTATTATTGTGAGTTATCATGCCCAAATTTTTGAAAATTTATCCTTCGAAAATTGGGGCGTGATAGAACTTATGAGATTGTTCTCAGGTTCTCGTGTTGCAAGTTTATGTAAACAAAGAAGTGTAATATTTAACTCAGTGATGAGTTGTATGATATTACTTTTCCGCTATTGAATTCTAGTTATTTGGGTTTGTTGTTGAAACATGTTGGGATATTTATATTTTAAGTTAGATCATGCCAAAATTTTTGAAAATTATATTTCGAAAATTGGGGTGTGACAACAACTTCACACTTTTACGTTTAATACTTTTAATTTTTATGTTGGATAAGTGAAGGCAAACAATGCATTTCTTTTTTGCTTGAATTTCATGTGAATGTAAGTAATTGTAGTCGGAGATTACAAAATGTCAAACAAAACTTACAATCTAGAATTTGGATTGTAAGCAATTGTTAGCATAAATTGTATATAAACTCATATTTGGGATAAAATGTTGGTGGATATTAAAAGTAGGGCTGTGTTGGAGTTCAAAAAATAATAATTGCTGGGAATCGACACCCCAAGCATTGAAGATTATGTGAATGTACGTAATCGTGGTCGAAGATTACAAAATGCCAAACAAAACTTACAATCTAGAATTTGGATTGTAAGCAATTATTAGCATAAATTGTATATAAAAGAATTAAATTCAGTTTACCCCCCAAATCTTTGGTGTCAAAATTAGTTCAGTCCTGCAACTTTTTTTTAAATTAGTTCGCCCCCTCAACTTTCGTAAACTCATCAGTTTGGTCCAATTTTTGAATTCCCCTCAAAATATGACGTCACCAAACTGACAAGGGGAACTATAATTCAGCTTGGTGACGTGTATGAGAAGTCTCTGATAACTATAAAGCTGAATTATGGGTCTCCTTGTCAGTTTGGTGACGTCATATTTTGAGGGGAATTCAAAAATTGGACCAAATTGATGTGTTTACGAAAGTTGAGAGGGCGAACTGATTGAAAAAAAAGTTGCAGGACTGAACTGATTTTGACACTTAAGATTTGGGGGGTAAACTGAATTTAATTCTATATAAAATCATATTTGAGATAAAATGTTGGTGGATATTAAAAGTAGGGCTGTGTTGGAGTTCAAAAAGTAATAATTGTTGGGAATCGACACCCTAACCGTTTATAACATTCAGTGTTATATTTTGAAATCGAGTCCCACTATGAACCCGAACTGTTAGAAACCCGCTTTGGTTCTCATTTTTTTTAGGTGTCTAAACAAAACAAAACTGTAGAAAACTAAACATACTGCAACTATGTTTCATGATTATATTTGTAGAAGACTAAAACTGAAATGCAACAATTTTGAACTTTGGGAAATAAATACATGTATGCTTTATGAATCATGATAATTTCAAAGCATCACTTAAAACACATACCGATCTAAAGTAATCAACTAAAAACTTCAAAATTATTTTCAAAATTATGTTTAAGTTAAAAAACCATGTGTCCTAGTTTACTTTACTGAATAAAAAACCATCAGTAGTCATTTGAGAAATGATATGTTACTTTTGATCTAAAACCAGAAACCATTATCGATGATCTTGTATCAATACTAAAGCGTTTAGATCATGTATACATCTATATCGTTATGTTTAATTTTGAATATCGAAAAATTTAATGTTCTTTATAGGTCTAGTTTAGTAATTTCGAAACAGAACAAAAATAAATATTGTAATTTTAGAGATTTTTGTTTGAAAATAAAATAAAAACGTAAGACCCACCTAATGACATAGAATCCGAGCCCAATACCAAACCTAATGCATCAAAAGTAAAACAGAAAACCTAGTCACACTCGAAACGTGCCTCTTATTCTTCCTCTTTAGTCCTCGACACCGAAAATCCCAAGCTCTTTGTACTCTTCTTCTTCAGGTAAACTCTATATTTCCTCACTACTCTCCTCATTGCTTCTGATTCTGGGTTGTGTTCCTTTTCTATTTTCTCTTTTGGGTATGATTTTTCCTATGCTGGTCTTTAGATTTTGGTATTACTTGAGATGGATTGGTGTAAACAAACGACGTGAATTTGTATTTGGTGTAGAGCGAGAGATGGGTGCGAAGGCAGGAAGCAGTTGTTCAGCTTTAGAAGAGCTTCCCATTGCAGCACTCACAACCTATGTGGATAGCTACTTAGTGAATTACACCCTCATTATGACATTAGCCAAGAAATATGGTGATAGTTGTTCACATCCCTTTAATCCCTTAATTAGCGAATGTTAGATGATTTAATATATGTAGTTTCACAAATTCAGTCATAAATTTGGATGAATATGTAAAATTTGAGAAGCTCTTATAGCATGTTGTGGTCATGGTGGGAAATACAATTACAACCTACACGAGAAGTGTGGGACGAAGAAGACTATATATCAAAAGCAAATAGGTAGTAATCGCTAACTCATGCAATGATCCAATTAATAACTATGATTAACTGGAGTGGCACACATTTCATCTAGGTCGCCAACCGATGAATATTTCAACAAATTGTGAATGACTGCTTTTATGATTCACCAAACTCTTTGTTGCCAAAAGAGAGAACACAAAGAACCATTTGCGGATATTACTTAAAGCTTCCTGTAGTTTCCAACTATCATGTAGAGTTGTTTTCTCTTCATAATATGTGATATTGTGATGCCACAAAACATGTTTCTAGTGCTCATTCAAACTAGTCAACACTGGCCACAACTCCACACTTTTACGTTTGATACTTTTAATTTTCATGTTGGATAAGTGATGGCAAACAATGTATTTTTTGCTTGAAGTTTATGTGAATGTACATACATCGTGATCGGATATTACAAAATGCCAAACAAAACTTACAATTTAGAATTTGGATTGTAAGCAATTGTTAGCATAAATTGTATATAAAAGCATATTTGAGATAAGATGTTGGTGGATATTAAAAGTAGGACTGTGTTCGAGTTCCAAAAATATTAATTGCTGGAAATCGACACCCCAACAATTTATAACATTCGGTGTTTTTTTTTGATTGGGTCCCACTATGAACCCGAACTGTTAGGACCCGCTTTGGTTCTCATTTCTTTTAGCTGTCTAAACAAATCAAAACAGTAGAAAACTAAAGATACTGCAACTATGCTTCATGAATATGTAATTTGTAGGAGACTAAAACTGAAATGCAGCAATTTTGAACTTTGAGAAATAAATACATGTATGTTTTATGAATCATGATCATTTCAATGCATCACTTAAACACATACTGAACTAAATTATGTTTAAGTTAAAAAAAACCATGTATCCTAGTTTACTTTACTGAATAAAAAACAATCAGTTGTCATTTGAGAAATGATATGTTACTTTTGATCTAAAACCAGAAACCATTATTGATGATCTTGTATCAATACTAAAGCTTTTAGATCATGTATACATCGATATCGTTTATGTTTCAATCTTGGATATCAGAAAATTTAGTTAATATTTTTTTCTTGCTCATTATAGGTCTATTTTAGTAATTTTCGAAACAGGGCAAAAAAAAATATTGTGATTTCAGAGATTTTTGTTTGAAAATAAAAACGGAAGACCCATCCAATCACATATAACCCGAGCCCAATACCAAATCCAATGCAACAGAAAACCTAAACACAAAACGCGCCTCTTCTTCTTCCTCTTCAGTCCTCGACACCGAAAATCTCAAGCTCTCTGTACTCTTCTTCTTCAGGTAAACTCTATATTTCCTCACTACTCTCTTCGTTGCTTGTGATTATGGGTTGTGTTCCTTTCCTATTTTCACTTTTGGGTATGATTTTCATGTACCGGTCTTTATATTTTGGTATTGGATTGACATGGTTTGTATCTGGTTGCAGAGCGAGAGACGGGGACGAAGGGAGATGGGGGCGAAGGCGAAGAAGGCCATGAAAAAGCAACTCAGTAAAGCAGTTTATGCTTCTGCTCAGAAAGTGCTTTTTGCTACTTCTGCTCAAAAACTAGTTCCTACTTCCTCTACTGCTGCTGCTCCTAATTTCTTGGTAATCCCCATCAACTTTGTTAGTTACTTTCGAGTATCACTCATTTTATGTGTAGTTATAGCCGTTTTCTTTTCTGTTGTTTTTTTTATTTTTATGAGGAAAGTCATTGGATGCTGCCAGGGTTATATACATTAGTCGGATACCACATGGGTTCTATGAAACTGAAATGCAAGGTACAATGGGGTTATGGAATCTGTTGGATTAAGAATAATATTAGAGTAATGTTTGGCCAAAGTTCTTAATTGTGTTTTTCGGCTAATTTGCTATCTTTTTGCAGGGTTTTTTTGAGCAGTTTGATGTAAATAACAAATTAAGAATCGTACGCAACAAAAAGGTAAGTGATTCGATTGATGACTTAAACATTGAGTTTGTGGTAGCAATTGTCAACAGATTGTCTATATATCACTTGTCTGATTTTCTCTGATTGTTTAACTAGAGGCATATGACATGTTCTAGGGTAAATTAAGATTTATATTCTGTGCCAAGTGTAAATGTAGTCTTCCTGAATATAGTGCTCAGTTAATGATTAATTGAGCAAGTTGCCCCTTGAGCATAATCACAACTTCTGCTTTCCCGCTAGAAGCTTTGGTTTTTACAAATTAAAGATTGTTTCTCATTATTAATTGTTATCTTTCAATTGAGCATGATTTACCTTAGCAGAATCACGTGTTTTTGTTCTTTTTGTATTGATCTTGTTGTAGATTTTTCAGTGACATTATTAACGCTTTTCTTCATATCAACAGACAAGAAAGTCAAAGCATTTGGCTTAATTGAGTTTGAGGACCCATATGGGTGGGTTATGTTTCATAATGATTTTATTTTTAGTTTCTAAATAACTTTGTTTTTTCTTAATATTATGTTACCTTGCATGCAGGTGTATGTACCCAATTTTGGTAAATCGGCCCTTGAAATATTGGCCGATTGATAAGGAAAATTTGGTGCATTATTAGCAATATCTCAATATAATTTTATTATGAAATTCTATTAGATATTAACCTTCGGGAAAGAAATTAAAAGGGAATGCAATAACGGTGATTTCTCATAGTTGCCGATATATAAAAGGATAGGCAATAATGGTGATTTCTCATCATTGGTGATATATAAAAAGGAAGCAAATAACGACGATTTATCGTAATTGCCGATATATAATCGAGGAAGGAAATGACAACGATTTATTATAATTGCCGAATATATAATCGATGAAGGAAATAACCGAGATGTAATTGCGTTTGAAGGCATTGATGACAATATTTCATGATCAAGAGACAATTGATTCTAACGGTGCCTCAAGAAGAAAGTATATATATGGTGCGATTAAGGAATGAGCAATATGGAGCATAATCTTGATTCCAGTCATTAAGACCCAAATTCAAATATTTAATTGTATTCTCTTTCCTTTATTGTGTGTTTCTAATTGTATATATTCAACCCTCAACCTCATTGTAAAGGGTCCCCGACCAACACAAACAACACTTCAATACAAACACCAAATTCTCTATAATATCGATCTTTTCATTCATGTTCTAGCCTAATTTTTTTTTCCCTTCTTTTTATCGCTTTCTTAGCTTTCTGCAATTTATTTTCATGCAATCTACTCTTCTGCATCTTTAAATTACATGCAATTTAATTTCTTTTACTACTTCATTTAATTTCCGTTCTTTAAGTTTCATGCAATTTAGATTTTGTTCTTTTACTTTCCGCACTTTATTTCTCGCAAACTTATAAAAAAAAATCACAAAAAAGGAGCAGCATCGGTGAAAACGCCGAAAGTCCTTGCAACAAAGGCAAAAGAACCTAAAGGCCGAGACGGTTCCTTCCTCGGCCTACAATCACTTGGAAGAAGTCAGATCAGGCACAAGAAATTAATCAAAATTCTCGCTTGGCCAACAGGCCGCGAGTTGGCACGCCTGTGCATATTAGAAGGACGATTATGCTTCAAGTCCCTCAGCCATCGTTTTGGCCGAGACCATTTTTGAGCAAACATCTTTTGGCACGCCTAATGCGACACCAATGTATCTAATTCCAAAGTCACCCCAACAACCGGTTTCTCGTCTAACAACCAACAAGTTAACCAATCTCCGATTAATCCCAAACCTAATAAAAAACTCCTCCAACACTCACAAACTTAACATTCTCTTTTGTTCACTACTACAAAAACGTTATCAGACAACACTCATCAGACAACCTTTTAGGGTTCCCTACTTGTCTGATGAAGTGAACTGTTATATACAACGCAAAATTACAAAATTTTGTTGTCTGATGACATGAAATTGTCATGTTATATTTCAAGAGTTCAAAACACAACAATGATGCTAATTTTTTGTTGTATGATTTATGAAAATTTTGGCGAAAGGATTCCCCCCATCACCAAATTGAAAGTCGTGCAAGATGCAAAATGTTTGGACAATAGACTTGTATTTCTTTGTTGTATGATGTTGTTACAATTTATATATATATATATATATATATATATATAAACACACACACACACACACTAGGCAATACCTAGCTAGTGCAAGTTTAGAACATTCTGTTGTGTGACTGGAAAATCTGGTGGCATGCCAAAGTCGTTTTGGCTCCAAAGTTTGCCTCCATTGATTTGGTGTGCTATGCCAAAATAGTTTTGGCTCCAAAGTTTTCCTCCGAGTATATATTCTGTTGTGTGAAAAAGTTGACAAATTTAATAACGTAACAGATATCCTAAAAGCTAGCTATAGCTGTCTCACACTCTCACTCTCTCGCATTCATATCGCTGTCTCTCTCTCTCTCTCTCTCTCTCTCTCTCTCTCTCTCTCTCACATTCATTCACCCTAAACCCACCAAACAGATCGACTCTCAACTCTCACTCTTAAACAGATCGAGACTGTCGCCCTCTCACTCTCAACGGTAAGCCCTCTCTCTCTCAATGTTGTCTCAACTCTCACTCTCTCGCCCTCTCTCTCAACTCTGTCGCTCTCTCAGCTCTCTCACTCTTCTCTCAAATCGATTGAATCTCTCAAATGATTTAATCTCTCTTCTCTCTTTTATAACAGTGCACAGCGAGGTGAGGCCGGTCGCGGCGGCTAGGGCTCAGTTCGGTTCAATGATTCAATGTTTTGATTTTGCATGCAGGAGGTTTGTTTCTGGTGGAGGTTTGTTACTGGTGGATTCAACTGGAGGTATGTTCTCTCCTCTCTTCTCTTCTCTTCGATTTCCCCAGAATGCTTGCTTGCTTCGATTTCCCCAGAATGCTTGCTTGCTTTGAGTAATTGATGCTTGCTTGATTGTGAACTATGTTTTGCTTGCTTTGATTTCCCCAGAATGTCATGTTGTATTGCTGATTATTGGTTTTAATTTTTAAATTATTTGGTTTATTGCTGATTGTTAAGCCATGGGGAGTTGGATAGCATGGCCGGAAAATCTTGTTATCTATACACCTGTCTCACCATCGGAGGTAAGTATTATTATAATTGTAATCCATGCAGTATTTCATAAGGTAGGTTGAAAAAGGGTATAAGTTTATGTCATTGTAAGATTAGAAAACCTTATATATATATATATATATATATATATATATATATATTGTCTGTTTATGTGTAGCAACCTCAGAAGAAAAGGGAAAAGAGAGGGGTACCTGTCGAGATTATTGACCTGAAGGCAGATGCACTTAATGCACCAATCCAGTTGAAGATGTTGTGCATGTGGGGTGCAGATGAGCTCAAAAATGATAAGAGTCTTGAGTTTTTTATTGAGCCAGAGGTGTTTGGATACACTCGGAAATCATGGATATTTGATTTAGATTTTCACATAATGGCAAGCATGACAGAGATCACTGGGAACTGCATAGTGGCATATCAAAGGTAATATTTGCTGTCAAATGGACTATTCTTGGTGTATCCATGTGAATTTGGTTGCTGATTAGAATCTGGATGTTATATTGGGTTTTTAGGTACATGTATGATGTCCTGAAAAACACCAAAATGTTGGATATGATTGCCTTTATTGACCCTGCTATGGTTGGAGAAGGGTGTGGAACAGTAAGGAGTAAGGCTGAACACTTATGTGCTAGGTTCATAACCTCAAAACCTGGACAGCTTTTCATGGTGCCATATAACTTAGAGTAAGTGGCTATAACTCACAGTATTTTTATTTTATTTTATTCATGAGCCTTATTTCATCAAAATCTGGTAACTTTGTCATACAGTCAGCATTGGGTGCTTACTGTTGTGGAGCCGGAAAAAGAAAAGGTGTGTTACATGGATCCCTTGAGGAGGCGGTTACCTATAGCGTCAGCAGAATGGAAGTCTGTTATCAATAGGTAACTTGTAACAAAACTATGTATGCATGCACCGAGATTTATGGAATAATGTTTTCTTCTGGTTCAGCTTTTCATGATGCAGTCTCATTGTGGTTGGTTTTTGTTTTAGTGCAATAGCCAAGTATAATACAGAAAAGGGCAGGCCAAGCCTAAATGCAGTTGCTTGGAAGAACCTTGGGGTATGTAAATATTGCTTTAATTTGTTGGATTTCTGGATTGTTTTTTATCAAGTGTACGTATTTGGATTAGGGTATGACAATGGTGGTGGAATTTGAAAATTGAAAATCAGTTATAGGAATTTTTTTTTTTTTTTTTTTTTTAAGAACCTGAAAAACTGAAAGAAATATTTCAAACTCGAGAGCAGCTGATCTTAAACGCAAGAGAAAAGCCACAAAGCTCTTATCTAGTTGAAGGGTAGTATGTATAGTTCCACCACCTGGCATCAGGCTAACTGTTCATGTATGAATATAAATTGATTTTCTGCTTCTAGGGTGTTCCTCACCAACCCGACCACATTCAGTGCAAATTTTATGTCATGCGGTTCATGCGAGATATCATACATGATCATGATCACTCTTTTGTGACAAAGGTACAATCAACTACTATTTGTGTTTGTGTTGGGAATCAGATTTTCGGGATAATGTCATGTTCATGTCTAACTTTAACATTACGTTTTTCAGTGGGACAGGAGAAACAAACATGTCTACACCCAAGATGATTTGGATGTGTTAAGGAATGAGTGGGCAAATTTCATCATCAGCAAATACCTTTAGGGTGCATGATCTGGTCTGTTTTGGTGAACTTGGTGCTTTCTATATATATATGTATGTGGTAGTACTTTGATTTTGAACTTGGTGTTTCTATATATTCGGAACAGCTATATGGTAGTACGTACTTTGTGCATTTCTCATGTTGGAATGCTTTTGTACATGTAAGACTATCTAGGAGCTTAACTAGTTGCTTGTTTTCAGTTTATTATTCAGCTGTAATGTTGTTTGTGGAAGCTGACATGCTCGTTACCGGGCGTGCGACAATTAAGAACCCTTTTCTTATCAGAATATAGTATTGGCAAATAGGGTTCGATCAATCCGAGGACTTCAAGGGCACTCTTGCAGTCACGATTACATTAAATAGTCAACAACTATAAGTATTTATAAGCATTCATTTACAAATATACATATGGTACAAGGTAAACAGGGGGGGATTTTGAAGGTTTGTTCTATGTTGCTAAAAACAGAAAATAAGATATGTACAAGTGATCGATTCATTCAACATCACAAACAGAGATAAACTCGAATTCTACCACACATCAAGATCAGTCTCATTCCAGCAATCCGATTATCATGTAAGTTCTTAACAAGAGAAACAATCTCAGAACACAAGCCTGAAGAGGACATGCATTCCTTTAATTCTACTTACTTTATCACCTAAGCATAGAGAAGTCTAGAACTTAGATTATTTCATGTAAATTGCTGCATTCAATACTGAAGAGTACTTGTCCACAATAAACATGAATCATAAGAATTATAGAATTGAGATTGAACAACAACGCGCATCCGAGAAGTCGTAACATGCATTTGCTGTAGTTTACGTTTTCAACTATTATTACATAGTTTCCACCACTTAGAGAAACATACTTACTTGAAGAAGCTTAGCATGAATCATGGCAATAGCTAGCATGCATTCTAACTCTTTAATTTAAACAAAAACGCAAACTTTCAATCATTAAACTCACAAGATCGGATCGCCAGAAAATCATTAACGAAACATCAATATGTTTTATAAAATTCTGAATCTATTGAATACAAGAACAAGCAAAACATGCTTCCAATTTCTAAGTTTAACACAGGAAACATACCTATAAATTTGTAAAGAAAATAAAAACAAAGTAAAGGTAATGTTTACACTTTATCAAGTCTCCAAGGAAGCTTGTTGACATCAAAATGAAGCTTGCCTTCAATGCTTGAAGTCTCCAACGTTGCTGCCTTGATGGAGATGTCCTTCCAGGCTTAACAAAGGAGGAAGAAGCTTGACTAAGGAGAGGGAGAGGCTGTTGCTGCTCTCTTATCCCTCTGGTTTTTAATGTGAATGAATGATGCTCTTAGAAGTACCCAAGGTTGTCTTTATATAGAGAAAACCTTGGTGGAACTTCTCTTCAAAAATGATGTGGGACTAGCTGAAATGTTTGACTTTTCTCCTTCCTTTTTGGACTTGGGCCTTCTTTCCTTGGGCTACTTGGGCCTTCTTTTGGGCTTTCTGCATTTTTTTCTCTTCCATCCTTGGACTTGGGTCTTCTTTTCTCAATTAAGCTCTTTGTCCCTCTACAATCACAAAACATGTAAGAAATGGTATTATTAAGGAAATAAAATGGCCAAATATGGTAGGAAACACATTAAAAACATAGCACTTTGTGCTCATATTAGAAGCTTGAATGATATATATCGAAGCTTGTGTGTGTAAAACTTAGACAACAAAGTCTGTCCACATAAAAATGCAACTGTTGTATGATTCTCATCAAACAAGAAAGCAGAATGCTATATCTATTGTGTGGTACAACGGTCCAAATATTTCAGTTGTAGGTTATTCAACGTCACACAACAGTAAAGATAGGGAATAAACCGTTGTAGCTTACTGAAAAACACACAACGGTAGAAATGAAAACCAACAGTTGTCTGAAAGGGTAAAAATACAACGAAAATGTTTTATTGTTTGTTGTTTGAGTGGACTTGTCGATGCCGTGCATGCCGCACATGACATCGATCTGCGCAACGACTTATACAACGAAAGTATTAAACTGTTGAGCAAAATGTGATCACACAACGGTGATTTTCACACTTGTCTGAAGATTCAATCAAACAAGCCCGAAATATACAACGGAAAACCTATAGTCACACAACGGTGGACACCGTTGTGTGTTGACAAATCTGTAGTAGTGGTTGATATCAAGTAACCCCTCTCGGGTTACCGTTGTGTGTTGACAAATCTGTAGTAGTGGTTGATATCAAGTAACCCCTCTCGGGTGTAATACTTAACTACCTAAGTCATGCATTTCCATCCGATTAGGAATCTAATGCATTACCCTAAGTGCATAAAGTTTGGAGATGAAGAAATTATGCAAACCAACCAAGCTTATCTCTAAGTGAATGTAGCTCACAACTCTAACATGCACATATGATATGCTATCATGCTTCAAACAACTAAGGTTAATTAAGCCCTAATTATTTCTCATGTCATGACAAGCAAACATACCCAAATTGATTAAGTTTAAGCATGAATGTTTAACTCTTGATCTAGCATATCAAGATGCTAATGAAAAGTGCATCAATCATAATATTAACATCAAAGTCTAACAAGATTGCCCTAGCCCCAACAAACTAACTACTCACTCATAGTCAAATATACATGCTTCAACATGTTTATGAACATCAAAGTAAGAGTAAGGGAAGAGAGGTGACTAAAGATTCTCAAGTTGAGGATGAAAGGGATGAACTCATGGTATCCTTATGATGGTGATGTCCTCACTTGATGCTAGACTTCTCTTCCTTCTTCTTGCTTGATGATGGAGGGTGGAATGTAGGGGTGGGCAAAAAACCCGCGTTGGGAAAAAAGACCGGACCGGACCGACCGGCCCGACCGGCCCAACCGGGCCGAGCCGGGTTTTTTGACGGTCCCTCGTTGTGTTTTTGTCTATTCCAGCCGGGCCCAGATGTACTCGGGCCGGTCCCGGGCTCTAATTTTGAAAGTGTTGTTAGGCCCGAAAGCCCAGTGTCCATATGTGTCATTTAGCTATTGGTTAATTTTAGAGAGCTTATACTAGTAGTATAGGTCCAACTACACAAGATTATGACAAGTTTGAGTAAAGTCAGTAAACCAACGAACCTAGCCCTAAGTCAAACACTCATTAGTCATTACTGCGCGGTCAACGCCTCTCTTCTTCCTCTCGACGACGCTGTCGACGCACCTCTCAGCCTCTCTGGACTCTGGTTGTCCAACTTGCGCGCAACGCGCCTCTCTGGTAGTCTGGCCTCTGTACCTCTCTTCCTCTCGACGACGTGCCTCTCTGGTTCTCCAGCCTGCGAGCCTCTCTCAGTCTCTGCTTCTCCGTCCTGCGCGCAGTAGTAAATTCTCCGTCCTGCCGCTCCTGCGCGCCTCTTTGGTCCTCTGCTTTAGTCACCCACCGCCTCCGGTAAGCCTTCGCTTCCATCTCTCTTACTCTCAAATCTCATTCCCTATCTCAATCGATTGTGAATTTGTGATTTTGGACTTAATGATTGTGGAGTTATGGTTGTGTTAAATTGTTATTGACTTAATGGCTCATTTGATTCATTCCCTCTCTTCCTCGATTATTATTCCGATTTCATACCTTGACTTTTCTATTTATAATTAAGTAACAGAGGCTTGTTACTTTTACCTGTTTTCGATTTCATATTGTTAATGACTTAATGAGTTAATGCTGCTGGAGTGCTGGTTGAAATGGTTAGATACTTAGATATTTTGGTGATTTTGGACTGGTGGTTGTGGAGTTGTGTTTATGCAGGTTTGATATTTGAGATGTCGTCGTCTAACTCGTCTTCTTCACAATATGGTTGTCATTCAGTCAGTAGTGATACTGACACTGGGTGTTACAACTCAGGAGATGACAATCATGACATTGAAGAAGTATCAGGTGAGACTCAGACCGGGAATAATTTGGTTACGACGGAGGCTGAGATGCCTGAGAACAAGGAGCTAGAACCAGAAGCTCCAAACGAGGTTGTAGAGGAAGCACCAGCAACAACTGAGATTTCGCGGGGTGTGCCGAAAAAAAGAAAGTGAAGATGAAGTTGTTGTGGCAGTTACACCCTCACAGTCACATCCCAAGAAAGCAACAAAAGTTGCTAAAAAAAGTCACACAGCAGGTCCTTCTGCTTGTCCAGCTGCAACATCATCAAAAAAAACTCTTCCACCTGCTACTGTCCGGACTATCCCTAATGATGTCAAAGCCAGGTCTCAGCCTGTAAAACTGAAACAAATGGTTCTTGAGAGGTATAATTTGATTAATTTCTTTACTGTGTTTTTAATTTGCATCAACAAGTTGGTTGATTTTGGTAGAATTTTAGATTCATGTTTCCATCATTAACTTGTAGGGAGAAGATGAAGGGAAAGAAAGCTAGACTGCTAGAGCTCTTACAAATCTAATGTTGGAAATTGTGGAGAATTGGGCATGTTGCTTCAGTGCTTCTTATTTCTTGTTTTTATTTATGTTACAAACTTACCAATCTGCATTTGAAAGTTGAAACTTTAATTTGCTATGAAACAATGAAATGTTGGTTAGTAGTTTAGTTTATGTTTGTGAATTGTGAGGTACTGAGTTGTGACTGACTGACTGGGAGTTTATGGCAGTTGGTTTGTGTTTATGGCAGTTAGTAGTTTAGTTTATGTTTTTGCTTCTATTGCCGACTTGCTAAGTGGCTTTATAACTTTATTCCTCATTTATGAGTTAATCAGTTGATAACTAATAACTTGGTTGATTGCTGCCTTCAGTGCCTACTGCATGACATGATTGAGATTGACATCATTGGAATTAGTCTGCATCACTGTATCTAGTTACTGGCTTATTATGCTTTTGCATAATTTCATTTACAAGTTGATTTTTTGCAATTGTGAGAGCCTGAGAGATGAGATTATGAGATTAGAATACATATTATGCAATTGTTGTAACTTCTATTCAGTAGATTTTGAGAATACAGCAGGAATGTGTATATCAGGTTTTGACAAAATTTGGGCCCGGAAACCGGTAAGCCCGGCCCGGTTTTTGACGGTCCGGGTTTTGGCCTGTCCTTCATTTTTTAAGACTAAAACCCGGCCCGGGTTAACAACAACCGGTCCGGGCCCGGTCCCTGAAAAAAGTGTCCCGGTCTGGGCCCGAGCCCAGCCTTAGTGGAATGGATGGAGATGACAAAATGGTGAAGCTTTGTGTATGTGAAATGAGATGGGTAGATGGAAAAGATGAGAAATTTAGTGGTGGTGGTGATGGAGGATATGGAATGAAGGTGGTGGTAATGGAGAATTTGTAGTGGAGATGGTGGTGGTTCTCTATGGAGAATAGAGAGACAAAAAAGGTACAGTGTGAAGTCGGAGATGGTGTGTTTTTTTTTTTTTTTTAAAAAGAAAAAAAAAAGTGAAGGAAGAATAAAATATATATAAAAGAGAAGCAAAAACATGAGAAAAGCAAAGCCAATTCAGCTTTTCTTCTTCTTCCACCCGATTGTGCACTCCATGAAGTGTGAAAATGGCTATAACTTTGCCAAAAACAAGAAAAATGTGAAGGGAAAAGAGGTGATAGGCTTATAGGAAATGATAGGGAAAAAGGTGTAGGAAAATAGGGAATAGGTTCGCGAATAACTTACATACCAAGACAAATCTTCCGTCAGTAATTACCTAATGGAAAAGAAAGATGTTTACTGAATTAAATCGCATATATCGGTTCGCGTATCAGATTAGATACGAAGTCTAGATAAAGATATTTACCTCCAATATAATTCTTGGAGATCTGCTGGATACACACGTCTTTTAGGTAATATAATTACCTCTTGTGAATCACTATATATGGACGTGTATCACCTCATGTAATAAGTATATAATCCACATAAGGAATGAATCCTTGAGGCGATGTAATTGTACTCCATCCTTGCATGCTTCTGGACGCCATGCACTACCTTATGCATTCAAATGCCATTAAGAATTGTAATCTCCTTATGCAATTCAATTAAGGATGGTAATCCTCATGTCATGCACGTTCAGGACCAAGGTTGACCAACCTTCCTTATAGATGGTACCAGGTATATTACTTCACACCTTAATTGCCAAGATAACTCAACTTGCTTCTTACGTCCAGATTCCTCCTTTTACGTAAGATCTTCCAAGAATAGCTCAATCTTGGTAACCAAACAATCCTCCATTAATTACCAGATCCATGATATATCGATAATATTTCAGATTTACACCAAGATGTCTTGACCTCCAAGATAGGCTCGACGATGACGAATATCTCCAAAGATATTCAATCATATCCACGACGAACAACATAATTAGTTCGATACGCTACATATCCAGGGGGTGTAAATTTACCCTCAAACATACCAGGTCTTGAAGGAAAAGCCATGTGTCTTGACTGAAAAGACCTATGAGCCCCAATGCTGAATAAGTAACAACGAAAGCTACTTATTGGCTTGACCAATAACTCCAAACTAAGAAAAGCTTAGCTCGAGAGAATGTAGAAACAGACCTCGGAGATAGGTCTTGAAGCTTGAATGACAATAAGCAGTAGCTAGGCAATCCATATAGAAGTACAATTAATCACCAACATGATAACCAATGCACTCTACATAAATACCTGAATTTGGAAGATAACGACACACATTCTGACTAGAACATGTCTTGAGCACCTGTCGAAAGGCTTAACGTAGAGAGGAAGCCCCCCATGCTTGATTAAACATAGCAAAAGACCACAGGCATTGGTCTTAACAATAACTGAATAGAACTTGGCCTCAAAGTAGGCACATTTCATGAAGCCAACTTCAGATTGAATAGAATGAACTTCTGTGAACCACTTACTGGTTGTTTTATGATTGGACATTGTTCTTCGACGTCATAGCTTCCTTATTGAATCAGCTCTTTCATGAGAAACTTCCAAGAAGACCAAGAAACCAACTCCACAAAATGTGATGTGAAAAAGCTGATGACAATTTGCTGCTCAGGATGCCAACTTCAAGCACGATTTACGCCATGCTCGGATGATGTTTCTGATCATTTCTTGGGCAAATAATGTAGTACACCATACGTAATTGAAGGATTGATGAAGCGAATGGCCAAAGAAACCCTGGAAGATGGCGCGGATGATCTCACAAAACAGCTCCAAGAAAGCTGATTCTGAAATTTCCAGCTTTTACTTATCATTTGGCTGACTTCTTGAGCTTGTGTCTTGATCTTCCCGTGGCCTTTCTGGACTATTCTTGATTCCAATATGCTCTATGACATCACATGTTGATTTATAAATCAGTACCTCAGTTATAGGTACACGTTAAGACAAAGAAGCAAAGCCACAAAACTCAATGTAGTTAAGTTTCTGGAAAAAGGCTGTTTTAAGGTGTAAACTTCTGGAGCTCATAACTCATGCTTCAAAGCAGCGAATGGCATGATTCTTTTTCAGATGTGAAGTAAAATATCATGGCTCAAAAATGGTATAAGGAGAACAGACATTAAACCCTTGCACGGAAGCGCGAATGAGCCACGAAAATGCCTCAGAGGAAGCCAACTTTGAAAATTTCCAGATGTTCTCATTGAAGGGGCAGACTTGCATGATGACTTCCATGACCTTCCCTTATGTAGAGTTGAACTGACATCCTTGTATGCTTGCATTAATTTGGCTCCATGATACTACAAGCTCCTTGTGGTGATCAGACACAACAAGACTTGTGTTGTCGCTTTGAACGTTTTGCCAAACCATAAACATGGTCTTCTTGTACTGTCGTCAACTCTGTATTCATTCCTCCAAAAGATGCCAGAGCGTCCTCCTTACTTCTTCCGGCGAATGCCAAATCTGGGTGCATAGATGAGAATAAACGTGAAGTGTCGACGAGATTTTGGGACGAGATAGATGTAAAAATGTCAAAAACAAAAGTAAGAGACATCTTGACCGTTGATTAAGATTTAACGGTCAAGATTGTGTTATGAGGCCATATGAGGAGAGAAGTATGAGGAGAGGATCCAAACATCCAAACACTCGCCGCTCTGCTCTCTCGCTGATAAGCTCAAGAACAGAAGAAAAGGGAAAACAAATAATTAAACTGGATTCATTTCATTCATGCCCTCTTCAGAAGAGGGAGTTCCTTACATATAGGTGGGCAAAGGACTACTACTACTAGAATGCCAACGAAGGACCACTACTACTAGAATGCCAACAAACTAGGCACTGCCTAGAGAGACAAAACATAAGGTGCAGACTATCACTGGGAGCTGAGTTGCTGCAAGCTGGGAGTTGAGTTGCAGCCACAAGAAGACGCAACTGTACATAAGGGATCACATGATGAAGGTAGGTTGGGCTGATGGGCTGATGGGCTTGAAGGATTGGGCTGGGGGTTAGGAGTGATCCTAACAAGTCCTCCCCCCATAAGAACAAGCTTGTCCTCAAGCTTGAAAGTCTGGAAACCTGCGAACCATGGCTTGAGCTTCCTCCCAAGTCGCATCTTCCAGAGGCAGTCCCTGCCAAGCCACCAACCATTTCGTAATGGGGCGCCGATGCTTGGTGACGATAGCCATGTCGAGTACCCGCGCTGGGATCCACTCAATGATGTCATGATCATCAAATTGAGGCAGTGTAGAAGCAACCGGTGTGTGATCACCAATGCGGCGTTTAAGAAGAGACACATGAAAAATGGGGTGCAACTTGCAATTGTCTGGTAGAAGGAGCTTGTACGCAACTGAGCCCACCTTTGCAGAAATCTGGAAAGGTCCATAAAAGCGAGGGGCAAGCTTCTGTGAAGGGCGGCGTACCAAAGAATGTTGTCGATAGGGGTGCAATTTCAGAAACACCCAGTCACCAATCTCAAATGACTGATCAGTGCGTTTCTTATCAGCTTGTTGCTTCATCTGATTCTGAGCTAAGGTGAGATGATCTTTGAGGTGGCGCAATAACTCATCGCGGTCTTGCAAAGCCAAATCCACCGCATGATTGGTCGTAGCGCCCGGAATGTAACACTGGATCGAAGGAGGTGGAACCCCATAGACGGCCTGAAAGGGGGACATGTTGATGGCTGAATGGAAAGTGGAGTTGTACCACCATTCGGCCCAGTGTAGTAGATCAACCCAGGAGTCCGGTCGGTTACTAACAAAACATCGCAAGTAATGTTCCAAGGTGCGGTTGAGTACCTCAGATTGACCGTCGCTCTGGGGATGGTAAGCAGAGCTCCGACAAAGTTTAGTGCCCTGAAGCTTGAAAAAATGCTCCCAGAAATTGGAGATAAACACCCTGTCCCGATCACTAACAATAGTCTTAGGCATGCCATGGAGCCGAAATATCTCTTTGGTGAACACCTCGGCGACTTGAGCAGCAGTATATGGATGATTGATTGGCACAAAATGACCATATTTGGACAACCGATCCACAACTACCAGAATAGAGGTCTTGCCATCAGAGGCCGATAACCCATCGACAAAATCCATAACAATATCCGTCCAAATTGTGTCAGGGATAGGAAGTGGTTGGAGAAGACCAGAAGGGTGGCGGTGCTCCGAATTGACTCGTTGACACTGATCACATGATGCCACATACTTCTTAACATCCCGGCGAACTCCAGGCCACGCAAAATTGCGTGTCAATCTCTTGAAAGTTCTGAGGAAACCGGAATGACCGGCTGTGAGAGTATCATGGAACTCAAATAAGATCTTAGGACGCCAATCAGAAGTAGCAGGGACAAAAACCCTGTCTTTATACATGAGGCGACCGGTAGTCAATGAAAATCGTGCCGAGGTAGGGCCGCCTGTTTCCAAGGCACTGATGATGGCGCTCGCATCCGAGTCCGAGCGGCAAGCCTGGTCAATGGCCGGAAGGCAATCAAAGATGGGAGCTGAGATGCCCTGGATACTGAGAAATTCGGCACGGCGGGACAAGGTATCAGCCACAACGTTCAACGTACCCGCTCGGTATTGGACTGCATAATCGAAGCCCAGGAGTTTGGAGATCCACTTCTGTTGTGCCGGAGTGTGAACCCGTTGTTGAAACATGTGTACCAAAGGCTGGTGGTCTGTGATGATGGTAAAATGATGACCCAAAAGATACTGACGCCATTTAGAAACCGCATTGAGCACTGCCAACATCTCCTTCTCATATGTAGAGAGCAATTGGTTGCGCGGAGAAAGAGCTTGGCTGAGGAATTCAATGGGGTGCTTGCTTTGAGAGAGCACGGCACCGATCCCTAATCCGCTGGCATCGGTTTCGATGAAGAACTCCTCACCAAAGTTGGGAAGAGCGAGTACCGGAGCTGTGGTGATGGCGGTTTTGAGATCGACGAAGGCTTGCTCGGAGGCTGGCGACCATGCAAAGCTCTCTTTCTTGAGCATATCAGTGAGAGGGCGTGCGATGAGGCTGAAGTGCCTGACAAAACGGCGGTAGTACCCTGCTAAGCCTAGAAATCCTCTCAATGCTTTAATTGTCTTGGGCTTGGGCCAGTTGATGATGCAGCTGATTTTTTTCGGGTCCATAGAGACACCTTGGGCTGAGACTATATGACCCAAATAGTGCACACTTGATTGAGCAAACTCACACTTGGACAACTTGACAAACAATTGGTTAGATCGCAAGATGCGCAAAACCATTTCTAAAAGTATCAAATGCGATTCAAAATCCTTGCTATACACCAGTATGTCATCAAAAAATATGAGCACGCCTTTGCGAAGGAGTGGACGGAATGTACCGTTCATGAGGGCTTGAAATGTGGATGGAGCATTCGAGAGACCAAAGGGCATCACCACAAATTCGTAGTGTCCATCATGTGTTCGGAAAGCGGTCTTGTAGATGTCGGCCTCGTGCATCCGAACTTGATGATAGCCGGACCGGAGGTCAAGCTTGGAATAAACGGAGGATCCATGTAGCTCGGCAAATAACTCATCGGCCACGGGAATTGGAAAACGATCTTTGACCGTGACCGCATTCAACTCCCGGTAATCCACACAAAAACGCCAACTGTCATCTTTCTTGCGAACAAGAAGCACTGGTGACGAGAAAGGGCTCGAACTGGGCCGAATGATGCCTTGAGCTAGCATGGTGGTGACTTGGGCCTCGAGTTCAGACTTTTGAGAGTGACCATAAGTATATGGGCGAACATTAATCGGTCCACAGTTAGGAAGGAGTGGAATCCTATGGTCGATGGTTCTGTGGTGAGGGAGGCCCACTGGGGCATCAAAAAGAGACCCAAACTGCTGGAGAAGGAGGGTAATCTCTGGTTTGTGCACCGGGGGCGCAGCTTCGGTCAAAACGGCGAGGGGAGGAGGAAAAGACTCCAGCTGCTTGTGTGGGATGAGATCAAAGATGTCAGCGGCATCGATGTCGGCCTCGGGGTTGGAGGTGTCGCCTCGCAGAACATGGCGCTGGCCATCCACCATAAAGACCATGAGTTTGTCGCGGAAGTGCCAACCAATAAAACCCAAGGTTTCAAGCCATTGTGCCCCCAACACAAGGTCGCAGCCAGCCACCGGAAGCAAAAGGAAGGAGTCGGTGAAACTATAGGCTTGGGCCTGGATCGTGACGTTGTGTGCAACACCGGAAGGAGTGAGTAAATGGCCCGATGCAGCTGTGAATCGAAGAGGCCCTGCTGGAGCAATTGGCAGCCCCAAATTGGTGATGACGGCCGGGTTGAGGAAGTTCATTGCTGCCCCACAATCAATGAAGATGTTGATGGTTATATTGCCGATGGAACCCTTGAAACGCATCATATCGGAGAGCTTGGTGTTGGTGATGGCGTGAAGTGGGTAAATGGGCTCGGAGGACTCGAGGGCTGGCTCCTCAGTGAGCAGCAGTGAGTCGGGTTCAACCTCGCTGTGCTCGTCTGGTGTCGGGGCGAAGTCGAGGATGGCCATAAATGACCGTTTGCACACATGGGTGGCTGAATACTGCTCATCGCAATTAAAACAAAGGTTTTTGGCTCGCCTTTCTCACTGTTCAACAGTAGAAAGAAGGCGGAAGGGGGAACGGAAGTTGGGGTTGTGTGGTGGAGTGGGAAGGTGTGGTCTGGTGGTGGAAGGTGTGGGGTTTGCTGGGGGTAGGCGGGCAGGGGGCGGGTGTGAAGTGGGAAGGGTGGGTGTGTGGAAACGGTTGGAGAGTGGGTTGGAGAAGGTGCGGGGTCTGTAAGGGTGAGAATGGCGGAGCTCGGCGTTGCATGCCTCAAACAAACGGGAAAGGCGTTGTGCCTCGTCAAGGGTGATAGGATTTGACACTTGGATGTCTTGCTGAAGCTCGGGGCGCAGACCCCCAATGAAGATGTGAACAAGTTCACTGTCAGGCCAATCCGGAGCGCGACAAGATAGCTTGGTGAAAGCAAGAATGAAATCATCTACAGACCCCACTTGTTGTAGGTGGGAAAGGGCGCTCTTGAAGTTGGATGGGGTGCCACCGCCAAAACGAGAGATGAGGGTTGCCACAAACTCGTCCCATGTCAGGTTGGGGTGGCGGAGCTCATAAGCACTCATCCAAACTGAAGCATCATTGCCAAAGTGTAACGCTGCTGTTTGAACGCGGTCGAAGGGCGGGACGTGATGAACCCGCAAGTAGCGCTCTGCCAAGGTTATCCAGCCGACCACGTCTTCGCCATTGAAGCGTGGTAATTCGACTCGTGGAGGGCGATAGTGGTGGTGTTCGGGATTTGGCTGAGGGGGAAAATAAGTGTGGTTCGGAGGATTCGGTGGTGGTGGATTGTAGTTGTTGTTTTGTTGGTGAGGGGATGGATGGGGTGAAGAGATGGTCGAGTATTGTGGTGGAGCGGAGCTCATGTGAGGGTGTTGAGAGGTGTGATAAGTAAGTGGGGGAGGTGTGAATAAAGTGGGTTGAAGGAGAGTGAGGTTAGGCGTAGTTGGCGCCGGAGAGAAGGATCCAAAGGTCAGTGGTTGCAATGGGGGTGTTGGTGGCGAGTAAGGCTCCAAACTGTGGATGATGGGGGCGACCGACTGGGCAGCAGCAGCGGACTGTGGTGTTGGTAAGGGAAGGTGGTTTTCCCACCGATTGAGAATGATGTTTTGGATAGCAGCGAACTGGTGATTCATGTGAGTTTGGCTGCGTGCTATCGCCGCGATGGAGTGCTGCACATCATCATATTGAGATTGAAGGCTATCGACGGCAGCCTGAAAGGTGGCTAAGTGGTCGGTGGAAAGAGGTACGGCCGAGCGGTTTGGTTGCTGGGTGTCGTCGTTGCGAGGTGGTGGGATGGGTGGGACTATGGCAGATGTGGGGTGGGTGGAGGATGGGTTTGAAACTTGGAGGTTCCTCATCGGAGACCCTCCAGAATCTGGCTCTGGATACAGATGATAAGCTCAAGAACAGAAGAAAAGGGAAAACAAATAATTAAACTGGATTCATTTCATTCATGCCCTCTTCAGAAGAGGGAGTTCCTTACATATAGATGGGCAAAGGACTACTACTACTAGAATGCCAACAAAGGACCACTACTACTAGAATGCCAACAAACTAGGCACTGTCTAGAGAGACAAAACATAAGGTGCAGACTATCACTGGGAGCTGAGTTGCTGCAAGCTGGGAGTTGAGTTGCAGCCACAAGAAGACGCAACTGTACATAAGGGATCACATGATGAAGGTAGGTTGGGCTGATAGGCTGATGGGCTTGAAGGATTGGGCTGGGGGTTAGGAGTGATCCTAACACTCGCTTCCTCACTAAACCCTAATCTGAAGCAGCCCATACCGGTAAATTTTCTTCTTTCTTCCTTTCACTCTCAATTTGTGTCTCCTCTTCTGTTGTTCCGATCTGAGTGTTTTTGTTTGGTTTCAGTATAAAAGGAAAAAGGGAGAGATGAGTGGAGACGTGGCGCAGCCGTTGACGACCGTGCCGGAGATTATATTGAAGAAGAGGAAAAGTAATGAGGAATTGGCTTTGAGGAGGAGGGAGCAATTGGAGCAGAGGAATTTCGGCAGCACAAGAGTAAGCAGGAGTTTATCAAGAAACCTGAGGACTTTGTCAAGGAGTTTCGCTACCTTTTCCGGTATTGTTGATTTTACAAGAGATTCAACACATTTGTGTTGTTGAGGATAAGTGTTGTATATGTGCAGAAATAGTTATAGATGTTGGGTTAATATTGTAATAGCACAAATGTTGGAAAGCCGATGTCTTTTTATGCTAGGGGGAGTAATCTATGATTATCGGAAAATTTTGATATATAATGTGGTTACCCAGGACATTTAACTTGGAATGTACCCTTCACTCCATCTTACTCGGGTTAGAGCTAAGTCTCTTGGGAAGTTTGGATTCATTCCTTAGTTTAAGTTAGAGATATATGCAATTATGAGTTGCACTTTCATTTCCATGTGGGATGCGAGAATGCAGTACGAAAGGGTTTTAAGGCGGATTCTGACAATTCTTAATCTGTAGATAGGGGAATGCAATACAATCATATACAACTTAGTATAGATTATAGAGAGGCTTGTGTAAGAATGTTGATAGCGTTTAGGTAATTTGTTAGGTGTTTCATAATGTTGCCATAGGTTATATGATATATGAGACTTCATTTCACAGACTTTCTTATCTGATTCAGTCCTTGATTGAGATATTTGGTGTCTTCTCAGGAGGTGGACCTTGTCCAAATGAAAAACAGGTTAAAGAGAAAGAGGTCAGCAATAGAGACAACTAACCCCCAGCTTCTCTTGGTCATTCGCATACAGGGGTGGGTTTCCATTTTGCAGTTATACATTTTCGTTTTTCTATATATATTTGTCTTCAACTCTCTGTTTTCTGAGCTCTTAAATATTCTCTTTCCAGGAAAAATGACACGCATCCTGCTGTTAGGAAGAACTTATACAGCTTAAACTTGAGGAGAATCTTCAATGCTGTTTTCATGAGAGCAGGCGAAGCAATGCTAGAAAAGTTGCAGAGGGTTGAGCCTTATGTTACCTATGGGTAAGCGATTCGAATTTGTCAATATTTGAATATTTCTATTGTTATTGTTTTGATAAAACTAAAATTTGCTAGTGGATGAACATATGCAAGACATGTTGGCAATCAGGTACTACAATGGTCTAGTACCTAATTGCCATGCTGGTGGAATGACTGAACCTGTCTGTTGCACATGATTTGTTTCCAAGTATGGGTTAATTGACTTACCGTGGGAATGGGAAAATCTAGCTTACCAATTGGTTAAGGAGTGCTCCCTTCCTAGTGATTGATGTGTGTTGTATACTTTATTATGCTGTTTCTTTTTTTCACACTTCTCATTCATTCCTCTGGTATAGACTATTAGTTTCTTTGATATTATAGTATTGGGAAACATACCAAATCTTTTATTGTTTGCAAACAATTTGATTGATAGAGAACAATTTCAGCTCATATTTGTGGATTTGCATTCGATGTATATGAGAACTTTGTGTTCCTAACAAACTTAGGAACCTTTTTATGGCATCCAGATGGATCAATTTTCAGTCTTACATATGTATTCTGTTTATATTGTTCTCAACATATGTTGTCTATTTTGGATCTTTTTATATTTTTTACCTACACATTTATTGTTTGTGGCCGTTTTTCCCTTAAGATTTGAGCCTTGGTCTAAACAATTGTTTGGTTTGTTGAGGCTGCAATGTTCAGGATCAACTGAGCAAAACTTATAACCAACATGGGTAGGAACAAAATGACATGTCATTCTGCTGTATCCTTGGTCGTCTATGCATATGATGGTGCAAGTGCTCTTTTGAATGTCAAGGGAGCAAACGCTGTTACCTTATTAGCTGGTGCTAAATAGGGTGCCTTTAGCTTATTGTTTGCCCAGTCATTATATAATTCTTTTGTGGTTAGGCAAGTAGGTATTAACCAGGCCAGTAGGACATGCTCTTGGGTTTCTATTTCAAAAGCAGGCCACATACAAGTCTAGCTTATTCTTTTTCTTCTCAACTTCATTTCTCGAACATTGTTTGGCATCTGTATTCTAAGATTCCAATTTCTGTTGCAGTACTAAGAATTAAGACATGTTTAGCTGCGAAGAACTAATATGCATAATATTGACTTTTGGATGCACAAAGTTTTTGTATGCATAGTGTTGCTTGGTAGACATTTGTGTAGAATAGCATTCACCATGGAGCTGAGGTCTCCCAAAATTTAATTTAATAAATCAAATAAGTACAATATCAAAGTTCATTAATCTTATTTAATTTATTTTGTTGCATTATATCTTCCTAGCAATGATCATAGTTTTCTTGTTTCCATAGGTATCCTAACCTTAAGAATGTGAAGGAGCTGATTTACAAGAAAGGATATGCGAAGATAAACAAGCAACGAGTGCCTCTGACGGACAATAACTTGATTGAAGAGGTATTTGAATGTCCTTCTCAATATATATTTAAGTCTTTTAATTGCAACATTATAAGATACCTTCTCTTATACTCCTCATTGTGTATATTGCAGGCTCTGGCAAAGTATAATATCATATGCATAGAAGACATAGTGCATGAAATTGCTTCTACTGGTAAATAGTTCAAGGAGGCTGCTAGCTTTATATGGCCCTTTACACTCAACAAGCCAGAAGTAGGATTGAAAGGAGTAAAAGCACGTTTCCAAGATGGTGGAGACACTGGTGATCGCGGCGATAAAATCAATGAACTGATTAGCAAGATGAATTAGCTTGAAAACAACAGGTTTTAATCATATTATTGTAACAAGGACTTGACATTATTGTTTGTTCTTTATCTATAATGGAAACAGTGTTTGTATGATGACTATGATGCAGTTAAAGCTGTTAAATTTTGAATCTTTAGTAGCTCATATCCAGCTTTGGGGTTTATTTTAGCTGCCATTCATGAAAGCTCCAGTATCTTATTTTAGGCGTCAATTATTACTTGATTCAGATGCATCCACCATTTCAATTTATCTAGTTATCAGATTCTACCTTCATCAATGGAACTATTTGGAGGCACTGTACTGGATTATAGAATGTTTGCTGAGATTAGTCCACATCCGCTCACCGCATAGCTATACTCCTTTTCCTTTGGCATCATTGTTCATTGGCATCAGAAGGTTTACGTATCTTTCCGTGCAGCAGCTATTCGTGATTTTGCTCATGGAGCTTCACTTTAAGATGTGATCAGAGATCTTACAGACTAAACAAAAATGTTTGTAGAGGTACAAAAATCTCACTCTAGATCGGTGTTGGCTTCTAAAATAATAAGACACCACCAAAACTCTGCACAAAATTTCAAAAACTTCAGGAAATTTGAAATACCTGATTCTGTCCCTATAGGGCCCCCCCCCCCTATGGCCCAAAACTGACCACAGACCTGAACAGAGCAGTCCGTCTCACCAGGCCCAAGGGCAAAACAAAGATTTAAAAACCCGGGTGGACAACGAAACAGCCTACTTCCGTGGTTTCTGAGCAACTCGTCATTTGCGAAGGATCGAAAGAAAGGAAAGCCCCAATTTCGCAGCCTCTGCTTCTCAATCTCTCAGGTAAACAAACCCTAAATTCAATCTCTTGTGTTCGATCTTCTCTTTCAAGTTTCGACTATTATCGATCTGTTTAGCTTATCAAATCAGGGTTCGTAAAGTCTGTGAATTTTTGTTCAAGTTTTCTATTCCGGTGCCTATCTCTTTACAACCATTCTCACTTTCTCTCTCTGAAACTTTCTCTCTGCCTTCTCTCTACACTGCTCATCTCCCCCTCCCCACTCCCTAGCCGGATCTTGGCCTGAGAGTTGGGGAAGGCTTAAATTTCCAGCCTTTTCTCTTGGGTTTTGTCTCCATCCTATCCTTTTCAGGATTTACCCACCAGCCGATTTGGCCGGTTTTCCTCGGAGTTCATCTCCGATCTGAGGTAGCATGCCTCTCCTCATGGCTACTCGGTTTCTCTCTTTGATCCCTTTGTGGATTTCACCAACCTTTGTGTTCAGCCAGTTCCTATGGTTGAATTTATGGCGGAAGATGTTCTCTGTTTCGGAGACGATTATCTGAATTTGCACCTGGAGATCTGTTGGTTGGGCTCTCTCTGTTTGAAACTGGTATGGGAGCTTTTACTGAGCATTGGATTTGGTCTGATCGTTTGTTTGGCTGTTCCGGCCATCATGGCGACGCGCCGATCGGCTATGCTCAGCAAAGAGCTGCTACTGTGGTTTCCTCCTTGCTGCTGCGAGGGACTCGGGATGGTTTGGACTCGCCTAGTTTGAGTCCTCTTGTCCTGTCTGTTATTGTTATTGTAATCTGGGTTTGGGTTCTTAAACCCACCCTCTCTGTTTAGTTTCTATTTTCATGTTTTTGTTTGAACCCAGTGTTCTGGTCTTGTAACCTTGGTTTATTTCAATGTTAAATGCTTCTATTCGCCAAAAAAAAAAGTCTGTGAATATTGACCTCTTGTTGTTCCCAATGTTTTGCTATCGAATCCAATTATTTGTGCTTTTGATGGGTTCTGTGAGGATTTGATTTGCATCAAGTTTGTAGAAAAATACTGCGTATTGATTCCTTGTGATTTCATTTCATGAATCCCAAGTCAAATGGTTGTTATTTACCTATAAATACTGGCACAAAATCCAAACTTTTGAGCTGAAATGTTGGATACTGCTCAGGTTGGAACATTTCGACTCGATTCGAGTGTCCTTGTAAGGGCTATAATTTTAGCATTGATTGTTTAGGTTTGTTATTTGATACACGTACTAACGGCGCCACGAGAGAGCTTGTTGATAAATTTAAGGCCCCCTTTGTTGCATTAGAAACCTTCCCCATTGCCAAACTTGTGCCCAGACCGTAAGGCCGTGAGATGACCTGTTTGGCACCATTCTGTTTTTTGGTTTTTGGATTTTAATTTTCTACTATAGAGGGAGGGGGCGGTGTTTAGTTTGTCATTTTCATTTTTATGTATCGTTCCGTTTACATCGTCAGGCTTCATCACTTACATTTTGTTCTCTATCTTTAATTCAAAAAGAAGACTGAAGATGAAAAACCAATGGGTAACACAATAGAAGTTAGCACTTATACTAACCCCAACCACTACTGTAGTACTATATTGTATCAGAGTAATGTCTAATCCTAGTTTTCTCTTTCTGAGAATATCTAAATAATGTTGCATGTTGTTTTGAATTTGGTTGATAGTTGTGTTATTTGTTTCATATGTTATAGTTTACCATGGCTTCTTTAGGGCTATTGGCCTTAGAATCCAATGAAACTGAAAAGATGACACTTTCTGAATTGCAGATCAAGTGAAATGGCTGGTCACAAGGTTGCTCATGCCACGTTGAAAGGACCAAGTGTTGTTAAGGAGATAATCATAGGGGCGGTGCTTGGTTTGGCTGCAGGAGGCCTTTGGAAAATGCATCACTGGAATGAGCAGAGGAAAGTAAGGACATTCTATGACTTGCTGGAGAAGGGTGAAATCAGTGTCGTTGCCGAAGAATAGATCTTCTGATTTTCAAACATGATTTTGTGGTCTCATTCAAAGTTTGTTGATCATTGCCTCTACTATCTATTTGGCTCTTGAACTAAAGAACCTTAGTGTGGGTTCTGAATAATTTTCTCAAACAGTTGTGGAATACAGTATTGTTTTGAATGGAAGTTGATTAATCTTCTCATGTTATAATTGCCTCGTGTTATTCTTTCATGGCTGCTCGAGCTGAGCATATGTTATGTTATCTGCATGATTTTCCCTTGGTGCACCTTACGATCTCTTCAAGCATGGTGTGGCATAACCCTTGAGTTGATGGCATGATGGTAACTGGAGCCATTACTTATGAGGAGGTTATTCCCTGCACCAGTGGGACAGCTGCACCAGGCAGATTTAACAGGGCGTAGTTGCACGCGTTGTTAGTGCAATTGTGAATTTGTACCGCCCCTCTTTCTCTTCCTCCTCACTCCTCCCTGGGTCCTCCTTCACGACGTGATGTCATAGAGCATATTGGAATCAAGAGGGCACTTTACCGAGCAGCTCCACACTTTCTAGAAGTCCAAATCAAGCATCCATGGCTTCAAATACGTACTACTAATGACAAGGTTCAGTTTCATGGAAGTCATCATGCAAGTCTGCCCCTTCAATGAGAACATCTGGAAATTTTCAAAGTTGGCTTCCTCTGAGGCATTTTCGTGGCTCATTCGCGCTTCCTTGCAAGGGTTTAATGTCTGTTCTCCTCACACCATTTTTGAGCCATGATATTTTACTTCAAATCCGAAAAAGAATCATGCCATTTGCTGCTTTGAAGCATGAGTTATGAGCTCCAGAAGTTTACACCTTAAAACAGCCTTTTTCCAGAAACTTGACTACATTGAGTTTTGTGGCTTTGCTTCTTTGTCTTAACGTGTACCTATCACTGAGGTACTGATTTATGAATCAACATGTGATGTCATAGAGCATATTGGAATAAAGAATTGTCCAGAAAGGCGGCGGAAAGATCAAGACACAAGCTTAAGAAGTCAGCCAAATGATAAATAAAAGCTGGAAATTCCCCTTTTTTCCTCTTTTTTCAAGCGCAACGTTAGTATCTAAGAACGGAAGCGGAAGCGTGATTCCGGGAAAAGTAGTTTTGGAATCCCCGTGGAAGCGCAGTGGTTGAGCTCGGAAGCGGCAGTGACAGACGATTGAACTTTGTTGAAGGGTTTCTTAATCTGGGTTTTTGATTCTTGATCTAGGTTTGAAGAAACAATTTTTGACCATAAAAATAAAACTTCTTCGTGATTACAATTCTTGATTCTTGATCACGATCCCAATTCTTCTTAACCCTCCATGACAATAAAAAAACCTTCTGGGTATGAGAATCTTTATGTATCGTTCTGTTTACATCGTCAGGCTTCATCACTTACATTTTGTTCTCTATCTTTAATTCAAAAAGAAAACTGAAGATGAAAAACCAATGGGTAACACGATAGAAGTTAGCACTTATACTAACCCCGACCACTACTGTAGTAATATATTGTATCAGAGTAATGTCTAATCCTAGTTTTCTCTTTATGAGAATATCTAAATAATGTTGAATGTTGTTTTGAATTTGGTTGATAGTTGTGTTATTTGTTTCATATGTTATAGTTTACCATGGCTTCTTTAGGGCTATTGGCCTTAGAATCCAATGAAACTGAAAAGATGACACTTTCTGAATTGCAGATCAAGTGAAATGGCTGGTCACAAGGTTGCTCATGCTACGTTGAAAGGACCAAGTGTTGTTAAGGAGATAATCATAGGGGCGGTGCTTGGTTTGGCTGCAGGAGGCCTTTGGAAAATGCATCATTGGAATGAGCAGAGGAAAGTAAGGACATTCTATGACTTGCTGGAGAAGGGTGAAATCATTGTCGTTGCCGAAGAATAGATCTTCTGATTTTCAAACATGATTTTGTGGTCTCATTCAAAGTTTGTTGATCATTGCCTCTACTGTCTATTTGGCTCTTGAACTAAAGATGATGACCTTAGTTTGGGTTCTGAATAATTTTCTCAAACAGTTGTGGAATACAGTATTGTTTTGAATGGAAGTTGATTAATCTTCTCATGTTATAATTGCCTCGTTGTGTTATTCTTTCATGGTTGCTCGAGATGAGCATATGTTATGTTATCTGCATGATTTTCCCATGGTGCACCTTACGATCTCTTCAAGCATGGTGTGGCCTAACCCTTGTGTTGATGGCATGATGGTAACTGGAGCCATTACTTATGAGGAGCCTATTCTCTGCACCAGTGGGACAGCTGCACCAAGCAGATTTAACGGGGCGTGGTTGCACGCGCTGTTAGTGCAATTGTGAATTTGTACCGCCCCTCTTTCTCTTCCTCCTAACTCGTCTAAAAACTAACTGAATGGTATCAGACGCTGACTTGCGACACTTGGGTCCTCTTCCACAACATCGGTTGCTGCCGGAACTTGAATTGTGGTTTCAATTTGGCTCCATTGACCAACTTCATTCGATGACTTGTACACGGTTTCGTTATTTTGTTATGCTTGTTTCTCAGATACGGTAGAGATGTCGAGGGGCACCATTTTGGTGGCGGCCGCTTCTTTAAACGAAATCACCACTGGGTTAAGATTGCATAACCCATTGCCACGGTGGCCTTCAGAAAACGAACACACGTCCTCTCCATCGCCAACCCATCTGTGTTCTTCGGGAGATTTTGATTTACGTTATTTTCAGGCTGAGTTTGATTCGATTGTGAGGGAGATTCGATGTAATTTGGATATGTCGGCGAGCTGTACGGATTCGAGTAGTGGTGGGAAAGGGAATAGTATGTTGTTGGCACCGCTGCAAGGTTAAACAAGTTGGGGTGTATGAGATTAGTGGTTGAATGAATCCGGATCTTCTCCTCATGAGAGGCTCCTCATATTTCCTCATGAATCAATCTCAGCCTTTTATTTTCAACCAATGGCTGAGATCTTTCTAGTTAATTTTAAACCCTATTTCACATCTACCCAACTTACCTCTCCCTCTTCTCCTCAAAATATCGAACCATATCGGGCTTCTCTCTCTCTCTCTCTCTCTCTCTCTCTCTCTCTCTCTCTCTCTCTCTCTCTCTCTCTCTCTGCCGTCGTCGCCCCCGCACTCTCTCTCTAACCCGTCGCTCACTGTGCCTCCCTCCTCCGTCGCGAGCTCTGCCTCTCTTCTGGATGCTCGCCGTCGCGATCTCTCTCTCTGCCGTTGTCGCTCGCCCGCTCTGAGGAGGTGGCGGGGTGGATGGGTGGCCTGAGAAAGAAAGGAGTTTTGGGTGCTGGTGATGGTGATGGTAAGGAACAGCAAATTAATATAGCGAGCTAGTGAAGGAAACAAAGGTGGGGAGGTGAGAGATGGAGGTGGTGGTAGAACTAATGGGGAAGAGGTTCTGTCATGAAACGAATCTAATGATCAGCTTGAAATAGAATAATTATTACGGTTTACTATATATAACTTCATAAAATAATAACAAATAACTCCGGCGGTAAAATAATTATCCAAAAATTCATACAATGTCGCGGTGACGCGCTCTGTCCATCATGTAAAAGTCTAGGGACGTTTACCTCCCGAAGATAGGAATTCTCATAGGGAAGCATAAGCGTAAATAGAGTTGATCGCATCTATCTTTTGAACAGAGTTACCGGAAACGCTACTCCTACCGGCGATCTGCGTTCCAGATCACACGATCCCAATCGCGGAGCGTGGCAAGGAGGTCATGGAATTCAAGATTCGTCCTAACCCCTGATTTCTACGGCTGCCGGCAAATCGAAATCTTTGAAACCCAATGAATGGCACAATCGGAGGAAGGGGAAGAGATTGGAGTGGTGGATGTCGATGGAGGAGAGTGGGAAAGTATCGAGCAAGGAGAAGAGGAGGCCAGCGAGGGAATGGTGGAAGGAGGAGTATTGTGATGAGCTGATAAAGAAGAAAAAGAAGAAGGATAAGAAGCAGAGTAAAGGAATGAGCTTTGATGAGAATGAGAGTGACTGGTGGCCGCACAATGATGAATTGTATGCTAAGAGCAAGAAGAGGAAGAAGAGGAGGAGCAGGAGTTGGGGGAGTATGAGTAGTATTGATTGGTGGTTGGATGGAATGCGTCGTAAGCTTGTAACAATTCTGTTAGTAACCTTAAATATACCTCGTTTTTTACACGAAACGCGGTTGACCGACATCGTGTGAGATCCTATTTTTCCTCGTTTTCAAACAAGAAGCTCATATATATGAGATTTAGGATCCCATGAATTTTTTTTTTTAAATTGACACTCCGGTGGTTAGGCTTCCCTTAGGAGCGCCTAAGCGTAATTAGGGTTGACCGTTTTATCGGGGCCTAAACGTTACCGGAAGTTTGTGATTTTTCATCGCTACATGTATTTCACTATTTCAATCGCATCCTATTTCACAAGATTTTCAAAAATTTTGCTTCCTCTATATAGTTGGTTCACAATGATATACATTTGAATATAACTTACTAAACAAGTTATACCGTTTTAGTAGACACGTGACGATCCGAGGTTATAAATACGTGAAAATAAAAATTTCACCGTCTAATGTAGGCATGGTAATTAAATAGGTCTACTGAAAAAAATTCACCCTGTTTCAGATTTATTAAGCCCCTCATCGAATCGGTCAACCTTAAATATATCTCGTTTTTTACACGAAATGCGTTTGACCGACATCGTGCGAGATCCTATTTTTCCTCGTTTTCAAACAAGAAGCTCATATATATGAGATTTAGGATCCCATGAATTTTTTTTTTGTTAAATTGACCCTCCTGTGATTAGGCTCCCCTTAGGAGCGCCTAAGCGTAATTAGGGTTGACCGCTTTTATCGGGGCCTAAACGTTACCGAAAGTTTATGATTTTTCATCGCTACATGTATTTCATTATTTCGATCACATCCTATTTCACAAGATTTTCGAAAATTTTGCTTCCTCTGTATAGTTGGTTCACAATGATATACATTTGAATATAACTTATTAAACAAGTTATACCGCTTTAGTAGACACGTGACGATCCGAGATTATAAATACGTGAAAATAAAAATTTCACCGTCTAATGTAGGCATGGTAATTAAATAGGTCTACTGGAAAAAAAAATCCACCCCATTTCGGATTTATTAAACCCCTCATCGAATCGGTCAACCTTAAATATACCTCATTTTTAAACACACAACGTGATTGACCGGCATCATGTGAGACACTATTTTTCCCCAGCTCTATTTCACTATTTCGATAACATCCTATTTCACAAGATTTTCAAAAATTTTGCTTCATCTGTATAGTTGGTTCACAATGATGTACACTTGCATATAACCTACGTACTAAACAAGTTATACCGTTTTAGTAGACACGTGACGATCCAAGATCATAAATACATGAAAATAAAAGTTCCACCGTCCGATGTAGACATGGCGATTAAATAGGTCTAATGAAAAAAATCCATCTCGTTTCGGATTTGCTACCCCCCCCATCGAATCGGTCAACCTTAAATATACCTCGTGAAATGTAGCCATCGGAATCACAACGTGCCCACTAATGTGGTATAACTTGTTTAGTAGGTTATACACAATTGTGTATCTGTGTGAACTAACTACATAGAGGAAGCAAAATTTTCAAAAATATTGTGAAATAGGATGTGATCGTTACAGTGAAATAAAACTAGGGTTAAAAAATCACATATTTTTGTTAATGTTTGAGCCCCGATAGATGCGATCAACTCTATTTACGCTTATGCTTCCCTATGAGAATTCTTATCTTCGGGATGTAAACGTCCCCAGACTTGTATGAATTTTTGGATAATTATTTTACCGCCGGAGCTATTTCTTATGATTTTATGAAGTTATATATAGTAAACCGTAATAATTATTCTATTTCAAGCTGATCATTAGATTCGTTTCATGACAGAACCTCTTCCCCATTAGTTCTACCTCCACATCCATCTCTCACCTCCCCCACCTTTGTTTCCTTCACTAGCCCGCTATATTTGTTGTTCCTTACCTGATCCATCACCATCACCACCACCCAAAACTCCTTTCTTTCTCAGGCCACCCATCCACCCCGCCACCTCCTCAGAGCGGGCGAGCGACGGAGGAGGGAGCAAGCGACGACGGCAGAGAGAGAGCTCGCGACGGCGAGCATCAAGAGGAGGGAGGCAGAGCGAGCGAGTGACGGAGAAGGGAGCGAGCGACGACGGCAAAGAGAGAGCGAGCGATGACGAGCATCCGGAGGAGGGAGGCAGAGCGAGCAACGACGGCAGAGAGAGAAAGAGAGAGAGAGAGTAGCCCGATATGGTTCGATATTTTGAGGAGAAGAGGGAGAGGTAAGTTGGGTAGATGTGAAATAGGGTTTAAAATTAACTAGAAAGATCGCAGCCATTGGTTGAAAATAAAAGGCTGAGATTGATTCATGAGGAAATATGAGGAGCCTCTCATGAGGAGAAGATCCGGATTCATTCTACCACTAATCTCATACACCCCAACTTGTTTAACCCTAGAGCGGCGCCATCAACATTCTATTCCTTTTCCCACCACTACTCGAATCTGTGCAGCTCGCCAACATATCCTAATTGCATCGAATCTCCCTCACAATCGAAACAAACTCAGCCTGAAAATAACGTGAATCAAAATCTCTCGAAGAACACAGATGGGTTGGCGATGGAGAGGACGTATGTTCGTTTTCTGAAGGCCACCGTGGCAATGGGTTATGCAATCTCAACCCAGTGGTGATTTCGCTTAAAGAAGCGGCCGCCACCAAAATGGTGCCCCTCGACATCTCTACCGTATCTGAGAAACAAGCATAACCAAATAACGAAACCGCGTACAAGTCATCGAATGAAGTTGGTCAATGGAACCAAATTGAAACCACAATTCAAGTTCCGGTAGCAACCGATGTCTTGGAGGAGGACCCAGGTGTCCCAAGTCAGCGTCTGATACCATTCAGTTAGTTTTTAGACGAGTTAGGAGGAAGAGAAAGAGGGGCGGTACAAATTCACAATTGCATTAATAGCGCGTGCAACTACGCCCTGTTATTTCTGCCTGGTACAGCTGTCCCACTGGTGCAGGGAATAGGCTCCTCATAAGTAATGTCTCCAGTTACCATCATGCCATCAACTCAAGGGTAAGGCCACACCATGCTTGAAGAGATCGTAAGGTGCACCATGGGAAAATCATCCAGATAACATAACATATGCTCAGCTCGAGCAACCATGAAAGAATAACACAACGAGGCAATTATAACATGAGAAGATTAATCAACTTCCATTCAAAACAATACTGTATTCCACAACTGTTTGAGAAAATTATTCAGAACCCAAACTAAGGTCATCATCTTTAGTTCAAGAGCCAAATAGACAGTAGAGGCAATGATCAACAAACTTTGAATAAGACCACAAAATCATGTTTGAAAATCAGAAGATCTATTCTTCGGCAACAACACTGATTTCACCCTTCTCCAGCAAGTCATAGAATGTCCTTACTTTCCTCTGCTCATTCCAGTGATGCATTTTCCAAAGGCCTCCTGCAGCCAAACCAAGCACCGCCCCTATGATTATCTCCTTAACAACACTTGGTCCTTTCAACGTGGCATGAGCAACCTTGTGACCAGCCATTTCACTTGATCTGCAATTCAGAAAGTGTCATCTTTTCAGTTTCTTTGGATTCTAAGGCCAATAGCCCTAAAGAAGCCATGGTAAACTATAACATATGAAACAAATAACACAACTATCAACCAAATTCAAAACAACATTCAACATTATTTAGATATTCTCATAAAGAGAAAACTAGGATTAGACATTACTCTGATACAATATAGTACTACAGTAGTGGTTGGGGTTAGCATAAGTGCTAACTTCTATTGTGTTACCCATTGGTTTTTCATCTTCAGTTTTCTTTTTGAATTAAAGATAGAGAACAAAATGTAAGTGATGAATCCTAACGAAGAAGAAGCTGACAGAACTTGCCAAAGCAAATGAAGAACTGTTGAAGAAAAACATTGAATTGCTCAGCAAGTTAAAGAGAGCGGACAACCAGATGATTGAGCTAGAGAAAGAAAAGAGGGCAGACATAAATCAAATAAAGGCTTTCAAGATACAGTTACACAAGGCGGCTAAACATGCTCAAACAAAGCAGATAATATTTGTAACTAAGGAGAAGGTGGAGGAGGAGGATAGGTTAAAGCCGATTGAAGAGGAAGATCATAGCTGCATAGAGGAGTAACCAGGAACTGAAAAGGTAAGAGTAGAAATTAGTTTAGTGACCCCCAATAAATATTGTGTTTTATGAATTTTTTTTTTTTTTTGATAACTTGTGTGTTTTCTTTTGTGTAGTTTTTTGAACTAGCAGAACCAGTTCCGTTAGATTCGATATTTCCAGAAGATGATGAACCTGTGAAGACCAATGTCGACCTGTCTAAACTAGACAAACTCGTTGCTCAAGCTGTGCAAATGGCTGGAAAAAAAATTACTGAAGAGACCAGCTTGAAAAATAAAGGACAGCAAGCAGAAAGGGTGAAGAAATATGTCAAGAAAAGGAAACAAATTGTGGAAAAGAGGAAAGAAGAAGACATATTGTATGACACCCCTGAAGGGCTAAAGCCAGCAAAAAGAACAAAGAAGAATGATATTATTATTCATGGAGCGAACTGCAACACCAATACATGGAAGTTCTTGGATGAAAATGTGACGCATCATTATAAGAACTGGTTTGATTTGAACAAGGACAAGAGTGATGAGTAAGTTTATTCTTCCCTAGTTTATATATAACATTACAATTAGTTCCCTGGTTTGACTTGCTTAATTATGACTTATTTGTGTCTGCACAGTTTCCGGTATTGGGAGTGTTGTGATGATATCATTGACATTACCAAAGACAACTTGAAGCGAATAATTCAAGGAGAGATTACATTTAATGTGAGAAAAAATTACTCGTCTTACTAACCCCAATAAAGTTTATGTTTGAGTAACCTAAGATGTATTCTTTGTTGTAATTTGTGACTTATGTTGTACATGCAGACAATCAAGGTGTACCTCCAAATGTTTAAAGAGGAAGTGGAAAAGAAGGTCTCGGTCGGATTTCTAGACATAGAGGCAGCGGTAAGTAGTCTAACCTGAAATAGCAGCGTGCTGCTAGACCACGGTCTCCTCCGTTACATTTTTCAAATTACACAATCTTACTACTTGTTTTTATAAATACAGCGCGCGGCAGTGGTACATGAACAAAAATTAAAAGAGATCCTAGCTAGAGGAGGAAAACAGGGGGAATTCAAATGTAATGAATTGGATATAGAGTTTTCCATTATTAATCCTCTGTGGTCCATCTTCAGTAAGGACCTAGTTTTCATTCTGGTACATCACGGGGTCAGCCACCACTATACCTTGGTCGTGATTCACAACAAAGATCAATGCTTCTATCACCTCAACTGAATGCTATCGGCAAGGAAAGAATACTCTGCCGACACCAACATCCACTTTCAGACTGCAATGGGAATGGTGAGTTGTAACAGATTTATTAGGGTAAGAAGTTTACTGGGGGGCAGTAAACTTCTCCTGGCTTTTGTTTATTGCTTGTTCTCTTCGTTTGTTTGAGTTGTAAAGGTCCTAGAGGGGGGTGAATAGGCCTTTATCTTTTTTTTGTTCACTTCTATATCCGAGGATAGCAATAACTTGTGTTATCCCAGATTCACAGCAAACAAGATATCAGAAGGTAAATTGCAGTAAATAAAGAAACAACACAGAGATGTTTTTTATTCACAGAAACCCTGAATGCAGGGAGAAAAACTGCGTGTCTCTAACTCTTGAGAGACAAAACTTTCCACTAAGTTGAAGTAAGCTCTTACAAGAATTATAGTTCTAGGGATACACTACCACAATGCTATCCTTCCTAGTCCCAAACTAGTCTAGACCTATTCCCTCTCTTGTTTCTAAGTACTTACAACATGGAACACTTTCAGAAGCTGTGTTCGTGAATCCTGCTAACCACTAGCAGATTCAACCTTGAACGCTTCTTGGGTTGGTTGCACTATACATCCCTCATGGTATGCAACATGATATGAGTTGATGAAAGAAGTTTCTTTTTGAGTTCAAGCTCTAAGGTTTACAGTCACGAAGAAAACTTAGAGCAGCATGAACAATGCAAGCTAAAACTAGACTCAACAAAAAAAACAAAATACAGCAGTTTTTCACAACCACCGAGCTATAGATATATATAGACAGACAAGGCATCAAAGATGATGCAAGCTGACCTCAAATAAGTTTCAGAAAGGTTAGAACAGAAGTGTTTGGCTCCCATACTGAAAGTGATGTGACCAAGCAAAGAGATGACACAATCAATCTCAATAAGACAAGGAAACCTTTCCTAAAACATGAATAATTCAAAGCAGGAAGCAAAGAGGTTTTAAACCCTCTTACTCAGTCCATTAGTGGACTTTGACACAGCCGATAGCGACTGGTCATTGAATCATACAGGGACCAACTATGTATAGGATACCGTATCATGAAATCCAAGCTGGAGTCTTGAGCATCAAACCATTTGGTCACGGGTTGGCATAGTAAAAGATCTCAACCTTTAGACTGGTTTGAGCGCCAAGACATTTCCCACAAACTTAGTTGTCCATTAAAAATTGAGAATCAACAAAGACCTATTAAACTAATATAACAGGTTCTTTGAAAAACTGGACAGGCAAAATACTCAGTGCTAGGATAGCACGCGAAGCTGCTATCCTCTGTGAAAAACAATGATATGCAGATGCATGTTTTACCTGAGCCATAAGGGATGTTAGTGACACTTGTTCTTGATCAGATAACAGAAATTCAAAGTGTTTTGCAGGCTGAACGGATTGCCAACTATCCTTATACCTTCAAGTTGTAATTTACTTGTGTGTTGGAACCAACAGGTGAAGTACATTATGGTGTTCATCAAACGCGTATATGATTCCACCATATACCCTCTCAGCCAAGGGTTGGACCCTGAGGAATGGAGGGAAAACTATGGCGAGCAGGACAACCAAGGAATAGAGGTTGACGATTACTCGATGATGAGTGCTGAAGATAAAAGAACAAGAAGATGGATGCTGGACCAAAACGTTTATCAAGCAAGATACTAGTTGATTGATGTCTTATCTTGCCCGTAGGAAAAATGTTCATCGTAAGTACCTTTAAACTTCATTTAAACTGTTTTATTGGGGTAAAAAAATTTAGTAACACTGTTTCTTAATACATTGCAGGTCAGACTGTGGACCATTTTTGCTCAACTTTATAGAGAGTCTATGTCATGGGAAAAACCGACAGAAGATGGTGGTAATGAAATGAGAAAGAAGATGCTGCTAAAGTTCATGGACATCAATATATAACAAAGATTAGTGCCACTTTAGATGTATGATTTTGAAAAATATGAAAATATGTAGTATTTTGGTAGTGTTGCAAGAACATAATTATCTTCAATTTCAGTGCCAGAACTTGTTCTTTTATTTTGGTCTATTCCTTTGATCTTTCTGTCAGTTTCAGTTATCTTTGGTTGTCAGTTTCAGTTTTTTTTTTTGTTACATGGTGGTTATTGGGGGTCTGTAAACTTTGGTTGCTCAGTAACCCCCAATAATTTTCCATACTTGAGAGTTTACTACCCCATTATGTCATTAGAGGATGCTTGTTGGTCTATTCCTTTGATCTTTCTGTCAGTTTCAGTTATTTTTTGTTGTCAGTTTCAGTTTTTTTTTTTTGTTACAGGGTGGTAACTGGAGGTCAGTAAACTTTGGTTGCTCTGTTAAGGAAAATTACTGACCCCTAATAATTTTCCAGACTTGAGAGTTTACTACCCATTATGTCATTAGAGGATGCTTGAAAGGTATCTAAGTAATAACAATCATCCAGAAACTTTGATTGCTCTGGTAAGGAAAAGTACTGACCCCCAATAATTTTTCACACTTGAACATATATGAGTATAACAAAAACTGGAAGCATTCCAGAGTAAAGAAAAGACCTGAAAAAGAGTAAAACAAACATTCAAGTATCAAACTGGAAGAAAATCAAGGAAGAAATGTGTTATATAAATCAAGTTATATATATATA
The DNA here is from genome assembly GCA_009720345.1 of Fragaria iinumae. NCBI lineage: Eukaryota > Viridiplantae > Streptophyta > Magnoliopsida > Rosales > Rosaceae > Fragaria > Fragaria iinumae. The sequence continues at coordinate 19,557,839 of CM019121.1, forward strand.
TATATATATATAGACACACACACACAAACATAATATTATACACACATATATACAAACATATATATAGCTACTCGTATACATATGCATAAATTATACAAACATATTATACACACAAAAGCTATATATATATAGACACACACACTGTAAAAATTACAACATGCATGTATATATATATATACACACGTACTATCAAAGTTACATATATATATCATGCATGCATCATAATATTATCATCACAAGTAATAAGCAACATTCCATCAAAATTGGACCGGTAATTAAAGTCACCGGAAAATATGCCTAAATGAAGAAAGTAGATGAATTAAAGTATACAACATGCATGCATGTATATATACACATACTATCAAAGTTACATATATATATATATATAACCCTTCCACTAAGGGATCCCTTTTTTTGACATATATGAGGGATGGGGGATTACACCAACTTTTCGATCACAAAATCACATCTCCACCGTTCAATATGTAGTTCTATATGAGTAGATCACTTCTGTAAATTTTCAGAAATTTTGGTAATCGTTAAGGCATTCAAAACTACGATTTATAATTATAAGCATGAACGGTTCAAGTTTGGCAGATTTGGTTCGTTCATTGATTTAATCTTGTTCGACACCTTAACGATCACCAAATTGGCTGAAAATTTCAGAATTGATCTATATATAAGGACCAACAAACTGAACGGTAGAGATTCAAAAATATAATTGAAAAGGTGGTGTAATCCCCCATCCCTCATATATGTCAAAAAAATGGATCCCTTAGTGGAAGGGCCCTCTATATATATATATTTATATATATCATGCATGCATCATAATATTATCATCACAAGTAATAAGCAACATTCCATCAAAATTGGACCGGTAATTAAAGTCGCCGGAAAATATGCCTAAATGAAGAAAGTAGATGAATTAAAGTATAGTTACATACGTATTAATGAGAAGTGTGCAGCTCTTGAAGATCAATCAAATTCATGAAGAAAAGCTACCAAAACAACATTTAATCGTTCTCTCTTCTGGGCATAAACTATGGCCTATGATCAGTAAGAGTTTAATTGTGTTCTTTTCTGGGCAGAAAGTACTATAAATAAATTATAAATTTACTTAGCCGACGGAATATTCTGTAGCCTAAGACACAAGGCGTTGGCAAAAATATATTCGTTCTGCATTGTGTCAAACAATAATTCAATTTCTTAAATCGACGAAACAGTTCGTCGGCTAAGAAAGACATATTCGTCTCCCAAGACATTCTTAACCAACGGAATATGATTCGTCGCCCAGGAATAACTACGCCGACGGAAAATGTTTCGTCGCCCAAGATCAGCTTTGACTACAGAATTGTTCTGTCGCCTAGGAAGATCATAGTCGACGGAGTGTGTCGGAAGTAAACTTCTGTCGCCTAAGAGTTTCTAAGCCGACTAAAGTTTACTGATGGAAAATTTTCGTCGCCTATGCTTTACTAAGCCGACGAAATTTAGACGACGAATTATGTTTCATCGAGTAGTAACATCTTAGTCGACGGAAGACTTCGACAGTCATTTTCCGTCGCCTAAATAAATCTTAGGCGACTAATGAGGTGTCCTATACGACCGTTGTGGTTCCGTCGATGAAGATGAACTTAGGCGACATAATTTTTTTGATTTCGTCGGCTAAGACGTTATTTCATGTAGTGACAGTAGCATTAATCAGTAGAAATGCAACATCAATATGCATTAGTCGGCAATATCAAACCCATAGTTCATTTAAAATCATTAGGCATGCAGCATGCTTTATACTTCATATAGAAAGACACAAAGTAAGAGAGACAAACCTGAGAGCAAATAACCAGTGAAAATAACGGGAATCCAACCAAGTTCTTACTTCATAGCTTTGCCCAAAGCTCTAAGCCATCATCAAATTTCTGAAAATTAGATACAAATTGTCAAATTAGACAATCAGCTGGGAAATTGGGGAAAATTGTATACAGTAGACTAAAGAAATTTACATATAAAATTCAATAATCCCACTTACAATCATGTCCTCAATGGAGCAAGAAGAGGATTACAAGAGTAGAACAACTGAGAAATTAAGAAAGTGAACTAGTGAAGCTGAGGACAAGGACTGAGAAATTGAAGAATGGAGATTGGATCGCGAGTCGTTGTGAGATAAAGATAGAATGACTGGACATGGACTGAGAAATTGAAGAATGAAGATTGGAGAGGCCGGACCACCAGAGGCGAGTCGATGTGAGAGGAAGAGATAATGAGAGAAGAGATGGGTGTCGACTGTCGAGAAAGAATTGCAGGATTAGGGATTTAGGGTAAGAATGTATATCATAAAAAAAATTGGTTGGGCTTGGGTTATATATCACAAAAAAAAAATGTATACACCTAGTTTTTTTTTTTGGCCCAAAATCCTTGGTTGGGCTTGAGCCTTATCGAGCTCTAAGCTGCCTCTACCACTGACCTTAGCTAAGGCTAAGGTATAGATTTCTTTATTCGACTCACTTTCCAATCATATTTTTCGATCATAGCCATCCAATATCTAGATATACATGACTTGATCATCTCTGTAAATTTTCAGCCAAATTGATAAACATTAAGACATTCAAAAGTGTGATTTAAAATTACAAGAACGTACGATTCAGGATCAACACATTCGGTTTGTTAATTGATTTAATACATTTTCGATACCTTAACGATAACCAATTAGTTGAAAACTTGTAGGGATAATCAAGTCATGTATATCAAGATATTAATTGGTTGGCTATGATAAAAAAAAAAATATAATCAGAAAGTGTGTCAGATTAAGGAAATACATACATTATGTAAGGTAAGGAGGTCCTTATTTAAAAAGGCATTATATATATATATATATATATATATATATATATATATATATATATATATAACTCCCTCCGAGTAAATTGGATTAGCTCGATCATCGAGTTTATTTTTCCTTTCAGAGTTATGTTTAGGCCTACATGATCCTTGGAGTAGTGTAAGCAATTCTGATGAGCTCAAATGCCCAGAATAGCAAAATTATTATGTACCTAGCTAGCTGTCAGTTAGTGGAACTGTGCAAATAACACATGCAGAATAGTCTAGAGAGATAGATATCTGTAAGCTAGGGTTCGTACTATCATGCAATTTAACTTCTTCAATGCGTCTGCTGCAGTAGCAAGAGTTGATATCTGTAAGACTCACGGGTTTCCTGCTGCTGCATATATACGAATAATTACAAGCAGCGAGCCCAGCATCATATACGCGAGAGAGAGAGAGAGAGCTGGGTTCGTTGGAATGATGAATGAAGAAGACAAGGAAGGGATCGAAGTTGGTTGGAGGTCAGCACAATAATAATGGGGTGCATGTCAGAAAGTCAATAGAATGTCAGGGTCTAGCTGGGTCAGTCAGACGGTCAAACGCAACCCTTGACTCTTTCATAAATACTATAAATGAACTGACGGTTGGATTGGTGGAATGGATTTATCAAACGGTGGTTGTGGACCCTCTTATGTTTTCCTCATCCTGTCAAGTCTCCTTCCCCCCGGCCAGTCTCTCTCTGGTTTCTTTTGTCCTCACCTCAACTGATGAACATCCATACATATGTACAGAATCTACAGATCGAGTACAGACGCAGCTAGATTACATGCATGGTTACTTTATTACTTGTACAAGAATGTTCATCTGCGCCATCCATACCTATACCATATATGTATACTGCTAATTTGCTCGTCACCATTGCCCCGTTATTTTTATTATGTAAGGAAGAAGTATCCGATATCGATAAATGTAAATATCTCGGAACCATTTACCAAATGTTAATACAGCAAGTAAGAGTGTAAGACTTGGTCGGATATCAATGAAAGTTAAAGTCTCGGTATTCTTATCGTCGGTGCTTGTTGGTTACCGAATGTTACATCAAGTAAAACTTTGAGAGTCTCGGATCATTTGTACTCTAGGGCTTCTATTCTATGCTAGCCAGGTCGAATCTATATCATACTCGGCAACAAATCCGTTTTAATACGTAGCATTTGGATCTTCTTTGGAATTATTGCTAGCTAGCTAGACGTACATATATCTTATGATCGACAATGCTGATCACATGTCACTGCTCACCGCACAAAATTGAATGCAGCGATCAAGTCCAAAGGCCAGTAGTATCACTGGAGTTAAGATCCCCAACTACAAGATTGCTGGGGGAGCTTTCTCCATCCACCTCTGCTACGTACGATCCATCTCTGTATACATTGACCAGAAATTAATATTTGCCTGAATTATATAAGATTGACAGGTCTTTCTGTTCTTGATGATCCCAAGTTCGACCATATATGTGTGTTGGGTGGTCAGGTATGTTCTTGGTTGGTCATTGTTGGTGTGGGGTACTAGTACTGGTAGTCTAATCGATTGAGAGTGTGGCCGGCGGTGGTGTTGGATCAGTTGTGATCAATATATGCATGGCTCATTTGCTCGCACAGCTATATATATCTAGCTAAACTAGCTAGAACCAGAAACTACCAAACTCTTGCACATATTTAGTGCTATTATGGCATTTACCAAACTTCACCGATGCTTGAATTGCTCATCGAACTATTCAGATAATGAAAGCTATCTGATGTAGTCAGTTAGATATAAGGGCAGCCATGCATACTCCCACCCCTGATTACTACTTACGCTATGTAGAATGCTAGATAGGAATGTGCCTCCATTAATTCCGGTCTATAATACAAAATAAAGCAATACAAAGACTACTATTTCGTTTTTCTTCTTCTTTCTTTTAGGGTTTAGGGTCATGTACTATGATGACCTGACTAGGCAAGCAAGCTAGTAGGTGCATCCATCCCACATAGCCCGGGACAGACAAGTTGCTATGATTATATGTGCAGAGCTAGCACCTTACATTGAGACGCGTTTTGGGGTGAAACCTCAAGAGCAAAACCGTGAGGGTCGTTGGGCCCAAAGCGGACAATATCTCAATGGACTGGGTCAGGCTGTTACATTTGGTATCAGAGCCTGTCCCCGACCGGAAGTGTGCCGACGCGGACGTCGGGGCCTAAGAATGGTGGATTGTAATGACCTGACTAGGCAAGCAAGCTAATAGGTGTATCCGTCCCACATCGCCCGGGTTGTTACAAGTACAATGACTCAACCATAAGGGCACGTTAGAGAAAGTCACTATCTAACGGATTTCGCATATGTTCATATTGGTGATAGTCCAAGGAAAACAACTGAGTACAGATACTGGAAATGATTTCAAGCAAAACTTATATTCTAGACCTATAACCTCCTGCATGTATCGACTAATTAACAAAACATAAATCATACATAGACCTACGATGTGTCATATACAACGAGCTATCAAACCCTCACCGTCGCAAACTCCCACACTATAGTTGCTGCCAGGAGGAAGAAGTCCCGCCCTAAAATCCCAGCAGTTTACCTCATTTTACAACCGGCCACCATCTGAGGAATGAAGCTCATCGATCATGCACAAAAACTCAACGTCCTTGCCCCAGAATCCCAATAACTGCCTTCCATACACAAGAGCAACCAAAACTTGCATACCAAGAATCACGTACTAAGAGCTTATGTCGTCGCAGACTAATTAAAAGGTCTAGGGCTAGGGTTTTCCATCTTTAATATATTGAGAAAGTACCAAGCGTGAAGAACTAAAATGATGTTGAAAATATAATCGACGTACACAGGCCTCAATTAAGATATCGCATTCTGTATATGACCTAGCATAGCTCTGGGAATTTTTATCATATATGCATGTAGAATTGTAGATGAAATAAAATCATCCTACACACCGGTAAGTGCAAAATTGAAGATAAATAGCTGGCATAGTTAGATGTTACTTGAGATGCACGTAGACAATAGTCATCTGCATTATCAGGTTGAATGAATCAAATTAAACGTATAAATGATATAGGCCACAAAATCTTCTTCATTTTTTTTTTTGGCAAGCGTAGAGGGACTAACTCATCGTTCCCCCACGAAAATTTATTGATAAAAAATAGAAACAAGAAGCTGGAGGACTAGGCCAAAGGCAGCCATAAAAAACAAATAACCTCTTTTGTAAATGAACAAGTAATCATATAAAAACATCAATGAACACATGACAAAGATATTAACAAATACGAAAATTCGGAAGACCAAGTGCATCTCGCCGGCAATGATCAACGATGGAAGGAGGAGAAACATCCCACCAAGACATGTCAATCAATGACAACCCAATATTAGCAAGCGCATCAGCCACTTGATTACCTTCTCTGAAAATATGAGAGGACCGAAAAATCATTTTTGATAGAATACCTCGATCTTCATATATACAGGATTATACATCATTTTTGATAGAATAATTGGTGTTATATATATATATATATATATATATATATATATATATATATATATATTGTGAATGACATGCATCCATGCCAGCGTCACCCTTAAAAAGGTGTATTATAACATTATCTCATATAATCGTTGTCAAGCTCAGCCTGCTCGATAAGGTTAAAGTTTTTGTAGTTATCAAAATTTAAAGCCAGCGGTGGATAGTATTAATATCTAGCTAGGGCAGATCGATTCAATCAACTTATCACTTCATTGATTCCTTTGATGTGTTTGATCGATAATCGAAGAGAAAAGGTAAGGGTTTGTATTTTCTTGTAACTTGTAAGAAAAAGAACAAGAAAAAGAATGGTTTTGTTTGTAACTTGTAAGTGGGCGGTTTCTAGCTATATGCATAATTTGAGTTGTCGCAGTCCAAGAGCAATGACAAAACATATCATCGACCACCTCTAATTTTTCAATAATGCTTCAACAGAAAACCAAAACCACTAGTCCTATTTTCAAGTTCTGGCCGGTATATATGCCAATGCCATTGACATGGTCGGCGATGGGGATATATATTCCCAATTTTCGGGTCCCAGTTCCACAGACCACAGCAAATCCCTATTCTTATCGAAGAGAAGGAACGAGAAAAACCGAAATCTTCCTACTCGAACAAGAAGTCCTATAGTTGACAACTCTTCTTTATATAGTAATTCGACCTATTGCTCCGCATCCCCCCATAAGTTTACTATGAAGAGAAGAATCAAAAGGATTGAACTACCTACTCATTATTCGGAGGTGAATCATAGAACACCAAAAGCTGTGGTATCTTATGGACCTAACATAGGTCACTTCCAACTTGTCTATGCAAGTTTATATGTATGTATTCATCAAAATATCTCTAATCTTTCTTCTCAATCCACACAGAATATTTAACCTCTATGAATTTCACTTTGGCCATTTGTTCGTGAACAAGATTGAAGAGTAGTAAGGCTCTGGACTTGTTCGAGTTTCTTGTTTACATTTTTTAGGGGTAATTCTCTTGTGCCTCCATGTCGTACATACAGGATGCTCACTCATTACATATTTAACAAAAAATTGGTTGTCAATGTGGTAAATAAGGTCATTGTTTAGATAATTTTAGTTTTGTTAGTTGTAATTACTCCACATACAACATTTTTACAAGTTTATGAACAAAATGTTTGTCGATGTACATGCTAACTTGATTTAATTATATGTAAATATATAAAATACATGTACGTGATACCTAAGGATTCAACAAAGTTACCTCGATCCAATGATTCTCCTTCGAAACCCACCGAGTCGTAGGCTACGTACATTGGCACTATTTTTTGGGTCCTGAACCCCCTTGCGCTTTGCTTTGGGAAAGCACTCAGTTCCCCCAATAACGACGAGAATGGCAATTGTGCCCAAAAGTCAATGAAAGATCGTTCGCCAAAAGTCATTTAAACTGTAAGTTTTGTTCAGCTAGTTGTAAATTGAGTGTATGGTATACATCACTGTACCATATAGACAAACAAATTTTTTAGAGTTGAATTTATTTGTATGATTTCTAGTGGAAAAAAACTAGCATGGTAATTGCATGTATTGATAATCATAAAGTAGTGAAGTAACATATATACGTCAACTAACGGGGTTGTCTATGGTACCGAGGTGTATCCCATACCCTCATTTACATCTAACTAAACAAAAATTACAATTTATTTGAACAAAAATACAACGAACTTACCACATTTGGTTTATACATTTACGTATGATTGAACCAAGTTAACAATTTGTTTATAAAACTTGTAAAAAATCGTAGGTTGAGTAATTGCCCTAATAGAGTTATTACCTAATTGTTATGACTCTATTTACCACAATGACAACGAACGTATTGTCATAACAGTTCATGTGGGTATCACATATATACATGTAGGTACTTAAAAAAACTATGCACGCAACTTTAACCATAAACGATAATTTAATTAGCCTTACTTGAATCTTCATCAGGTGAGTTGTGGAATTTGGTTAGATTAGGAATCTAGGAAACTAGAAAAGACATTAGAAAACGAACTTCTAAAATTTTATGATTTTTGGTAATCCAACAAGTTTAACTAGTGTACGTGGAGATATGTATGTATTTCTTAGTTCTATCTCTCGATCTGGCTTTTTATTTATCACAACTATGAACCATCTCTCTCGTAGTCTCGTATTGGCTGATATGGTGCAATATATATAGCTAGTCATGTCACATGTCCATGAGAGGATTCAGAGCGATCGAATTGGCAACCGCCAAACTGGTCCAAGCCACGAGATGCATGCCTGCTAGTATTACCTACCTAGCTCGCTCGCTCCTGGATCCTTATTCTTCCAATTTTTATTTATTTTTATTTTTTGAAAATATAAAATGAGATTAAACTTACACTTGAACTAGCCTAATCGATGGTAACCTAATTCCCTGTCCTTTCAGATTAAATCATGAGAGGTTTTTTCCTCAAGCTAGCTATTCTCGAGTACTCGATTCACCGATTAATTAATTGTTAGTACCGTTTGACATTAACTAATAATGCTTAATCACTAATGCTACATATATAGCTAGGGTGCCCCATGCATGCAGCAGCTAATTAACCTTGCTGGCGCAGCCCTAGTTAGCTACCACTTAATTTGATATCTCTAATAGTCCCCTTTAATTAATTAATTAAATGATTATAGAGTCCGTCTTGATTATACTATATTCATTAGCATCGATCTTTTCCGGCCTCTCGCAGATCGAGTGATGATTCCCATGAAATTCTATTTCCATATGTACATAAAGAGTGATGAGGTGATCGATCACTCGGCGAGATTCTAAACCTAGCTAGCTAAGCTAGCTAGCTGGATTAAATAATCGCAGATCGATCGAGTGCATTTTTGGCTGGAGAAACAATCTGCTATATATCTAGTGTTGTGCTAATTTAAGATTTCGTCACGAGAAGTAACATATATATTCACCGGTATACGTTCATATATATACTACCAGCAAAGCACGTACGTAATAATATGGGATACAGAAAAGAATGGTACATAGCTAATGCTTGCCCCCAAAAGCTCATACTAGAAAATCCTATGTCCGCTTAGCTCTCCTGAAAACGAAGCTCAGCACTTCAGCACAGGATCTATCTACTTCCTGCCTAGCTGCAAGTGTGTACGTGTGTATCTGTATAGATATTCCAATTCCTTTTAATTTGCGGTATTTTGTGGTATTTGATACTAGCGAGCTATCGAATATAAGATACCCGATAGCTCGCTAGGATCTCATCGCTCCTAATTGATTCCATCTTGATTATTCCCTTTGATGCTTTCGATTGGTTCTCGATCGATAACATAGACATAGTCAATCACCTGCATAAATCCAAACCCATTTGGCAACAATATATGATCTTTCTGGTTTGGAGTCTCGATCGGAGGAGTTTGGTGTTATTCCATCTATCATGCAGATCGCAGATGCAGTCAATCTCTCTCTCTCTCTCTCTCTCTCTCTCTCTCTCTCTCCGAGTTAGCTTAATATATGAAAGAGAGGGGAAAGAAACAAAAGGAAAAGATGACTGGAAATCTCCGAGTTAGCTTAATATATGAAAGAGAGGGGAAAGAAACAAAAGGAAAAGATGACTGGAAATTAATTAAGGTCAATGGCGGGGAACGAAGAAAATAAAAGTTGGGGCAGCTGCTGCTGGGTAGCTTAGCCCTACAACTTTCCAGTAAAGACAACATTTCATACATACGAACAGAATGTAAAGATTTTATCTCCATCTCACTAGGGATCCCAAGGTCGGTCCAGTACTCTGAATATGACTGCATGCCATCTCTATATATATGCCATCTCTCATTAGCATGCATTAGATTAGATTATATTGATATTATGGCCTTAATTAATTAACAACTATAATTAAGCATACACAAAGTCAATGTTTAATGGCCCTCATGGTGATGTATTTGATATGAAAGTGGGTGAAAATTATAAGCCTAACTTGCATCATCATCACTTTGGCTAATACCCATGATCACCTACCCTCCAATTCATATATAACCAATTATACTACCAACTTGGTAACCAAATCTTTCTAGATAGCAATGGATTCTAGTTGGAATTACGGACACAGATCACTAGCTGTGTGCCTGTATATATATATGTGCTACATTAATTCTAGTTACCTCGCTAGGTCGATCTTCTATCAGCTTTAAGTATGTGCGCATGCTTGAAATCAAATTACATTATCAATACTGTTTTCTTATACTGGTCGCTTAAATAGAAATAGTCTCTTTTAGTAAATTTTTTGTAACGACATACACGCGTAACATGTATCGCTTGCTTTTGTTTCATGAATAAAAACATACATAAGTATGACTTGTATGTTATGTTTCATGTAACGAGGAGGTTACCTGCGCATATATGCTGGTACTTTTGACATAGTGTTTGAAAGAGTTGTTTCTTCTTGAAGTTAATTGTGATGATGTATCAAGACTTCTGAATTTGATTAGGTTACGGTTGAACCCGTTTCGGTTCTTGTCTACTGTAATCGCTGGTTATAACGTTGGATTATATAATATAGAATTTTTTTCCAAAAAAAAAAGTATGACTTGTATGGAAATGCTAGATGAGATTTCATAAGTTAATTGTCTTAAGGTTTTAGTTTATGAGCTGAAAATCGAGTTCCTTTGATGTTATATGATTAATTATTGATATAGGTACGGTTGTCAATATCATTGAAAATTCTGTCTCTGATCTTTCTCGAATGCAGAATTTCTTTCAAACCCTTTGAGACTTGGAAAGAAGATGACAAATAATCACTAACCTAATTAGCGAGTCACTTCTAGTACTTCTATCCTGTGCATGGTACGTTCCAGATTATTATTGTAATCATAATTCTCTAGCTAATTGCTAGAAATTTCCATTATTTTTTCTTCACGGGGCGTTCAGATTTTGTATATACATGATGATTTAAGAGACATCAATATATTAACTAGGCAGACTGATGCATCTTAATTAGATATATCTAGCTAGCTATGTATCTGGTTACTATTTCTTAAGTGAGATATATCCAGACTTCCAGAGTAACCTAGCTAGCTTAACAATCTGGCATTGTGGCCTTGTTTTCCAATTCTGGGATTCCCTGATCGATCGAGGACCCAGCTGTAGTTTGAGGTATATATTAGTCCTCTAATACGACACGGTTTGGCTTTTACATAGCAAAGCAAAAGGCCAAAACCCTAACAAGCTTTTGCATCATGATGATATTTATGCAACTTTGGATGGATTATGTATCTATTATTAAACCAGTATCGGATATCGACTGATGATCTAACTCGAGGGAGAGGCAGAGAGAGAGCTAGACAGAATTCTGATCAAAGAACTCAAATTTCTCAACAAGATTTGATCCAAGTTTACGAGTCAAATGTTAATATAAAGTGTAATTAGGGTTACGTATGAATGAAAATGATGAGTTAGCAAAATAAGGTCGGTAAAAATTTGTGAAAATGAAGGGGCGCGGGCGCAATAGATGCATTATTGAATATGCAGAAACAAACATGCAGAGGAGAAAACGCAGTTGGTGTCATCATCACCCGATCCACCCATCCGAAAGAAGAAGAAGAAGATTAGTCACGGGTATCTCTTGACTCACACATCACTACACTCTACGAGATCATCACCATGATCCTATATATTATGTCAATTATAAATGTATAATCATATCCCTACCTATTTATAATGTTCCAATTCAAAAAAAAATAAAAAATACACGTATAATGTATGCATGCGTTGCTCAACTCGATTAAGCCCCACACCCCCACCTCCCTACCAATTACTTTCATACAACTTGGATGCATATATATGGTGTTTTAGCGATAATGTTTTTGGTTTTTTTTTTTTTTGGTCGAATAATCAATAATGTTTTTGGTCTTGTCTTGCATTAGTTCAATGGTTTTTTTTTATTTTTTATGATAACATTAGCTCAATATATGGTTCTGAAATTAGTAGGGAACTAACAGGTCCAGAATTTGTAATATATATTCCCTTCTTCACAAATGCCTCACATATATAGTACACAATTCTTGTTATTCGATCAAAAGAGTACACATTGAAGTGTTATTGAATGAGATAGTAAACCACCTCCGTTAATAACACATCCAAACCCAATCAATGTTCAGATTGAGGTCTACAACAGTATATCCTAGCAAAACCAGATTAATCTTCTACCGCAGGCGCACGAACTCGGAGACCTCTCTCAAAACTGCTAGTTACAAACTAATGAGAGTTTGGACTCAAACTCTAACAGGTCGACTAACTTTACCACATCGTGTATATAAGTTTTATAATGTTGAAATTAAGGAGATGATAATATTCTTAGATTATTGTGCCGCAATATAGCCCTTCTTCAAATACGAAATCGATTGACCAATGGATGTACAATGTATTTATACGGTGTATGTACAGTTATAAATTTGTAAATGTTATTTTTTCTCATGGAAGTGAAATATGACGAAAGAAACAAAGAAAGGTCCAGGGGCACCGCTATGGTGTGGCCAACCTGTTCTGTTCGAAAAGTCTCTTTCTCTTCTTAAACGCCCCATTATCAGCATACCTCTGATTAGTAGGCCCCACCCGCCTCCCTCCCTCCCTCGGGCCTGAAAGCTATGTAGATCTTTCTAATTAACTCCTCCCCTCTACCTCACCTCTATCTCCTCCCTCTTAATTTCTTCCATCTTCATCTTCATCTTCACCTTCGATCATCTTCCTGGTAATTAATAAGCCAGTTACTCTTTAAGTTACTGCTAGCTGCAACTGATCGATTAACCATGTCTTATCTTTCCCACCACTTGCACTAATTAGTTCGTACGATTTGACGCATCTTAGTGTGTTTATGGTATAAAGAGGCCTGTGGAGAAGCCAAACCAGACCATACTGCTGCAATTATATATAGCTAGCTTTCCACAGCTTGCAGCCAGCAACTGGGAAATGATCAAACTCTGATGATCGCAATTAGTTCTAATAACAGTGGATTCGATCATCGGCACTAGTTTATGGCAATTGCAGCAACGAGGATGAGCCACGAAGAAGACGAGTCGAACAAGCAGCATCATGAGGTTGAGGTTGATCATGATGAGCATGAGCATGACATGGTGATGCCGGGCTTTCGCTTCCACCCAACTGAAGAAGAACTGATAGAGTTTTACCTTCGCCGTAAGGTGGAGGGCAAGCGCTTCAATGTCGAACTCATTACTTTTCTCGACCTTTATCGCTATGACCCTTGGGAACTTCCAGGTATATATATTCATATCGATCTCTCACTTCATCTTCATACAGCTAGCATCGATCAACCCCTTTCCCTCCTCGATCTATCTTCTCTCTTTGTGTTCTAATACTGTTTGAAATGAATATGATCATGTATAGCTATGGCGGCGATTGGAGAGAAGGAGTGGTTCTTTTATGTTCCGAGAGACAGAAAGTACCGGAACGGCGACAGACCCAACCGCGTGACCACATCTGGATACTGGAAAGCAACCGGAGCCGACCGGATGATTCGAAGCGAGAACTTCCGGTCAATCGGGTTGAAGAAAACCCTAGTTTTCTACTCTGGGAAAGCCCCCAAAGGCATCCGAACTAGCTGGATCATGAACGAGTATCGTTTGCCCCATCATGAAACTGAACGATATCAAAAGGTACACCCAGTTAACTTATGTATATGCATGTATTGCTAGTTCAAGCAACAAATTAATTAATTAGGTTGCAACGTTTGGGAGTTACTAATGATGAAGATCGAGCCAGTGCAAGAGAAGGAGTCGGAATGAACTTTCAATTTAGTTCCTAAACCTAGCTCTATCTGTTCATGTCAATTTTCCTTTGTCTCTTGATTCTGTCTCTCATGAATAATTAATTAGCAGAGGAAGCATGTCAATTGTGAGCAAATTAAGAAATATATCCAACAACAAGACTGAAACTCATCATCATTTGCTATTCTAGTTTTGATTTTTTTTTTTTAAATTTAACATGAACTACAAATTAATTAGGTGAACCACATGAGCGCAGAGATCGATTTGGATATAATTTTGTTTAATTGACTGCTTGCAGGGAGAAATATCCCTTTGCCGAGTTTACAAGAGACCCGGAGTGGAAGACCACCCGTCGCTGCCTCGGTCTCTGCCGTCATCCAGAGCCGCCGCCGCTAATGCTAATGGTGCATCCACATCAAGATCACTACTGCAGGCTCAGTCTTCGTCATCGTCCTCCTTAAACAAGAAGCAGCACAGCATTAACAGTAGTTTGATGGAAAAACTCCAAGCTAATTTTAACTTCAATGGAGGGTCGTCCTCACTTGGCCAATCTGTACAACAACTTCATCATCATCATCAAGATCAGGTGGCTACGGATCCAAAGATAAACGAAACGGAAGGAAGCAGCGGGAATTCGGATGTGACTAGCACGGTCGGGGTTGGCCTCCGTAGTAGTGCCACCAATATTCCAATTCATCATCCATCATCGCCACTCGGACTACAACCACATCACCATCACCATGGAGGAGTCTTACACCTCGATGATCATCATGCCGAACAAGAGGGGATCTCCACATTCTTGCAGCAGCATCATCACCACTCAAAGCCGCAAACATTACTGTTCGCCGGATCTTCTGTTTCCGCCACGTCTAATGTGATTGATGATCTTCAAAGACTCTTGAATTACCAACAGCAGCAAGCAGTTTCCAACATTGCCAATCAACAACAAGCTCTACATGTACAACAATACTATGACGCTCATAGTCATAATCATCACCACAACCAGCAACTACCCAGCAACGTAGTTAACCATTTCTCCAGTCCTTTCCCATTGGTACCTCTGCCACCGTCGCAGTCTCAGCTCTCCCCCAACGGACTTCCAGTAACTGCTTTCTCCGACCGCCTTTGGGACTGGAATCCAATCTCAGAGCCAAACCGGGCGCCAGATCAGTACAACACCAATCCATTCAAGTAATCATCAATAATATATATATTATCAACTGAATCCAACTGCATATATATATTTGATCCATCATCGATACAGTACTTCCTCTACCACTTAATTATGCTAGCTGATTCTAGCTGCTGCTGAATATTTTGATTTCTCTAGCTAGCTAGGCACTCGTCCTTAATGATCTCTGCATCTTTTTCATTTTTCTGGCAGACTTAATTTGTAGATTTAGTATTCTAATGAAGTGATACTATTATTCGATCTAATGTCTTTGAATTTATATACATCTATTGGAGCTATATATATGATCATATATACGTACACTTTGTAGCTTTTCTGGGGTTTATTGGTGTGGGGTGATTTGTATTTATTCCTCCCTTTAATTGGTGTTGTGGTCATGCAGTAACATATGATATAGTTAGCCAGTATATATGTATGTCTGAATTGCAGTTTGCATGGCGGGAATTAAGATGCGAATTAGGGTTACAGAAAGTCATATATGCCGATAATAGGTCATTCAGTTCATCTCCGATCCCCCTTTTTATTTTTCCTTTCCCTTTTGTCTAAAGCTTTTCCCCCTGTCTAGTACTGATGTTGTCTATTAGAACTTTAGAAGTAACAAGGGCCTAATTCGATCCATAGCTCTTTACTCGTTTAGGCACCACGAGATAAGTTACATTAAGATAGATTCAAAGATATTAGACCTAAACAATTGTGATTTTTGATTCATTTACTAGCTAGTAATTAAGTGATCCGAAGTTCCGAACATAAATGTATAAGCACATTGATCATTGATCAACATACAGTTATAATATGTTCATAATTAACTTAACTGAAGAGTAATATTAATATCACTGTTCTCTGTTTTGGAGTCATCGTTTTATCCTGTGTCCTTTTAAATTTACAAATTTCAACTTATTATTCCAGATAATAACAATTTGGTACCGAGATACTTTGATCATCGATCGACCAATCTGTTAACCGATGACATATCATACCTTCTACACATTTGATTTTGTAAAATTAACAATATATCATTTGGTGTTTGTATATACAATTATGTGGTTTAAGCGTCGGCTGAGGTCTGGGAGGCCATGCCATAGATACTGTTAGTGTCAAACAGTGGTTTTGCTCTTTAGTTTGTAGCTAGTCTCATTAGTCATTAATTAACCATACATCATCAGTTAAAAGTTATGCTAATTAAATTGCTAATTGATGAACAGCAAGGTAAAGTTTTACCAACTTTAGCATATATATTGTGTTTACCTAATTATATTTTTAGTCAATATATCGAAATTCAATCTAATTATTAGGTATAACAAGACGAGAGTGTAAGGGATAATACTTGGCTAACCAGGTGTGTTTAGCGAAGGGCCGAAGGCTGCTCATACTCCCTACTCCAAAGAAGCATTGGTTTTATTACTTAGGAGGGTCATTAAATTAAGCATTAAATCATTTGTATATATGGAGGGCTTAATCATTCAACAACTATAATGCAAATTTAGAAGCTTCCTTCTTGCCTTATACTCCCTACGCCATGCATGCATTATGAGCTTTAGAATAAGGGTTGGAGATAAACCGCAAAAATCATGACTTGGACATAGGATTTTAACACCTCCTCGAAACTTTTGATTTTTAAACATATAACTACGTAAGTTAAATTTTATAATAAAATGAATCGAACAATTTCGTTCATGACAATCCTATAATGAAAGTAAAATGTGCGTCTTTGTACCATTATCCATAACTTATCTTGTCTTTAGAGCTTTGTGTATTGATGAGCCGTTTGTCTTTCTATATTTTTCATGCTTATTAACAATTTAGTTAAAAAAATACAAAACATATAGATGTATATAGTTAACCTAGAACGTAGAAACTGTGTTTAGTATACCATTTCGCCTCTCTCTCTCAAACGGGCACGCACAGAGCTAGAATTTTGGGTATTTAACTCTTGCTGTAATTTTTTGGTTAGCTAACTGCTTGACTTGAGTTAAAGATCAGATCAAATAACGTACGTACGTATTCCATATTTTTATCTATTGATCGACTCTGTTGGTCTCTCTGCCTATCAAACAAACAAGATTCAGAGAGGATGGGATTAGGGATCGATGGGGATTTGATTGGGATCGTGAGTAGCATGCATTGTCATAGAGATGTGATCATGACTAATTGTGCATGAGTGAGCGAGTCAATTGGTAGCTACCGATATTGATCGATCGAGTACGAATGTAATATATATGAGCTAGTAGGTTACTGACAAGTCAACCAGATCCACCCGCATGTACGTCAGTACGTGTGCAAACTTTGTGGGCGTCGTTTTGATTTTTATTTGTTAAGGCTATGATCGAGTATGATACATAGCTAAGCCTAAGATAACATCCAGATCAGAGAGAGGTCCCTGCAAAGACTGCAGTGCAGGCTGGACCATAATGCATGATGAATGTGATGCCACACTAGTACATGCACTAGCTAGCTTTGCCAAAACAAATGCAATGTGTTTCTTCGATATGATTCATCTCCACCACCTCCGATCCGATCCTCCCTTGACCTAATTGTACAGTTGGGACCTCCATCTTCAATTTATTCCTTAATGAACAGACGGTGACTGTGTGAATCATCTAGTGCTAGCTTGCTTCCTTGACAACGAAAAGGTCGAGCTACTCTTACCCAATATATAGCCTACTAGGTACTTATTGGCAGCACCTTTAGGCTCTCGATCGAGTAGAACAGTGAAGTCGCGTATTCTTCATTACTTTATGTCACTTGTCTCAAAACTTCATCAATAGTATTCAAATTCAAATGAAGTGTGTGACTCTTGGCTGAAGACGGTAAAATTACCCGACTAAAATCACATGATCTTACTAGTTATACACCACGCATACAATTGAGACTTGTTGTTTACTTTTTGCCTCTTTGGTTGAAATATACAGAGTCTACAGAAAGATAGATTATACTACTGTCTCGTGTCCTAGTTATCCTAATCCAGAAAAAAAAAAAAAATTATGTATGATAATATATCCTTCAAATACTCTGATTTCACGTGCAAGAAGAAAAATATGAGTCTGTTTCTTAAATGAAGTTTGAAAGGCTCAACTCCATGCTTTTCTCCTCTGCATGTAAAAGACTAGGCAATTAGGCGATATTAGCTCTTTATCTTTATATATATATATATATATATATATATGATAGCCTATTTGGGGCATTATGCTCACCACCAAACCCTAAGGAAAGAGGGTTCTGTCACAACTCACAACTAGACCTTCATCGCCTGTCCCTCTATATTTTAAATCAAGAAAAAAATCATTGAAGATAAAAGGAAACCAAATTAACCAAAACTTTTCTATTAATCGAAAAACAAAGCTTGCTTGCGTTTTATATATGAATCCTGACCTAGCACAGCCAAAACTAATTAAGCCAGTTCCGAGATATGACAAAACAACCCCATGTCATGTATTATGCACTTTACTAAGCTAACCTAGTACAATGGCCAAAAAAGCAAAGCAAAAATAACGATTCATATATATGCTTTCCGAACTATATATACTGGAGAACATTCACAGCCTCAGTTAAGCGAGTGATTTACTCAATCTCAGAATCAGTCACAATAGTGATTTCATCCATTATTCAAACTAGTTTTGGATAGTTTTGATTCTGTAATTATAGGCTTTATTCTTCCTTGTTTCCTACTGTAAATATCCAACACTCTAGCCTATATTATGTCCACAATGTAATGTACACAATGTAATTAGTTTTGATCAAGGGAAATACTATTCTACAATATATTCACATTAGTGAAAAGCCATGTGAATAATCACAAAGTCATTAAACTTGTACATTTTAACTTGTTTATATATATTTAATGATCACAAAATGCATTTGATCTTTCTTTTCTTTTTCTTTTTTTTCTTTTTTTTTTTGGCTCACTGGGTTTTATGGACATCCGGGGGCGGCTGAGAGATGGCGGTCCTGGAGCGGCTCCGGCGGTTGGCAGAGGTGTCGTCGCTGCCATGGATTGTGGTAGGCGATTTTAATGAGATCGTTTCCAATACAGAGAAGGAGGGAGGGGTTCCTCGTTGTGGTAGACAAATGCTTAACTTCAGTGAGGCTTTGTATGATGCCGAGTTGATTGATGCAGGGGTCATTGGCATTCCTTTTACTTGGCAGGGTGGAGGTGTTAACATCCCTGAGAAGAAATGCACATTGAGGTAAAAAAAAAAAAAAAGACTGAACAGAGATGAAAGGAAGGTATTTAAAGCTCTGTAAGCGCAATCAAAATCAATATATATATATATATACTGTATTCAGTGATTTTAAATTTCAGCCGACTCTGCATTTCTATCAATCAAATTTTGATGAGAAGAATGCCTATAAATCTGTCCACTCCTACCATGCTCGCATGATTGCAAGTTAGTAACTATTAACATCGTCGCTTTTGGCAAGTCCCAACCCAGCGGATTGATGTTAACATCCCTGAGAAGAAATGCACATTGAGTTAAAAAAGACTAAACAGAGATGAAAGGAAGGTATTTAAATCTCTGTAAGCGTAATCAAAATCAATATATATATATATACAGTTAGTGGTGGGTGAAAGAAACCAACACCAAAACATTGATGTTAATACGGGGCAATGCAGAGTACAGATTTGGAACTTAATAATTATTTAGTTAACCAATTTAAGACTTGATGCATACTAGGTAGACAAAGGAAAATACATATACAGAATCTTTGACTTATTCAAGGTGTTGTGTTTTTGGCTCGTTGATATGATTTGGAAATTAAGGATTCAGCAGGAAAATCTTAGTCCAGAAAGAAAAGAGGATTTTCTATAAGTTTTAGGAAAGTAATCTTTCAAGATCTGTTAGGATTTTGTCTGCTAGGTTTAGGAGTCCTAAAATCTTATTGTATCAGCAACTCCTATAATAGGGAGCTGCAGGGGGATTCTCTAAGTGTGAGACAGAAAACCTAGAGAGTCAAGAGTGATAGAGAGATAAGAGAGTTGGGGATTAGCATAGAGATTTCAATAAGTATTTGTAATCAAGTTGTTATTCTCCATAGTGCTAGTGATTCTCTCAAGAGAGATCACAAAGTGGACGTAGACTTATTATAGTTGAACCACTATAATTCCGCTGTGTTTTGTTTCTGTGCTCATTTGTTTTATCTTTACTTATATCGTAAAGTCTGAGTAAAGATCCTAGGGCCTTAACCACAATAAGTGGTACCAGAGCCAGGTCTCAGGGTACTTTGTGATGGTAAAAAGCAAAGGGATGGTCGAAGCAGGAGATGTGAAAGTGTCCATCAAACCCTTTGATGGCAAGGATGATTTCACGCTTTGGCAGAGGAAGATGAAGAACGTCCTGATTCAGCAAGAGACCGATGAGGCTATTGGAACAAAGCCTACAAACATGTCTGACGCAGAATGGACGAAGAAGAATAAGAAAGCAAAGAGTTGTATTGAGTTGCATCTTGCTGATAATGTCTTACTTCACATTGGAGAGACAATGACTGCAAAGGAAGCATGGGAAAAGCTTGAAAGCGTCTACAGGGGTAAAAGCATCAGCAACAAGCTACTCTTGAAGGAACAGCTCTTTGGCCTCAAGATGGAGGAAGGGGATGATCTTAATGATCATATATGCAAGTTCCAGAACTGCATAGCAAACTTGGAGAAGGTCGGACCGAAGATGGATGACGAAGACACGGCTGTTATGCTACTGTATTCGTTGCCACCTTCATTCAAGCACTTCAAAACCACTATGATATTCAAGGAGTCAATAACACTCTCTAAAGTGTGTGAGAACCTGGAATCTTACATCAGATTGGAGAGAGAAGAAGATAGTTCTCAAGCACGGGGACTCTATGTCAGAGGCAAGGAGAGAGGAAGGTCAAGGAATAGAGGTGGTGGATTTCAAGGAAAGGGCAGGTCAAAATCCAAGGGAAAAGGCAAAGAAAAGAAAGAAGGTTGCTTCATATGTGGTTCACCGGACCACTGGAAAAGGAATTGCAAACAATGGAAGGAGAAAAAGGCGCAGATGTCAGGAGAAAGCTCCCAGTCAGCCAACATCGTCATTGGATACAATGATGAGGATGGAGAACTCCTCGCAATCTCAACCAGCTCCGGCGCGCCTAGACATTGGACCTTGGATACGGCCTGCACGTTTCATATGTGTGCACACAGCGATTGGTTCGACACATATAAGGAGAGGAACACCGGATCAGTTTTGATGGGGAATGATTCACCATGCAGAATTATGGGAATCAGAACAGTAAAGATCAGAATGCATGATGGCATTGTCAGAACGCTGGCAAACGTTAGACATATCCCAGGTTTGAGCAGAAATCTGATTTCATTAAGTACTATGGATAGGGCTGGATTTTGGCATAAAGGTCAGAATGGAGTGCTCAAGGTAGGAAAAGGACAAATGGTCTACATGAAGGGTGTAATACAACCAGATAACATGTATAAACTCACAGGTTCTACAGTCGAAGGTGGAGCAGCAGTTTGTACGGAAGAATACAAGACTGAGCTTTGGCATAGAAGGCTAGGGCACATGAGTCAAAGAGGGTTGCAAGAATTACACAAGAAAGATCAGTTAGATGGTGTAATGAGCGGAGGTTTAAAATTTTGCAAGTATTGCACACTTGGGAAGCAGACCAGAGTGTCATTCAATGTGAGCAGCAGCGAGAACAAATCCAAAGGAG
Organism: Fragaria iinumae; assembly: GCA_009720345.1. NCBI lineage: Eukaryota > Viridiplantae > Streptophyta > Magnoliopsida > Rosales > Rosaceae > Fragaria > Fragaria iinumae. The sequence continues at coordinate 19,579,842 of CM019121.1, forward strand.
TGCTGGACTATATTCACACAGATGTCTGGGGGCCAACAACAACAATATCAAATGGTGGAGCCAGATACTTCATGTCCTTCATAGATGATTTCTCAAGGAAAGTCTGGATTTTCTTTATGAAGACTAAAGATGAGGTTTTCACCAAGTTCAAGGAGTGGAAAGCTGAAGTAGAAAATCAGACGGGCAGAAAAATCAAGTGTTTAAGGAGCGACAATGGAGGTGAATATAGAGATAAGAAGTTCTTACAGCTGTGCAAAGATGAAGGCATCACAAGGCACTTTACTGTTAAGAAGACTCCCCAACAAAACGGTGTTGTAGAGAGGATGAACATAACTCTCATGGAAAAAGAAAGGAGCATGAGATTTCATGCAGGGTTGCCTGAAGAGTTTTGGGCAGAAGTGGCTAATCATGCATGTTATTTGATTAACCGATCACCTTCTAGGGCTATTAATTTCAAGTGTGCAGAGGAGGTATGGTCTGGAAAACCGGTTGATTATTCCAACTTGAGGGTGTTTGGTTGCAGTGCTTATGCACATATTCCCAAACACGAAAGAACCAAGCTGGAACCTAAGTCTCTTGAATGCTTGTTCATCAACTTCGAGAAAGGAGTAAAAGGTTATAAGTTGTGGGATATAGTCAATGAGAAAAAGGTGATCAGCAGAGACGTTGTCTTTGATGAAAAGACCATGCCATTAAATGAAGAAGCTAATAGCAAGAAGGGGCAGATGGCTGTTGATGAAGGAGAAGCAATCAGTATTTCATTAGCTAAACCATCAGTTGCAGATTCCGAAGCTCAGGTGGAGCAAATTGAGCAAGGGAATGATGAAGTAGCTATTGAGGAACCAGAGCATCAACAACAGCCAACCGTTATGGCTCAGGTGGAGCAATCTCCACAAAGAGGACAGAATTCTCCTATCCCACAAGCACCTGAGTCATTCAAAAGAAGCATAGCACTTGACAAACCTAAAAGGAATCGAAAACCAATTCAGCGTTTTGGATTCGAACCGGAAGATGTGAGTCGTGCTCTGAGTATAAGTCAAGGAGATCCAACAACATACGAAGACGCCATAGAAAGCGTGGAAAGTGCAGGTTGGATTGGTGCTATGACTGAAGAGATGGAATCTTTGCATAAGAATTCCGTGTGGGAGCTGGTTCCTAAACCTAAAGAAAGAAAACTTGTTGGCTGCAAGTGGGTGTTTAGGAAGAAAGAAGGAATACATGAAGATGATGCCATTACTTACAAAGCACGTTTGGTGGCAAAAGGGTATTCGCAGAAAGAAGGAGTGGATTATGACGAGATTTTCTCTCCAGTCGTCAAACACACTTCAATCAGATTGTTGTTGTCTATAGCAGCTCAGTATGATATGGAGATTGAGCAGATGGATTTGAAGACTGCTTTTCTTCATGGGGACCTCGAAGAAGACATTTATATGTCGCAGTCGGAGGGTTTTGTTGAAACAGGAAAAGAGAATCTGGTTTGTCGCTTGAGGAAGTCTCTATATGGGCTCAAGCAATCACCAAGGCAGTGGTACAAGCGTTTCAACACATACATGCTGAAAATAGGCTACACAAGATGTCTATATGACTGTTGCGTCTACTACCATGTATTCGAAGATGGGGAATTCATTCTACTAATTTTGTATGTAGATGACATGCTAATTGCATGCAGGGAGATGTCGAAAATTCAAGAACTTAAGAAGAATTTGGGAGCTGAATTCGACATGAAGGATCTAGGAGCTGCACAGAAGATCCTTGGGATTGAAATAAATAGGGATAGAAGCGAAGGAAAAATATGGCTGTTACAAGAAAAGTACATCATGAAGGTACTTGAACGCTTCAACATGGATGGAGCTAAGTTCGTTTCTACCCCATTAGCTGCACACTTTAAGTTGAGTGCACAGCAAAGGCCATCAAATCAGAAAGAAATTAATGCGATGAAGAATGTTCCATATGCAAGTGCAGTAGGGTGTCTCATGTATGCAATGATATGCACAAGACCAGATTTAGCTCAAGCATTGAGCGTCGTCTCCAAGTATATGTCAAATCCGGGTAAGCGCCATTGGGAAGCAGTGAAGTGGATTTTAAGGTACTTGAAGAGGACTAAGCAGCTTGGAATTTGTTTGAGAGAAAACAGGGAGAAGCATGTGTTGCTGGTTTTGTAGACTCTGATTTTGCAGGAGACTTAGATAAAAGGAGGTCCACAACAGGTTATGTTTTCACCTGTGGAGGAGGACCTGTGAGCTGGAAGGCAACTCTTCAAGCAGTCACAGCTCTATCTACTACGGAGGCAGAGTATATGGCATTAACAAAGGCTTTAAAGGAGGCTATTTGGTTGAATGGGCTGGCAAGTCAGTTCAGAATTCACCAAGAAGGCGTGGTAGTGAAGTGTGACAGCCAAAGTGCCATTCACTTGGCAAAGAATCAGGTGTTTCATGCAAGAACGAAGCACATTGATGTTCGCTATCATATGATCAGAGATTGGGTAGAAGCTGGAGATATCATTGTGGAGAAGGTTCACACAAATGACAATGCAGCAGATTGTTTAACCAAGCCCGTTTCTGCAGAGAAGTTCAAACATTGCTTGAACTTGCTCAGTGTCACAACTTGCTGAGTTGTGGTGGAGCACCTCCTCACTTGAGGTGCGTTAAGGCAAGAAAAGTCTTGCCAAGGTGAAGGTTCTTGGAGGTTTTGTTCAGGGTTACTTCAAGAAGATTCAAGATATCCTGAAAGGAGCAGCAATCATTTGATATCAACTCACCAAGGTGGAGATTGTTGTGTTTTTGGCTCGTTGATATGATTTGGAAATTAAGGATTCAGCAAGAAAATCTTAGTCTAGAAAGGAAAGAGGATTTTCTATAAGTTTTAGGAAAGTATTCTTTCAAGATCTGTTAGGATTTTGTCTGCTAGGTTTAGGAGTCCTAAAATCTTATTGTATCAGCAGCTCCTATAATAGGGAGCTGCAGGGGGATTCTCTAAGTGTGAGACAGAAAACCTAGAGAGTCAAGAGTGATAGAGAGATAAGAGAACTAGCAGGGAGTTGGGGATTAGCATAGGGATTTTAATAAGTACTTGTAATCAAGTTGTTATTCTCCATAGTGCTAGTGATTCTCTCAAGAGAGATCACAAAGTGGACGTAGGCTTATTATACCTGAACCACTATAATTCCGCTGTGTTTTGTTTCTGTGCTCATTTGTTTTATCTTTGCTTATATCGTAAAGTCTGAGTAAAGATCATAGGGCCTTAACCACAATGCAAGGTTCAATTTTGCTCTTTAAACTTTCTGAAGGCTTTGCAAATTAGAAATTCCAGGTTTAAGTAAATGACAGCTATAAGGAGTCGTAGTAATTGCGTGTGATGCTTATGAACTGAGCATTTGTTAAAATTTTGTCACATGACTACTCTATTACTGTAGATTTTATCTGAGTTTGATTGTGGTATTTCAAAAAAGTAATGGATTGAGTAGATGTGAATTTCTGGTATCAGTTAGTGTTTCCCATGAGACTTTATCATATTCATCTTTTATTGCATGATTCATCCTTGATGATATTGTGAAACCTTGCAATTGTATGGGCAGTGCAAGAATGACAGAATATGCATTACCAAGGAACAATACTGAATTGGCGGCAGGGATTGGAGCTAAAACCCTAGGAATGGCACCTGAACATGAAAAAATAAAAATAAAAGTCCATCATCAAGCAATTCATGCTGGGAAATCAAAGAAATTGAACTTGAACATGAAAATGAAACTGAGACCTGCAGATTAATATTAATCCAGTGCGACTCTATTTGACAAACTTTCTGTAGAAGAGTCCTCGGGATTATATCCAACAAGGATTATATCCATCACATGTTTTAAGCTTGGAGCAAAAATTTATCTTAAATTGTCACACCAGAACTACTTAGAACCATAAGAAAAAAAGTCAAAAATGAAGACAAAACATGATTTCATGAATATAGAGTCAAATTGTTCCCCTCCTCCCATACACTTACACTCTATACCCTTTTCGCTATCCAACTTAAAGTAATTCACCTTTTAATCTTCATATTTTATAATTGCCACACAGTGGTCCAACTATCTCCAACAACTATTCCTCTTCTATGCCACCCCCAACTATTCCTCTTCGTTCATCTACACATTACCTCTCTGTGCCACTAATTTTTGCAACGAAGTGATATCTAAACCACCAAAAACTAATCCTATGCCCCTAAACTATTCATGTAGAACTCTTCAGGCTGATTTTGGCACAGAATTACACAATTAGGCATCACCTAATCAAAGTAGCTCTACCTCTTTATATACCTGACGAAACCTATAAGACCGGATTACTAATATGAAGCCTGCTTAACACAATGGCTTTATTATGGAAAGTAAAAGTAAAAGGGTCACATGGAATTGTAAAAACCATTTGTCATTTTTAATTTTTCATTTTACTCTGTCATTTTAAATAAGGGTCTTAGGTGTTAGCTATGTCTGAACAACATTTGAAAAACTAATCATAATATTTGCTCACAGGTAGAAGTTGAATTCCAAATTTAGTCAAAATCATAGAAGAAATAGAAAAATAACACAACTTTGATAGAGAAGGGAATCAAAACTCAAAAGACTGCCAAATATTCATCTCAACACTTATGATACGAAAAGAAAAATTAATCTCATCACTTCATGAAATCCTAGCCTATGGCAGGAGCCTAAGCAGATTTTCCTATTAAATGAAAATGTACATACATATAAGGATCGGAACATCCAATGCGGTGTCTCATCCTTGGTGCCAATAAATCAACTATCTGCTCTATCTCAGGAAGACACTTAAGAGCATGATAGTTCACCCTGCATCTAAAACTGCTGTTTTGTTGAGGAACATCTTGTATCTGAAACAAAAATGGCATGATACTGTAAGGTCAAACATAGTTGAGTCATTCCCTAGTACCTGGAGAAAATATAGCAGCTTTACCCAATCAATAATCAGATTTCACAATAGAACAGTATCATGTAATGCTTCTTTTTTTTTTTTCCTAAAAATAAAAAAGTAACAACTGAGTTTAGGGCAACCACACATGTATAAAATTCGTGACTAACCCGAGTCGGTTAACAAAAGGCTTCAGGGCCATTATCTTCTCCCCCTTGATTCCAGGCAGAACATTGTCGATGCAAATTTGCACTGGTGCATATTTTAGAATGGTTGTGCAAAACTCAGTTTGTATTACTTCCTTCTCGTGGCTTGAATACTGTTGCCATTCTTTCTGCTGAAATTAGAACAAAACGCAATTAGCTGTCCACTTCCCGATGGACATGTACACAAAGAAAAGCCAAAAAAATCTTCAAATGCATTTTCATCATAGATTACAGATTAACCAAAGAATCTAAAAAACACGGCTCAAATTTGTGATCACTAATATTTTTATTTTTAATGAACTTTATCGGAGAAATTGAACAACTAATGCATGATTTAGTTACAATTCATGAAATCTCAATATCCCCAAATGATAACAAATTAACAATAGAAAGCAGTAACTTTTGGTCAAAACCTATAGAATGAAGTATATAAGCATTTAGTGATTAGGTAATGGATATGTTTGAGCCAAAAGATCAAATTTGGATGACTTGAGCAATACTATATAATATATAATCTCCTTAGTGCGGAAATGGCTTCAAATTTGGAGACACCTTTGTGAAAATGAACAATTGAATTTGGAGAGTACTTCTAGAGTCGACCAGAAAAGGCATAAATGATAATAAGCTAATTGAGAGAAGGTAACAAACCTTACCAGATGCGTGTTGTTCTTGCTCTTGATTCAAGCTTTGAATCATTGCTCTAATTTTGCATAGCATAGCAAAAAAGGTGAAAATGAATAGTCTGGTTTTGCTACTACACAAACTTGCCAGGAGAGTTTTGTTCTTCAGCTTGATCGGAGCTTGCGATTCCAGTGTTTAGGGCAGACTAAACGCAGTTTGTCGAGAATGTGTTCAATGATATGCTTATATAGCCAAGATTAGCCGAGCAAATTCTCACTTACAAAACAGAACTCGGCTAATGAAGTTGGAGGGATGAAGGGGCAAAAACAGTCCATACAAAAGTTGGATCAGTGTCACCAACTTTAGTATGTTAGAAATTTCCAAAATTGGATCAGCCTTTGAAGCATCAAAAGAATACACAGCACGAATTTTGAAAATGAGAGCCAAGAAATTATGAAGTGCATACATAGGAATTTGGGAGCTGAGATTCTGACAGGTACCTTCTAAATCTTAAGGTTTATGCATTGACAAAAAAAAAAGTGCATACAGATGGAGCTGAACTCAAACATGATGAATATCAATAGGCATCAGAATGAAAGCAGTGGATTGTCTGATGAGAATATGGAACAATCAAAATAATCGAAAAGTATGGTAGCACATGTCTACACAACCAGATTCTGGAGTAAATACATATGAAAAAGTAAGCTGATGGTTAAAAAAGTTCCAGTTGGCAGTATCATTGGTCTGCCAAAGATAAGCTGAAAGAGTATGACCCAGCTAAATTTTAATTTTCTGAACTCAAGAGGAGACGCATGCTGCAAAAGAAACCTTACACCAACTCCATCTCAACTTTTAAAAGATTCAGTGTCAGCGTCTTTTTGTAAGGGAGGTATTGTGCAGGTCGAGCAACTTCTCTAGGGATACAAGGGACCAAGTATCCTCTGTTTGGGCATACACCTTTTGATTTAGAGAGTCAACTATTATGCTTACTTTACCGAACCCGTATATCTGGTGACCATTATGTGTCCTAGTAGGCTTAGGCCTAAATAGCAACCCATTCTGCTGTGCATGGGCTTCAATAACATCTTTCAGGGTCATCTCATGACCAGTGCCATCCATATGGGCTGTGCCACCCAAATTCGCATGGGCTGCTGCTGCTTTTTGCTGTGCCTCAAATTGCCGTTGCTCAAGCACTCTTAGGTAGCTAATATTCTCTTTCAAACCAGGTTGAACCACCTCCATACCCTCAACAGCACGATTCATCATGTCAAGGCCACAATTAAGCTGATAGCGGATACTTTCATTTGCGTGAAGCTCTTCAGAGATAAGTTCCTTCCAACCTTTGTACCAATTCAAAACTTCTTCAAAGTTCGGGTTTGATATTAACCATTGATATAAAACATGTATCCACTTGGGGAAGAAAAACTTCTCCAACATATCTACCATCAGATGAATTGGAATAGCAGAAGCCCAACTCATGACCCAATTAAACTGATCAAGTCTCTGATCTGCAGGGTTTACTTGGAAGTCTTGCAAAACAAGCTGCAATTTGGGTACAATAAATCGATGCATAAGCTGTTCCCAGCTTGCAGGATCAAAAACCTTCTTCCAAGGTGAGAGTATCGTATAAGCAGATCCATCACTGGGGTGCCATGCACCTAGAACATTACTCAACTTGTAGCGTATTGTGTGGTACACCTCCTCCAACTTGTGTCCCAATAGCGGTAGCCATGGATGCACCCAGACGTGAATGGGAATGGTGTCCCGGTGAGGTTCCCAAAAGTCAACTGCTTCCTTCAATTTGGGAAAGACTACCACATCCAATATGCTATTAAGAACAGGAGCCGGCAGAAATTTCTCCCAAGACTCCAAAAAACGAAGCATGGGTTCAGGGTCCTTAGGCTGCCAAGTATTTACTCCAGCGATCCTCACCGCTGGTACCACAACCTCGGAGACCAATTGGGTATAAGGAGACATAGAAGAATCCCATATATCAAGGCACCGCTCATACTCCCCCTCCCCATGAAGCAGAGCCTTCCAGGTGGATACCACATCCATTCCATAAGACGGGTTCCGCAAAGGATCCCAACCCTGAAACATCCTGATAAACAAAGGGAGTGCAAAGGAACAGGCAATGCAGGCCAGGTTACATACCTTATAGTCATCGGCATACCTCCTCTGCAGGTCACTGAAACCCTTTGCCAGAGAATCCAGCGTCAATATTCCCATGGCTTTCTCTTCCCCCAATCGGTCCAACACATTTGTGATATCATCCAAGCTATCCAAGTGCTCCTTCTGCATATCCACCTCCGCTTGCAACTTCTCCTTCTCCTGCTTCAAGATTAATGCAGTCTCTCTTTCGTTCCTCAAATCCCTATCAATCTTTTGGATATCGAGCTCAGCCATGTCTAGAATCAACCTCAAGTTGTGCTGTAGCTCAGGCATGGGAACATTCTCTTCCCTAGCCTTCTCCTCAGCATTCAAATTCTCCAAATTGGTCAGAACTCGTACCTGAGGTCCCCGCATATCAACCACCTTCTGCACAAAGACCTCGACACCTTCTTCTTCTTTCTTGGCTAACAACTCCTTGGCAGAAATATACCTATCCTTGTTACTCCTACCGGCAACCACCTTCTTCCAGGAATTCCTCTTCTTGGTAACGGCAGCAGCAGCTGGCAACTGCTTCTTCGGCTTTTCCTCATCCAACTCTTGCACACTGGGCTGCTTGGTTTCCTTGTAGTCATTAAACCCCATACCCATATTCTTCGGCCTCAGCTTAGCTTCAATGGGAGCAAGAATCCCTTGCTGGTTCTTCCCAAGCCCACCTCCTTTGTATCCCATTTTCTCAAGCATCTTCATCCCAAAGGCCTTTGTGTGCTGCTCAAAGGCCCCCAAATTCCCATCCCCCACTCCTTTGGATTCCGAATTTCTCCGAGACTGACTAGTCTGCTGCTGCTGCAATTTCATCTTTTCCTTCTCCTTCTCCTTGTGCCTCCTCCTCTCAGCTGCCTCCATTATCTTCTTCCCAAACGCCGACGGTAGAAAATTGCTAGCATCTTCCTCATCCTTCCCTGCTGAACTATTCAATCCTAAACCGGAACTACCAGAATTACCAGATCCTAAACCGGAACTACCAGAATTATCAAATCCTAAACCACCACCAGAATTATTCAGCCCTAAACCACCACCAGAATTACTAAATCCTAAACCACCACCAGAATTATTGAACCCTAAACCAGAACCTGAAGCACGAGCGCGGTCGATGTCGCCGGTTGGCTGCTTCAAATCGTTGTCGGCTTCCTGGTTGGGCATGACGACGCCGGTGGAGACGAAGCTGACGGGCTTTGTGAAGTCGGCGGTCTTTTTTTCTTTGCGGCGTTTCCTGGAGCCATCGTCTTCGTCGGAGTCGGAATCGGCGAAGCAGCCGTAGATAGAATCGTCTTTGCTCTGGACGCGCTTAGTCTTGCGGTTGCGGTAATAGAACTCGCCGCCCTCGAAATCGTTGTCCATTCCGAACCTCTCCATCTCCTGATAATCATCCATCTCTGAGATTGCTGAATGAAACCCTAACCCTAATTATGAGAGAAATTGGAATAAGAAGTAGAACCCCTTACTATTTCTAAAGTGGAAGAGTGTGGGGTTTTTTTTCTAAATAAATTTGAGGAAGAGCTCGGTGTTTGACACGGGGTTCGTTTTTTTTTTTTTTTTTAAATATTTAGGAGTCGGGGTATGTTGGTCTAGGTAAAAAAAAGGAAGTATAGATTTCAATTTTGGGACTCCAAAATTTCACTCCGTCTCCTCTTCCACTTCCGAAAAAGAAAAAGAAAACAGATTCAAGAACCCAGAGTGTAAGACTACCCTAAACACCCCCTCTTTCATTGATTCTCAGCTTTCAATGCAGCCGTAATTCTAACCTCTGCGCTGTGAATTTCTTCCTCGAATCTTCTTATTCGCATTTCATTTATTCAATTTGCAGATTAAGACGAATTCGCAAATGAAATTGAATCTCTAGGGCTTCTGCGAAATTGGAAACATGCGCTCAAAAGACAGAATCTCTTACTTCTATGATGGTACCAGCTCTTCCTCACTCCTCCATTGTTTTCTTTTATTATTGATTTTTATTGAAAAAAGAAAAAAAAAACTGGGTTTTGCAGGGGATGTGGGCAGCGTCTACTTCGGGCCCAACCATCCAATGAAGCCACACCGGCTATGTATGACCCATCACCTTGTGCTCTCTTATGATCTCCACAAGAAGATGGAAATTTATGTTAGTTTTTCGTCCCCTTATACTTCACTCTTTTTATCTGCTTTTTATTTCGACTGCTCGTATTGATGTGCTCGTGATTCTCCAGCGGCCCCACAAGGCGTACCCGGTGGAGCTTGCGCAGTTTCATTCGGCCGACTATGTTGAGTTTCTCCACCGGATTACACCGGACAAGCAGCATTTGTTCTCCAATGAATTAGCAAGATGTATGTGATTTCCGTTGACGTTGTTATGTATTTGTTGTGTGATGTATGCCTGGGTTGTTCTTGTTCTGAGCTTGCCCAGAAAAATGTTTGTTCTTGTTATGAGCCTGGCAACAAAATGTTAGTGAAGCCATGTTGGGACATGTGTTTTAGACTTTTAGGATGACCTTTAATTGTCTATCTGATTACTGGCTTAGTCAGTCTCACTAATCAGTCGTTACTGAACGGCTTAGTCAGTTTCACTAGTCAGTCGTTACTGAATTTTGAACTTTTTAATACTTATTGATTACCTTTTTGTGAGTTCATGTTGTAATTCAATGAAATGTAAACAAAAAAAAAAGCGAAGTATCAGTAAGTGAATTGTGTGGGTGTTGCATAGTTTAATTTATATAAATAGTTGTTTTAGAACTGAATTAAGTAGGATCAGAAGAAAGAGGAAGCAGGATTGACTGCCAAGTTAGGGTCTTGGAACCACGAATTCCAAATGGTTGTTAGGTCGTTCCTTTGATTTTAGATTATGCATCAAAACCTCCGATATGCTCTAGAGACTGATTTTTCACTTATTCTTCGATTTGAGTGGAGTTTGGCAGCTCTCCGCATGAGCAATTGAAACCTCTATCTAACTTGATAAAAGTGCCTGGCATCTCTTCCCATTGTGTTCTTGCTTTACTGATTTTTATGTTTTCTTTTTGTAGATAATCTTGGAGAAGATTGCCCTGTATTCGACAACTTGTTTGAATTCTGTCAGATTTATGCCGGCGGCACGATAGGTAATTTAATTTTTTTTTTTTGTAATTGTCAATTGTGAATCTATTATACTGATTGAAATCTCAATGTAGATGCTGCACGTAGGTTGAACAATAAGCTCTGTGACATTGCTATAAATTGGGCTGGTGGATTACACCATGCCAAAAAGTGTGGCGCGTCTGGATTTTGTTACATCAATGATTTGGTCTTGGGTATCTTGGAGCTTCTAAAACATCATGCTCGGGTATTATACATTGACATAGATGTGCATCATGGCGATGGGGTAGAGGAAGCTTTTTACTTTACTGATAGGTAAATAGCTTGCCTATTATGGATTTAGTGAAGGAATGCTTTCTCTGAATTTATTATAATGAAAATCTATACTACCTTTACTATTTAGCAAATATTTCTCAAAGTTGTTGACATAATAATAGATAACCAATCACTGTATTGATATAACAAAAAGGTTTAAGACTTTATCTAGTCATTTTTTAACTTGCAAATTGTTTTATGATACTAAAACTACAAGTGAAAGGGTGTGAATTAGACTTGTTGGTCAACATGATAAACTTTGTATTCGCTGTGTGCTAATAAGTTTGAATACACTTTTGATGCATATAGTAGCTAGGAATTGATTGGGCAATGAACCCCTGCATTTTCTTATTACTCAGTAACTTCTCTTGTAAGAAAATAATGTGATTCCCAGCCATGAGTAGGCAAGAGCCAAGCTAATTATTACTGTCTAGACGAATGAATACCACTCACCATCGTTTGGATCTTTCTTGAGACTTGGGATATGCTCCTTTCTACGCCCTACCACTCTGTACTTCACTTCCAATAAGTAGAGTTGCCTTTGCAGCTTTGCTTTTCCCAATCCTACTTCCAGGAAAATTTAAGTAAAGCTTTTTTTTTTTTCTCCGCAATCATTAATGCTTTGGGTTTGTTCTTAACACATCCAAATTCTTTTGACTTTTCTATTCTGTCAGTTTGACTATTTTTTTATTACGCTGAGGGGAATTAAACCCCTGATTTTTCCGAATCCTAAAACCAGTTTCTACTCTCCCTCACCACTTAAGCTAACCTTAAGGAACATTTTATCATATACACACACATACTCGCCTGCGATCCTTGCCTTGAGGTGTTTATGAACAATTTATTATTATTATTTTTTGAATAAGGCTGCCCTCAAGCCTTCATTAATGAACAATTCATTAGATATACCCAAATTGAAGGAATAGAAAGTTCAATACAGATAAATTAGTTAACCCTTTGGGTGTGTTAATAACAAATTTTCCTTTCTACAATAATTTTCTATTAAAGAGTTGTATGTTGGTATTTTGATTTTGTTGACCTCTTATGCCATCGGTGAAGTTTGACTTGGACAGGGTAATGACTGTTAGTTTCCACAAGTTTGGGGACCTATTTTTTCCAGGAACCGGTGATGTTAAGGTATTTTTCATGCTCTCGTTTGTTCATTCAGTATCTGCAATGGTGATTTTTTTTAATATTTATTGTTTTTTTGTATGTTTCTTTTTTCTATTTTATAGGTACTACACGATTTAGTTAATATTAGTGTTGGTCTTAGTGGATAGGACTTATTACTTATAGGACTTAGTCACATGGGAGTCTGTTGATGCATAGGTAACACTTGTTACACACGCTCACACACAAACACTCTTGCATCCATGGTCCATCGATCTGGCGTATACGTGTTAAAACCTGACATGTGTATATTATATTGCATCTTCCGCAGCTAGTCTTTATGAAGTTGAATTTTTTATTGTATTAGTGTTGCTATTTGTTTTGAAGGAAATAGGAGAAAGGGAAGGCAAGTTTTATGCCATTAATGTCCCACTAAAGAATGGAATAGATGATACAAGCTTCACCAGACTTTTCAAGACTGTAAGTTCTGTAAGAAAATTAGAAATATGTGTTGAGTTTGACTCGCTGGTATCAAGTGTATGACTTAACTTGCAAATTTAAATTTTGTAGATTATTTCCAAGGTTATTGAAACATATCAACCAGGTGCAATAGTTCTCCAATGTGGGGCAGATTCGCTTGCTGGAGACCGCTTGGGCTGCTTCAATCTCTCCATTGATGGTGCATGTCTTATTGTAATTGAAGCATTTTTTTCCTCCTCTTCCATAGTTTTTTTTTTTTTTTTCAATTTAAAAGGATTCTATTTCTTTCTAATTCTAAATTATTATTATATATGTATATCTTTATTTTAATTACTACGTCATGATCTGAAGACATTTACAAATTTGGCAGTTGCTATGTTTTATGGTAAACTGATTATTTGGTACCTCTTTAATGCTTCTTACAGGTCATGCTGAATGTGTTAGGTTTGTGAAGAAGTTCAATATACCCTTACTGGTATGTTTCTCATTGAAGTAAGTGTTACAAGATTCTCAATGTTATAGATCTGGCATACTAAGAGCATATCTTCTGCCTGCAGGTCACAGGAGGTGGTGGATACACAAAAGAGAATGTGGCTCGGTGTTGGACTGTTGAAACTGGAGTTCTTCTGGATTCAGATCTTCCCAATGGTATGCAAATGGATTTTGTATAATCAAACGGACTACATTGTTGAAAACTTTTTTTTTTTCTTTCTCCTTTTGGTATAAGCAACAGAATGACACTATGAAGATGAGGTGAAAAAAAAGTATAATCTTGGTAATATAAACCATGTGTATTTTGGACATTGTTTTTTGGATAGGTTCTAATTCCCTAGTCTTTTTGGGGTTGCCAAAAAGAGGTGCATGGCAGTCATGATAATGCTTGGTCTAATTTGCTTTCTATGAGCTGATTGATATTTGCAATGTTCTGGTTTATATATCCATAAGCACCAGGGCATCAATGAAAGCATCTTATACCCTCCCTTTACCTCGTAATATTGACATAATTCCCGGTCCAACATTAAAGAAAACCAGTCTTACTCTGTGAAGTTAAAATATATATTGAAATCATCCCCATGGATGATTTTTGCTGAGCTTGTTTCTCCTATTATCCTATCTAAATTGACTTACTGACGAGAAGGTTATCAGAATGTAAAATTGCATTCAGCTGTACATCTTGATATTAGGATTTGTATTGAAACAGATAAGTGATATTTCAAAATTCAGTGCCATACAAATGAATTAGTATTCGCTGTTTCCAAATTTATATTTTAGCTGCTCTAATCTGGATCTTCTATGATATTTTAAGTTGCATGGGATTGTTATGCATCTTTGTAACTTATCTTCTTTAATGTCATGGCGTTGAAGGTTGGATGACCTACGAGGTCCTGATTTTTGGGAGTATACTCAATTGTATAGGTTGCTTTTGCATGCATACTTTATACATCATTTGACTGATATAAAATCCTTAATTAAGTTAAATAATCATGTGTTGCTCCAATTTTGCATGGCCATTTTTCATACTTATGGCAGAATGCCGTTCAGTTTCGTTCTTGTCTGAATATGAATTTATTATTTACCTCTACTGCCTTCTTTCTTGCAGAGATCCCAGAAAACGAGTATATTAAGTATTTTTCACCAGAGTTCTCGTTGAGGATTCCAAATGGCCATATAGTATGTAATTAGTCAAAGTTTATGTAACTGTGCAATTTACTTTAGTCAAGTTGATTTGATGGATGTCAACGGATCAATTGAAGGTGGTGATTCTGGCACTTAACTTTGCCCCATATTTTATCACTCACACTACACTTTTCTGAAGTTAAAAGTGCAGTGCAAGTGGTAAGGTGGAGTGCCAAAATCACCTTCCCAATTCAATAGGCAAATATTAAATACACCGTCTTTGTCATTAACAGTTCCTTTTTTTTTTTGTTTTCTTTTCTCTTTGGATGTGCAGGAGAACCTAAATAGTAAATCATATCTTAGCACAATTAAAATGCAAGTCTTGGAAAATCTTCGTTGCATCCAACATGCTCCTAGTGTACAATTGCACGAGGTAAGTAACCAAGTAGATGCCAAAGCAATCAATTATCCAAATATCTAGCATGTCATTTTATCAATGCCAACCTGACACTATAGTTTTTAAATAAATTAAATCCACCTGACCAATTTTCATAATTGCATGTCACTCCTCTCACTTCGCGGCTTGTCAATGTATAATCTGAATTCCAAGAAAAACAGTTGTAATATGGACACTCATACCTAGCGCAGCAAGAGCAGAGCATGTTGAATTTTATAGTGGTTATGCTTGCACGAGAGACCAAACTATAAGGTTGGTTACATGTGTTAACTTGGATATCCTAAGTTTGATGATGGGCTTTACGGGGTGGTCAGATTTATCCACGGTTCAGGACATCAAACTTAGTGTAGTCATTATATAAGGTATCACCTGCTAGGCACTTGGGAACACCAAATTAGTGTGGTACTCCAAAATAATTGATGCCTAGTAAATCTCCCGCCTACAACCCTAACTTATTTAACACAACTGACGGTTAGACTCAGCACAGTACACGGTGTGCATATCACTCGCCTTTGCACTGTACACGATGCACTCAGATCTGGAATCTCAGTACTCACTTGTACACACAGTGCATGATGCACCCAGATCTGCAGATGGCATAGGCTATTGTGACTCCATGAGGGCTATACTCAGGGCTATTAGGTTGGCTCTTCACCATTTTTTTTTAAGGACGCTTTTCACATTAATGTGAAATCCTGAGAACTTAGTAACGAGACTTTAGTTAAGATTTTTGTTGCTAGCTCAGTAAAGCTTTCAATTAGTCTAGGACCAAGCATGTGGGTGCTTCCAGTTCTAACAGAATTATTATGGTCTATTTGATACAGGGTATTAAATAGGACTTACAAATGAGTTTGGGTTATGTTTAGTATGACCTGGTACTTTAATGAATGGTACTAATGAGGGCCGTTTCTTTTTCAAAACAGGCTCACTAGGTTTCCCACACTAAGCAGGCTGAGAGCTTAGAACATCTCTCTTCTTCCTTCTTCATCGCTCATCACTCATCTTATTCTTCCTCATTACTGTTGAATTTCTCTTTGCTGTGATGCTGCATCATTAATTGATTTTTTTTTTTTTCTTTTTTTTAGAAACTCTTTACTGCATCATAGAAGAGCCAAGTCTTTATAAATCATCCTTCATGGTGACTTCTCCCATCTCTGGTTCTTCATTCAATTAAGCGTGAAGACATCTGAGAATTTAGGTATCTGCACTGATGAATATGAACTTGGCTGCAGAGTATGAGATTTAACTAAGAGAGAATTTGATTGGCTATTGGACTTTGTTTAGGCTTTTCAGATAATGGAGCACTAGCCAAATCGGCTAATTCTCATGACCAAGTTTCTCATGACCAAGTTGGAAATATGTAGAATGAAGAGATGTATAATTAGAGAAATAAATGGCTTGCATTGTGATGTGAAACAAGATGAAAGAATTTCTGTCTAGTTCTCCACCACCTGAAAATAGCCTAAGATTAGTCTAGCTTAAGCTCGCCCCCTGTAATGAGTCTTAACAACTAGTGAGGTATGAGCCCTTAATATTAGTATATTAGTATATCACGAGTTGACTTCAATCGATGCGTTATCTATTGCAGGTTCCACCAGATTTTTATATTCCAGATTTTGATGAAGATGAGCAGAACCCTGATGAACGTGTGCATCGTGAGTAAAATTTCTCGAATAATTATCTCTTACATGGATGCAGTAGCACTAGTGTAGTATGTTTTTGAAATCTGCTGATTTGCTCTTCACGTGGTCTCTAATTTTGTGATTTGATTCCTCAGAGCATACCCAAGACAAGCACATTCAGCGTGATGACGAATATTATGAGGGGGACAATGATAACGATCACAACATGGAAGACACATAATTAACATTGACATTGTATTTATGGGGGCTATGGTCAACAATATAAGCTTATAAATAGTACATGCTACAGTAATGTTGCATAAAATAGAATGTAATGCTAGATCAGGAAATGGATTTCAGATGCCCTACGTGTTTGGTAGCCTAGGCTAGCCGCGTCATTTTCAGGATCCTTTAATTCTGAGGTATGTTTGGTTTGTCTTCCTATAATCTTGTTTATACCTCAAAATTCCTTAGAGCTGTTGTATCATAATTGCTTCAGTGCCTATTTCGAATGGCTTATTCCATGTTTGAGTGCTAAAACTTTCAATATACGGAGGTGATTTATTTTAGTGAGTGAAAATGTCTGTTGCATGGGAACTGGTACTAGATTGCTGATGATGTTAGAACCAACTGGTACAAAATACAATCTCCAAAATAGATATCAATGGCTATGAAATATCAAATCTACACAGCAATCGGTTTGAATCAGCCAGGTCATGCTTTACGGTAAATGCGATGTATGTAAAACAAACAAATCTTAGAGATTGGTGTTCTCGCTCTTTCTAACTTTTTGATGAACACTGCCATTCGTGAATAGAACAAAGCCTTACCTCTTAGAGAATTTAATCACAATGACCAAGTATGAGCTCCAGGAAACTCCATTTTCAGCTGCTTAGTTCAATTGTCACCCCAAGAATCTGGCCTTTTTCACTCAGCATCTCATTTATCTCTGACTCGAAGGAAGGTGGAGTGAAAGTTTGATGCTGAAATAATAGGGGTCTCACAAATCAATCTACTGCTTGTTAAACAACAGTCGTTGATACTTTTACACTTTGGCAAAGCAGAATGTACATGGCTCGGTGATAACTCTAAAGCAGAAACTCGTTAGTTTTGTTAAACAACACAGGGAGAGGAGCTTATACTTAAAGTGGAGTCTGAGTAGGGGATTTGGAAGTTCCAAGGGACTTCAAGGTGACGGGATTATGAGTGGTGATGTAAGCTTGAAGTGTAGAGATGTAGCAGAAACAGAATCTACCGGTCACTACCATGATTGAAAGATCAAAATGTGCATACCAATTGTGTCAAGCATGGAATTTCTTGTGGTTATGGATTTGGATTTTGGAGTGTATTTGTTGCAGGTGAGTACTAAGCTTTTCTTTTGCTCTTTTGATTGCACTCAAGTTCACTACAATTGTAATTAATTCGTGGTTTCTAAAATGCTTATACAAACACACACTACCATTTTAACTGAGATCATGAAATGTAACAAATAATTGTTCTTGTTCATGGAAGTCTATTACGCCAATTAGAGGAGTAAAAAAAGTAATCAATACAAAGAACAATCCGAAAGCTTGTTATTGGTGTTTGAAAATGAGTGTGCTTGCTTTTCACTTTCTTGACAAGGAACATCCAGGTTTCCATTGCAATTCATAAATCAATGCTAATAGCAATGTCTCTCAAAAAAAAAAAAAAATGCTACTAGCAATGCTTGCAACAGTTAGAAACCAGCTGCGAAGTAAGACAATTCTTAATTTCTCATGGACCTCCCCATAAAAGTCGTATGAAGCTGGTGATGTGTATGAAGTATGTGTTTTGGCCACGATCCTCAGCAGGGGGCAGAGAGATGGTAGCAGTCAATGCTTCTAGGGATGCGGGGCGTGCCATCGCGCGGACGCGGAATGTAGTAGAGTTGTTGTTGTAGTGCGCTGACCTGTACTTCTAATCAAACGAAAGTAGGGCTCCGGTGCCACCTCGCGAAATGTAGTAGAGTTGTAGTTTTCCGGCGAGATCGATCTTGTTTGAAGTTTTGGGTGATCTCCTTAGAAAACTGGAATTCGGCGGACTCGCCGGGGAGGGAAAGTAGTCGGGGACGCCTTTGGTGTCCGCTCGGGTGGAGGCGCGCTTTCGCCGGCGCCGGACGGTGACGAACGGAGGGACGTCCCCACTTTAAGCCCAGTGCGGACGTCCGCTCCACATCCGGCCTGATATATACTTATTTTTATTTTTTTCATAAGAATGATATTTACAAGTTGCATAAGCCATATATGCAAAAGAGAGAATCACATGATCATCCATATTCCAAGCTAGTATTGCCTAACTCAAAGGTTACAATCATATACAGAGTTCCTACCTAAACTAAAATATCATAGTCCGGACTCCCCTTTCTCTGTGTTTTTCTTTTCTTTTCGTTTTTAGCTCTCTTTAAGTCATCGACAGCAAACTACCAAGACCATACCAGACAAAATCCAGGCCAATCAGCCGCGTTTTACTGGCCTTTGAACATACGACTTGTTCGGATCTTCAGTTTTGAGTTTGGGAGGTCGAAGTTCTCCTTTCTTGGCCTGAATGCACACAGATATCAGTATATCGGCGCTATTATCATTTTGTTTCAACTCAATCTGGTAAGTAAGAAACAGAGGTAGATTTATTTATTTTGCAATTAAATAAAAACCAAGGAACATTGCAACTCACCTTCTTTCCACCCTTCATAAAATCTCTCCAGCTTGAAACCTAATCATTAACAAATAAAGTAGTCAAATCCAAATCCCGATGAAGGAGTTAGCTTCCAAGGAAAAGATATGTATGAGATCAGCACTAAATCTCTGGTAATAGATTTTTCAATTAAGTGTTTATACTGCATGATGAGAAAGAACTTAGGCATAAATGTACAAGTACAACATATCTCCATGTATTCATACTACTTGTACACAACACGAAATAAGATGAATTCTAATAAAAAATAATAATTAAAAAATAAACAAGGAAGGTAGTTTCGCAGCATTGTACTTTTAATTCTAAAAAGTTATAGTAGATATCTAATACATATTTTAAAAGAATGGCACCTCAAAAAAGAATTAGGTCTGAATTTTAAAAAAGAATGGCATAAAATAGCATGTACAATGTGGGGGTGGTTTGAACTCCCTAAGTGCGCGCAGCTACACAGAGTGTTTAGAAGAACAAGTCCACAAGGAGACAAACAATGTATGTGATTGACATGGTCCAGTTTGGTGCTTCTTTGTGGCCATGTATCTATAATATTTCATTAATATAATTATGTATATCACTGCTCGTATCTCCTGTTTCTTATCAGTTATTTAACTCATCATTCTTTTACAATATTGGTTGAATTTTAAAGGTAAAAAAAACAAGCAGTTGAACCAATTTTCCAGTTACCTTAAGTGGGAAGACCCTGTACCTTTCTACACAATTCAGTTCAAAAACCTTATGAAAAAAGAAAAAATTTCGGATTCAGCAGAGTATATATTAACCTAGGACCGACAGTGTCATCTTCCATTGACCTTAGATCACACATAGTCTAATCTAAGAGAACAATCAAGGACATCCAACAGATTACACTTACAAACTTTCTGAGCATATAAACAAACTTGTAAAATCCTGCTTTAAGGAACCAATTATAATTACCTCACAACAATGAAAAGTTAAGCCCATACCACATATTCCTATACAAAATTGAAAACGATAGCGACATACCCTTTTTGCTCTTGTTCCTTCCCATTCTGCTTCATGATCTTGTTTTCTTTTCCACATCTCTTTGGCTTCTACTTCATCTTTTTTTTTTTCAATCGTCCTTCCTCCTCTGATATCTACATGGCAATGAAAGACAAAGAAAACTATGAAACCTTAAACAAATATGGCTCAGTAAAGAAAACATTCAAGTTCCTAGCATACCCTCAATTGCATTTTTCTCCTCCGCCATTCTGGTTCTGTTAAACTCTTCTGGCTGCTCATACTCTTGCTCATATTTTCCCTGAAACATATATCAAAGCAAAATGTTTACTATTTTATTGTAGAGGAAATGGAAAAGCCCAATAAAATAAATCAAATGCATGAACTAAGGGCTGGTATTCCCTCCATCAGACGAGAAGAAAATCAATGTAAAACGAATACATGTACAAGAAACCATATCCTATGCACATACATAAATCTTCTGTTTAAGTTTGCAGCAAAATTTCAAAGGTTAGGGGTTATTATCTTAGCCCAGTAAAGGATCAGCCATATCCTTTATACTGCATACCTTGTCTGGATTTCCTTTACCATTATCATTTGTGTATCACCATCCTAGGTCTGTCATTTTTCAGGTAATAACTAATTCTATAAGGTTCTGGTAAATGAAAATCCTTTGGGTAAAAGGAAAAAGGCCAGAGTCCTTTGGGGTTGTGGGGGGTGCTAGCTCTAATTTCGTTGGTGTGGATGGAAAGAAATAAAAAATTATTGAAACCTATGGTGGAGAGTCAAGTTCTGGGCATCGTTATGGGCTTCTACTTCTAAGGGTTTTAAGGATTATAATCTTACTTCCTTTATTCTTAACTAACAAGCAGCTGTATTGGTCAAGATGATGCAAATATATACACCATCATTATGCAATTACCAAAGATATATGGGAACTGAAAATACCTCATCGACAATTACTTTATTTTAGAAGCTGTATCTTTCTTCAACTGCATCTTCCTTGTTGCTCTAAGTTCGTCTGCAGGACATATTAAGAACAATAAGGGATCCTTCCCACTCCCATATACAATCACTCCACCAAGGAAGAATTTAACAAAATATCGTAATAAGGAAACGATGTTAAAAAAAAAAAAAAGACAGAGAGCGAATATTGGAACTTAATGATCAAAAGAAGATAACACATATATAAGGTATGAGACTGAAATGAGATTTATAAGGTATAATTGGACAATGCAATTCTTTTTTTTTTCTTTTTTTTCATATGAACTTTATATAAATGAAGATTCTATCATACATAGGAAAATCCAGACACCAAGATGAACACAAACAAAAAATTTCTGACCTTTGGCTGCAGAGACTTGGCTAATGATATAGTCCCTTTCTTGTTGATCGAGTAAAAGTTGGTGAGCTTTCGCCAATGCTGAAAATATATGGATAACCCTATGTTAATTTAAGCATACATTACTAAAGACAAAGCAGCATTGATATATCCTCAATGTATAACTGAGAGTTTTCATCGATGTTTCTCTCTAAGAGGACTAACATATTACCAAATACCAAACTTTCACCAGTTGTCAACCAACAACGGCTTAATGTATCTAAGGTGATGTCAATCAGAGAGAATGTTAAAAGTAAATTTTACTCACATAAAACACAATATATAACTGATCAAATTGAATATCACTTTATTTTTCTTTCGAATAGAAAATCAAAGACTTCACTGAAAATCTGGTAATTGAAAACCTTCACACGTCTCTGTCAACAATCTAGAGCAAAATATTAACTGTTAACTTTATTGCATCAAGAATACAAACTAGAAAAACACAGCATGCAAAACTCAGCTTAGGTCACAGCTTCAGGCCAAAACTGACAGGATGAATTTCATCATTAGTATAATGGATATAAAGAATCAAATTCTGAGTCACAAACCTACTTTCAGTTCTAAAATTCAGTATAATCTTACAATATCTTCAGATAAGAATGCCATGCATTAAAATCATAAAAAAATTCCATCTGATTCAGAATGTGTCCACAAAACAAGACTAATGTGATACTGTTACGTTAACAATAACTAAGATGTCCACAAAATTTCCATCTCATCCAATAATCAGGAATGTTACAACTGAGATGATTGTTACCCAGATGAAGAAATCGTAGTTGTTTTGGCCCAGGTGTTTCATCACAAGAGAAGTGGATGGCAGATCCAGAAAATGATGACCTGAAAAGATATAGTACGACTCCATTGGAAGAAAAAAGCAGCAATGAACCGTTGAACTGGTTAGAAATTATATCACTTACTGAAGATGGGCACAAACTATATATTGAATCTCCACTTGTAATTGATTGTCGGTGAGATTGAGGTAATGTAGTTGGGAAGATATGTTCCAAAACCAGGTTTGAATGGTGCCTGAGATTCCTGTAGCAGGTAGTCTTAGAAGCCATGAAGGCAGTTAAAACCTCATATCCCAATAATCTAACCACAGGCTTCCAAGTTGAAATGAAGGAAGGCAATCTAGACTTGTTTTCACAGTCAATGAGTTTCCTGGTGCCGTTAATAATTTTAAGTGAAGGGATCGAAGACAAACTGGCTTCGAAGACGAACACAAAACTACAATCTCCCATCACCACATAATCCCATCACCTTAAATCCCATAACCTTATAGTTCCTTGGACCATCCTAACGTCAGAATCATGATCTGGATCATATTGGTGTTAATTTGGTGTGAAGTCACATCTGAATCTCTAGGCAGTCCTTCAGCCTTTGCAAGCCTGTTGAACAGCAAAAATGTAGACTGTAGTATCCTCTGTAGAAGCCTGACGAGCTCAAATGGAACTTGAGCTTAGAAGACACATACGACCTCTATACATAATGGTATGACGTAATGGAGCTGCCTCTATAGTTTCTCTTCAAGACCACTCAAAAGGATTATCTCAGGAACCAACACAGATGACAAAATCAGCACGCATATTCTGTACTTGGCCAAAAGCTTTTCGGTAATTCCTCCACTAATGTCTTGATACAGTTTGCTGTCTGTGCAGAGGAGTACAAACTCTCTAGAAGGCTCTTAAGGATTGAGACCGCTTCATCTTTTCCTGGATCCCATAGTTTACATACTCCTGTTAAGACACAGATTTTTGCCGTGGTTTGGACTACAACTGCTAGATAGGGTAGGGTTCAGCTGGACTTTCACCAGTGATCATCCATACAGTTAGTCCCACTGAGCACTACATTGGCAAGGTTGGTGGCTGCAGCGCAGGTAGGATGATGAGATTTGGTTTATGAATTCTAGGAACTTGCTTTCTTACTTCTGAGCTAGAAATAACTTTTCAAATGATATTTCCACTCCAAAGTCACCCGTGTTACTTGCCACCATCAATGAATTCGCAAGAGCCTGGCCAAAACTAGTAACCCCTTCTTGATTCTCGACCTTTGACATCAGCATTATATTCTCTGTCTTCTCCTAACACTTTCCTGACCTCAACATGTCAATTTTACCTTTCAAAATAGGGACAACTTTATTCGGATTTCCCCACCCCACGATGTCCACTGTCGTCGTCTATCAAAGTTGGAAGATCCAACCACTCCAGAATATTGCCATGCTTCACCAAAGACTGCAGACTACTCACACTGACGACATACCAAACCTAGCCAGAACCTTCAAAGTACTCCAAGCATAAGCTTGTGTACTAATATACTCAAAGTACTTCATAGTATATGTATCTGATGAAAATAAGGTAACGAACTATTAACAAGCATAAGTACACAAGCGTCAGTTATAGATTGACCTTTATTCTAAAAAAAAACCTAACTTGAGAACATTAGACAAGAAATAAACATCACATGATCATCCATATTCCAAGCTAGTATTGCCTAACTCAAAGGTTAGAATCATATACATAATTCGTAACTAAACTAAAATATCATAGTTTGGACTCCCTTATATCTGTTTTTCTTCTTTTCGTTTTTAACTTCTTTAAAATTTCTATGTTCCAATCAACACCTACACAAGAAGTACACAGGAAGAGAAGTGCAAGGATAAATGAAGTGCAAGGCTTCACCCACAGAAACTCCAATCAACACCTACACAGGAACTCAAATGCAACATGATAGAACTATAGGAAATTATGATAATGCGCATACAAAACACATGTGAAACAACAATTACCACACAGTTATGAATTAGACACGGGCTGATTCAATAGTTCTATGGAGCTGCCAACCGTGAGCCGCTATGGAAACCCTGAAAATGGCAGAAGCACATTAGAACCAAGTAATAAATTCAGAATTAGACAGACACCACGACAACTAACTAGCCACAGACACGTTGCTTTATGACACAAAGCATTGGATGATTGACCTCACAAAACAATACACTAGGATTCAATACTTGATTGACCATCATCATCTCTTGATGGACCATGACTCCCCTATTTGCCAAATAATCAGCCTCGGTATTACCTTCCCTATACACATGAACTGCATCAACCATCCCCTCCAAAAGAGGCATCAAGAAATCAAGCAAATGCCAATACGGCATAATCTCGCGGGGGACAGCAATAGTACGACACAGTGCCTTTATTAAGGTTGTGGAATCAGACTCTATAACCAGCTTAAACCCCGAATCCATAAGACCCAGATCACAGAAAGTTTTTATCCCATCAATTAGGGCTAAAAACTCGGCAACCAAAGCAGTTTGAACCCCGTAACCTCTGAAGGTTTGGAAAATGACATTTCCGTTTGGGTCCCGGAGAATGGAACCACCGCCGGAGAGACCGGGGTTGCCCTTGGATGCCCCATCGGTGTTAAGCTTTAACCACCCCGGGTTGGGTGGCTCCCACCGAACCCAGTTCCTGGGTTTTTTTACCCCGGTGACGGTGTCGCTGACCATCATCGGGGTGATGATCAGGAACAGCAGGCATCAACACAGTCGCCATTAAAACCAGCGATGAAATTGAGAAAAACAATTGAGATAGAGAGATCGGTACCTAGTGATACCCAGAAGAATTGAGCGACGAAACAGAGCGTTGAGAGAGAGAGTGAGAGCGTTGATACAGAGAGCGCAGACGAGAGATGAGACCGTTAGGCTATATTTATCAACTATTAATAAAGCAGAAAGTTCGATTTTTGAACTACTGAATTACTTTTTCATTATTACATTATAAAACACTATTAATTAATATTTAAAGGTTTTAGTGGTAACTTAATAATTATAAAATTAAAAAACAGAAAAAAAGAAAAAAAACAAACGTGCAGAAATTAGAGGTGGGAGTCCTTCATGGATAGTAAATTTGTAATAACTACTTTTATAACTATAACGGTAAAAGAAAATGTTTCAACAAAATTAATTTAAAATGTCTCAATTTAAAATAATTTTTTTTGTTATTGTTACTTTCTTTTTAAAAAAATAAATAAACTAAAAAAAAGAGCTAATAGTAGACTATTAAACAATCTCCAGTAAGAGAGGGCTAAATTTTAGCTCAATCAAATATTTTATGATTTCATATTATATTTTCAAAATAACATTATTTGGATTTGGACCAAGATAAATATTTGAGAAATTTTTTTTTTATCTTATTTATTTTGTTTAGTTGATAACATGTTTGGCTTATATTTTCAGTGTCACATGTCTGTTTGCAAGTGAATTTCTTGATTCCCGATTAGATGTAATGTTGACATAGCAAAACTAATCATTATAAAGATTATCAGATTTTCGGATAAGATTTTCGAATGCCGAGTGTCATATTGTGATAAACTCCCTAGATTTTTGATTAGATTTTATGTCCACGTGGCAGGTCTATCTACATCTTTAGACCTCAATAAAAAATGTTGTTTCGATAGCATATCTCACCATCTCTAATATCCTCTCTCAAATTTTTTGTCAATTACATTTTGCAATGAATTCCAACTCGTTTTCTCAGTGGAATGAGAGGCTACGTGAGGATGAGGAAGATGATGAAGAAGATGATGCACAAAGACGAAGAAATACAACACAAGTGTAACATCCTAAAGTAGCTAATTTGGTTTACTTAGTATTAATCTTTGCTTTTTTAAGTTTTTGGGGTATTTTATTTTTGTTTTCAAAAAAAAGGAGCTGCGTTTGAGAAGGAAAAGTAGTCGTATTCTTTTGGTTTTGTCCTTTTCAAACTGAATAGTCAGAGTAAGCAGGAGGTGTCACTCCAGTTTTTCTCTTTAGAAGCATGAGGTGGAGACCTATAGAAATAGGAGCTGGAGGGTCTATGGGTCTAGGCCCTATGTGGATTAGAATGGGTGAGAGAGAGGAATTCGGCTGAGTGTTCGATCAAAACCAAGAGTGAGGAAACAGGACAGGAACTAGAAACACATAAGTAAAGAGAGAGGAACACTTTCTTTCAATTTCGTTTCCTTTAAAGGTAGAATCAGTTTTGCTATGGCTTTATATCAAATTTATTTCTATGTGTTCTTAAGATTAGCTTCTAATTACTTTAATTCTTGATTCTTGTTTTGAGTATAATATGATTCCTCTATTTGATTATGGTTGGTAATTTCAAATTCTCATATTTGTGTAGATAGGAATCCAAATTCGAATAAGTTGTGTTGTATTGATTAGAATTGTTTTAGTTTGCTGCTCAAGAACCTTTTTCTTGAGTTTGGGTGTCCAAAGTAAATTGGGTCTTTTTGATTCCTTGTCTGTTATGTTTAAAATGATTTCATGTTTTGGAAATCTGTTCCTTTTCGTTCTGAAGCTTTAGAACTTGTTTTGTTACTTCAAAAGTCCAATTAAAGCTTCCAAAATCAAGTTTTAAGGTTGCTGTAAATTTCTAGAAATTTTGCATAAAAGTTTATTTTCTTACCTACTTTGATGCATGATATCTCTTAGCTCGGGTCTTTGTTTTAAAATCCGAAAGTACCTCTGTACTCCTCATACATCCATCTTTGAGTGTGTAAAAAGAAAAGCCAAACACAGCCTCTTTCGCACTGTTTTAACACTGTTGAAAACTAAATTTTGTTCTAAACCAATTTATTTTGGTGTCAGCTGAGTTCATTATTTTCAGTAGCTTTGTAGATAACTTTTGAGTATTGTGTAGTATCTGTTTTAAAGTTTGGAGTAGTAGAGTTCTTTATATGACAATTTTTACTTATAATATAGTACTAATTCTAGTTCATTGTTTGCGTGTACTTTACCTCTTTGGTAAGGTTCCGGAGACGTTTTTGGTGATCCACAAGTTTAAGGAGTGAAGTTTGAGCTATAGTTTGTGCTATGCAAATCGAGGTAGGGTTTGATGGGGTGTTTGCTTTAATTGTGTTGTTATTGCTTGAATTGTTTGATATTGGATCGTTTGATATCGAATTGGTTGACATTAAGTTGTGTTGCATTATTTGAATTAAATGTTGGATGATATTGAGATCTTGAATCAATTATGATATGTCTATTTTTGACAGCATGTTGTTTTTATCTTGAATTTATATTACATGATATTGTGGGGAATGAGTGAGGTTGGAGGTGAAAAAGAGAATAAGTGTTCGGAAAGATATGAGATATTACTATTGAAAAACATTTTATGTAGTTGAGTTTCCTCATAGGTTGTCCAATATCCAAGGTAGCCCACACATGCACAAGTTTGGGGAAAGTATGCCCCTTCGATGGGGGATATCGATAAAACAATCTTATCGGGTTTCAAATTTAAAGACTATGAGTATAACAAGATGACTAACAAATGAGAAAATTATATTTGAGGGTGATATGAGGTGTGGGATGAGAGTTGAGTTCATATTGCATCCATGCATTCTCAATATGTCATGTTTGTCGTTTTGTTTTTACTCGTATATAATGTCATGTTTTATTAATATGTTAACTAGCCCTACTAAACGTTACTCACCCCTCGTCAAACCCCTTGCAGGTAGGGTTCATGAAGCATAGAAAGTGTTATATTGTAAATTAAGGCTTTCAAGTTTTTCTTTAGTAAGTTAGGGCTTGAATAAAGAATGGACGTTTTGAAAGAAACGCTATTCTATTTTGTTTGTATGTTTGCAAACGCTTTAAGCATGTGTGCTTTAAGTGTCTTCTTATAAGACTTGTAATTTAAATAAAGGTACGAAGGTTGTTATTTCTTATGTCATGTTACGATATCCATCTTATTTTAATTATGGATAATAAACTGTCTGTAATTAGAGTGTGATTCATGTCTTATTTCGAGGTTAGACCTTTACTCGAGTTTGGGTGTGACAACAAGTTATGACCGAAGCATCTGGCTGGTTAGCTACTAACCCACTCCAACAACAACCTCAATGGGGTGGCTCTATTCGAGGTCGTGCTACCCATCACCGATCACGCGAGGTAGCTAATGAAAAATTATTAAATGATTACTTTGTAGCCGACCCTGTGTACCTTGTGGAAATCTTTAGACGACGTTACAGGATGAGGCGTGAAGTGTTCCTTCGCGTGTTAGATCATGTGCAGACGACAATCACAAGATTGTGCCGGGGGTCTAGGATTCTCGCCTCATCAGTAATTGATGTGTGCTCTCCGAATGCTAGCCAATGCATACTCGGCTGATTCCTTAGATGAATCTTTCTGTATGCCTGAGTCGACAGCCATCAAGAGTCTTGGTCGGTTTTGTCATACCATTGCCACCATCTATCAAGACACTATTGGAAAAAAGCACTTAGGAGACATAATTATTTCGTCTCCTAAGTGACAGATTCTGTCTCTTAAGTACTTAGGAGACGAAACATTCGTCGACTAAGTTCCGTCTGCTAAGAGCGGTGAGGTAGGTGACGAGCCGACGAAACTTTTGTTCCGTCTCCTAAGAACTTCTTAGGCGATGGAACTGTTTTGTCTCTCCTAAGATCTTAGGAGATGAAACTTTTAAATAAGGAAAAATATTTAATAATCTTCTTAGGCGACAAAATAGTTGGATTCCGTCGCTAAGTTTAAAAAAAATAATAATAAAAATATCACACCACCACCAAATACCCGTCACCACCAAAACTAGCCGGCCTCTATCCCAAATACCACCACCCAAATACCTCTTACCACTAAAACCATATTGATCGATCTGCCCAGAAGTGGTTTCAAATCCATTCAAATATCTACAATTCCAAAAATGATATACAATTCCAAACACTACAATTCCAAATTTCAAGATTCACCACACCGAACGCGTATTTTGTTTCCAAATTCGTAATACGAAAAACGGTATTTAAAAAAGATAGCAAACAACCCCTAAGTTCTTAAATTTCAAAATTATTTTATGTAAAAATTGTTAATTCTACCGGAAAAGACTGCAAACGGAATAAACAATCATAAATAAAATTAAAATTTCTTTATTTTTGATTAAATTTTTAGGAATTGGCCCACATCCAGATATGTAAAAGTCCTTTGGTTGGAACCCCATCTAAAAGGGGCCGTGCCGAAATCGCTCTAGCCATCGTTTTACTCTCTCTCTCTCTCTCTCTCTCTCCCTCCATCAAGCCCGTGCCTCACTCTACCTCTCCCTCTCTCCTCCGGCAGAGGACGCTGAAAGAACCCCAGCCAACCGTCGCCGACCGCACGCGCACCTAGAAGTTGCGACACCGTTAGTTCCATCCTTGATTAAAAGTACCATGGAAGCATGTTAATTATCTAGATAGGAACTATAATGATGTTTTCTTTCGGTTAATTATTCAATGTTGCATATAATAAAAATGGAGGAGTGTTACTATTCTGGGTTGTGTGGGTTTTCTGTGTAGGCTTCTGGTGGCTTCAGGGCAGCATTCTATGTCTACCGGGTAACTTTCTCCCATCAAATTAGTTCTTACCTGCAAAGTTTGAATCAGTAGATACAGAATTCTAGTGATTATGAATCTTAAAATCCAAATTCAAATGCAGTGACCAAACAGGGCCTTCGGAACAGAAGGCGGTGATTGTAAGGGTTAAGCGCAAAGCCAACCAGTCTCCCATTGATGCTTTCTGTGAGTATCCTTTGCTCTCTTCACTGAAAGACTGTTGGAAATTATGGAACTTGAGAAAAATGACTCAAACTTGCCTCTCAAATGCAGGGCTTGAAATCAATGAGAGGCCGCTCAAGCGTCCTCTTTTGGATTTGGCCAAGCTTTCACTCTCTGATTCACCAGGAAAAGGTACTTATTATTCCTCCTACTCCTTTAGGTAACTATAATCTCTCATACTCAAGCTTCAAGCTTCTTTCTAAATAAATAATTGTTGGATAAAGTGCTGTTTATTGTTGACTATAGTGATACTTTCCCACCTGTGTTCTTTAATTTGTTTATTCCTTTGGTTAACTGGAGGCCAGAAGCCTATATGTCTTGAAATTATGTATTCCTTATCTGATGAGGTGTAGCGAACTTTTTTCTAGTAACTCAAGCTACTTACGGTAATCTTCTTTGAATTACGTTACAGTTTGTAACCTGAAAAAAAGTTCTAGAAAAAAAAAAAAATCAGTGCTCATTCTTTCATTTTGACAGCAACAGCAGAAGAATTGAAGACAAAGAAGGTATTTGTGCGGCATGTAGAGACTGTAAGCAGCTTTGACATCACGATTGACCTTGTGAAATCATTTGTGGTGAGTAGAGCAGTCCATCGTTTTATTCTTTACTGGAATCATTCTTGTTTTTTAAACCGTTGAACTTGATCATGTGTTTACCAACTCATACTAAGAAGTTCATTAAAATGTCCATTTAGGAAGCTACTACAGATGAAGTGTCCGAAAGTAAAACAAAGAGAGAAGAACGGAGACACTCTTTAAAAAAGGATAATGTAAGCTATCGCTTTTCTTCTCCTGATCCTAATCGCTTCTGACTGCTCAAAACTCAGTTTCCATTTACTGCCCTACTATGACATTAACTTATATTTTATGCCTTATCTCAGAAACAAGAGCAGCTTTTGTCTAAAGCCAAACAGAGGCAAGAGGTACGTGACTTAGTATATTTTAGTTGCATTGATTAACCTGAAAAGTCTAGGATGTGTTATATCTTGTTCATAAGCATTTATTTGTATCTTTTGCTCTTCCATCTCTTGTATAGAAAACAATGCTTTGACTCTTTAATAGTCTGTCTTTATTTATTCAGTTTTGACATATCAACGCCAGATGTTCTGTTTGTCTTGTTCCTTCTTAATTTTCTCTTCTCTTAGTCTTCTGAATGTGATAGATATCACTGTTGTTTCAAATCAGGAACATGATATACTAAATTGTAAATTCTATGCTAGTTTCCCTGTCGCTTTTTGTTTTTTGTTTTTTTCTTTTTTAATTCATCATCTCCTTAATCATGGATTGCTTTTGGAAATATACTATTTTTCTAATCATTGTGGCAGATTTAATTTTGAAGCCCTCTTTGAAGTTATATGCATGATATTAGATTTTTTGATGTTAGGTTAGCTACCAAATTTCTACGGATTGCTCTGAGTTGTAGATTCTTTCTCACTTGTAACCTGGTAGTCTGTTACGTTCAGAAGATCTCAAACCCTCATGTAGCCGGCAGCCCTCTATCACTTCAAGTCATTTAATAATGGATTATCAGTTGTTGTCAGATTAGTATATATCACATAATTAGATCTCCTTGACAATGTAACTTGAAAGGAATCATCCGAGAGTGAAGTGTCTTTTTTGTCATATAATTCTAATTAAATAATAATGGATCTGTTTTGACAATCGTGGCTTTTTTTTTTTTCATTATTATGCACTCGGTATATTCTGTCATTTCCTCTTGGATGCTTTCTTATTGTGGCTCCTTTCTTCTAGGCCGTAGCAAAAAGTGCCCGTTTTGAACAAATATGGAGGAGCCGAAATGGAAAGGACGAAGAATCTGATAAATTACAGGAAATGTGTCATTTCTATGACGTTATTCGTGTTGATGCCGAGGAAAGATCTAATGAACAGAAACAGCAGGAGTAAGTTCCATAATCTTGATTTTTGTTGCCCAGTTGTATTTCGTACAGCATTGTTGAAAATAATACTCTCAATGTTCTAATGCAGTGAGTTATCGTTGGAGGACCAGAGGATTTTGCAGAGCTACTTGCCTCTATTGAGAGAATTCATTCCCAGTGCGGCTTTAGAAGTTGAATCAGATTTGCATGCTCAAAAACAAGGTTGGTGTATTATAATGGATGAAAGTGGCATCCACTATTCAATGCTTAAATTAAGTAGAGCCATCAGTAAAAGAAATGGATCTAGACTTACATTTGCTGCTTGCTGAGAATGCAAATTTATCTTTTCTTTCTTTCTTTAGTTTCTTTTTGTTAAACTATGGTGTATAAAGTTTCCTTTAATACCAGGATTCCATTGTTTTCTGAAGTACTGTTTGATGTGTTTGTTTCATGTGTTGTGTAGAATCTGAAGATGAGTATGTATATGACGTCTATGCTGTGAACGATGAAATGGATGTAGCGGATGAAGATTCTTCCCACCCATTTCCTTTGTAAGTATCCTGTTAAACTTGTGAAGTTTTATTTCTGGCTGATACTGATCAATAACTTTGGCTCAGGGTGCAAGTTGATGACGAGGATTTCTATGATGTGCCTGATGAATCAGATCATGACTCTGAGGATTCAAATGGTAATGGCAAATGATCTTTTCGTGTATCTCCCAGATATAAAATCTGTGTGTTGAATTTCAACTGTTTTTTTGTGGTTCTCAGATGAAAACAATCCAAATTTTGATTACCCGGATGAGGAATCTGAAGATGAAGAAGAGGAATCGGACAGTGAAGCATCTGATAATGAATCAAAAGATGAGAATGTCAGTGATAGATCCTTAGAACCCAAGGATTTAGAGGAGTATGCGATTTCAGGTGATGATCTTTCTTTTGATCATGAAGATGAAAGGGATGATGATGAAGACTGGATGTAAACGTCAGTTTTTGTGTACACTATGGCTTGGATCATGCTGCTCTTGGATAATCTTTTGCACAAGTACATCCATTCTCAGATGTTAAGTATGAATCAGTGTTTAGATGCGTGATGATGTGAATACATATTCCCTTTTAACTTAACACCCCTGATGGTAGTAGTAGGTTTGGGCAAGGGAAACCTTTCCTCTCCCATATAGGAGGTTCCCCTCTCAGTGATTGACCTAGTTAAATTAATGAGAGATCTATGTGGGATTATCTTGTTTCCGAGATGAATTTGCAGTAATGTTTTGACACCCAAATGCTCATCTTTTACAATAGAGTAACGAGTTACTTCTTTTGTTCTTCTGGAGAGATTTCTGTAGCTTGTTCATGCTTACTTGGTGATCCTACCTGTGTATATTGCTTAATGCTGCAATTTGGTTTGAATAGTTTTTTTTTTTTTTTTTTTTTTTGGTTTGAATAGTTTTCTCTGTCTTTTTGGTTTGTTTGTTTTGAAAATGAAGGTAATTTGGTTTGAATAGTTAACTCCATTGAAATATAAGAAATTGGAAAAATACTTATCTGAAGTTGAGTAGCGAATGGCTCTTTTGTCGAAAAGTGGAAGTTTTTTTTTGCTAAAAAGCTCTTGATTGTTGGCTAGCTTCCGAAATATGTGAAAGTCATGAATTGACTCCTCATCTTCCTAGTTCACTACAATATAGCCAGGCGTCTAAAAGATTCACTAAAATGTGAACCGCCAAATCTCCCCATCTATGCCATCTATGGGAGGCTGGGTATCAAAGTCATTATCTACTTTGATGAACTTCCTCAGCACTAAGGCCTCCTTTGGTTGATGGAATAGAAATTGGTTCCTTGGTCTTTCCTATGGTTCCTTGGTCTTTCCTATGTATATAGGAAAATAAATTTCCCACTAGTTTCCATGCTAGGTGTTTGGGAACATTGGGAAAGTAACTAGGAAATGTATTTTACTTTCCTTTCCAATGTTTGGTTTATGCATGGATAAGAAAACAAGTAACATTAATTTACCAATTATATCCTTAGTATTAAAATATAAAATATAGCAAATCACATATACATTCTCTAAAAAGATTTGAAATACAAATAAATCCACTTGTGTTGTTGTTAAACAGATAAGGACAGTTTTTAATAATTAAGGACAATCTTTTCTCTGCATGCTATATGTCATGATTTAATTTACTAAATTAACCCTATACTAATTAAATATGTTTTTAGAAGAGAAAAGTCTCACATTTTGAGATTTTTCAGTAAGTGGAATACAGTAGCAGGTTTTCAATAACTTAGTGTAGTAGCAGTACGCAGTAGCAGCACATAACAACACACAACACGCAGTAGCAGCACACAACAACACGCAGTAGCAGCACACAACAACAACAACAACAACACACAGTAGCAGCACACAACAACACGCAGTAGAAGCACACAACAGCACACGCAGTAGCAGCACAAAGCATCACACGCAGTAACAACACAAAGCAGCACGCAGTATGTCAAGACCCACCCCGAATTTCACCCTGAAACCCGAAGTAAGTCTTGCGGGGACCACCTCCAAGAAAAATTTACCGATAAGCAAACCTCCCTTGAAAATGGACAACCCTAACCTAGAAACTAAAGTGTTACTTTCTTAAAAATTATTGAGCATCCTCCAAAACAATTCACAATTATATGAAAGTGAGATTATAAATACAAACTTCGTATATTCTAAAATACAACAAAAGTCTAAGCACACCACCAGAAACATTATACGATAAATTTCAAAGAGTATTCAGAGCTACTATACACTAGAGGAGCAAGAAAATACTCTAGTAGGTTAAACATGTAACTTACTGGTGAAATGTGGCTGAGAAATGGGTAACTATGCCTCGTCGTCTCCTACTCGTACTAACTCGAACTCTGCAGACTGGGCATTTTTAAAACAAAGAGCCCAGGGGAAAAACATTGGCAATAATTAGAGTGAGTGGACAAAAATAAATAAAGAAAATATTTATTAACATTTATGTTTTCCCAATTTAATTTCCAAGAAAACGAATGCATGTCTTAAACGATAATTCTCTTATCGTTATAAATATCAAGCCTCTACTGCTCAAAACTATATATATCAAAATACAACCTCTCAGGCTAAAATATATATATATATATATATATATATATATATATATATATTTACACTCACACATACTCCCTATATAAATTAATAATAATCTATATAGGGCTACTACGCTGGCGTCCAACGCTCAAGTCACGCCTTAATGCGGTGATACACTACGCCATTAAGGTGGACAGACGGGTGTATAAATATGTGTCCATACCCCTTATATGAATTAAACACTCATATAAGGCTACTACGCTTGCGTCCAACGCTCACGTCACACCATAATGCAGTTATATACTATGTCATTAAGGTGGACAGACACCTCGCTAGCTAGCATTTATATACATACTCTCCTTAAAAATATATTATAATTTACCGAAAATCCCATTTTCGGTAACTCACAACAATGAGTAAAATCGTCAAATAAAAATGACGTCAAATGGTCCAACCAAATAAACAATTGCATGCACATTATTTAAACCAAAAGTCCACTCACAAGTTAGGCCTAAGCCTGAAGTCGGTCCGAAGCCTCTTCTGCTCGAGCTTCCTCACGTCCTGATCCAAGAACATAATTAAATCCTCAACTATATACCAACGCTTAATTAAAAATAGGCAAAAATTAAATGTGGCCTTATCTACTCTCATTCTTGCCCAACTTTGCAAATCTTAAAATTGATACCGTCCAAACTTCACCACAAATACCGGCGGCCTTAAATCCACCTTCTACGGCCGAAACAACAATAATCTAACAGTCGGATTCTATCCAAATTAATGGCTAAAATACCAAACTTTGAAAAATCCCAAACCTATCCAAAATTCCTCCAAAAATTCCTAAATTCACATCATTAACCTTCCCTTAATATTTTACATCAAAAACCATAAAATTTCCCAAAACAGCGGCGACCTGCAATAGCTACCAAATTTTAACAGCATCTTCCTCTCAATCTCCTCTACAACTTTCCTAATTAGCACAAACACCAAGCCTAACTATGTCAATCAAACGAAAACACCTAAAAAGCCATAGAATTTCCTTTACTGATTTCTTCTTACCTAGCTCAAGAGGGAGCGAATCCTTTGGAGGGATTGTTGCACGGGATGAGGGCTTCCTTTTGAGTCTAGCAGCTCCGGCTATGGCGGCCGGAGGAGAGAGTTCCGGCGACGGGAAGTTTCGGGCAGTCGGAACTTCCGGGCTCGGCTGCGGCTTCTCGGCGGTGCTAGGGAGGCTGTCACCGGTCTAGAATGGAAGCTGGGTCGGAGGCCGACCGTTTGGGACCGGTGCAGTGGCGAACGATGGCCGGATGACGGCGGCCGGAAAGTTTCCGGGCGGAGGGAGAAGAAAATCGGGAGGGAGGAGAGAGAATCGGGAGGGAGAGAGAGAGAAGTGAGGGGAGAGAAATATATGGGCTTGGCCCAAACCGGTCCACACCACTTATAACCCAATCTCCCAAAATTTTAACACCCCAAAATAATACCCCAATAAAACTTACATTTTTAATTGATAACTTTTCCATGCTAACTCCGATTTTAACACATAGTATGTCTACGAACTCGTAATAACATCTTATACGACTTTCATGAAGAAAGTTTTCCCAAATTCCAAACCGAAGAAAAAGTCAACTTTGGAGTCTTAAATAGTAAACGGTTACTTAAAACGGTAAAAGACCAAAATACTACCAAAGTAAATAACCGTAAAATAACTTAAGAACCGGGGCGTGACACAGTAGCAGCACACAACAACACACATAGTAGTAGCACACAACAACACACATCAACAACACACGCAGTAGCAGCACACAACAACACACACAGTAGCAACACACAACAGCACACAGGAGCAGCACACAGCAACACACATAGTAACAGCACACAACAACACACACCAACATCACACGCAGTAGCAGCATATAGCAGAATGCAGTAGCAACACGAAACATGAGCACAGATTAGCTACAAATGATCACTTTTTGCTATCAAATTCAAAAGATACGGGTTTTAATTCCTAATAATCTTTTGAGTAAACCAAGTTGTAGAGATCGAAGAATAATCAAATGAGATCTGGTTGGATTTGGCGAAGCCTTAGTCAACATTCATCCTTTCATTATTTGGCTCCTCCTCCCTTCCTCGCCTCCTAGCGATTTGGTTGGAGCGGTGATCGGCGAAGAAGAGGAAGAGGAAGAGGACGAGGAAGACAAGGAAGAGGAAGAAGAGGACGAAGAAGAATCGGTGTGTTTCTCAGATCTGAAAATGGTGGAGAAGTGGTATTTTGAGCCAGTAGCAGTTTTGTAGATATTTTAGAAAATAATGATTTTTTGGGTATTTTGCGTAAAAAATTGCTGACAGGACGTGGTATTATGCACTATGGGCCTGAGTATATGTCCTTATTTGTTTAAATCTGTTAAAAGATGGTTTTTTTGTGTTTTGCATCTGTCTGTGGTAATGAGATGTCATTTGCTCATAAAATATTCAAGATTCAAATATTTTGTGGATAATTTGGTAATAACATTCATTAAAATAATATTTGAAATATGTAATTAATGTGCAATTAATGTTGGGAAAATATGAGGGAGATTGAATCCCATGGTATGTGGGAGGATCCAATTTCTCATCTATTTTCCCATATTGCAGTAAAGTCTTTTTTTTTCTTAGGTGTGCCAAACAAAGAAAATAAACAACTTTTCCTTCCCAACCTTTCCAATCTGTGAACCAAACGAGGCCTAAGTCTTGTTGCTCAGGAGCATCGGGCAAAGGAATGACTGGCAAGAAGCATAGCTCCTCCTGTGATATATCTTCAATTTCTTCTTACATGAGGAAGTGCATTCTTTGGGTTTTTGAATGCTTTCTCTATATGTGAGTCTATATGTCAGTGCATGATAGTTTTCGGCTCGACAGCAACAAACCACATGAAGGCCGCACATTTTAACAGGGTGCTATCTTTGTAACTGCCGGAGGGAGTCTGACCATGTTACAAAGCGAATAAAAACAAAGAAAGCTTGTGAGGACTTCAACAAAGAAATCTCTTTGAGCCAGCAGAACGGCTCTGAATTCAGCCCCTTCGAGTTGGCCACAAAGCAACAGCCTCTGAATTCTGATGTTGTGAACCATTTCTGAAATTTCTCTAGGAGATAGCACTGCACCGATAGAAAATGTTTTTCAAGGGAAGGCATAGATCTATCAATTTATTGAAGCAATGCATACTTATATACGCCAAAGAATTAACAGACAGTACTCCATTTTTGCCTTCGAAATTCGGTTGCTTCATTCATCGAGTCATTGTCATCAAATTATAGCGCTCTTTGATCGTCCCTCCTTACTAGTTCTTTTTCGAGTCTTCTTACTTTTCACAAGAGCTTTCTTCCATCCTTTTGAAAGGAACAAGACCAGCCAGGGATTTGTTGCGAGTAGGATCAGGAATTAGTCATGGGTTAGTAAGGTTCAATATATAGTTCCTTTCAAACATAGCCTCCCAGTTTCTCCAAAACACCATGTCCAGTATTCAATTCACTATTCTTGTGTGTTTGGTCTATTGTGTATATATAGTTATATACAACCCCTTTATACGGTGGTATGTTTATTTATACAAGTACTGGGAAGGGAATCAGTTTGTTACTGATGTGTTGCATTTGGATGGCTGACTACACAATCCAAATAAGCGATAAAGCCGATATCATTTCTTCCACTAAGTGTCAAGAAGCTATCAATGGAAGTGCACTTGTAATCGGGGACATAAATGAAGTAATCCATTTGAATACCAGATCATTGTTTCACAAGTCAACATATAGCATGTAGACACTGTTGGTCCCAAGTTCACAGTTCCTGGCAATGAGAATCCATGAAACAATTCTTCAACGTCAGTAATCAGCAGTTAAACTTGAACTACGAAAAATTTCTCCTTATTTCGGCACAAACTAAATGATCCCAAACTAAAACCTGAACTTGATGTTCATAAGGGATTTTTAGAAACTTTGTTAAACACCCTTCTACAAGAGCAACACCGTGATGTATTATCAGGACCTTGCATTTTGACTGAAGGGCCAACTCTAAATAACCACCAAACACAAAGTAAATTTGTGACAAAAAATGCCAGCCACAGTTTGATACACCTTTTACCAAGCAAGAAACAAGAGTAAGAGGCCAATCTTACATAAACTTATTAAAATAATTTTTCCGGCGAGGAAAATAAACCCTTCACTATTCTGACTGGGACTTGACAATGAAATTCTGGCGACTGATGGGGTTCATGACAACGGGAGGTCCTGCAGTGCGAGGCCAAGCCTGGAATTTCTTGTCAGTTTTTTTCCCTCCATCCCTTGTTAGAAACAGTTCCCAGAGTGGTACCTGTTTATCGAGTCAAGAATGTTAGACCTTAATCTGATATTATACCATGAAAAATTTCATCAAACTCCATCAAAACTCACCTCCAAATATCTTTTTGTCAGAAACAGTGGTGTCACAAACATATGCAACTCCAAAGCTTGCCAGGACAGATCCTATTATGTACTTTGCCGCCATTTTTTCTGAAAAAAATCAAGAACATCAAGATTTGGCTTATATGCAGTGATGGAAAGAACAAATGCTCAAGCAAAAGCCAGTTTTGCAAAAAAAAAATATGATTTTCTATGAGACAAGCTATGGTACTGTGATGTATATCGTACTTTTATTTTACATGTATTTGAACAAAAATTACAATGTTATGAATCAAATTACAACATTGAGAACAAATTTACCAAATTTATTTACGCTATTTACATGAAGTTAAACAAAATTACAACTATAAAAACAATTTGTTCAAAAAGTTGTAAAATGGTTGTACATTTTATAATTACAATTATTAGAACAAGATTATAAACAATACGACTCAACATTACCATTTTGACTACACATATGTTGTCACATTTGTAAATATAACTATCACATACGGGTAGGTACCATAGAATTTCTCATTTTCTATGTGTTAACAAAATGAATAACGACATAATGAATTTATCAAGTAGGACAGATTTTGATGACAGAGTTGGTGATATAAAGTGTTTCCCCTCTATACAAATATATCTATACAGGATCCAACGCTGTATCACATACAAATATGAAGAACGACAAAAATTGGTCAGACCGCCATCAGGGACTATCAGTATAAACTAAAAAAACTAAAGATTTTGACAATCAAATGATGCCGTCATACCAACCCCATGTTCTCTATTAGCATCTTTTGGGAGCATGTATGTATAAAAATTAAGAACACAACTTCAAAAATTGTCCTACAAACGAAATCACAAGGAATTTTAGCAAGGGTAAAACAGAGGAAACAAGTCTCCTCTGAATTAATGCACAATGCACCCAACCTGATCATTTACCGCCAAACTTTGCCTGAGATGTAAGCCTAAGCCTAAGCCTAATTCTAAGCCTTTTTTTTTTCGTGAAATTTGTAAGCCTAAGCCTAAGTATTGGTAATTATCTGGTTGCCTAGATATCCATCAGTTAAAAATCATAATACTTTATGAGATAAACGATGGTACTGGGATGCATATCCTATTTTTATTTTATATGTACTTGAACAAAAATTTCAATGTTATGAATCAAATTTACCAAATTTATTTACACTATTTACATGAAGTTAAACAAAATTACAACTATGAGAACAATTCGGTCAAAAAGTTGTAAAATGGTTGTACATTTTGTAATTTGATGAAGGATAAAGTGTAGAGATAAAGAGATAGCAAGAGAACCATCATCTTATTCATTGATAGGTGCCCTTTATATAGGGAATTACACAATACCAATATGGTAAGGATATGAATACATAGATCTAGTCAAACTACATATC
Organism: Fragaria iinumae; assembly: GCA_009720345.1. Classification (NCBI taxonomy): domain Eukaryota; kingdom Viridiplantae; phylum Streptophyta; class Magnoliopsida; order Rosales; family Rosaceae; genus Fragaria; species Fragaria iinumae. The sequence continues at coordinate 19,620,835 of CM019121.1, forward strand.
CTATTGGCATAAGGCCAAGACACACATAAAAAATATCTATAAAGATACAGAATATCCTAGAACACTCTTCCTTGTGCCGCGCGCTGCTATGCTGATGGTGCTGATCTGTTGCCTCGTCAAGTCGCAAAAACCTTGTGGGAGAAAAACTAAACATTGATTGTAGGAGAAAAAAAGTACAACGCATCATTCACATTTGATAGTGACATGTGTGTATGTGTTAGATTCCTCCTGAAGTTCACACCTCCCCCTGATCTTTACATCAATCATAGGGCTCTTCCTAATTTTAACTAATCACAGAATTTTCAACAACTTAGCATGTCAATGCTCTTTAACATGTCTTCAAATGTGGCATTGAACAATGATTAACTAGATCATGCCGTATTGTCCTCAAACATGATCTTTTACACTTAGATCTTGAGGAGAATGCCGCTTGTGAACTCAAAACATAAGTTCGTGCAGAAAATCAGACTTCCGCGCAGCATGACCTTTAGTTACTAGAACAGCCGTAACTTCCTCTACGAAATACATATGAACGAACCGTAAACGGTTTTGGAAACTAGACTCATTTAGCTTACAAACGGTATATTACACATATTATGGTTCATCATGAACTGTTCACAAAGTCCCGTCGAAGTTGACAGTTTTGCCAAAATCAGATTCTCGGACAGATTCGTCCTACTTTATGAAAACGGCCATAACTCACTCAATATGATAGGTATGATCAAATGGTTAGTTTCTCTGGAAAGTAGACACATAGACCTTTCCAATGGTACCAATTTCACCATTTTCTAGTGAGTGAGATTTCCTATAGGTCTCGTGGAAGTTGACCTACGAAACTTGGCAGATTCTGATTTCACTATTGATGTGTCTTTCTTATGTAGGGATATAATAAGCCTCAACTTTTCATACCATTAAGTATTGAAAAAATGAGGTATTGCCATTACATTGGCATTGCATGGGCGCGTAGCTATATTTAGCTTTACAACTTTTCATAGCGAAAGAGATGTCAAGTCTTTCGTATTGTGTTGAGTACATTGATGCGTCTTATTGTACTTAGATGGGAACTTCATCTCTTAACACATATTTGTCATCTTTCTTTAGACAAAACAATGGATCTCTCTTTAAAGCAAAAACTTTGACTAATCATGGGAGTATATGTAGGCCTAGTTATAGAGCGCCTAAGCCGATTGATGGAAAATCATCATCAATACAATCATCGAGTGCTTTATCGAGACCGTGTATTCCCAACATCTTTATCATTCTAACTTCGGATGTTGATACATATTAGCATCTCTTGATCCATCAAGAGTTCATGTAAATCCGGAATGAATACGCAAAGGCATAATTCATCATATCCCTTCCAAATCAAGTAGAGTCCATGTGCGTTTCAATACCTTTAGCAAAGGCGTGCTCCTGTGGTCTGGAGTCACTTGATTTGGATGAATGAAGTTCGTTTAAGACCTTCATGTATATCTCTGATCTCGTAGAGATGTTATTATAACCACATTCATAGGCTGCATGTTCAGTTATTCGGAAACTACCAAACTGACAAAGTAGTGGAGTTGAATGACATCCATTAGGAGAGCATATCTCATCGTAGTCGATCCTAGTGCGTGTTAGTGAGAGACCTTGTGCCATAAGGTGAGTCTAAACTCTTGTTCTCACTACGCTATCTAACAAAGACATAGTTAATAGGGTTTAGCTTGCGATGTCGGCATCACCTGCCCAAGGTCCTATCTCTTTGTTAATGCTGGATCACATCTTTCCATTAGGCCAATCAACTAAGTTGATATCCATCAACGAAGGGTGGTTCGATAGTAGACTCATTATCCCACATCCTCATGTACACTAGTGTAATACTTGTAGAGATCTCTATATGGATTGGATTTGACATTGAGGCGTCCCCTAATGATAATCACAATTCAGACTTCATGAGACGGATTTGAGTTTCACTAGTCAATGGATCAGGTTGTGCCAAGCTCGCTTTCTTCCTAGTGCGAGAATATATCGAACCTAAGGGCCTCCCTCATTTTGGGGAGCCACACAGCCTTGTGACACCAATTTTGCCACTATATGGCGTCACCATATCACCATCCATGGTGATGGCGTCAAGACCAACACCTTTTGGTCGCGCCATGTCCTCTTGATAGGACATCAATCCTTGCAGACATATTTGCAGTATGTGATCTCGTCATTTTAACACTTTAAGCATTTGGGATCAAGATGAGACTTAGTAGGGACAAACCACGACAATTCACATCGTTCCACTTGAACACTTGTGTTCTTATCTCCCCCTAACGGCGGGAATATTGTCTCATCAAAGTGACAAAAAATGAGATCGTCTGACAAGGTTTTTACATATGCGGATTATAGGTGGAAGTTCATATCCAACCTAAATACTTATTCATCTCAAATGACCCATCATTGTGCGTAGTGGAACCTAGAAATAACATCTAGCTGAGCTCAAGGGTTGGAGATCCGTTTCAATCCTGCAGAGCTCAAGGATTGCAATTTCGTGTCAATCCTCATACACAGTCACGAGCTGTAGTACAAAAATATTCAATAATGGTGGGTTGTAGATGAATAGTAAAGCTACATGCAAATATTGCATAGCCCCAAGACGCAATAGAAAGATTGGTGCGCATCAATAATGTTTGAGCGACAAGCTAAAGTTGCTTGGTCGTAGCCTCGGTGAGACCGTATTGCGTGTGAACATGGGGTACAAGACACTTCAACTTACATCCGGATAAACTTCTTTAAAGAATGGGTAGTGAGCTCGTAGAAGTATAAGCAATAGATAATAATATAATATGTGACTAGTGTGTTAACACTTCAACCAACACCATAAAGCATAAAAAGGTGTCCGCAAGTTGGTTGTATCTATCTACATAGTTTGATGTAAGAATGGAATGTTCACTTTTGTGTCATTTAGTATAGGAGGGTCTCACTCCTAATTTAGCTAAAGAATAGGCTTTCAAAACGAGCAATGAGCATTGCAGGGGGCCAATGCGATATCGAGGGAAGGTCGGTGCACCTCAATTGCTTGAGGAATTGACCGAACAATCTCCAAGAAGTTGGAGTCGTATTTGGGTGACGTCAATGTCCCCCGGGTCACCACCATGCTTCATGGTGATGCTAGATCTCGAATGTCTTCGTTTTGAGCGGAAGAATAGATGTCCATGAGAAATTCTCTTCGTTTTGGACAATTATATCTCTTCCAAGATGACCGATTTGGTCAAACCAAAGTCTATATGAGTCGGTGTCCCAAATATCATGTTTGGCGACAATATGAGATTCGATATTCGAATCGTAGTGACATACAGTCCACTAGATTGACTCATGAACTTCTCCAAGATGCGCTTTAGTCCGCATTCATGAGAAGGTATACACAAAAGAACTCTTGTTCATTCTCACAATGTGTTTTTAAATGAAAACTATTAGCATGAATGTCTTTAAAGCTCAACATGGTTCGGTTGCCTCTCAATGCATAGAGGGTATCTGTGACGTTGATCTTGGTTCCATGAGGCATCAAGATTCAAGCTAAACCGCGTCCCTGAATAGCCGGTATGATTCAATCATTGTAATCACAGAAGATTTACAAGACATAAAATCCAGAGATAGTTGCCGGTTCCTTAGAATGTTGTGGATAGTTCCACCATCTGCGAAGCACTCAATGTCTCTATGAGATAGATCTACAAAATAGAGTAGATAAGAGAGTAAATAGTTTCACTTTAACCATTTAGAAGGATTGAAAGAAGCTACAAAAAGCTGTAATCCTGAGAGTGCATAAAAATTTCCGTGCAGAATGACCTTTGCGCATTAAAACAGCCATAACGTTTTCGTTAAAATAGATATGGATGAACCGTGCAAATTTATGAAAACTAGACTCGTAGAGCTTTCTAATGATATAAAGCTCATTGTCTGGTTCGTCCGGAGCTATTCATAAAGCTCAAACGAAGTTGATTGTCCAGAAGGGACAGATTGCTGTTTTTCACAGATTTAGCATTGGCAAACCTTTGAAGCTTGCGGATGGCATGTGGCCATAAGCCGAAGCCAAAATAACATGTATATGATCAAAATCAAATCCTTTTGGTCATTCCAAGGTTGTAAACTCCATGACTAGTTAGCAAAAAGCTCCCTGACATGAACATAAACTAACTCAGAAGACCTAAAGGATATGATCATGATGATGATTGTTCGGTTTTGAAAAGTCTTCAACGTCTTTTGCAAGACGACAATTGGTTTAATAGCATAGGGGGATCCAAAATCAAAAACTTTCGGTAACTCCAAGTCAGTATGACCAGGCATGTCCGTGGAGGGTCGGTAGTACGAGGCACACTTGAAACCACTATCTCCTTAATTTCAGACAATTCTAAGACATCACACTGAGCTTGGATGAGCCTAGTTGAACAATTGATGATGGAAAATCCGCTATAGGGTAGAAGACTTAACCGGAAACACGCGGGCGATCCTCCTTGAGGATGCGGTGCCATGAGTCACCTTCAAAGGAAGGGACCAAAATCGGCACAATATGCCATGTTTCTAAGGACGATGTAAGTGTACATCTTAATTGACAAGACCCACCCCGAATTTCACCCTGAAACCCGAGGTAAGTCTTGCGGAGACCACCTCCAAGAAAAATTTACTGAAAATTCGGCATAACCTCCCTTGAAAATGGACAACCCTTCCTAAAAACACCTGTAAACACTTCTAAAATTTCAAATCCAACCTTAAACACCTGGAGCCTTCGTGCTCCCCAAAAACACAATATCTCCCAATTTAACCAACAACCATCGCTCAGAGCAACTCTAATTGAGAGGAAAGGAACTAAAAATATAGAAATGAGCGGAAGCTATACTATTGACTATGCCTCTTCTTCATGTACGCCCGACCTCAACTATGCTAACTTGCACACTAGGCATTTTTAAAACGAATGGCCTAGGGGAAAACATTTGAAGACGTTAGAGTGAGTGGACAAAAATGAATTTAAAAAAAATAATTCTTTATGCTTTCCCAATTTAATTTCCATAGAAATTATACTGCATGCGACAGCTCAAAAGCTCTCGACTCAAAAACTGGCAAATACATGACTAGCTCCGGCTAGTCTCCAAAACTTAAGAAAATACAGCCTCTCAGGCTAAACTATATATATATATATATATGTATTTACACCCGTCATACTCCTTGTATGATTTCTTATGAAGAAATATAAGAAAAATAGAAATTCATACAAGGCTACTACGCTTGCGTCTAACGCTCATGTCATGCCATAATGGAATTTTACTTCATTACGCGGAAAAGACGGGTATATATATATATATACATGCATATTCCCTATATGAATTATTATTATATTCATATAGGGCTACGACGATTGCGTCTAACGCTCACGTCACACCATAATGGTATTTTACCTCATTATGGCGGAAAAGCATGTATGGCTAGCTAGCATTTATATACATACTATCCTCATAAATATCCATATACATATCCACCGAAAATCTCCTTTTCGGCAACTTACCAAAATAATTAAAATTGTCAATTATCAGAAAAGTAATATATTCCAACAGAAGAAATAAACTGATCAACAAAAAAAGGCATGCATATTATTTAAAACAAAGGCCCACTCACAACTTTAGGCATAAGCCCGACGAAATCCAATTCGCTACTCAAGTGAGGTCTCCTCAAATCCTGGCACAAAAACCATGCTTAGGACCAAACTTCAATTTCAGAAAAAACAATGCCTAAATATATGATCTAAAACTCTTCCGCCTAACCCACTATCCTTTATAGGGTTAAACTTATCGGATTCACGCCAAACTCCAACCACAGCCTCATTTCATTTATTTCGACATTCGCAAAACAATAATAAGGGAAATCCAACGGTCGGATTCTACCCCATTAACCACCAAATTCACCAATCTTTCAAAAATCCAAAACCTATTCAAAACTCCTCCAAAGATTCTAAACTTCATACCAATAGACTCCCCTTAACAACACACATTTAAAATCATAAAAACCCCCAAACAGCGGCGGCCGGAGGCCGACTCCGGCGACCTCCGATGCCTACCAAATTTTAACAGCATTTTCCTCTCAACTCCCTCTACAACTTTTTTAACTAGCACAAACACCAATTCCAAGCTTAACTATGCCAATCGAACGAAAACATTACGAAAAACCCTAGAACATCCACTCACCGGTTCTCCTTACCTAGCTCAAGAGGGAGCGAATCCTTTGGAGGGATTAGGAGGGCTTCCAAACGAGCCAAGTGGCTCCGGCTATGGTGGCCGAAGGAGCGAGTTCCGACGACGGAGCACTCCAAACAGTCGAACCTTCCGAGTTCGATTTCTCCTTCACGGCAGCGCTAGGGAGGCTGCCACTGGTCCAGGAAGGAAGAGGAGGAGATGGCGACCGTTTAGGACCGGTGCGGCGACCTACGGTGGCCGGACGGCGGAAGACGGGTGCGGGGATCGTCTGGCAGGGAGAGAGAGAGAGAGAATCGGGAGGGAGGAGAGAGAAGAGAGAGAAAATGGTTTGGGCTTTCCAAACCCAACCAGTCCAACACCAAAAATAAACCCAACTCCAAAAATTAACAGCCCAAAATAATACCCTAATAAAACTTACCTTTTTACTAGCTAAAATTTTATCATTTTTACCGTCGGCAAATATTTCCACTACGAATAATTCCTCCATAAAAAACGTCCCTCAACACCACTCTAGGGACTTTTGATACTATAATTTCATTTACGAAGACGGTAAAACTATTATTAATTTCAAGCCAGTAAATAAGGTAAAATTTAAGAGTCGGGATGTATAATCAAAATCCCGTCTCGTTGGTAATTCCAAACTAACTTGGAGGGCCTAGAGAACTTGATAATGATCAAATCCGCTAAAAGATTATGGATCATGATGCCACAAAATTTCACCGACAATGTGTAGTCATAAAAAGGTGGTAAACAATCCCCATGACTAATAACTCAACAAGTTGAGTTAGATGTACGTTTCAATAAACGCTCCATGAGTGCATTCCACAGTACTTTGTGGTCATTACTTTTTGAACATAATGTCATTGAAGGCTTTTTGTCGATGTGGCGCGTCAAAGACTTTGAGCGCATGAGATGTGAAATCTTGGCATTTAGGCTTGTTGGCCTGGGGTCAAAACATGTGGTATAATCCTTTCCAATGAAAGGTTCCACAGATACCAAGCGAAGAGTCGCCTTAGGCATCGAGTACGTCAAAACTCAAAGGAGCAGAATGTTACATTGCTCTTGCATACAAAACCAAGCTGTTTTGAGACTCGATAGAGGTCATAAACAATGTTTTTAATAGTTTGTCCTTCGGATTGATCACACACAATCCGGAAAAGCCACAAATTGATCAAACACAATTCGGAAAAGACTTCGGATTGATCAAACACAATCCGGTGATAGGTTGGGGTTGACCATACACAACCCGGATAAGAAAACAAGAGTGATCAAACACACTCTTGACCCGCGAATAAAATTCCAGGATTTTTGGTACCTACACACAAAATCCCAAGCATAGAATGAGATGGAGAAGGGGATGTTTATGCCTGAATTAATATTTTACTGGACAGTAAATGTCTATGTAAATATTAATTATTTCTTGTTCCATGTCATATCGACGAGCCCAAGTTCCTTTAAGTCTACAAGTGATGGCCTTTTTAGTAAGACCACGCGAGCTGAGAACAGAGTTTACATGCGAACTGGACTTCACTTAGCTCGCGCGCGGAATGGACATAGGCGGACTGCGCAGTCCGCGTGGAACACTTAGCTCGCGCGGGGAATGACTTCGCGCGGAATTACTGTATACAAGTCCGCGTAGGCGAGTCGCAAATATACTTCGCGTAGGCGAGATTGACTCTCCGCGTAGGCAAGACGCAAATATACTTCGCGTAGGCGAGATTGACTCTCCGCGTAGGCGAGGCGAGGCGAGGCGAGCTGGCGAACTGGCTCGCGTAGGAGACTTCGCAAGGCAGCGACATGTGGAGTCCGCGCGCACCACGACAAACGTCGAAGATTGTTACAAGTCTTTGACATGCTTCGGGCCAATCCCTGTGGCCCTTTTAATATAAAAAGCCCTTTTAAGTCTCGCGAGCTGCAATAGCCCGCGAAGTGGACGCGAGCTACAGGAGCACGCGAGATGAGGATACTCCTAATTCCAGTTCGCATAGGAGTCTACAGTTGGCAGCGCGGAAGCAATGCCCTGTGCAGAATGAAGTGTGCGAACTGGACATGTGTCACGAGATGGTTGGTTCGCATGGACAGAACAGTGCCCTTGTGCTACAGGGTTTCAGAGTCCGACTTGGATTCTAATTACTTGTCTTCCGCCACAAATCGAACTACTATATAAGGGGGCTCGAACCCTAACAGAAAGGACAACTGTCAATACTCAAACAAATACAAACACAGACTACAAACCAGTTACTCTTCGAGCTCCTCGAAACCCTAACCCTAAGCGCCGCCGCCTAGGTTCCTTCTCCAGAGCCCTCCGGACTCTACTCCCCCCCCCCCGACTTCTCTATGAACTCCCTACAGTTGCTCTGCTCGCGCCGCCGTGAGTATCGATCGCTTGTGCTCGTAAATCCTCGTCTGAGGTGGCACCTGTAACCCCCTTCGCCTGATCAAGAAGTCAAGCGCACCCCTACAACCTCTTTCCTCGTTCGCGAGGTGGCACGCCCGCAACACTCTCCCCCCTCTTTGTTCGCTAGAAACCTCTGCTCCGCGCGCTGAGGATCGTGGCCAAAACATTGGCACGCCTAGTGGGACAGGGAGTACCAGCGAATACATCATAGGGAAACCAGAGGAAGCGCCGTACCGGAAGCCCCAGCTTTCTTGTCTCAAGCACAGATCGCTACGGTATAAGCCCCATAACAGTGCGGCTTGCCGATCCCTCACTCAAGAACAGGTCCTTGCCCAGTTTGGTAACCCAGACTACAGCGAGACCACCATGGTAGGCTCTCAGCCGACCTAAGATACAGACTCTATTCCGTCTATGGAGCAAGTCTTCCAGATGTTCGCACAACTCACGGGGCAGATTCAGGGTTTGACAACCCAAAGCTCCGCCACTCAACCAAGCCTCACCGACCTTGCTGGTATGGTCGATGGCCTTGCTGAACAGGTCAAAAGGGACAAAACCCTTTGGGAAGCAGACCAGCACAACCTTACCATGCTCACTGAAGACTTCAACCAATTCGTCAGCGAAACAAGGAAAACCAAGAGCTTGGTCGAAGGAAGCCTTCAACAGATCCGCTCGGATCTAGACTAGAACACGGAGACCGTGAAGCAGAACGGGGAGACCGTGAAGCAACATACAAAGGTCCTGTCGCTCGCTCGCGCGACGGTAGACGAGCAGACTCGCCACTTGGACGAGCACGATACCAAGCTGCATGACCAGCAGAATGCTTCCTTCTTTGGAAGTAAGAATAGTCTAGAGAAGCTAGACGAATTCAAAGACAAACAGGACCGGCTGAACCTACAGGTCCTTGAAGTTGAAGATTGGATGAGGGCGTAGGCACCAAAGAACCCTGCTCTAAACCCTACTGACCCAAGCGCGAATGAAGGCACGCCCAAGTACATCCCTCCTAATGAACACGCCAGGGGAAACCCTAAGGTCGGGACTCTGAAGGCTCCGCAGTTCGTTCCAGGAGCAGGAACGTCAAAGAGTCCGCTCCCGCATGGCTTGTTTCCTCCCTCCAAGGGACTGCATAATTCTCTACGCCAGGGAACCGGGACACCAGATGACCCGCTTCTAGTTTATTCTAGCCTTACTCCCAAGAACGGCGGACATGCCGTCAATCTCTCTGCATGGCCAAACCATGAGGAAGGGGCAGAATCCGTGCCCGTGACAACAGCCGACTGGCGTCAGCTTATCTCCTCCATTGTCAAGGAGCAAACCGGACACGGTGATGCTAACTTGCAGTATCGCGACCCCTATCCCGATAGCGTGGCGCAATACCCCTTCCCGCATGGATTCAAGAACGTAGTGTTCACTACCTTCTCTAGTGAAACAAGGGAGGACGCAGCAACCCATATGGCTCGCTTCAAAGTCCAGTGCGGCCAGTACGGGAACAATGACATCCTTAAGCTCAAGCTCTTCGGGACCTCTCTGTCTGAAGCTGCATTTACTTGGTACTCTAGGTTGAAACCAGGATCCATTGCGGACTGGCCTACCATGGAGAAACTGTTCTGGGAGACCTACAGTACCATTGAGCCAGAGGTCGGCCTTGACTTCCTCACTCAGATGAGTCAGTAGAGCATAGAGTCAGGAGTCTCCTTCCTCCAGCGGTTCAAGATCCAACAAGCCAAGTGCGACTTCCTCCTACCCGAACAGGAAGCCATTAAGTTGGCTGTTCGTGGCCTCGAACACCGCCAGCAGTTGAAGCACCATGGGGAACTATGGGCGACCTCATCAACAAGGTCGGCAGTTATGAGTTGACCCTCAACGAAATGGACGAGAAGGCGAATGCCTCCAAAGGGACATACGTACCGGGAAGAAACAGGATAGTAGGGGCATTAAACCTTCAATCCCCCGCGTTCGACCCTTACTACCAAAGGCAGGAGGAGAATGAGGCCGCGCAGGGGTATGTTGACGACGTAGGAGCAGTCGAACTGACCGGGAAGCCTTTAGCTCACAAGTTGAAGAATCTCAAGATGACCCGTGAGCCAATCACCATCCAGTCCTTTGCATGGACTAAGCCCGAATATGAGGCGTACACGTATAACGCGAAAAACGCCCATCTTGTGTTTAATGACTTGATTGAGGCGAAATGCGTGCGCTTGGATCACAGGATCCCGTCCAAGGAAGAGCTAAAGGACAAGAAGTATTGCAGTTTCCACAACGCTTACAATCACGACACCAAGGACTGTGTCAAACTCCGCGACCAACTGCAAACCTGGTTGAATTCGGGCGCCCTAAAAATGAAGACGCCAGGAAGCACCGCTTCTCTAGTCGATGTTGATCCATACCCGGCCGTTGTCGGTATGGTCGAGGTGAATTGGGACGACCAGCCAAAAGAGAACAGCCGCTGCCGCGCACCAAAGCCAGGCGAGCGGAGAATTACCTTGGACCTGGCCGAACATCCAGAGGATGAGGATCCGCGCCGGGCACTTAAGCGAGACCGAGAGGATGGTAATGATGACACACGTCAGCCATCTCGCCGGTACACTTACAACGTCAACCTCGCGCACGAGGTCTTAGACGATCTTATTGACGGCGGACTCGTCACTGTGTCAAGGGCCTTGCCCTATGTTGAATACAAGGAGGGTCGCGTCCACTGCAAGCTCCATGATAGTTGGGGGCACAAAACTCGCGATTGTTACCAGCTCCGCGAGCAAGTCCAGAACTGGCTAGACCTCCAGTATATTCGCTTCGAGGACAAAGGTGGCTTCATGATCACAGTTGCTGACATCGCCTGGCCTCGCATCGGCTAGCGCGCGATAACTTTGGACCTATCTCCAAACGCGGGCCAACGCGAACCGCCAGGTCGAAACCGTAAGAGGCCGGCGAATGACTACACCGTTCTGGCGAACCAAAATGGGAACCACTACCCAGTAAGGGAGTTAGCCGCCAGACTACAGCCCGATCGCCTTTCCAGAAAGGATAAAGGTAAAGCTACCATGCGGGAAGATACACCGTCTCCAGCTGACAACTATCAACCCATGAGTCCCAGGACTCGCGAAGAGCTGGAACAGAGGATCAAGCGCCTCGAAACCTTCGTCTAATCACACTGGACTAAAGATGTACCTTTATCTCCAGCTTCAAGCGAGATGGACATCTCCGACTCCGGCAGCGAATGCCAAGATAACGAGGCTTCAAGCCCTCGGCGAGGTATCTTGACTGACCCCTACATTCCTCCGACATCCAAATCAGCGATCAAGGACGGGATTTGGTACACACAACAAGGGGGGAAGCCGGTCACCATCAGCAGATCCAAGAAGTGGAAGCTACAAAAGAAGTATGGCAGCATCCTGCGTGCCTTGCGAGCGGCTGATGATGGCATCATCCGACCCTCACAGCTCGCGCAGACACCCGAGAGGATGTGGAGAGAAGCTGAAGGCTTGCGCGCTCTGCTCCAAAGACCGCCTGTCACGCCTCCACGTGTCTGTGCGCAGGCAGCAGATGTCCCCGCTCCAAAGGCGAATGTTTTCTCTCGCCTCACCGTACCACCAAGACAGGATCCGCGCCCCGCTAGGCACAGATCATTTCCGGAGCCAACAAGGAGAAGGGAGCCACAGTTCTCCCGGAACAAGCCTTCATCAGAACCTGAAAGAAGAAGGGAGTTGTTACCTCCACCAAGGCGCCAGCAGTCGCCGGAAGCCGAACAACGAAGGAACCCGCCACCTCTACCAAGGCGTAGGCAGTCGCCAGAGGCAGAAAGAAGACGAGAACCGTCTTCCCCAGCGACGCGAAGACTGTTCGCTACATCAAGGCGCAAGCCGCCTCGGTCATCACATCCCCAGAAGCCTATTCGCCAGGAACCTGAGGCTAAAAAGGAACTATCACGACCGGGTCTGCCCCAACCTCAACCCACACAGGAGCCTCAGGTCTCAGTCCTTCCTCCACCTAAGGCAGAGGACAATGCCAGAGCTCCACTAGCCGCGGATAAGCTTTCAGCTGAAGACAAACAGCCCTCGACCAAACTCGTGTGGCGACCACGGCAGCTGAGGACAGACGCCACTGGTTCCAGTCCGCGAACAGTTCTCTTTTCAGGTCGGAATGGTGTTCTTCATATCTGAGAGATACGCTCTCCCACCAAATACAACATGCAACGCGGAGGATATTCCAGACAATAGCGAAAGTGTCTGTGACATATCCCCCCCCTTGCAGTAGTGAGTTGGGTCCAGTCCTGGCGGAGCCAGCACATGCTACACCGTTGGAAGCCACAAGCAGCATCACATGCATGCCGACTTTGACCTTCTCCCCTCCAATCCTGGACATGGCAACTCACATGAGGCCATTGTATATCACGGATGAAGTTGAAGGGATTATGATCAACAAAATCATGGTCGACACGGGGGCGGCAGTGAATGTTGTCACCACCCGTACTATGAGACTCCTTGGTATCCCACGCTCGATGATCCAAACTACGTCCTTGACAGTCAAGAACTTCACCGGACAAGTCTCCAGGACTCTAGGTTTGTTGTTCTTACGGGACAAGGTGGGACCGGCTTCAAGGGTCTACACATTCTTCGTCGCCAAGTGTGCTTCGTCCTACAGCATGATCCTAGGCCGCGACTGGATCCATAAAAGTTTTTGTGTACCTTCATCCATGCACCAGGAGCTTCTGATCTAGGATACTGAGAAACGCGAGGCGGTCCTCATCCAAGCGGATCCGCGTCCTTTCTCCATTTCCGCCAACTTCAATGACGCCCGCTATTAAAATACTGACTTGGGCCCATTAGATGTCCAAGGCGTCGATTCTAAAGGCCGCCCATATGGGGTCACGGCCTCCAACTTAACGCGATGGGGACTCACTCAGGCGAGGGACGATTTACAACGTCCCCACACCATTGCGGATCCCCTACAACCATCTTATGATTAGTACATCTTCAGAAGAAGCACGCGAGGCTGGCGAGTCCTTGTGTGAGAGACTCCTCTCATACTGGGTGGAACGCGAAGCCTACGACAGGGTTGCCACTATGGAGTATGTAGACGAGATAGTGGACTATACCGAGACCGAGGAGGAATTTATTCAGTTAGCTCCTGCTGCCTTGTACGACACGCCGCCTCAAGTCCGCGATCCCACTTTACAAGTCGTCGTGGGGACTGCAGAGAAACCTTTACTACTCTCCATTAGTGCCAAGTTGGCAGGACAAGAAAAGGAAGACCTTCTCGCCTTACTACATGAGTATATGGATTGTTTCGCCGAGCAGTACGAAGACATGCCTGGCTTATCCCCGGATTTAGTCTGTCACCGTCTGCCTACTCATCTAGACAGACGTCCAGTCCGCCAAGACGGCAGATTCGTGCGAACTGAGACCCAGATTGTGGTCAAGGAAGAAATTAAGAACATGCACCGATCAGGTATCATTCGCGTGGCCAAGTACAATGAATGGCTATCCAACATCGTTCCAGTTCGCAAGAAGAACGGCAAAACGCGCATCTGTGTTGACTACTGTGACCTCAACAACGCAACGCCTAAAGATATATATCCCATGCCTGTTGCTGACCTCCTCATTGACGCGGCCGCAGGGCATGAAGTGCTATCCTTTATGGACGGAACTGCTGGTTACCATCAGATCCCTGTCGCTGAAGAAGATCGCCACAAGACTGCTTTCCGCTGTCCGGGGTTTGCAGGTGCATTCGAGTATGTTGTCATGCCATTCGGGCTCAAGAACGCGGGGGCAACATATCAACGTGCCATGAACCTTATCTTTCACGATATCCTAGGCAAGTTGATTGAAGTCAACATCGACGACGTAGTGGTTAAAACCAAGACGCAGGCGACACACGTTGACGACCTCCGACAGGTTTTCACGCGGATGCGGAAACACCACCTGAAGATGAACCCCGCCAAATGTGTTTTCTTCGCGGAGGCAGGCGACTTCCTTGGTTTTCTAATCCATTAAAGGGGTATCGAGATCCCCAACGACAAGGCGCAGGCGGTCATCAACGCCTCGCCTCCTACAACTAAAAAGGAGCTCCAACAGCTGATCGGGCGAATCAACTTCCTCCGCCGTTTCATTTCAAACGCGGCAGGGAAAGTTCAGCCCTTTTCGCCTCTTCTAAAGCTCCAGGGGCAACCGAGTTTGTATGGGAGTCACAACACCAGGAGGCCTTCGATCGTATCAAGGACTATCTTACGAACCCGCCTGTTTTGGTTCCGCCTCGCCCTGGCGTTCCGCTTAAGCTCTACATCGCCGCTGCTGATTTGTCTATTGGCGGACTCTTGGCACAAGAAGACAAGAACAGAGTGGAACACGCCGTTTACTATCTTAGCAGGGTGTTGACCGATTGAGAGACGCGCTACTCCCCAATGGAAAAGTTGTGTCTCGCCCTATTCTTTGCAGGTTGCAAGCTCCGCCACTACATGTTGGCCTTTACCACGGTGGTGATCGCTCAGTCCGACCTAGTCAAATATATGCTTTCCCGCCCTATCCTACGGGGACGCATAGGTAAATGGATATTGGCTTTGTCTGAATTCTCTTTGCAATATGTGCCGCAAAAGGCAGTTAAAGGACAAGCCATCGCGGACTTCCTCGCTCATCACCCGCCAACTGAGCTGACAGCATTCCGCAAGTTAGAGGTTGCCGAAATCTCCCTTACTCCATAGACCCTCTACTTTATGGCTCGCGTACTGAACTTGCTGCAGGTGCCGGGATCGCCATCGAGAACCCTGCAGGAGATCGGTTTTCTTACTCTTTTCAGCTGGACTTTAAATGTACAAATAATCAGGCGTAATACGAGGCGCTCATCATCGGACTGGAAATCTTGCTGGACTTAGGAGTCCGCGAGGTTCAAGTCTTTGGCGACTCCTTTCTGGTCGTCAACCAACTTGTGGCGAAGTTCAAGTGTTTAAGCTCGTCCATTGAACCTTACTTGCGGAAAGCTTTTGATGTCTTGGACCGCTTCGACGATGTTCACATTGAACACATCCCACGCGAATTCAACTTCGCGGCGAATGAGCTCGTGCATATCGCATCCGGTCTTAGCTTACGCGATGGAGTGCGCAAACGACTCCTCAAAGTCGAACGACGTACACTTCCTTCTTTTCTTGCTAGGGGGCAATACGAGGCAAACCCTCTTAACGTCGTTGCCCTAGATCCTATCGATGAAGATTGGCGTCTACCATTCATTGCCTACCTCGAGCACCCTCATGACGCTACCCATTCCCGGCAAATGCGGTTTCTTGCCCTCAACTTCGTGCTTCGCAATGGTGAGCTTCGCCGGCGCGGCGAAGACAGTAACAATTTCCGCTGCGTGTATGGCAACGAGGCTAAGCGGCTTCTGCGTGAGGTGCATTCCGGCGTTTGTGGTTCGCATCAAGCTGGACCAAAGATGCGTTGGTTAATTCGTCGCCACGGCTACTACTGGCCTACTATTCCCAAGGATTGTATTACTTTCGCTAAAGGATGTCAGGACTGCCAGGCTCACGGACCAGTGCAACACATTCCAAACATTCCGTTACAGCCGATCGTTAAGCCCTGGCCATGTCGAGGTTGGGCGATAGACTTCATCGGTCTCATTCATCCCCATTCCTCAAAGCAGCATAAGTTCCTTATTGTGGCCACCGATTTCTTTACCAAGTGGGTTGAAGCCGAGCCACTCAAGGTCGCTTCCGCGACCTCGGTCCGCAACTTTATTTTCTGCAACATTATTGCCCGCTTTGGTGTTCCAGAATGCATCGTGACGGACCGGGGGGGCAGCTTTCATGGCGGATTCGGTAGTCACATTCCTCAACGGCTATGGTGTCAAACTCCTGCATTCGACCCCCTATTATGCCCAGTCCAATGGTCAGGCGGAGGCGAGCAACAAAGTCATCCTCGGCATCTTGCGAAAAATGCTAGAGTTGAACCCCCGCGTCTGGCATCTAGAGCTTTACCATACTTTGTGGGCCTACCGTACCTCCAAGCGCGGTCCGACAGATACCACCCCATATGCTCTCATGTATGGCCATGATGCCGTCCTTCCCCTTGAGGTTCACGTCACCTCGCTTCGTGTCCAGGAGCAGCACCAGTTGCTTGGTGACGATTACGTCCAGGCAATGTGGCAAGAGCTTGAAGACCTCGACGAACATCGCATCACTGCTTTCAACAATCTCATCCTTGAGAAGCAGCGTGTTGCGTGGTCTTATGATAAAGTCACTCAAGGTCAGAGTTATGCCGAAGGCCAAACGGTATGGCGTGCTGTGCTCCCACTTGGGGAGAAAACCGAAGGCCGCGGGAAATGGTCCGCGCGGTGGGAGGGACCCTTTATTATTCATCGCATATTGCCTAAGGGGACATACCATTTGTGCGACCTTGACGGTACACTCCATCCTAATCCTATTAATGGTCGTTTCTTAAAGCGCCACATCGCTAGTGTTTGGGAGCGCGCAGATCCTCCTTTCCCCCTGATCCCGCGACCACTGTCATCAGTGTCACGCGCCGTCGCGCTTACGCTCCATCACCTCACACTAGGGAGCAACCCCAGGGAGAAGCATGCAATTAGTTTTTTCTTCATAAACGTGCGTGGTCTAACTAACAGACCAGTACAAGATTGGGGCCTATTCCAGAGGCCCTAAATAAAAAACAACTTCATTCAAGTATTTCTTAGTCATCATTTAGGCCAATCCCCGTGGCCTCCAAATTTTTCAAACTTGGCTCGCCAGCTTTATGTGGCCGTTCTCATTGGTTCGCACTAGGGGGCAGCGAAGTACATGGCCAAAGTTGGTTAGCCATCCTTATTTTCCCGTTCGCATTGGGGGGCAGCGAGGTACATGACCATTGTCGTTCCATGTTTATCACCAAGTTGATTCGCCATTGCTAAGATCTCGCGAAGAGCCTTTTTTGGAATCTAGTCAAGTCAAACGTCTGCTCAAGATACATCCATGCGAGCTACATTCGCTGGAACGACAATGTACTATGTCTTCTGTTTAATGCGGGCGAATGCGGGCTAAAAGCACGCAAATGCAAAAGTGGAACAGGCGAATGCGAGCTAGGAGCAGGCGAATGCATTTGAAGTTCAAAGTCTAAGGTGCCTAAGCGAGCCATTCAGCAGCTTCGCTCCAATGCCTTACTGGGTGCTTGAGTTTCAAGGCCTATTCACAGGCTTTAGGAGCAACATGAACATAAACCTCTTCAGCCATTTTTTGACATTCATGACTTCGAGGCTAGGGGCAATGTTTATGCCTGAATTAATATTTTACTGGACAGTAAATGTCTATGTAAATATTAATTATTTCTTGGTCCATGTCATACCAGCGAGCCCAAGTTCCTTTAAGTCTACAAGTGATGGCCTTTTTAGTAAGACCACGCGAGCTGAGAACAGAGTTTACATGCGAACTGGACTTCACTTAGCTCGCGCGCGGAATGGACATAGGCGGACTGCGCAGTCCGCGTGGAACACTTAGCTCGCGCGGGGAATGACTTCGCGCGGAATTACTATATACAAGTCCGCGTAGGCGAGACGCAAATATACTTCGCGTAGGCGAGATTGACTCTCCGCATAGGCAAGACACAAATATACTTCACGTAGGCGAGATTGACTCTTCGCGTAGGCGAGGCGAGGCGAGCTGGCGAACTGGCTCGCGTAGGAGACTTCGCGAGGCAGCGACATGTGGAGTCCGCGCGCACCACGACAAACGTCGAAAATTGTTACAAGTCTTTGACATGCTTCGGGCCAATCCCTGTGGCCCTTTTAATATAAAAAGCCCTTTTAAGTCTCGCGAGCTGCAATAGCCCGCGAAGTGGACGAGAGCTACAGGAGCATGCGAGATAGCATCATGTAGCAGCCCGCGAGATGAGGATACTCCTAATTCCAGTTCGCATAGGAGTCTACAGTTGGCAGCGCGGAAGCAATGCCCTATACGGAATGAAGTGTGCGAACTGGACATCTGTCACGAGATGGTTGGTTCGCATGGACAGAACAGTGCCCTTGTGCTACAGGGTTTCAGAGTCCGACTTGGATTCTAATTACTTGTCTTCCGCAACAAGTCGAACTACTATATAAGGGGGCTCGAAGCCTAACAGAAAGGGCAACTCTCAATACTCAAACAAATACAAACACAGACTGCAAACCGGTTACTCTTCGAGCTCCTCGAAACCCTAACCCTAAGCGCCGCCGCCTAGGTTCCTTCTCCAGAGCCCTCCGGACTCTACCCCCCCCCCCGACTTCTCTCTGAACTCCCTATAGTTGCTCTGCTCGCGCCGCCGTGAGTATTGATCGCTTGTGCTCGTAAATCCTCGTCTGAGGTGGCACCTGTAACCCCCTTCGCCTGATCAAGAAGTCAAGCGCACCCCTACAACCTCTTTCCTCGTCCGCGAGGTGGCACGCCCGCAACACTCTCCCCCCTCTTTGTTCGCTAGAAACCTCTGCTCCGCGCGCTGAGGATGTGGCCAAAACTGGGGAGAAAACACTTTATCTCCCCCGAGTTTATTGAACTTTGAAGAGTTTAGGGCTTAAAACATACCGTAAAGCTTTTTCGAAAAAAAACTCGGATTTCTTGATCTAAAGCTCGATTAGCGAAAACAGAAAAGAAGGCGGGGCTGACAGCCGGGAAGTGGCGGTCGGGAGCAGTGACAGCGTCGGGACCGAGGCAGGGCCGAGAACTTTTGATTTGAGAAAGAATTGTTTTTTAGGGTTTGGAAAACAAATGGTGAGCTATTAGTTCTAGGGTTGGAGCAAAGTGCATGATAACTTGATGAAGAATAAAGTGTAGAGACAAAAAGATAGCAAGAGAATCATCATCGTATTCATTGATAGGTGCCTTTTATATAGGGAATTACACAATACCAATATGGTAAGGATGGAAATACATAGATCTAGTCAAACTACATATCCTATTGGCATAAAGCCAAAGCACACATAAAAAATATCTAGAAAAATACAGAATATCCTAGAACATAATTACAATTATTAGAACAAGATTACAAACAATACGACTCAACATTACCACTTTGACTATAAATATGTTGTCATATTTGTAAATGTAGGTATCACATACGGGTAGGTATCACATATTTGTAAATGTTATCATATAATTAATTTTTTATAGGGTTCCTCAGCAAAATTGACTTGCAAATTGGGAGAAACAGAAAAACAAGATCAACAAATACAATGATAAACCCCAGTCATAAAATAAGGAATCGAAAGAAACAAAGAGTGGAGGATTTGGGGTAAATCACCTGATTCATGATGCATGCGCACAAAGGGGGAAAACACTAGGAGAAAAGAGAAATGTTCTGTTGAGGACGAATGTGTCGGACTGAGAAGAATCTAACAATCTATACGGTGAGCAGCTGAATTACTCGCTCTTTCCTGTTTAAAAAAAAATGATGATATACCGGAAATGTCAAACTCAGGAAGAGTACAAGTATACAAATAAAAATAGCCAAATTCTTAATATGTTCCTAATCAAAAAATATAACAACGACACGTTGTTTCATCATGCCACC
Source organism: Fragaria iinumae (assembly GCA_009720345.1). NCBI lineage: Eukaryota > Viridiplantae > Streptophyta > Magnoliopsida > Rosales > Rosaceae > Fragaria > Fragaria iinumae. The sequence goes on from CM019121.1 coordinate 19,640,952, forward strand.
AAGAGGGGACATCCATTTAGTAAAGAATTGTCATCTCATAAAGCCAGCTAAGGCGCAACCAGGGACAAAGCCCATATACCCTTATCAAAAATGAAAAGAACTTACTGTAAATAAAACACACCTATATTTGAGACCTAATATTGAAAATACATAATACCTAGGACAAACCTACTAGTGAACCCAAATGCACATGAATAACCACAACCCAGAGTTCCCAGCCTCCGCCTCTTGCCTTCGAAGACGGACCAACACCACAACATTGTTGATATATGGCTTGCACCTTTTTCAGAATACCCAGTCGGTACCCTAGAAATGCCTGAATACCCACTTTGCTTAAACATCGACCCACCGCCCAGTCCGTAACCCGGTAGCCACTAGCCAAGCTTATCCACGACCAAATTCATCAATAGTCTCTTTTTGCTTTTCTGACTAGATACATGTAGCGAGAGTTTCCATTCACTTGTCTGTGTGCCATATGAAACTCACTGTCGAGATAGCAAGAGTTTTCATTCACTTGTCTATGTCATATGAAATTCACTGTCGACTACCTTACGTACACTTCTAACATGACATGCATGGGCTCGACAAAACATATGGACACTCGCCCCTTTAGAGGTTCACAGTTTCGACACCATATATAGGAACGTCCTCCTATCACTCTCAAGTCATGATAACACACATGTCTAGCCTCCGTTTTATCAATAAATTATTTTATCAATCATAAAGCATCAAATCATTCTCAGGAGACATCGACAATGTCAAACAAAAACCATGCCATTTAGCTTCGGCTGAAGACATCACACCTCGCGGCGGATGACACCTTTGGAAAAGAACTCAGAAAACTCCTTAAGCTCTCTTGTTTTATGAGAATATCTTCAGTACACGGCTTGTATCTTCACATACATACATGAATGGTCAGAATTAGAGGAAATAATATAGAAACATAGTAGTCAAACATATAAATTGTTATGAACAGTTAAGATTGCGCCGTGTAAATACACGTCGTGCATACAAGAATTTACACTTATTTTAGACAAACATTCAATCTTGGTCACTAAGATGGAATGAACATCTTTTTATCTGCTTTTGTTCACTTAGAGAAACTATAACCATGTTGTCAAATTCTTTTGTCAAATTCAAATTTTGACAATGACATGACAAAAATGACTCATATGTTGTAAATAGTTTATTTAGTGGGCATTCTTGTAATTAACTTATTAGGGATATTCATGTAATTTACATACTGATTACATCTCTATATAAAAGATGGTTCCTTACTCAATATGAGACAACATATTCTCTCATTCTCATTCTAAGTGTCGTTCCTCTTCTCTCTCAATCTCTTGTATTTTATGTTTTACAACACGTTATCAGCACGAATAGTTTTAACGTTGAGTTTAATTTGCTGTTACACGAAAAAGCTCTGAAATTGTTGATCAACCAAGCAAATGACGATCATTCAACCTGGTTCACGATCATCATAAAGAAGCAATTGGATTTGGCTGACAAGCTTTGCACTTCAACTGAGATGAAGATCCTTCTCGCTCCGTATTGAGTAAAGTTTTCCAAATCGTAATTCTAATTCATTTCTTCAAGCCATTATTATATGAAAAGCTACACCATGAAGCATAAACCATATTTCGTTTATCCATTCAAAATTTGTATATATATATATATATATATATATATATGCTTATTAATTTGTGTAGTATATATAAAATTTCATTTGATGCATGAACCGCCAAATTCATATTATTGATCTATTTCTGTTCATGTTTCAATTTTGGAAAGAAAAATCGGCATTGAAAATCATTGAACGGCCAGTAGCCTTCGTAATTAGCCACAGCCACCTGCCTAGTAGTGCAAACCAAAAGGCGCATGGATCAATAAGTACATGTATCAAATTCAAGATCACTGTCAAATTCAAGTATATGCATGTGTTCCAGAAGTAACGCCCACAACCATTAATTTGGTCGTTTATGCTAGACGTTACATATATGGAATATGTATGCCTGAAGCATTTAATAATACAAATGAATTAATATTTCTCTTAATGGAGTTTGAATAAAATCCGTTTAGAAATGTAACGTCATTTGAATAATGACGCATAGCACTGATGATGTTATTTACATATAAATTAACATCTACGTTTTGTCAGTTACTGATTTGAATTGTGTCAAATTCAATGTCATTTAAGGGTATGTAATTAATGCCAGAAGCATTTACCAAGTTATAACCCATACATTATGGTACAAGCATTATGGGCCAAATTATTACACAATTAATGATAGAAACGTTATGGTTACACCAATTTGAATAATGTTATTATAATCCATTATGCTAAAAGCATGAATTTTGGGTTTTAATTACGCGATTGTTACATAAACGTTATGCCAGAATCATTTATCTAATTTAATACTTATGCGTAATGTTAGAAGCATTAATGAGATTTGAACTCATTGCATTTGGTACTTAACCGCTGCATAAATGATATTTATTTAGTAATTTATGCCATATATTCTATGTCGGTTACCAAATTCAAATCGCGTCAGTTTTATTTAATTAGTTCTCAATTATGTTATCATTTATATCGATAATTATTATGAGTATGTAATGACACATTAATGCCAGAAGCAATTGGTGATGCAAATGAGTTAGTTTTGCAAGTAACCGCTACGTTATCGACATTCATTGGTTCAGTAAATACCAATTTTATTGCATATACATTATGTCGATGAGAATTAAATTATTTTTGTTATAATTTAATTTATTTCGGTTTCATATAATTATTTTCACATTAAGTTTGTCTGTTATGATTTAATAACATATATTGCATTGGTTTATGTTATATAAGTAAATATTAATGATGTTAAGTCAGAAGCTTAAATCAAGCCTGCATATATATGAAATTGAGCTAGAAGCTCGTCATGTGTCGCCTTGAGTCCATGACAATGATTATAACTCTTCTCAAACTAGCCTCACCCAGTTAGATGCGATGTCTAAGCAAGTTATTTTGAGGATGTGTACTTAAGTGAGTCTCGCTCCACCACTTTATCATGTCTTACCTGGTCGTATACAATTGGAGTTACCGAAAGGGTTGACTAATAACATTGCATTTCTTGGCAGACCATTCTGAGCCCAGTAGGCCCACTTTTTCTACTGGACCTAGAAGCCCAACATACCACTCAGATTGTGCCCCGTAGGCTTGTAAAGTATGTAGAGGCTAGGTTTATTTCTTTCACTTTAATTACAGACAATTCCTTTGGTCCAGCAGAATCAAACAAAAGGAAAATAATCTAATGACACTGGTTTTTCTTACCTAGTCATTATGTATGTCTATAAGACTCTCCAAATACTTTCTCATAATGGTTGTTGTTAATATATTCACCATATTTAATGTGTAGTTAATTGCCAGAAGCATTAACACATATTTACGTGACATATTCACTATGCTAAATTAGTAGCGTAGAATTAATATCATCAATTGCTACATGATTATAATTTGAAAATACGTGTACCTAATGAATCGGTAGTTCAGAAATGAACCAGTAGTTCATGTATAAATCGAACTTGTAGTTTCGATAATAACCTCCTTAAGAAACTTGAAGTTTCATTCATAAATTCACCAGACAAGATAAAATCAATAGCTTTTATTCATATCATGTTAATTGAAAGTCTCAAGAAGAAACAATCTGAACTAGACATCTTCCTTGCATGAAGCAAGAGAATATTGAAATGAAAAGGCTTGATGCCTTATAATATAAATCAAAATTGATATGTGTTATCAATATTAAGGAACTGAGCGTTCTCATCTGGCTGACGAGGCAAAATACCTCTACGTTTCAGAAGAACGTTATCGAAAGGTAAGTTCATTGAAATCAATGCTTAAAACATTGAAACCACCAGAAAAATGGTGTAATATCTTTGCATAACCTTCGAATGTGTGGCCAAAGTGTACATTGAAGATATTAAAATTTATTAGCTAGAAGCTAAATGATTCGAGCAAATACTAGCTATAGTATTGGTGTTTGATGCACCCGGGAAAAATATATGATGCACCGTATCCTCAACTCAATTATCACACGGGCAGCCCCTTCAGAATAAGGGTCTTGTCTTTAATGACATATTATGTCAAGTTTCTCGTTAAGGATGTTGAATATTAGACCATCATATACATAGACTAGAATGTACACTATCTCTTTATGCATAGAATGCAAGGGAAAATTCGTGAACCTATCCAACCACCATACGGACCAGTTAAATATTAATGGTTTTGGTTGATGCATCGACAAAAGTGATCAGATGTCACATCACTGTCCACAAGAAAAATGTTGTGTTTGCTAAACTCTCACCCATGAAATTTAGGGTACACCACTCGGATTATCTTATAAAGTCTATAAGGCTTGATAATGCCAGAGAGTTTACATCGATGGCTTCTGATGATTATTGCATATCCCTTGGGATCTGTTGAACATATAGTTTCCTATGTTCACACCCAACATGGTCTCGTAAGTAGAATCTTGGTAATACGCACCAAGCTTCTAGTATTTGCGTCGAGCTATAAAATCTTGCATGCAGCCATGTCGGTCCAGTTGAGGCCCATTGCTACCCACCTTACTTTGTGTTACAGTTGGTGACTAGGTGCAAACCTGGTGTTTCACACTTACACAGATTTGGGTGTGCAGTTCCCGTGCCAGTTGTGTCGCCACAATGTACAAAATCGGGTCCTCAACAAAGGATGAGCATATATGTCGATTATGAACCCTATCCATTATGTGCTCCTTAGAGCCCTTGACATGTGATCTCTATACCGCTAGATTTGCGGTCGTCACTTACTCACTTTGATGAAAAAGTCTTCTCGTCGTTAGGGGGAGATAAGAACGTCACCGTTCCTGATGAACGACGTGTAGAATGTCTCATCTTGATCCCTAAACCGCACATGTGATATTGCAGTGCGAAGAATTCTATTTCCAGTTGAAGTGCAAAGAATACTAGATCTACGTAGTGTAGCCCATAATATGCCAGACACTTCATTAGATCTAGTTAAAGTGATGAGATCATATATACCTGTTGCAAACCTGCAAGGATAAACGTCCCAGTAGGACGTATCGTCCTAGTTGGACGAGGTACGGCCATGGCGGCTAACTAGTCATATGTCCCTGCCCAAAAGCGAGGTAGACCATTAGGTTTGAACTATTCTTATCCCTAGAAGAGTATAAACTTGGCACAAATGAATCTTCTTGCCATCGCAATCTCAAACCAATTCAACTCGCGAGATTAATCCGGATTATGGGTTCATTCTAGAAGAGACGAAGTTGGGGGACGCTCCAACATTTAAACCCACTCCCGAGAATAGAAAATATCGGTAAATTTTGTGAGATATTGAATCAGAATGAGAGTTCATCGATGATATGTTTGTATTTGTGGTGGCCACCGAATTTATAATAAGCGATGATGTCGAACCTTGCTTCGTTGATAGATCTCAACAAAGAGACGACTGGCTAAAAAGGAAACAAACAATCCAGGTCAAATCAGATTCCTTAACTAAGAGAAAGGTGTTATGGGCCTGCTGTTCCCACACCTACCCATGTTAAACCTATATTGTTTAGATGGGTATTTGTACGGAAGCGTAATGAGAAAAACGAGATTGTGATATAAGTCTTGTTTAGTGGCGCAAGGATTTTCTAAACGCCCTGTGATTGATTACGAGGAGACGTACTTTCCCGTAATGGACATCATAATGTTCCACTACCTTATCAGTTTGGTAGTTTCCGAATAACTGAATAAGCAGCCTATGAATGTGGTAACAACTTATCTCTATAGGGATATGAATATAGAGATATACATGAAGTTTCCTGAAGGACTTCTGTTACCCAATGCAAATAGTTCTAGACCATAGAACATGCTCTCCATTTGCTAGAGTAGTTCACTTTAGGGGTTCAAACAATCCAGACGGAGTTGGTATAACCGTCTAAGTGAATATTTGCTTGGGATGAGATATATGAATGGGCAATGCCCATGCGTGTTTATTAAGAAAACAAACTTCAGGTTTGTAATTTGTGGTGATCTACGACAATAGCATGAATTTGATTGATACTCTTGAAGAGATCAAGAAAACCACAAAACCTGAAGTCGGAGTTTGAGATGAAAGACTTTCGGAGACCAAATCATTTTCTCGACCTGGAGTCGTGCAAAGTGCAAATGGAATTTTGGTCCATCAATCAAATTACATCTAGAAGATGTTAAGATGCTTTAATAAGGATAAAGCAAAGTCTTCAAGCTCACTCATAATCGTCTGAAGTCTAGTGAGACCCATATCATCGTGTAGATGATAATGAAGAGATATTGGGACCAGAAGACTCATATCTAAGTACAATAGGCGCATTATTGTACTTGGCTAAATGCCCTAGACCAAACATCTCACCCGATATGAATTTGTTAGCTAGATATAGCTCTGCGCCAACACGCCGCCTCTGTAAATGACATAACAGACAATTTTCCGTTACTTTAAATGTATGACGGAAAAAGGCTCATTATATCCCTAGGCATTATGAAATGGATCAACCGCCTATGATCCTTGGAATGATGTTTGCCTTGTTAAATATGGTGACATGAGTTATGTAAACCGACACAAGGCTTATTCCCGACTAGTTATGTCTTTACTATAAGGAATACAATAATCTTAGAGGTATATGAAACAAAAACTTTTTTAAGTCATGTTGACTTTTAAGTTATTGAAGAAGCATGATCAATGTAGCAGTTTTACGTAGTGTGTAGTTTTCAGGGGGAGTATCCTGAAGCATACTCTTGACCATTGTGTACTCTTTTGTCCTTCGTCCAGGGTTATTTTGTCCTACTGGGTTTTGTTACCTGGCAAGGTTTTAACGAGGCACACATTAAATTGGTCACCCTACTCATACTTCATCTTGAAGATGTCTTTATTTGAAATATATGCAATTGCTCATCTTTTCCCTTCGACCATGGGTTTGTCCCACTGGGTTTACCGGGCAAGGTTTTGGTGTAGCAACTATTATGCATCTATCTCCCACGGACTCACATCTTATGATCCAAACTAAACTACTTCACCGAAATCAAGGGTTCTGACTACCACCGCTACGTGTGCGTTGTACTTTTTTCTCCTTCAATCAGGATTGTTTTTGTTCCATAGGGTTTTTATTACCTGGCAAGGTTTTGACGAGGCAACACTGGAGCACATATCAGAGGAAGCTAATAACAGGGAATACCCAAGAGGGAGTGTTGTAAATAGTTTATTTAATGGGCATTCTTGTAATTAGTTTATTAGGGATATTCATGTAATTTACATACTGATTACATCTCTATATAAAAGATGGTTCCTTACTCAATATGAGACAACATATTCTCTCATTCTCATTCTAAGTGTCGTTCCTCTTCTCTCTCAATCTCTTGTATTTTATGTTTTACAACATCCTACATATTTTGACAATGTTTATTTCCAATGGAGATGTCAAATTTTGAAAAGCATTTAAGTTGGACATAAATCATAAGCAGAGCAACATATTGCAAGTTAACTCAAGGCATATATAGACTCAAAGCATAAAGAAAGAATAAAGAAACTTAGTGGGTAGCAGAATTGATGGAATCAGAACTTGATAACGACCGAAACCGGGCGTTTCAATTAAAAACCCTTTTGTGTCAATTATAGTATATAGCAAATAAGGGTATCGTTATAAAAGCCGGGGATTAAGGGTACCTTTACAATTTACGTTAATTACAAAACAAGATAAAACAAAAGATGATAGTACTAGAGATATGGGGTATTGTGATTGTAAACAAAAGAAAACAAAGAAACAAAATAAAGCAGAAAATATCAGATGGATGAGACGTTAGAGACTTGGAAATCCACCACCAAGTATGTTTCAAGACATGTTAACAACCAAAGCTTCAATTATTAAGTCGCAAATCGGTATCAATCAAGAACAAACCGTGAACGCACTGCGTAAGTCCTTATTACTTCCCTAGATTACTTAAGCAAGATGAACGCACCGTTACCAAGCCTTTAGAATAACCAATCAAGGTATAGACGCTACCCTATCAACAAATTATTCTAAGCATTAAGATCAATGAAAGTTTGATTGAACAAGTATGCAAAACTAGTGTGGAACGCCTACCTAGCATGCAATCCTTTTTATTTGGTTTCGCCTATTGTCTTATAGGTTTTACTACTTTGAAACAGGCCTTTTAACCATTTAGGAGATTAATCAACCTATTTCTAGCCCCACTAACAAGTTCATAATGTTCTATGTTGCGCATACATGAACATAAACAGGCAAGAGTTCCTCATAAACCAAAACCAAATAAACAATTTGAAAGACTCAATAATTTGAAACCAAGGTTCAAAACAATATCTAAAACATTCTTGGGGCTTCAAACCTTGCCCCTAACTAAGAGAATTCAGCCACACATGGCTGCAAAAGCACACAAGGAGAATAAAAGATGACAAAGGAAAGGTAAACCGTGGATGATGGAGAGATCGATGATGGCTTGACGGCTTCCTTGTGCGAGTCCACAACTCTGGAGGTTCTGATGATGATGAGATCGGTGGCCTCCTCTAATCTTCACGTCCCCCCTCCTTTTCGTTCTCTCTTCTTTTCTGTTGTGATTAGGGTTATAAAACCCTCAAAACTCGTTCATGGGCTTGCCAATGTGGTCTGGACCTCGAAATAGAAGTTTTGGTCCAAATCAGAAATTCGGGCAGACTGACCTTCGGCCACTCAAACGGTCATAACTTCTTCTTCAAAATAGTTATTGATGATCCGTAAAAAGTTCTAGAAAGTAGACTCTTGTAGCTTTCCATTGATATATGGCACATCTCTTGGATCGTTGTGAGCTGATCACAATCTTCTGTCGAAATTGACTGATGATTTCTGGCAGATTTTCTGATTTCTTTCCTTGCACAACATGGATTCATTTTCCTTCAAGATTTCTCCTTTTTTGTCTCTTTTGAGCTCCTCGGCTTTATTTATGACCTAAAAACACAAACTTAGTTAATATGAATATTTTTAAAGAAATTACATAGCTAAATAGGGTCGGAAATACATTATAAATGTAGCATTTTGTGCTCCTATCAGAACTGAAGCTCTAATCTTTCACAAACCGTGGGGGTTTTGGAGAAAGAACCTTAAATCACTCAGTCTTAGTTATATCTTTCATTGGCATTGATTTGCACCGATTTTTAGATCATCGATGTGCAGAACACTGATTTGCAAATTAAGAAATTCTTCATCTGATGATGAATTAGCAAGATCCCAAAATTCTCTATTTGATGCATCAGAGATCAGAGGATGAATTGGAAAATTGAAATTTCATTCTGATGAAGAACGACAAAAGAAAGAACAAGGAAGATGACAAAAAAAGATGCAAATGACGTTCTTTATTTTCATTTATTTTGGGTTTCAATCTGGGGAAGGAGAGCGACGAGAGAGGAGTTCTAGCAGAAACAATTTTTTATTGAATGACTGTTCTCTCCCGTTGTGTCAAAGTTGACATTTGACAACGTCTGAATTTGACTCTTTCATTGGATTTGATTCTTTGTTGGAGATCCTCTTGGTCATTATTTCATGTGACATTAGCAAATGGACTTGGCTTGTCTGCTTGAAAAAAATTTGCTTGGATTTGCTTGGGTTCCCATCAGATGCTGCCACGTCAGCTTGTCTAAATCTAATGGCTATCAAACTGACAGCAACCTTTAACAAGGAAAAAGACAAAAACCTAACGATGATGGTTCCTAAACAGACGTTAAAGGGTCTCTTTCAGATTTCCCCCCAATAATTTTAACACCTCTCCACTTTCCCCCCAATAATTTTCACGCCTTCCTAGTTCCCTCCCTTCACTCGACTTTCTCTTCCCCTTAAATCACAATCAAAACGTCCCTCCTTCTTGTTTGCTCTCTGGTCTCAGGGCAAATTTCATTCATCTTTGGGTGTTGGTACACAGAAGTTTTATCATTGAGGTAACTACGTCTGTGTCTAGCATTATTCCTTTCATACTTTTACTTTTATTTATGTTGATCTTAGCCAATTTAGGTTTTCAATTTTTGGTTTTGGTTCATCAAATTCATGGTTTTTCCCTGGGTGTTCATCCTATTAAAGTATTATAGGTATATGTCTTGCTAACATCCTATTAAAGAATTTTCATTTTTTGTCTTGTTTCAAAACTTATAGCATATAAGCCAAACTTCATATCATGTACCACTTTTGCTTTTGAATTTGATTCGAATATTGATATACTGATATACATATGTATTTGGTTTTGGAATTGTGTTTTATATCTTATAGATTGCAAATAAATGATTAAATGGAGTCCATGGATAAAGATGATTCGACTTGTCTTGATTACAAGCCAAGGTATGGTATGAAATTTGACTCAGAACAATCAGCTTATGAGTTTTACAACATGTATGGGCGAAGTGCTGGGTTCAGTATTAGAAAACATACATATTACAAAAATAAGAAATCTGGTAAACTCATCTCAAGGATATTTGTGTGTTCTAAGGAAGGGTTAAGGGAAGCAGATAAACGAGACCATTTGACCAAGAATACTCGAGCGGAGACAAGAATAAGTTGTGATGCTAGAATGAGCATAAAGCTGGATAAATCAAGTGGTAAGTACATTGTGTATCAATTTGAAGAAACTCACAGCCATGATCTTGTAATGCAAGAGTGTGCTTACATGCTGCCATCCCAACGAAATGTTACTCCTCCACAAGGAGCTGAGATGGTATTGGTAAAAGATTCTGGAGTCCCCCTGAAGCTTGCATTCGAGTTAATGAGCAGAGAAGTTGGTGGAAGAGAGTCTCTTGGATTCACTAAACAAGATCATAAAAATTATCTTCAATCTCAGAGGCAAAAGAAATTGGCATATGGATAAGCAGGATGCTTATTGAAATACTTCCAAAATCAAGCATTAGAAAATCCCTCATTTTTCTATGCTGTGCAATTGGATAGTGATGAACAAATAACCAATATATTTTGGGCCGATGCTAGGATGATAGTTGATTATGGTTTATTTGGTGATGTTGTGAGTTTTGACACTACATATAAAACCAATGAAGCCAATCGTCCATTTGGAGTATTTGTGGGATTTAATCATCATCGTGAAACTGTAATCTTTGGGGCAGCATTGATGTATGATGAAACTTCTGATTCCTTTACATGGTTATTTGAGACATTTTTGGAGGCAATGTCCAACAAGGCTCCAAAGTCTATCTTTACTGATCAGGATGCTGCAATGGCTAAAGCTTGTGCAAATGTGATGTCTAACACATATCACATGCTTTGCACATGGCATATAATGAACAATGCCATTAAAAATGCAAGCAGTATATTTAAGGGTGATGACCAGGTCACTGCCTTTTTATCAACATGTATGAAGAGCTATGAAGAAGAGGATGAGTTCCTGCATGCATGGGAAGAAATGCTCAACACATATAATGCACATGGAAATCCTTGGTTGAGTAGTATATTTCGGTTAAAGGAGAAATGGGCAAAACCATATGTCAAGTGGGCATGGTCTGCTGGAATGCATAGCACACAACTAAGTGAGAGTTTCAATGCTAGCCTGAAACCATATGTGAAGTCAGACTATGATGTGGTTGAGTTTTTCAAGCACTTCGATAGATTGCTCAACGATAAGCGGTATAAAGAGTTAGAGGCAGAGTATGCTTTGTGCTACAAGTTACCTACTGTTGCCATATTTACATCAATGGTGATCAAGGCTGGAAATACTTACACTAAAGCTATATTTGATGAATTCCAAATTCAGTATGAGAAGTCTCTTGATTACAATTTAGTTGGATGTATGCAAGATGGTGATGACATTGTGTTTAAAGTTGCCTTTAATGGCCATCCAAAGGAGAGATGTGTTAGGGTGAAGAAAGACAATACAGTATCATGTAGTTGCAGGTTGTTTGAGATTGAAGGTATTTTGTGCCGGCATGCAATAAAAATCCTTACTAACTACATGAATGTCAAAGAAATTCCTGATCAGTATGTTTTAAAAAGGTGGACAAGAAAAGCAAGATCTGAAAGTGTGAAAGACATGCATGGGTGGGACATCCAAGTAGATACCAACCTACAACAAACATCTTGGTACAAGTCTCTGAGTTCCATATCCACCAAGATTTCATCTCGAGCTTCCGAGAGAGAAGAGACGTATAATTTTGCTGTTCATCAATTGGGGGAGCTAAGCAAAGCTATTGAAGAGATGTTGTGTTCAAAAATGGATGCATTACAACTTGGTAAGGATGATCAGGTTACACCTTCCACCACTGTTAATGATACTAATGTGGCATGTCACTCAAATAAGGCAAAAGTAGTCCATGCCAAGGGATTCAAAAAAAGGGATAGTGCTCGAGGAAGAAAAAGAAGAATCATAGGTGATTTTGAAAAAAGCATGGCCAAGTATCGGAAAGGGAGGTCTCTTGAGGAAGAGAAGTCATCTAATTCTGATTCAACCAAGGTATGTTATCTCAGTAAAGACTTTCCTTGGTTTTGTTTTATTATTATTCATTTGGCAATAGCTTAGTTATTGATACAATTCAACCATATTCTTGGCTTGGTTTCTTTACCGTTTGAACCATATAATTCAAATATAGTTTACTCATATCTGTCTTCTTTTTTCATGTCCACAGTCTGGTAATTGTGTTCCACCGATTCCCATGTTTTGGATGCCATATCAACAACCTCAAAGTTTTAGTTACCAAGCCTTAATCAACTCTCAAAATCCTCCAGATGATGGGAATGAATCATATTGTGGTGATGAATGATTAGTCTCTTATGATTTTTGAACTCACAGTGGAGCATGCCTATTTGATGTCTATGTAACGAAAGCTTCCCAGATGTGTATGCAATTTTCAATGAATTGAAGTACGGTTATTTGACTACTTATTGTATTAAAGTGCAAACTCTGCACTAATTTTCTTGATGTTATTGACTCAGTAAATGGAAGCCTTACGATTGAGTTCAATGCATATGTTTTGCAATTCAATCCATATTGACCGAGTTCATGTCGATTGACCGAGTTCAGATAAAATGGATTCCTGTAGAATCGCTTGATTCGCTTCATATACACCAAACTCGGTCAAGAGGGATCTAGGAAGTCTGAAAATTATTGGGGGGAAACTGGAGAGGTGTTAAAATTATTGAGGGGAAATCTGAAAGAGACCCTTTAACGTCTGTTTAGGAACCATCATCGTTAGGTTTTTGGTCCTTTTCCTTGTTAAACGTTGCTGTCAGTTTGATAGCCATTAGATTTAGACAAGCTAACGTGGCGGCATCTGATAAGAACCCAAGTAAATCCAAGCAAATTTTTTTCAAGCAGACAAGCCAAGTCCTTAGCAAATGCCCTAAATAACGAAAAAATACGAATGATTTCTTAATTTCGTCAAACTAAAACTAATCGGATAACACTTCGCTAGTACATTTCATCATGCAAAAAGACTCGCCAACTCTTTGTTTTTGTTCTGAACCATTTCTGTTTGTGCTTGTGCTCAAGTTGACATTTTCATTTCGTATAAAACAATGACTTCACGATTGAAGCATTAATTGCAACATATTCTATTCCGTGAATCTCAAACAATATCACAGAGAAGTAAAGTACCAGACCAAAGGATAACTCGCTAGCTATATATATTATTGTTTTATAAAACAACTATTGGAGAGATCTCAAAGAGAATCATATATATAGAAGTACGTACCAGGCTGACAGATGACAGATCCATATATAACTCGCTAGCTATGATTATTGTTATAAATAGAGATGGATGCATGTCAAAGCATGAACATACATACAATATATTAGACTTGCGAGCTAGACTAACTACTTGTTCTGTCACATAAAACTAAAAGGACTTCTGATTTTCACAGTCTAAATTTGGTCCTGTTTGAACACCAAACAGACTAGCATATCTTTTGAAATAACCAATTCGATCATTCACTCGTGCATCGTTGCCTATTCCACACTCTAGTCCACCGTTGATGATGTTCGTCACCATCCCAAATCCGGCAGTCCTATTTGCAGCAATGTCAGCTTGCGTGAGCACATATCGACCTACCATGACATCGTGACAAGAGGGCTTCGGCTTTTGCTCCGTCATCCAGAACCATAGAGCTGTTTTGAAAGCTACTAGGGAACTGTTTGCTACTACTTCTGGATTTTTAAGTCCATCAAACCCTAATGCCTTGCCTGCCTGACCATAATTATAATTCCTGCACAAGATTTTGACATCAGAAAAATTAATTAGTGAAACGATTCATTATTCTGACAAATTTAGGTTAAGCTTGTTAGAAATTATGTGGAACAACATCCATTTCTCATTACTATTTGCACTAATAATCGTTAGATGAACCAAATTAAGCTTACCAAGATAGTTGAATCGGTCCTCTTCCTTTGTAAGATTTTCCAGGATAGCATGGCCACTCCTTGTTGGTGTCGTCGCAGTAATTGCTTCCCGGATTGACCTCCTCTTTAAAGCACAAACCCCACGAGTATGGTCCGTCGGGCGCAGTAGCCCACCCGCCTGTGGTCTCGTGAGAGATCTGAGCAAGAAATGCTGCAATCTCACGCTTTCGGGTGGCTAGACTTCCGGTGGTGCCGAATCTCGGGAAGTATTTGGTTGCCCTGATGAAGGAGCTATAGGTGTAGAAATTATTTGCAGGGCATGCAGTGTCGTCCTTGTGTAGAAACAAGTTGTTGTAAAGCTTTTCATTGATCAAAGCAGACACTGGATGAGCCTCAACTTCCCATGATGATATGGAGAGAAGAAAGATGGTAGTGAGGAAGAAGAAGAACACTGAAAATGAAGATGGCAGCGAGACTGCAGCCATGGATTTAGGAGTTGCAGGTGACGATAGTTTGTTTTGATTGCTTGAATATATACAAGAGGAAACCAAAAAATACAGTTAATTTGTCATAAGTATGTGCCGGCCAATATTTATATATATTAGAGGAGTTCCAATCAAAGGAAGTTAGCATCAGCAATTCAAAGACATATTGCTGATCAAGTCTCACAGAAAAAAAAAAGTCAGAAGTAATCCCACCTACGGTACGTGTTGACTGGAGTAAGAGTAAAGTAGGTGTTGATCATTAGAAGGCTGCTCTTGAAAAGTGATTTAAGATTCGAGCAAGATATATAGATGATTTACTAGAACAAACATGTGTGACACTATTTAAGATCATAAATGACACGTGTCGGTACCTTGATTGTTGACTCCGTCAAATTGGCTATTGCAAACAGCGGCGTACATACAGCTCCGGCGACAAGCAGTGGCGGAGCTACTCAAGGGCCAAAAGGGCCCAATTTAGGATGAATATGGTTTTCTTCTTCGAAACTTGGGACAAATGAACTCAAACTTGAGTTAATTATATATTAGTGACACCCCCTCTTACATTTGAGCACCATATTAGCCCTTTCTCAATTATATTAGTGGATCCACGACCTCAATCTTAAGACAAAATGGATAGATGCGGATTTGTGGGACTATGTAGCTAGTTGATAATTGGCTTCGAGAAATTCTGGCGTCGAGGAGGTTTTGTTGACATCGTCAAGTTTTTCCACTCCGACTTGTATTCGGAACAAACCCACCATAATATTTAACAACCCCACAATTAGCTATAGTTGACACAACCACTTACTTCACAAAGTGGGAATGGCAACACTTTGCACATGCCTCTATTCCGGGGAAACTTTCTCCCAGGGAAAGAAAGATTGTGATTGCAAAAACTTTAGCACACTAGAGCATGTACCTTACAACACGAATCGGGAATCGGATGTGTAGCTCTTTCATAACTTGACCAAATTTGCTATTTGCAATCGCTAGCTACTAATTTACATGTGGTCAAGGACGGAACCAAGACTGTGGGAATATCCTGCTAGACAATAATGATCCTAGGTTTGATTCATTCATTTGTGATTTGTGGATTTCTTTTTACAATTTTACTGTTTTATGACCTTATCATTCCTACCAACTTAGAAAACATCCCCCATCACCACCGTGGTCTTAGAAGGACAATTTACACCCAAATGATGAATGAGAAATGAACAACACTATAACTTGACATGCTTCCATTGCATTGAATCACTTAATGAAGCTTCCCCGCCTTGTTCTTCTCTTATATTCTCCAACTACAAAAATAGAAGTAAATACTGATGAAGCTATAAACAAAAGGACCATTCCATTATATTCATGAACAGGAGCAGTTTGTCGATCTAAATATTCATCCTCTCGTAGCTGCACATACAGATACTACTGGATGAATTCTGCTACTGTATAAAGGTCGCTACAAAATATAGCTCTCCATGAGTTATCGTACATCTGAACAAAAGTACATAACCCACTGATTGCAGACTATTCACAGGTGCCTCTCTACTTTGACATGTTTCTCCACTTGTCCTTTAAATCGACCTGAACACGGTTACCTCAACAGTCTTAACATTGAGATGAATACAGAACAGTTTAAAATTCATGTTAAAGCAGCAAATTGTGCACAAATTCAGTACCTCAGTTCTTTCTTCAAATACATCTCTGTAAGCATCTAAGATAACCTTCCAATTGCCATTGCCATACCTGCAATAGAAAAGGCCCCAATTACAATATTATGTCCTACTTATTCAGCCACTAGAAGCATGATTGCTGGTCAATTGCAGGACATAGAATTCTCTTCCATCTTTTTAGTGATATATTATGTAGCAACTGAACATTTCAAGTAACGAGCTTGAAAAAATTGGAAAGAACTACTGAAGATCTGCCATTGGAAAAGGTAAACAAAAAGGTATCCTCACGACAAGAAGCTGGAGAAAGAGTGAAAACTCAGAAAAGAGGTACAAAACTTGAAAACAGTACTTACTCCTTGACGCCAGTCCTTAATGTGTCTGCTTCATGTACGCTCCATCTCTTTACTTTTCTCCTCTTAGCCTCACACTTATTCAGCAGAGAATCAGCATTCTGTATTGGAATAGGTAGATGAAGCTTGCCCTTAACTGTTCCTTCAGGTGACATGCCTAGCGAGTCATCCCACTGAAAAAAGAAGTAAACCAAATTTATAAATAAACAGAACCACCACAAAATTTTACAAACAGCAGACCAACTCACAGATCCAAGATAGAAATTACTGAAATTTCTCTACTGGGAAGTAGAATATGAACAAACAAATGCAAATAAAGTATGTATCAACCATACACACCAGGAATCAACCATCTTAATCATAACATTATATTGGCCATTTTTCCTATGGGCAACATAGTAACTTACGAGGAGCTGATCAGATAGAACAGAACAATATGAACATAAGTACCATGTAAGTATGAGCAGTACTATTACGTTTCATCAAGCCAGGTCGAGGACCGCTTTTCTGATTACTGCAACAAAGATCTCCAGGATAGGGACCACCACTTCGAACATACTCAGTGGCCTTTCCCTTGTCAACAAACGAACTTGGTGCATCATATTCTTTTCCAGTAGTAGCTTGGGGCACATCCTTCTGATCACTGGAGGTCAGATTTCCATGAGTATCACAAGTAGAATGATCAGGCTCAGCGTTCTTTTCAACAGATGGATTTTTTATAACATCTTCTACACTTACATGATTCACTTCCAGCTCAGATTTTACAACTTCTGGCACACACAAATCATAAGGAAGTGGGTCTGTCACTACAGCTTGTAGAGCCATAACACTGGACTTAAGTTCTTGTTGCACTTTTCTAACTTCAGCGGATATGTCATTATGTATGCCATCCGATGCATCCCTGCCCACATATTCAGCATCTCTAATGTTAACCAGTTCATGCTTGTGCCTCAGTGGCACGGCACATGGAATTTCTACAAAAGATAAAAAAGAAGACTCAGGAAACTAGACTATAAAATTTGAAACTCAAGCTTATGTAATAATGAAGCAAATTATTAAACAGGAACATATTCAAATGTTCAGTTAGATGGGGCTCCCATAACAGAGAACGAGCTGTTTGGTATAACAAAAAAGTACAGAACATAAGAATACCAGATAGTAACAATTCAAACTCAGCAAACTTCACGGTAATGACAAGGAAAACAAAAAGAAAGAAAGACATACAAACATACCAATAAAGAACACCCTCTCTCACCAACACAATAACTATAATGTCAACTGATATATCTCTCTGCTATCGAAAAGAGAATACCTCTCTCCTTTGTTGCAGGTTCGAAATTGAGGACACCACGGTTCACATTAGGTGCTGATCTCCCTGGCCTCACTGCCTGCAGAATACCATTCCCTTTATGGAAACCAAACAGACCACCAAACTTGGGGATAGCCACGGTGACCTCACCCACATTAGATTTCCCCACTCGCCACGCCTCCCTTGGCGCCTTCACCACAGACCCATCACTAACATTAGCCCAAATTTCCCTTTGCCCCTTCAACTCTTTCCTAACACCCACATCATCCCCCTTTGTCAATGCCACCTCAATTACAGACTCAGACTTAGAAGGAACCCCAACCTTAGTATTCCTCTCCATTCGCCCCTCTGCTTTACACCCATCACCTAAATCGGCCCCATTTACTTTCTGCACCTTCAATTCATTCCCACTCGCAATTTGAACCTCCTTTCCACACCCATCACTTTCTTTAGCCATGTCAAATTTAACAGCCCAAGCAAGAAACGGAGGACCCATCGAATCCCAAGCTTCCTTCACATACGCCGCAACCAATCTCAGGGCATCATTTCTAGTATTCATCCTCTTTAGCTTTCTCGAAACATTCCTATCCCAAATCCCAGCCTCCACCTCATTCCTTCTCTTTTTCAACTCCGCCGTAACCAGCTCGCTCCTCTCACTCTCCAAAACCCTAACCCTACCTCTCCAAATCCGATCCACAGCCTCCAAGTACTTCCGCCCGAAGCAAATCAAAAACTTGACCGTGCACTCCGTCGCGACGGCGCAGTACGCCGCCCTCATGGCCGCCGTGGTCTTCATCCCCTGGCGGCGGTCCAATGCCTCGATGTCCTCCAGGGCTTGGAGGATAGTTTCGGTGACTGAAACGTCTTCGTAGATGGCGGACTCGATTGTTCGGAGGAGGAGGGACTTCTTCAACCGCCAGTCGTGGTGGACTGGGAGCGGCGCGACGGCGAGGACTCGCTTGGCGATGGTGTCCATGCGGCGGTCACTGAGGAGAAGCTCCAGGACCCACCGTGAAATGTCGACGTCTAAGTCCATTACGGCACCGGAACAGGAATATTGAGGCGAAATTAGGGTTTGGTGAGAGTGGGAATCGAAAGGAAGGAGGAGAGAGACGTTAGGATTGGGAATGAGCTCTGTTTTTGAAACTAGGGTGATTTGGAGGCAATGATGCTTCTGGACCTGGAGTTTGCGCCCACGTGTCGTTATTTTTTATCCTTTGCATTTTTCTTTTTTCTTTTGCATTCTTCTTACATTTTCATTTCCTTGTACACCCAAAGACCAGGGCGGCCTTAGGTTAAGACCTTCGGCTCATTTTAACAATTATTGTCTATAGAAAGTATCTTAGGAATTTCTTTTTTTTTTCCAAGCTAGAAAGAAGGCTTCTTCCTCCTTAGCGTGGAAAGACATTCTTATTCTTGACTTCTTTTTTTTTGGTCAAGGTTATTCTTATTCTTGACTTTAGTCTTTCTTATTCTTGACATTAGGAATCTCATTCAGGAATGAGATGGATTGCTGGTGAGGGCAACTCCATCTTGTTTTGGCTTTTTAATTGGCCTTTTCCTTTTCCCTTTTGTAATTTAATTGATGTCTTTTAGCATGATACCATTAACTTGAATGATACTGTTACAAATTACATTATTGGAAATAATTGGAACAAGCAGAAACTTCAAATCATGTTTGATGATTATGGATCAAATTTGTGGAATTCTCATTCCGGATACTCTTCAGAATTATTCTTTTGTTTGGGGTTCTTTTACAGATAGAAGTTTTACAATTAAGTCTGCTACTTGGATGCAAAATGT
Organism: Fragaria iinumae; assembly: GCA_009720345.1. Taxonomy (NCBI): domain Eukaryota; kingdom Viridiplantae; phylum Streptophyta; class Magnoliopsida; order Rosales; family Rosaceae; genus Fragaria; species Fragaria iinumae. The sequence goes on from CM019121.1 coordinate 19,660,945, forward strand.
AAAGGCTCAACCTCATGAACAGTCTCCTCTTATAGAAAATTATCAAAAAACTGTGGAAGCTTAACGTGCCACCCAAAGTTAAAATCTTTGGCTGGCTCCTGTTACGTAGAAGGCTAAAGACTAGAGATCGATTTCACAGGTTTGGGTTTCTAAACCATAATATTTGCCCTCTTTCAATGTTGAGGAAGAGACCATGGATCATTTATTCTGCAATTGCCCCTCTAGTCTTGCGGTTTGGAATCTTGCTCATTGTAATGATCTTTCAAATGCCAATGATATGGTTGAAACCTTAAATGATATTTTCATTAACAGACCCTATGATACTGATAAGCTCTCAAAAATTATTCTTCTGTGTTGGCAGATTAGGCAAAAAAGAAATAATGTCATTTTCAATAATGAAATTTTCTCTCCCCATGTTGTGGTAGCAAGTGCAACCGCTTTCACAAGAAGATTGAACTCTTAAACCAACACTTCTTCTTGTGTGGCAGCTCACTCAAACACCATCAAGTGGTCTCTTCCTCCGTCTGGCTATGTCAAATTAAACTTCAATGGGTCTGTCCTTCAACACAACTCCAATGCTGCTTCAAGCTTTGTTTTATGAGATGATTCTGGCTGTCCTCTCATTGCCTCTACCAGAAAGATAAGGAAAGCTAATGTCTCTATAGCTGAGGCTGTAGCACTTAGAGATGGTCTTCTCTCTGCTCGAAATCGCAACATCTCGAGAGTAATTGCTGAAGGAGACTTACAACTTGTCATCAACTACCAGTATTCCTTGGAAGCTAAGCTCGATCGTGAAGAACATCATACATATTGCCACGGGATTTGAGCATCTCTTTTTCTCATACGTTTCGGGAAGCAAACTTCTTTGCTGATGCTGTCGCCAACCAGGGTCATGTTTCTGACCATCCTCAGTTTTGAGATTTAAATTTTCCTCAACCGGTTGCTACTGTTTTAAATTTCGACTTCTTTAGAGTTGGTTGCTCTAGAGGCTTCTCCTTATAATTTAAGTCTTTTAGCATCAAAAAAAAAAAGTGAGATTAATTCTACAAATCGTTGAACAAAATTTCTATAATATGAAAGATTTGCTAAGATCAAAGAGATAAAGATCAAATTTTGTCTGAGTTGGGTGAATTGTGTGTATTGGTAAAATATTACATTATTCATACAAACATAATAAGTTGATAAGCACAAGACACGTGTTTATCATTAAAATGTATGTAAATTGTTCAAAATGTTATCTAAGATCGCTCAGACAGAACCGTGAGCTTGAATAGAGTTTGAGTGATCTGGTAACTTCAAATTTTGCGTCATTTATGTTATTGGAAGTTGATTATTCTTTTCCTCAAATTTAGGTGACTGCTATATAAATGGAAATCAGCCCAGGTCTTAGCTTGTGAACAAGCATGTACTTCTAGAAATTCAGGGTTGAAACACCCTGTGATCACCATTGAGGATTATACACTCTTGAGTTTACATGCATGTCACTCCTAAAGTCCTGATGAGATCTGACAGAACAAGCAATTCATGTAGAATGTACCATAAAGTGAACTTCATGAAACAGTCATAGTTTACATCCCTCAAGTATGCTGAAGATTATTTTCAGAATACAAAACAAACAAGCAGCCTAACCCTTTCCCAGAACAATAACATGAAAAACAATCTGAGATCCGGTAGATGATGATTCTGTTGTTTATCATCAAGTACTGACTACTGAGAGCAGTCACTATATTTTCTCTCTCAAACTCCTAAATGCTAATCATGTGATGATCCCGTAAGTTGGCAGATTGAAATTACTCTTTCTAGTTATCCTGAACCTGAAGTACATACAAGACAATGCCATCACTCAAAAAATTCATCTGAAGTAGAATATCTTTGTGTTCTTCAACTCTTCAAGCATGCTCTCAACCTCCATCTCTGATGCTATAAATACTCAAATTGCATAGAGACATACCAACAAAATTCCATGAACTGATACTATGCGCTCTCAGATATTAAAGTTTATCCTTTGAACTGATACTATATAACAGTGTTTGTATATGATACGATCCAACTGAGATCACTGGATACTCAAAAAAAAAAAAAAAAAACAACAACAACAACAACAACAAAAACAAAATGAGGACCTTACTGTATTAATTTTTTTGTTTTTGGCAAACGAGCAACCTAATAGAAAACATAGCAGAACAAAGAGAACAAGGGCAAAAATCCAGAATAAACTCCCATTCTCAGTACATCAAGGGGGGATAGGATCTGCATCATACACAATGATATGAGTCCTATAACATAAGAGACTTTACTTGGGAATTCTCCTTTGAAGTTAGCAAGTCTTATATTGTAACTTTAATTGAAAAGCAAACTGAAAGTATGTCTATTATTATGTATTTATATAAGTTGCACTAGAACAATCAAACACAAAACGTTCATGTTGAGGTGCATCAGTAATATGAATTTATATACAAGGTACCAACATCCGGATTGCAAGATGGCCAATGCTGCTAGGTCTCATTTATAACAAGCGCGGCAATTGCCTGACCTTTTCACCTTATTTAAATTCTCAATTCTCAAACATATGACAAGTTTTATATCTACTAATACGAAGCCACTACTGCACCATTATAAAAAAGAAGCGAAAATGTAATAGTTTATAATTCATGTGCTCCCTTCGGTAGCTGCTTTATTTGGTTGGAGAGAACTGTCTGAAAGCAAGGTGTCTGCGTTGCGCAATTCAGTCACGATAGAACAGTTGAATGAAAGTTGTCAGTAATGAAGAGTATGTATCATCTATCAAACTGGTTCAAGGCGTCAAAGATTTGGTTAAATGGATCATTCTTTTTGCACAAGGTGCTCGACATCTCCTAGTGCAACTTGACCTTCTTTCCATCCAAGATCATCAGTCTGAAAAAGAAGCTCAATCTGTTCCAATGACTTTCCTTTGGTTTCTGGGACAAGTTTGTAGACAAACAAAACAGAAAGGGCCGAAATTGCAGAAAAGATGAAGAATGATCCGCCAAATGAGATTGCATCAGAAACTGACAGAAAAGACATGGCAATTAGGCCACTGCAGACCCTGTTGCCCACAGCTCCAAGAGCTGATGCTTGAGCACGCAATCTTAAAGGAAAGATTTCAGATGTCACAACCCAGCAAACAGGGCCAATTCCAACAGAGAAGAAGGCTACATTCCCACAAACTGACAAAATGGCAAATAGAATCCCAATAGGTCCCTTCCCTAGTACTGAGAGAGTAACACCCAAACTGAATAAACAGATTGTCATTCCAATAGTGCTGATATAGAGTAAGGGCTTTCTTCCAAGCTTGTCAATAAGCAAAATAGCCACCATTATGAAAACAGTCTTGGTGACACCCACAGCAATAGTTGCAGCAAGTAGATTCGATTTATCCTCAATACCAGCTTGTCTGAAGATTTCTGGGCTGTAGTACACTGTTGCATCTATTCCTGTTATCTGCTGAAAACATTGAATTCCAAAACCAGTGATCAGCATCCGACGAAGGGCAGGAGAAGGACTCAACAGTTCACGTGCCACACTTTTCTCCTCATAGTTGTCTGTATTGAAATTTCCAGCAGCCTCTTGTATTTCATTTAGTCTCTCCTCCACCTCGCTTTCATTCTCATTTGTTTTCATCAGCACTGATCTTGCCTCATCAATGCGGTTTTGCATAACCAACCACCTGGGAGACTCCGGGATTATGAAAAGTGCAAAACCAATGAAAAGTGAAGGCAGAATTCCTACCGCAAGCATTATCCTCCAGTTTATATGCGCTGGAAGACCAGAAAATGCATAGTTTGAAACATAGCCAAGCAAAATTCCGAGATTTATAAAAATTTCAGGAAATGAAGTGAGGGAGCCTCTGGCAATGGTGGGTGATATCTCAGCAATATAAACTGGGGCAATCATGACACCAAACCCGATCCCAACGCCGGCCAAGAGTCTTCCAATCATGAGCACTTCAAATGAAGGAGCTAGTGTCATTACAGCTGCACCTGCTTGAAAGACAAGAGCAGCTAATGCCATTGTCCATTTTCTACCTATAATATCTGATGTTCTACCACCAGCTAAACTACCAAAAATCGAAACAATGCTCAAAATCCCAACAAGAACTTCTTCCTGTACCTCGGTTATCTTCAGATCTTCTTGGATGAATATGATTGCCCCACTCATTACGCCAACATCTGCCGATTGAAAAAGTCTAGATTTAGTTTGTATTCTATTGACAAGATAAATTTAGACAATGGGATAAAGCTAAATTCTTCTTCTTCTCTTCTTTCAATACAAACCGATGAAACTAAGGTTTAGCTACATGAGACACTACCAAATATTCGTCTACCGACACTTGTAGTTTAAATACATACACAAAACACATAGCTAAAGAACAGAAATGAAAACATATAGTAACCTACTTAGTTATAAACATGTATATAGAGTCGAAAATTGATAGTGAAGCATATGTACCATAGCCAAGAAGAACAGAGTTGAGGGAGGCGAAGATGGCACAAGCAAGGACATACTTCCTGGTACTTGCACTCCTCTTTTGTTGATGATGATGGTGCGAAGCATCATCATCATCAAAATCTACTTTTGTGAGCTCAGAGTACTTGTTCTTAATTCCCAATGGAACCCCTGACAAACCCGTTTCATTCTCATCACTACCCATCATCATCAACTCCCCACTTTTCTCTTTGAATCAAAGAGAACAGAGCAGAGAACAAAGCTCCCAAGATAGTTTGAGTTTGAGGTTTTGACTATTTGACCCAAAGAACTGGGCTTTAGATCTGAAACAGGGGAACGAAAAGTAAGACTCAACTCGGTGTACGTGGGACCGTTCTTATTAGTTTTCCTCGTCCTCCTCGCACGAAGCAAACTCATCAACTTGCCTACTTGCTCTTGTTTTTTCTTTGTTTTGTTTCCAAGGTTTCTGCCCCTCTTTGCAGTTTGCACCCAACAAACAACAATAAAAGAGATCATAGTGATTAGTGAACCATGTCCAGAACTAAACTCTCTTTCATCAGATTAAATTATGTCACACAAATTTTCAGAATTAAATTCTCTTTAATTTGATGAAAATGAAATAATGTCACACAAATGTTATTGATGCTTGAATTTAGGAGGGTTCAAGTTTGTGAGAGTAACTATGTAAAGAGTATCTAACTGTTTTCTTTTGACAGAACGGAGGCTGAACGATATGGAATGAAAGAGAAACTCATTCCAACAGATCTATCAAATTCTACATGGATTTAACATTCAATTTACACTGTTAAATTTGAGAGTGTGCTTCAAAAGTGTCAAATTTTTTTATTTGATTGTTTAATACCACACGTCCTTGCCCCTACTTTAACCTCTCAGAGCAAGTCCACTAGCTGTGTCTTTGTTGGGAAGGCCTAGGTCATGGGTGTGACATGGGTCGTCACATGACAGTGAAACTAGATTGCAGTTTCCACCCACGATTTTCGTTTCTGTGTTACCACGTGGCAGTAATTATTTAATAAATTTTATATTAGGTATTTTATATATTCGGTTTATTTTTGAGTTTTTCCTGAAAATTGAGTCTTCGATTTAAGACTCTGGTGTGGTAGTACGCGTCGACACGAGGTCACAATGTATTTGGATTATTTTTCGGTACGTCGAACTATTCTCTATGTTTTATTAAAGTTTCGGTAAAACAAAATTATTTCTCAGAAATTAAAAATTTGTGATTGTTTCTCAACTAGAGCACCAATTGTTTCTGGGCCAACTCACAGTACTGAAGTCGGTCAAAACAGACAAAGTCAGAGGGCGACCCCAGGTGTCTCGAGGGCGTCCACTTTGATGCTTAAGTCAGAAACGTTAATTAGGTGGAAAGGAGAATAAAATGGGAGTTATACTTATCTTATTTGGAAGCTTGTGCTTGTATTTATAAGCTAGTTGAGGAGGAGCTCTTTCCTTTTTTCTCAATGTGGGAGCTATTTTCCTTGTACCTTTTGGACATTTCCTCATTCTTTAATAATTGTCTTATGGCACTTTGTGGGCTTTTACTTTAGGTTTTTCTTAGCATTATTTCTCTCATTTCACATTTACTAAGCCACGAGTGGGCCGGTAAAGAGCCATTTTAGGCCCTTCTAGCCAATAGTGATTAATCCTCAACCGTTTGATCTCTTCATTTTAAATCTAGGCCGTTCACTTTCTCTATAAAAACAAAACTCAAGTCAACTGACGCAAATCAGAGATCAACTCTTCTTTGACCAAGAGCTGTGTTGCTCTCCGACCGCCCAAGACGACGCAATCGATTTCGGCCACCCCACGGAGCCAGACTTGGCCAAAACGTTCCTCTTTCTTCCCTATCCTATACCCCCCCCATCATCAATTTCATATGCATTCACTGTGGTGATCGAATAGACTCCGGGAAGCTTTTGCTTTTCCGGCTAGGGTTTGGATTTTCGGCGACCAAATCGTGTGCTAGAGGTATGGTTGTGATCACCTTTTCCTTATGTGTCTTCTCCTACCCTTAATTTCACAAATTGCTTCTATTTTTTGAAAACATCATTTTCTCTGCGTTTCATGGATTCGCTGGTGATCTTCCACCGATGGCATCGTCCAAGCTTCCCGGCATGCGTCTCTCTCTCTCTCTCTCTCTCTCTCTCTCTCTCTCTCTCTCTCTCTCTCTCTCTCTCTCTCTCTCTCTCTCTCTCTCTCTCTCTCTGTGATTCGGTCTTGCCAGAGACACGCGAGAGCAACGCGTTGAGGCTTGAGCGTCACAATTTTGATGTCATGTGGTGGGGTGCAAGCGGGCTGAGGTGGCTCGGAAGGCCCAAGTTGTCAAAATCCTTTGCCTGGCTCATGGCTCTGACCCAGGTGATGACCAAAGTCTGACCTGGGTGCAGAAATTTCATGGGTGGAGGAACATTTTTTCTGGCTGGGTCTTCATTTGACATGGCTGAAGGCTTAGGTCTTACTTTTGGGGTTGGGGTGGACTTGCTCTCCTGGCAGACCTTCTTACTCAAACTCGACATCTCTATTTGGAGATGCTTTTATGGTCTATTGTCACATTATGTTGTGAATGCTTGTAATATTACTCGAACTTGGTTGCGTCTCCCAATTCTCTTAATTTAGAAAGATTGGAAAATAATAAAAATGATGCCACAAAGCAAATTTCTTGCCATGAAAAGCTTCGAGTAGGCGCCCGAAGCGGGAGGGGAAAATCCAAACGTTGAGTCTTCATAAATTCTAGCTTAAGCGCCGTAAAGCTAGTGAGGAGAAGAACAAGCCAAGTTTGGGGGGGCCTGTCACATGGAAACCAAGGTTGGAATGAAAAGAGATTCTGGGATTCTGGATTTGATTAGTTCATAATAGAGGTAATAATGTTTCAAACAACATCCTCTTCATATCTTCAACCATTACTTTCCTCATCTGAAACTGAAAATAATTGGGGAGAGCATAGAAGGAAAAGCAAGAAATGAACAATTATTTCTCATTTTTATTTATCTCTACTATTAGTATAAAAAAAATTAAAAAAAAGGGAATGGATATAGGCCTATCCTAAATGTATTATACTAGAAATCTGACCCGCGCTTTGCCGCGGTATGTATGAAGTTTCTCATAACTCAAAACTTCCTCCATCTAGTATGATCGAATAAAAGAAAAAATTAATAAGTATGTTTTATGATCACTCTGATGTTACTCAGATAAATCAAAAGTCATCATATGTTATTCAGTTACTGCGCTTTTTTGTTTGATAACTCGGATTCCAGATTTATTTATATCTATTACTAAGTTGCTCCTATTCTGGGGTTTATGTATTCACAAAAATTGGTGGAAATATTGTACCAATGAGTCTCACAATTGATTTGAATCTTTACAATGCAGGTATCCCAAAGGACACATGCTTAACATTGGTTAACTGTTATAGATACCTATTATGTTTTCATTGTCATTCAAATGACATTTCCAGCAATATGAGTCCTTTCATCTTCTATTAAGAATTTGTTTGCTCACTCCTCATTCTTTAATTAACTGATGTTTCTTCATCTCCAAAATGCTAAAAAACATTGTTCTTGCTGTTCATTACACCATCAAATCAGTCCAATATTAGGTCGGCATGTTTATCTTATGGTGAAAAGTTGTAGAAGCTCCAAATGTTCCTTCATTCTCCAAGTTCTGAAGAAAACAGAAAAAGTCATTTTATCGAGGACATTCAATTCCACACTGCATATCTGTGAAGTGTACATTGTAATTCAAGGCACTAAGGATGAAACTGAAAATGAAAGAGTTGTATGAAAGAATGGGAATACAACGCACGACATTGCAGAGCATTGAGTTTACTAAGATGAAGAAGTTTGCAAAATCTTCTCAGTTTTCAACTTGCAGATACTAATGAATTTCACATTTACTTCTAAAACATTTGGCCAACTGCGTATTCATTCAACTGTAAATCCATCTTTTAAAATTGTAAAACAATATTTGTCAACATAATAGCTACCTTATACAACACTGATCCTAAACATCGAACACCATAAAATCTTGACAGAGACTATTGAAAACATATAATAACGACTAAAATTCTGCATGAACTTATTAGTTATTATAAGTTCCATTTGATGTTGATGACTTCATTTTTGGTGTGTGTAGTTTATTTTTATAAGTTCCATTTGATGTTGATGACTTCATTTTTGGTGTCTGTAGTTTATTTTTATCACCAAAAGTTTATGTTCTCGACTTCAAATCCTTATATTTACAAATCACTGGACCTTGCAACATGAGGCAATTTGTATTTTTTTTCCCATAAGTTAAAAAAACCACAGGACAGGTTCAACAAATACAACTCGAGCAATCAATTGTACATGTCCTGTAAACTAAGTTAGGTACAATTTTTTCCTGCAATCTTATTTGTCCTATTAACAAATTCATGGTCACAACTGTAACTTTGTAATTTGATATCAATAAATTGAGTCCTGAATTTAGAAGAAGAAATGGTTCATTTATTCATTTGTTATAAACATAACTTGAAAATCAAGATAAATAAAGATGACCAAGCATTCATAATTTAAAAAAACAACAAGAGGAAACATCTACGCAACAAACAACAACAAGAGGAGGAGGAGGAAATAACTAATTTAAAAAAATAAAAAATAAATAAAAAAATAAAAATCTTCGCAGCACTGTTCACGTGAACAGTGTGAACAGTGCTGACGTCAGCACAGAAAATATATATATAGTAAATTACATTGCAGTAAGGGACAGATATACGGAACCCATCCTTGGGCAGAACTCTTGAACACATTCACATTTGACATGGAAACTGTAACTCACAACTTGCTGCTAAAGGACACTGGTACATCAATATCCTATACGATATGTACAGAATAAGCAGATAAGTTTGCAGCCTGAAATTCAATCAACTACTTTGGTTCAGTTTCAGATAACTTTGTTCTAAGATCCTTGAGAGCGTCTACGACTTCTGAGTCAAGATTGTGCTTTAATAACCTCCCTTGAAAAGAAGTGGACCTGTAAAGATCAGCCAGAAACAGAAATCATTAGAAGTCTAGCCTTAATAGTAAAGGATTCTAATTATCTCTTGATACATGTTTCAGTACAATTTGTAGATGAAATCAATGTGTTTGCTTGAGCTTCGTCACCAAATAAAAATGCTATTCACTCATAACCAATCAGCAATATCTAGCATAATAGCATGATGATGCTAAAACCAGAAATCTAGAGTGCTCTATTCATCTTATTGTCGACACTTGTTACATAAATAACTTTTGGTACTGCTGGAACTCGAGAACAAGGCACCATGTTCAATTCACCCGTCACCTGAATACTAAAAAGGATCCACCACTCATTTGGGAGAACTGTGAGATTATCAACCGAGCACTTGTGTCAAGAAAAGTACACATGGTAACGATGATCGTTATTTTCATTAATGGAAGTTAATGGTTTATTCTGTTCCTCAAATATACACAATATAAATCAAATAAACATGTCTTGGCATGTCAACAGGTATGTGCATCTGGAAGTTTATGTGTCAAACACCATGTCACTATGCCAACCGACAAGACATGAACCGGTGTTCTCAAAACATAAACTAGATGACTAGGCTGGCAGTAGCTCAGCATCCGACATGTCTGCAGGTCAGACCTTATATAGTTAACCCCTGTTTACAGGCATGGAACTCCTAATAAAATCTGACCCAACAAAAATACATGTGGATTTTAGTGTTATGGAATGGATATATCCAAGTGAACTTCATGTATTAGTCAAAGTTTTCATCCTTCACATAGGCTGAAGATTATCTCCAGAATACAACACAATCAAGCAATGGATATATCCAAGTGAACTTCATGTATTAGTCAAATCCTTCACATAGGCGGATGATTATTCCCAGAATACAAAACAATCAAGCAGCACAGTCCTTTCCCATAACAATAACATGAAAACAGTCTCAAATCTTATAAGTTCTGTTGTTTATCCTCTGAATATCATAAATGCTACATCTTGTGAACCATAAATTGGTAATTTAAATAACTTATTCTACCATTCGGTACACCTCATGTGGGCAGTGATGTGCCAATAGTGGTACATCAAAAGATGATAGCCTAGCATTACTCAGTTATGAAGCACATACAACACAATTATGCAATCAATAAAGTCCATAGTGTTGAAGGCTATATGTACATACAGCAGGAACATAGGACTATTTTTTCTCTTCTTTTATTTCTTTTTTCATTTTCAAGAGCATAAATAATACACAAATATTCATCTGAAGTAGAATACCTGTGTTCTTCAAGCATCCTCTCAACCTCCTTCTGTGATGCTTTAATCTATTCTCAAATCACATGCAAAAAGAAATTTAAAGACACATAAAAACAGAATTACATGAAAGATAGTATGCACTCTCAGCGTGTCTAAATACAGTTCGTTATAAGATAAAATTTTCAAATTTATCCTAATATAATCATGACCTTGTTATACAGAATGAAATGATCCCTACCAATTACCAAAAATCTGTTGGGGCTCAGTTGTTAATCCCCAGCTATTTGATTATTATCAGGATCATTTTTATATTCATCAGAAGCATTTGAATTTGTATATTTATTTCATGGCAATTAGATGACTAAATATTATTATAATTAGTCGGTTTATTCTAGTGATGGCCCTTGCAAGGAAGCCTAGAGGTAGACAACTTAGATCATTGGACCACAGTGCAATGCCGGCCTAACAACTGAGTCTTTTACTTTTGTTAAAAGGAGGACTGTATTACTTGGAATTCTCCTTCAAGTTGATTGTTGTTTCCTATTTTGTATTATCTTACTGTAACTTCAACTGACAAGCCAAAGCAAACTGAACGTATGCCGTACATTATGTAATCATATAAATTGCATTAAAAAAATCGAAGTTAAAACGTTCAGATGATAGATGCATAACAATTACTCAACTATCGCATTGACAAAGAAATTAACTAGACCAATTGACAAAGAAATAATTATTCAACTATTGCATACTATTGTTAGAATACTCCAACATGTTGAATGAAGATACACCACAAATGTAGCATGCCTCACCTCAGAAATCAGTGCCTTGCTGCTCCAAATGAAGGCTCCCTGAAACATATAAATATAATTATCATTACCAGGTTTGAGGCGTTGAGAAAATAATTATTTCACTGCAGAAAAAAAAAAAAGGAGAGGGCTGAGGTTTTAGTCAACTGAATACAAATAGCAGAAAACATAACCCAACCACCATCTCAATCCCAGCATCAAATAGTATGCTGCAGAAGAACTAAACTAAAACTCATGGCAGCCAAAAACTCGCGTTGTAACAAGGAAATAGAAAAGTATATGATACACTGCTTATGCTGCACTAATTTGGAACTTGTTTGATGAAGATAACAATTCGGATACTTAAGAGGATCATAAAAATATAATCTAGACAGGAAATGAGGAGAAAACATACTGCTCCATGTGCTGCATGCTGCTGAACATGATCAGAAGTCACAACCCAAACTTTAGGGCATCCATCCTCCCTTAAAGCTGCAACCTGTTATATACATAAAAATGACAAGTCGAAGATCAACATATGAAACAGTTTAAGGAAATAAACGACAAAGGCAACAAACCAATTTTCATTTAACAACCGCCTTTAAATACTATCTCAGTTAGACCTATGTACAACCTTCCGATTCATAACAGATAAGTGTAGCTGCTGCGCAAAACTATAAAGTAGATAAAAAGAATTACATCTGGTGAATCATGGAACTCTCATAGAGATTCAGCTTCATCTATGTTCTTTTATTATTTGCCTTTATGATACAAAACACAACCTATATGAATAAAGTGAATTGTACAGCATAGAGACCTACAACCTTCATCTGCCTTCAATGAGATCAACTACGTACAGCACAATTCTAAAACATCAACAGAAAGTATGGAAAAATAGCAGCATTCGAATCTGAAGAGTTAGCAGTACATAAACTCTCCCTAAACTCCGATTTTACCTGAAGTTCCTTTCTACCCAAACCCAAAGAAACAACCACCATCACACGAAGTCATAAAATACTTATATATGTTATGACAATGTTTACATATGTTATGACTTTGACATTTCTTCTCTCTAGGTACTTCTCCAGGGCCTACAGCTATTACTTTGGAATAATTAAATAATGTTTATATGGTATTTTCCTTCTAAAAAAGCAAATGGTTTTCAATGCAGGAAGACTATGATTCTGGAACTGAACTATATTTTCAACTTTATTTAGTCATATTGATGTGTTTCAAGTAGACCTCAAAATCAATGTGCTTATTATGCTCAAACCCCAACTACACCATCTTTTAGAACAACAAAGTTAATGTTCTTTGGTACCGACAATACAACATGAAATAGCACACTGACCTGTAAAATTCCTCTCCCTTTCTTACTAACCTTTTCCTCTTTCTTTCACCATGAATCCTTGATTTCTTTAAATCTAAACAGTTCTGATACTTAATTGTCAAGTAACTTTTGTTTACTACACTACTGACCTAAAGAGCCAACATTAGATTTGGTATCAGAACCTAGGACATACATCCATCCCAAAATAACATTTTACCTCTCACTCAAGCAAATATGAGAGGCCTAACATACGATCACCAAAGCTTTTGTGCTACCAAAAAAGCAAGAACTGGACACTAAAATCAGTTCACATTTCATTTCGGAAAAAAAAAAAATTCAGTTAAACATTTAACAACCAGACATTTTTTCTTTCATTTTATAATTGACTGCACAATTCTAAAGTTGGTTACAGCTCCAACTCATTCCTCACCTCTTTTTCAATCCATGCATCAGCACAAGTTTCACCTGAGAAAACGACATCAACGCTGCAACACTGAATTCTTAGCATTGTAATGCCTTAACTGAAGTTATTTACAATGAATGGGATTTAATCATGCATAATAACACCTGAACGAAACATTGCTGAACAAGTTAAAAGAAGAAGTTTCAAGAAGATGATTTCCCATTCAATATGACCTCTTCACTATATGTTGCTTCTGACCAAATAAATTTTATTTTACATATATATGCGATAACCAGCAGAAATCCATTTGCACAATCAACCAAAATTATGTTACCAACCTCGAGAGTTGAAAATTATTGTGCAAGGGCCAGAAAATGTAAATTATTTTAGAAGGACAAGAGTTGATAACTAGATTTTTCTTTTCCTCATCTATATAATCTTATCGTGTTTGTATAAGAAAGTAAAACTGATCTTCTGGATTAAAAAAAATTAAAGAAAACCTTTAAATGAAAGAAATTCAATCAAAACAGTTTAAAATGGTGATTTCATTACTTGATTTGGAACTTTTCTGCAAGCACATGTCAAAACTCAAATAAAAATTATTTAGTGAGTGCTTTAAATCATTTCAAGCAAAACTGAAATGTTTGTCAAGTTTTGACCAATATGCGACTAGAATTCTCTGTGTTGTTCTGGCATAACTATTCTCATTTGAAAATCCATCATCAAACATTAAATGCATTTGAAATTTACATGTGAAGGATAAAGCCCTTTCATGGAACGATTAACAAGAACATCTGAAGTTATTACACAAGTGCACTGAACTTGGATTAAATGAAGATGCTGGATGCACCAAGTGAAATACACTCACAAACATGTACATGCAAAAGCTGAGTAGGAGAAGTCAATATATTCATCAACGAGAACATCACATCACATAATTGTAGTCTGAATTCAAAAATGGTACCCGGCAAAATCTTCCTTATGTGTGGGTAGTCCAGACATCATGGCATCAAATACAACTACCACCTTCACCTCTGTAGATGTTTCAAAAATGAATAAGGGACATGTGGTCAATGTAGGCAAAAGAAAATCAAATATTACCACTACAATAAAAGTTACTCTAATGCAATTACCAAATACAAAATGTAGAAAATGTACAGGGAGCCTAAATGAGCTTAGAAGGCTAGTAAAACTAAATGTTATAGAGCATAAGAACTCAGATATTCAGCTACATACAAATTCAAGATTCTGAAATTTTGTCCTTCAATCACGAGTAGTGGCAGTAGCCAAATACAACTTCAAAGCATAGTACCAAACCCCCATACATGTCTTGTTTCATTTCATTTCACCCTTTGTTTATTAAAACCATAACTTGACAGTACCAGGTAAAAATTGGCCCGAGATTCATATAATCAAGCTCGATCACAAACAGCTGTAATCATTCTCTAATTAAAAACACGCATTATACCTCTAAGCATGCTGAAAGTGACAAGCTCATCAATGAGCTTCTGGCGTGAGATATCAAGTCTCCCATTGACAAAATGTTTCTTGAGCTTGGCCCAATACCCACACACATTGTACCCATCAACAAGCAAGACGGGCACTGCATTCTCAAAACCCTGGTTTGTACTGCAAAACAAAACACCAATACAATGAGTAATTAGGAACCCAAGTTACAATGAGAAGCTTAGAACATACAGATGAAAATGATATAGAAGAAAGGAGGAACCTGGCAGAGAGAGCATTACTAGTAGAGAGTGGTGGTGGGATCACGATAGAGTTCCGGATCATCGGGAACGTCATCCTTGATCACCTTCTTTCTCCTGTACCTAGTAGAATGCTTCGGTGCGTTAGTCTTTCTCTTTTGAAACTCCTACAAAATGGGATCATGATCATCAGAAATATTGATATAAAGAAAACAAGAGTGTAGTAAAGCAAAGGTTATGGTTACCTTCCATAACTTCAAAAGCTGCAGATTCTGGCGGACATTTGATGTAATTCTGGGAGGAGGAGGAGTTGGGTCAGAGCCCTGTTGGTAGAAAAGGGTGTTAGTGCAAGATACCCAATAGACATAGCCGATGGCATTGTTAAAATAGAGGGTGCTGTACTAACCGAAGATGATTGAGGCTTGTTGTTCTTGCTCTTGGCCATTATAACAAACTTGTGACGACAAGAACAACACGGAGAAGAAGAGGCAGGTGGGAGAAGAAAGAGTAGGGACGACGAGGTCGCCGATTTCATGCTCGTTTCAGCTTCTCATAACAGGCCCCTCTCGATTCGCTCCTTTCTGCCACTGCTTTCTATCCAGACAAACTCTACTATCCGCTATCTCGGCCACCTGGCACCATTTTTCTTCTTCTTTTTGAAAATAATAATTGTCAAATATAATTTTGGTAACAAATTCGGTCGACCATGAAGTATGAACTTGTATGCACCATGTTACAATACATCGATTTTAGTACACCAAGTTTCATTCCCGACTCATACATGACGTCAATAACGCTATTAATTTGTGTATTAGGTGTCAAAATTTGGAGGGTAATTCATTCACTTCAAAGTTTTGATACAGGCACCTAACATTTTATCTCTCTCTTATTAAGCATTCAACGCTCTTTCTCTAGACAGTTCCTAACATCCCCAAAAGAGAACATCACAAATCCAGAATTCTTAACAAATAAGAGTGAAAGAGTGAGAGATAGAGAAATCACTCCCCCGAATACTTACGGTACATCAAAAATGAATCACTTTTCTTTTAAGGAGCTTATTAAAAAGATGAGATAGATAGATTCAAATAAGGGAATTATGATTCTAAGTTGTCAAAGATGTTGGGGATTGGAAGGGATATGGTAGAACCAAGCTGGTCTAAGACATATTACAGATTTAAGGGTAGGAGAAGAGAGAGTTTATAGAAAACAATAATATGGCAGAATGATTAACTTTACATTGATATGCGACAATATATACATCGTAGCCTTGTACAACAAGACTAATCTCCAATAAAACAGGAAACTAATAGGGTAACTACAACTAGTATATCTATTACAATATGATACAGTGTCTAGCATATCTATTCTAATATCCTAGCAGATCAATTGTAATTAAATGGCAAAATACACTTTCCAACACTCCCCTTCAAGTTGGAGAGTGAATGTCAAGAACTCTCAACTTGCATACAAGTGACTTGAATTTCTCTTTGCCCAAAGATTTAGTGAACACATCCGCTAATTGTTTTGAAGAGATAACAAATGGATTAACAACTTGGCCTTGTAGAATCTTATCTTGAATAAAATGACAATCCATTTCGATATGCCTTGTTCGTTCATGAAACACCAGATTTGCAGCTATATGTAAGGCTGCTTGATTATCATAATGTAAAACAGCAGGACCCAAAATAGGCATGTGTAAATCTTTTAATAGATATCGCAACCAAGTAAGTTCACAACATGTACTTGCCATAGCTCTATATTCGGCCTCTGCACTTGACAAATAAACTGTTTTCTGCCTCTTTGTCCTCCATGAAATCAGAGAATTACCCAATAACACACAATAACCATTAGTAGAACGTCGAGTAATGGGACAACCTGCCCAATCAAAATCACAAAAAAGCTCTCAAATCTAATGAATTATTAGCCTGGAGAAGGAGATCTTACCCTGGAGCCGATTTCAAATATCGAACTACTCGAAGGGCTGCTGCCATGTGTTGTTGACGAGGTTCGTGCATAAATCGACTAAGAACATGCACTGAATATGCGATGCATCTTAGAGTGGTTCTCCTTTGTTTGAAAGCTTGCACTCATCCATGGGAAAATCAACTGGCTTAGCACCCAAATAACCATTGTCTTTAATGATTTCCAAGGCATATTGATGTTGGGATATATAAATCCCTTTCTTGGAACGAGCTACTTCAATACCTAAGAAAAACTTCAGATCACCAAGGTCTTTGATATGAAAACGAGTATGTAGAAACTACTTTAAAGAATTAATTGACTCAATATTGTTTCCTGTGATCAAAATGTCATCCACATAGATCAATAGAACAGTGAGAGATGTACCATCCTTTCAAACAAATAAGGAATAATCAGCTCTAGATTGAGAAAAACCAGCAACAAGAAAACATCTGTGAACTTAGAAAACCACTGTCTAGAGGCCTGTTTAAGTCCATACAACAACTTGTGAAGGCGACACACAAGGTTCTCCCCTTGTCGTCGAAGACTAGGAGGAGGAGACATATATTTCTTCCAACAAATCACCATTTAAGAAAGCATTATTAACATCTAACTGATGCAAATACCAATTCTGACTGGTACCATATAGAAAACAAGAATGCATAATTTCATTCATGAAAAGCCTACACTGACCTGGAAATACAATTATAAAGAGAAGATGTGGTCTGATCTCTGATGCCACTTAGTATGGCCAAAAGAGTCATGGACTCTAGAAGACAAAAGATGACTAGTTTGAAATGGTCATGATAACGACGTTGTTGCCAGCATAGCTTGAAAGAGATGGGCCCAATTGTCTTCTTTCTTCTGTTGTTGGGCCTGATTTGGATTGGACTCTGTTTCAGGGCAAAGATCCCTTCTAAATTTTAGCAGTTCCTCTATTTCTTTTCAATTCGATGAAAGGCACACCATTGGATCTTAGACCTTATTCGATTGAAAGTTGAGTCGTTGTTAAAGTTTAGAAGGTTATATACTTTCTAGCTTGTCATATTCGTTTTTTTGTTTTGTTGTAATTTTGTTGTTGTTTCTTTTCTATTTTTAGATGTATGTGGCTTGTATGGTCTTCAGACTATTCATGTTTGACATTTTGGTCGTCATGATTTTTGATCAATGGAACTATGAGAAATTTGATTGACAAACCTCTAAGTGTTAAATTGTACCCTAGAATTTTCAAACCATTTTCTTTGTATTATTCTCAATTTAATGAAGAAAAATTTATGGAAATTCTCATTGGTTTTGCGAAGTGGAAGTTTGGAGTTTATTTCAAGATGCTTTGTCGTTAAAAGACCAAAAAGTTGACTTTACTTTCTGTAAGTTATCTTCGAAAACTTCCTTCACGAAAGTTGTATAGCTCGTCGATACGAGTTTGTGGACATGTGGCACGCGTGAAACGGACGTTGTATGAAGAAGTTGTGGTCAGCAGAAGTTGGTATTTCTTTTTTTGGGTTTTAGGTTAAATAGGAAAGTTTTGGAGGTAGAAACCTAATTTCTGAAAAACAGTTTCTGCTCTCTCTCTCTTCCTCCCCGAGTCGCCACCTTCGCCGGAGAAGAAGTCGGACGTCCGACCACCGTTTTGGCCGCCACCGGTTCCGTTCGACTCCCACCGACTACCCCTTCAAGGCTGGGCAGCTGCTGCCCGGCATAGCACCCCGGAAAAAGGAGTTTTCGGCCGGGAAAGGGGGTTGCTGTGTCACCGGTCGGAGCCACCGATTACGGCGGCGACAAGGGCCAATCTTAGGTGAGTTATGGTCTTCTCCTCCTCCTGGTTACGGCTAGGCTTAGATTGGATCAAGCTTTTGAGTTTTTGAACCCGGATTTGCAGGTTTTGTAGTTTGGTTTTCGGGTTGCAGTTCGGGGTAGTTTCCGACCGGTTCCGGCCAGTTTTGGTTGAAACCTCAGGTATTAAAGTTGTTCACCATGCTTTAATCTACAAGTTTCATGTTTTGAGTTTCCCCAAATTGTGAAGTTGGTGGAGGCGCGTGAAGCTCACTTGCCGCCGCCTATGGCAGCGCGTGGGAGCGCGTCCGGGCAGGGTAGAGGCCTTGTTTGCTGTGTTAGCTAGTCCTTGTTGATGTTAGTGTGTTGTTGGTGTGTGAAGATTGAGTTTTGATTTGGTTTTGCATTGTATGTGCTAAGTTGTTTCTAGGTGTTTGTTAGGTCGGAAATTCGGGGAAAATTTGGTCTTGGAGGTAGTGTGGTTGTTGTCGAGTGTCCAATGACCTTGGGAGGTCTTGAAGGAAGGATTGCCCTTCTTTGGGGCAACCTTTAAGTTAGGGGTATTTTAAATCCTTGTGGTGTTTTTACTAAGGGTTTTGATTTGTTTATGTTTAGGTGATTTGTGAGTTGTTGGGTTTCTTGACTCTTGTGTTGCGGAAGAACACAGCAGGAGTATTTTAGGTGAGTAAACCTCACTAAGGTTCACTTTTGAACCAAGATTTTTATGGTCATTTGAGGATAATGATTTTAATATGAATTAATATTTTGCTATTATTGGTTTTAAAAATATATGAGCTTGATCGTCAACGGCTCATAGGTAAGGTAAAACAATTTTTTTTTATGTGTTACTCTAAGGCTCTTATGATCATAATTCTATTAAATTGTGAGACGTTATGTTATTGGAATAATTTATTTTGTTCATATAATTATATCCTTGTGAAGGATATAATTTTATGATGTAATCTTGTTATGTTGTTAGTGAGGTTGTGATATGATGACTGTTGAATAAATAGTCTAACCGGGTTCCAAGCCTCTAAATAGGTGATTGGTTACGGTTAAGATACTATTTATTATTTTTATTTTATTGGTATTGGACAGTCAAACCGGGTTCCAAGCCTTTGGCCGGGTGATTGGTTACGGTTAGGAATTAGAGCTCTAGTTCGTCTGTCGGTGTATGTCATGGGAGATACTTGATGGTATCTGGGACCCATGGGTACACATGTTGTTGTTGTAGGTCATGAGGGATATTTACTAAATATCTGGGACTCATGGGTACATTTCTTGTTAATGTGTGGTTTTTACTTATTGATCAAAATTCTTTTGTTAAATGTTGGATGTGTTAAATGTGGAGTTTACTTTTGAGTTTACTTATACGGGCTTTTTAGTTTACCGGGTTTGTTATTCTACAATCCCGGTGCACCATTCTTGGTGTAGGGGTTAGACCTGCAGGTGAGGATCGGCAGGGGTGAGAAGGAGACATAGTGACAGGGTTCTCCTTTCTTTTATCAGACTCTGTATAGTTGTAGTTTTGAATAGACAGTATTAAGTCATGAGATTGTTCTAATGTCCTTGTTTTGCACTTTATATAAACAAGAAAGTGTAATCTTAATTCAGTGATAGATCTTGTGGAAATTTCTATTCTGTAATTGAGTTTTGTTGTTGTTGTTGTTGTGTTATGTTGTTACTGGAATAGGTTGGGATGTCAATATTTTAAGTTAGACCATGCCAAAATTTTTGAAAATTTCCTTTTAAAAATTGGGGCGTGACATAAATTCACATCCCTTTTTTATACAGTCAACATTATATTTTAGGAATACATTAAATTTACCAAAAAAGACATCTACATTAAAATTAAAAATATATTCAAAAACTTGGAATATACTATCTTACTTTACATTTTCTTTTGCCAACTAATTCTCGATCTTAAAGAAAAGAAAAAAATATATATATATATATATAGGCGCACGCACACATCATAGTTACACTATGCATATGCATAAGGACATCTCCAACAAGGGTGTCCAAAACCTAAAACCCATACTCAAACCCAAAAAATTCATCTCCAACCATCAAAACCCAAACCCAAATATGGGTTCCTACTAACAAGTCGACCTATTTTGGGTCGAGTCTGGGGGAGGAAACCCATATCTTAGCACGCGGGACCCCGTCGAAAATCACAGCATGTAACACCCCGGACGCTGCATTTGGATGAGCAGAAACGAGCCATTAAGTTTTTAGCGAAACAAAGTGTAGTATGTTGTCGACCAATGATCGTTAGCCTTGGCTCGCTCAGTTTTAAATTTTGAGGACGATATTTTTATAAGGTGAGGAGATTGTAACACCCCGGTCCTAATTTTTACTTATTTACTGGGTATTTTATGAGTTACTGAGGAATTTAACCGTGCTTGGTAATCTATTAAGTTAACGCTTAAGCTTATTTTTGAATTTTACTCAAAATGTCAAGTTCTTCTTTTAAGGTCCCGATGTAGTAGTAAGTGTTGACATAAGTTCACTGGTGTCTTCGAATTATTTTTTCGGATCTTTGAGATATTCTATACGATTTATCGAAAGTTTGATATTGAAATTAATTTTCTAAAATTAGAATAGCCCATTTAATCTTGACGGTCGGATATTTAGGGTTTTGATTGGCGCATGTATTTAATGGAGGAGACGGGTTGACTTTAGGGGAACCCAAACTTGGGTGTTGACCCGAGCCCGGACGGCTCTCTCTCCCTCTCCACCTGCCTACATAATTTCCGGCGTGGCGTCGCCAGTTCCGGCCGCCGCATGCCACGAAACCGCCACCAATCTCTTCCTCTCCTTCTTCTCTTCAAAACCCAGTGATCAAATTCCACAAACAACCCCGGATTCATGAAGATCGAAATTGATGAACACCACTGTGTTCATCGGAATCCGGCAAGCCCCCGGCGGCGACCCGACCTTTGAAGGTAGGTTTCAGTTTGCTTCTTACCTCTTCTTCTTTCTGGGTAGATAGTTCTTGAATCGGGACTTAATCATAAATTCCCATTGTTCTCTGTTTTTGAGTTCTCGGGTTCCTAGCTCCGGCGACCTGCGTTCGGTAGTTTCCGGCGAGTGCTTCGAGTTTTGGTGGGTCCTTAAAGCCTTGCGGGGACCTTGGAGTGACTCGTGGAGCTGCAACCATCGAACTGGACCAAGGCAGAGGCTTGGTGCGTTTGGCTAGAGAGGACCTGAGGTGATGTGGTTTTGATTTCGGTGAAGGTGGCGACTAAGGCAGCAGCTGGGGATGCTTGGAAGTCCTGCAGGTTGAGTTTTGGCAAGGAGAAGCTTCTGGATTCGTGTGTTGGGCGAGCAGATGGTAAGGCTCGATCTCCTTGACATTGTTTTTGTTTCTGTGTTGTTGATACGTTGTTATGGAATTATTGGGTTGGTTGTTCTGCATTGGATTGCTGATTTATAGTTTTGTGGATTGAATGTCGATAACTTGGTGAATCGAAGATTATGGTGAGGTCATGGCGAAATTCGGGCAAGTCTAGGAGTAGTCTTCGACTCTTCCTTTCGAATTGTGTCCTCGTTTCCGGTTTAGTACAATTTGTCATTTTAGGAAAGTTTCTTTTTAGAGAGACTCTCTTTTTTTGGAAACTTTCTATTTATGGAAACCCATTTTTTTTGGGTGCCCTTAGTGATTTATGGTGTGTAGTTGTGTAGAGAGGAAATGAATGAGGATTGTATGGATGAATAAACAATTGTAATTGTGCTCTGATTGAGGATTTCACGGATTAAGAAAATTTGTCAAATGAGGGATGGATTTAGTGAAATGGTTTGTTTTTATTTAAGAACTAATTGATTTCAAGTGAAGCAAATAATTGAATTATTAAAATGTCTGTTGGAATTAAATTGGATGGTTAAGAGTTTGAGAAGCTTGAGAAGCTCGATATTTTATGAGTTAAAAGTTTTATCGCTCGAGGCATTTTTTGAGTTAAGAGTTTCTCTATTTACTATGTGCATCGAAATTTTCCTGAGGAGATTAAAATTGGGAAAACATAAATATTTTTATGTGTACATTTTATTAAATTTATTTTTTGTCCACTCACTCTAACGTTTTCGAATGTTTTCCCCTGGGCCATTCGGTTTTAAATACCCAGTTTGCAGGTTAGTATAATTGAGGTCGGGCACACATGGAGTCGATGCATAGTCAATCGTATAACTATCTCTTATATATATATATATTTATTTATCTTCCATTCACAGTTAGAATTGCTCTGAACCTATGAATTGTTGGTTATATGATTTTTTGTTAGATTAGTAAATATAAATTGGGAGGTGTTGTGATTTGTGGGGAGCACGAAGGCTTCATGAGTTTATAAGGTTGGAGTTGAAACTTTTAGAAGTGCTTGCATGTGTTTTATTTAGGATGGGTTGTCTATTTTCAAAGGAGGTTATGCCGAGTTTTCGGTAAATTTTCCTTAGAGGTGGTTCCCGCAGGATTTACTTTAGGTTTCTAAGTGAAATTCGGGATGGGTCCTAACACAGCACATGTCTTCATCCACCCTTGAATAAGCAACGCGTTAGGGACAGAAAACAAAAGGACGTGCACTACATGACAAAAAAAAATCTATCTCACGCTTAAAGACGCGCTTGCCATGCGTAAATGGTTGGCTAACCTAGCGGGCCCCGCCACATGGACAGGCCTCATGCGTTCACAAATGTCGAAATCTAACGGTTTATATATAGTCTCATATAAAAGGGAAGACCCAGATTTATCTTCTTCTGAAAGCAAAATTTATATATATAATTATTGAGTTTTAATTTGATGACGGATTAAATTCAACGGTTTAGAATAAAAGACTTAATTTAGGTATGAGTTTTGATTTAATGGTTAGAGAACCCAAATGTAATATCTCATATTTTCATATCAATTTCCTTGTATTATTTCCGAAATTAATGAATGACTATTTGTGGGAAATTCTTATTCATATGTGCGAAGTTGAAGTTTCGGGAGTCAATTTTATTAAGATGTTTTGTCTTTTAAGTGGCCAAAAGTTAACTTTCTTATCCGTATGATATTTTCGAAAACTTCCTTCATGAAAGTTGTAGAGTTTGGCGATACGAGTTCATAGACACGCGGCACGCATAAAACAGATGTCGTATGAAAAAGTTACGATCAGAGGAAGTTAGTTTCCGATTTGGGAAGGTATATATAAATAGAAAGTGGTGGGTTTTATTTTTGGAAACCCTAGAAATTGCAGACCGGTTCCTCTCCTCTCTCCTGAGCTTACCGAAGCCAGATTTTCGCCGGCATAGAACTTGGCCGTTCGGCCACCAATCGAGGCGCCACTGGTTCCGTTCGGTTCGCACGGACCTCATCTCCATTCCTGGAGCAGCGCCGCTCGCCGTCTCACCACCTAGACGCCGCCACGAAGCGGCGGAGCTGCTGCTGTCTCGCCGGAAAGCCGGCGATTTCGACGATGATTTAGGTTAGAGTTTGGTGAGTCTTGCTCTCCTCCTTCCTCTAGAGATGTTTATACATTTTTGGTGAACTAAAGATTGAAGTTTGGGGCGGAAATTTGCAGATTTGGGGGCTGAGCTTGTGGTGGTTGTTTGGGGGCAGTTCAAGGATGAATCGAGCTTAGCCTCAGGTACAAAAAGTGTTCCTTATGTTGTGATCTTCAAGTTTGATGTTTTGAGTTTGCCTAAATTCTGAAGTTTTGGGGTGGCATTTGGGGCTCCCTCGCCGTTGCCTATGGCGGCGCATGAGAGCGCGTCCGGCAGTGATTCTAGCCTTAAATTTATGTGGTTATCTAACTCTTGTTTAAAAAATAATTTCGTCTCCTTAGTAAATGCTTCCGTCGTCTTAGAACTACTTAGGAGACGAAATTTTAATTTCGTCGCCTAAGTGATTAATATTTTTTATTTATTTTTGGAAAAAATATTTTCGTCTCCTAAGTAAATGCTTCCATCGCCTAAGAGGTGCTTAGGAGTCTTAGGCGACGAAATACTATTCTGTCGCCCAAGTAAGAACTTAGGCCATGGAATTTTGTTTCGTCTCCTAAGTGTATCTTAGGCGACGAAATTGTTTTAATTCTGTCTGCTAAGAGCTTTTTTTCTGTGCTTGTTGAGATGTGAAAATTCTAGGTTGTGAGCAAGGATTGCATGCTAGGACTTTATGTTTAATCTTAGACTTGTGCAAGGTTTTGAGTTTCTGTTTGGGAATTAGAAGTAGCAGTATTGGGTTGTTAAATTCGACGACCTTGGAAGGTTATCCTCCTTTGGGCTAAGGTTTAGTTTAAGGGTGTTTTGATATCCTATAGTACAAATGATTACTAAGGTTATTAACAGTGTTGATTAGGTAACTTGTGAAGTTGAGATTGAGCTGAGCCTTGTATTTTTTGTGAAGACGTAGCGGGAGTTTTTAGGTGAGTAAATCTCACCAAGGTTCACATTTGGATGAAATTATTATGGTCATTTTGATGATGATGTTGAATTAAAGAATATGTTATTTTTGTTTTTAAATATATGAGCTTGATCGCTAACGGCTCATAGGTAAGATAAAATAAGTTTTCCTATTATATGATTATTTTTAATGTTCATGTAATCATAATATTGTTGGTTATTGATATATTATTCTTGTGGGAATATTTATGTGTGTTCATAAATATATCTATGTGAAAAGAGTATATTTTTATGATGTGTTCATTGTGTTGTTGATGATGATATTATTCTATTGTGATGTGTTGCTTGGACAGTCAAACTGGGTTCTAAGCCTTTGATCGGGTGATTGGTTACGGTTAGGATAGAGCTCTGGTCCGTCTGTCGATGTAGGTCATATGAGGTATCTTAAGATATCTGGGACCCATGGGTACATGAGTTGTTGTAAGTCATGGGAGGTACTTATTAGTATCTAGGACTCATGGATACATGTGTTTGTTGTAGGTCATAAGAGATATCTTATTGGTATCTAGAACTCATGAGTACATCTTATTTGTAAAAATGTTGGATTTGTGGAATTAATTATTGTTCTTAATTGTTTCATGTGTTTTATTTGGATGTTGGAAATGTTGAGTTAATTTTTGGGAGTTACTCATACATGTTTTTTAGCTTACCGGGTTTGTTGTTTTACAACCCGGTGCACCGATTCATGGTCTAGGGGTTAGACCTGCAAATGATGATCAGCATGGTTGAGCTAGAGGCATAGTAGTTGGGTTTTAGATGATATACATTTTATTTGTATATTATGACAGTTTGTTTTTAAGCTCATGTAAGCGTCTTTATTTTACTAGACTTTTGAAGTTGATGCAATTAAAGAGATGTAATGTTTAACTCAGTTGTTGAGTTTTGTTGACATTTACATTTCCAGCATTTGAGTTTAGTTTGGAAGTTGTTGAATAAGTTTTGGGAGTGATATTTTGAGATATATCATGCCCAAATTTTTGAAAATTATCATTCGAAAATTGAGAAGTGACACCAAACCCATATAAATAGTAATGAGTTTTAGGTGAGTCAAAAATTAGTTTTGAGTATGGGTTTTGGATAGAGTTGTTGGAGATGCCCTAATCAAACAACTATCTTTTCAAAAATCATCACAAAAAGAAAACTATCTTTAAAAAAAAAAAACAAATCAAGCAACTATAGAATTCTTGGTGATCTCCGATCGAGAAAAAGAAGTCATGGTGATAAAAAAAAACATGTAGAATTTATGGACAATAAGCATAAGTACGGTGAGGCCATCAAAACCCATATTGTCATTGTTCAGTTTTATAAGTTAAGAGCCGTTCATTGTTTAACTATGTTACGAACAACTCATATAAACATCTTGAACTCTATTTTTTTTTAGAAAACATCTTGAACTCTCTTTGATCGTGTCATATATGTTGATTAAGTATATATATATATATATATATATATATTTGTTCTTTAAGTCTGTATTGTAAATAAGAGTATTTTAAAAAGTTTGAGGTTGTGTATTAAGCAAAATAATAAAATATAAAAATCTTAAGATGTTGTATTATCTAGCAATGTGTGAATAAAATTTCTCCAAAACTATCTCCTTTCCCCTAAAAAAAAATATCACAATTAATTATTTTGCTTCTTCTTTTCTCATGAGGAAAAAAAAAATACTCTTCTTCATTCTTATTTTTATTTTTAAATTTATCGGTGATTCCATTCGATAAATAAAAGCTCTCTCAAAAAAAAAAAAAAAAAAAATCAGTTGTTTGTTGGTCGAAAAAAAAAAAATCTTCCATAAATAAAAGCGAGAAGAACTCAAAAAAAAACACACTATATATTCTCTTGTCGTTAAAAATAGACGACGAAACTTGATATCGTCCTCACCCACCAGCGTGGAAGCGAAACCCCAATTCGTGGAAGAATTCCTTTCTTCTGATCCATCCTGGACGAACTGAAGCGCTAATTCTGAAGAGGCGCCTCTGAGAATTCGAAGAACCCCAAAGCCTCTACACCAATTCTAGGGTTTCCTGTAAGCTTCCCCTTAACCCTTTTCCCATCTATTTCTCTGTTTTCCGCTTCATTTTGAGAGTTGGGTGTTTGATTATGTTGACTGGTTATGGATCGGCCGATGATTCCTGTTGTCTTTTTCGTTCTAGCATTCTTGGTTTCATGATTAGGTTTACGATTGTTAAGAGTTATTGAAATAATTGAGATTAATTATGAAAATTCAGGAAATCAGATGATGGTGAATTGTTAGTAAAATCTAGGGTTGTAAAATTTACATTGAAATCTATTGGGTCACTATTTGTTGCGCTAAGAATTGATTTGTGTTTTGTTTTCGTTTCAGTGAAATTTTGGTTCAACATACTTGATAGGATTAGAAACCCGGAAGAGAATAGAGCTTTTTAGTTTTAGGAATCAGGTTAGCAACAGCAATGTCGGTGACGGCAGGTGTTAGTGATACTGTGATTGCCATTAGGGATAAGCTGAGAGGTAAAATTGGACAAACTAAGGTTAAGAGGTATTGGCCTGGAAAAGCTCCCGAGTGGGGAGATGATGCGGATGAAGATGGTGATATTAGGATGTCCGCGGCTGCCTCCCTCGAGAAAGCCTTCCCCACTCAGGATTATTCGGATGTCGGAAGGAAAGATGATCCGAGGCTGCGTCGTTTGGCTGAGAGCAGGATAGATAATCGTGAGGATGTTAGGGCTGATCATAGGCGTATCCGGCAAGCTGAGATTGTTTCGACGGTTGAAGAGGAAGCCAGGAGGCAGGAAGGGATAGATGCGGAGGAAGAGGATCCGGATGCTTTAGAGGAAAAGAGGAGAAGGATTAAGGAGAGGTTGCGTCAGAGGGAGCAAGAAGAAGCTCCACTCCTGCCCTCGGAAGATGAGGAAGAAGATAAGGAAGAGGAGGAGGAAGAGGAATCAGAGTATTCAACTGATTCGGAAGATGAGCATGGTGGTATGATGATGCTGAAGCCAGTTTTTGTTCCCAAGGCTGAGAGAGATACCATCGCTGAACGGGAGCGAATTGAGGCAGTAGAACTGGCCCTTGAGGAAGCAAGGAAGAAAAAATTGGAGGAGAGGAAAAGAGAGACAAAGCAGATTGTGGTTGAGGAAATCCGAAAGGATGAAGAGATTCAGAAAGGTATGGAACAGGACGCTAACATTGCTGATATTGATACTGATGATGAACTTAACGAGGCCGAGGAGTATGAAGCTTGGAAGGCAAGAGAGATTGCCAGGATCAAGAGGGATAGGGAGGAAAGGGAAGCAATGTTGAAGGAAAAGGAAGAGATTGAAAGAGTAAGAAATATGACAGAAGAAGAGAGGAGGGAATGGGAGAGGAAGAATCCTAAACCTGCACCACGACCAAAGCAGAAGTGGAGGTTCATGCAGAAATACTACCACAAAGGTGCTTTCTTTCAGTCGGACGCAGATGACCATGCTGCAACTGTTGGAACAGATGGAATTTTCACTCGTGATTTCTCGGCTCCAACTGGAGAAGATAAAATGGACAAAACTATATTGCCGAAGGTCATGCAAGTCAAGCATTTTGGTCGTAGTGGGAGGACAAAATGGACCCATCTTGTGAATGAGGATACTACTGACTGGAACAATCCGTAAGTTGACTTTCCCTAAATGAATTATCATCTATTTTTTTATCACTTAACTATGTGTGTGATCATGTGTTTACAATATGCATTGTTCACTTAAGATTCCATTGGTTAGAGAATACTAAGATAAGGAAGCATCTATAATGGTACTGTAGCACAACATTTTCTTTTAATATACTGTAGCATAAACATTGTTGAATCCTATGTGCTGATTTACTGGTACGTCTGGAGATTAGCATAAGAAATGTGATACAAGGATACAAGTATAAAATTATGAGTCACTTAAGTTAGAGTTCTAAAGGGTTTATTTGCAAGAACTAGCATTCATTGATGAAACGTTCTTCGTATCTTGCTAGAAGAACTGCTGCTAAGCCTTCTAATAGGTTGAATATATAGTTCACTTTACTGTTGCTTTTTGGTTTTGGGCTTTTTTAGGCCTCATTGTAAAGACAAAAAAGAAGAAAAGATATATTTATTTTGTATCAATTGCACTAGGGGAGGCAAAACAGTATTGATTATGACATCATATATGTAAAGCAAACTTTAACTTTCCATGATAATTAGATTAGAGTGACTATCGTCTTAACTATGTAAGACAACTATGCTAACTAATCTAGTGGATGCCAGAAAGTTTTCTAATGTCGATCTTGAAGTGATTTTGAGAAACCTTTACCCTGACGTCAAACTCTGAAACTAGTGCTACATTTTCGCAACTAAACCCTAGAAGATTCTTGATGTAGGTTAGCTGTTCTGGATATTTGAACATCACATTATAAGATCCCTACTGCTTGTCATGCTTCTAATTATTGAACATTTATTGTTTTGTTTTGTTTTGTTTGTGAATACTTGTAACAATTTCTTCTGGTCATATTGATATCGTTACATATATTTTCATTTTGTGCAATATTGTTATTTCAATGAGAGAGCATCATTTGACTCGGTAGTTTAGAGATTCAATTATATTTGCAGTCTATAGCTGTGCCTTTAGCTTTCAAAGGCTGTGCATAAACCTTAAGTTTCAATTTCTGTGGCTAGAACAAAATTTCATTTTGGGTCTGAGGTTGAGTTTACTGCTTTTTGCATTTCAGGTGGACCTACAATGATCCTCTTCGGGCAAAGTACAATGCTAAAATGGCAGGAATGAATGCACCTATAGAGAAACCCAGAGGAAGCAAGAAGTTGAAGGATCACAAGTATTATTGAGTTTCACGACTCTCTGTCTCATCTAGGCGTTAAAAGCCAGGTTTCTGTTTAAATGTTTTCTTGGATGATATACATGCTTCAGGTGGTACTAGTGCATGAATCTTCACATTGTAGAATTTGCTAGTCTGATCACTGGTCCTGGTTCATAATAGTATTTTAATGTAACTCGAGACTAGAATTACTACTGTAGAATGATTTCTGAAAATTTTACCTCTATTGTCCTAGTTAATATTCATACTTGTTTGTTATTGTGTATTTTAATCTTATTGTCTTGGTACCCATTTCCTAGACTTACCAGAGTAAGAAATCTAATTGACAACCGAAGTTATATAAAAGAATCCCAGAATTGCTTAAAAAATTTTCATAGTTCTTGAGCACAAGTTGTGTTGCTCCCATCTCTACATCCATATCCTCTTCCATGCAGGTGGTTGTCTAGTTATTTCTATACCCTTGTTGTGGAGCTAATAGTTGCAGAATTCGACATCCGGTTCGCGTGTGCATTTAGTGTTAATTGGACCACTATTTGGTAGGAGTTACAAGACCATCTGTTGATAGTTTGATAATGTCGTTGTGGTGCTAGTAGCTAAACTCAACATCTGGTTTGCATGGTTCTTTGGGGTTTAATGTT
This sequence comes from Fragaria iinumae, assembly GCA_009720345.1. Taxonomy (NCBI): domain Eukaryota; kingdom Viridiplantae; phylum Streptophyta; class Magnoliopsida; order Rosales; family Rosaceae; genus Fragaria; species Fragaria iinumae. Next base: position 19,691,520 of record CM019121.1, read on the forward strand.
AACGGGGCACTAAGTTAAGCAGAGGATCACTGCGATTCGGTTGACCTTGTGTATTTTGATAGACCGGTATCCGTGAAGTGTTATTAGAACCACTATTTATAGGAGTTAAGCACATGACCATCTATTGATAGTTTGATAATCTTGTTGTGGTGCTTATGGTTGCTATTATTTAAATTCTGGTTTGCATGGTTCGTGGGCGTTTAGTGTTAATGGGGTACTATGTAGGAGTTAAGCAGAGGATCAGCGCAGCTCTATTGACCTTGTACATTATGATAGACTAGTATTGGTGACGCTTTTCTTATGTTCGTATGCACGATTCACTTCAAATTGTTGATTTTAGTTTGAGATGAGGGCAGCAAAAGAGCATATAATGGCATATCACTTATATGGAGTGTACAGTGACTCACAATTCAAACGTTCTTGCATAACCCGTTACTATGGAACATACATAATGATGTTCAATTTCTCCTTCGATTGAGAGGGAACTTTGTCCATCAATGGTGGAGTCACTAGTGTCTGAGGACATACAAGGCAGCTTCCTGCAATCAAAATGTGTAACTTCGCATATTGAACACCATGTCCCTTGAGAATTTGGTCCTTAATCTTGAGTTCTTGACCCGCCTAGTGCCACAAAGGATGATAAGTAGGATCTTGTATTACAGCGTGCCACCTCTGTTCAGGCTTGAGGATGAATTACCACTACTGACACCTACTGCAACGCCATCTAAGATTGAGCAAAATATTCAAGAAGACAATTTTGGAGCTCAAGACAACTTGGAGTAGCCAGAAGCTGAAGAGTGAAGATGAAATTCAAGTGGAAACAGTTGAACATGTTCAGGCTTGCAGTTTGAATCTGTTGCGAGATCATATGGTTTTGTGGAAAATGGTGTGTATCTAAAGACCAGTGTGCGTCATTTTAGTTTTCTTGTGTTGTATGTTTATGACATTACTAGCCTGTAGGAATATTGGCTTGTTAAGCCAAACCAAGAAATTTCAATCAATGAATTTTGATATGAAAGATCTTGGTGAACCTTCATAGATGTCTTGGGAATAGAAATAAAGAGAGAGAGCAAAAGATGCTTACTTGGACTTTCACCGCAGAATTACGTAGTGCTAGCTGAGAGTGCTAAGTTGTTATTCTTGCTAATGGAGCTATTGCTTGGATGATTGTGAAACAAACGCTCATGGCTACATCCACCATGCAAGCTGAGTATATATGAAGGCCTTTGTCAAAGACTTTGGCTGAGTTTTCTTCTGCAGACCCAAAGTGGTGGAGTCTATTGTTTCCAGAATTCCAGGCCTCTGAAGATGTTCTGTGCATATGATAGCACTGCTATATATTGTGTTTTTCACAATGAGTAATAAGAGGTCTACAAATTGAAAACATATTGATTACAGTGTTAGGGAGACGGTGAAACATGGAGAAATTGATTTTACTCATTTGATTTTATTTTAAATGGAGTTACATGTGAATATCTATTTACTAGGTTACAGGTTGTTTTGGCTGATAAGACAAGGGCATAAGGAAGTAAGGAACACACTGGAGAAATTGAGAAACACTCCAAATATTTAAAATTTTGACTAAAGATCAAGAATCAGAAACCCCAACCCAACACTAGCAACTTATGGAAGCACACTAGATCGTTCCAGAGACACAATCAGAAATCCCAACAAGACAATCCAATTTCTTAATAAAGATTGGTCATCGTCGGGCTGCATTAGGTAGGAAATACCCCTCTACATGGTGATATGATTAGTTTTTGGTTTTGATCAAGTTTTAATATAGATTGGTATTTTTGGGTGTTTATTCTGGTAGTTATGGCTCCAACCTCGAAGCTGGTGCTTGTTCTGGAATAGAAATTGATACTCATCGGAACCCAGAAGCCCCAATTCTGCATTCCTGTTCGGAATCTGTAGGTTAGTTGGTTTTGCTTTGGAGACCTTGGAATCATTTGGGTATATGGAAATTTGGTATTTGATTAATTGACTGTAGGTATTGATCATACTGATGATAAGAAATGATTTTGTTTGTTTCTGTCAATTTCTTGAGTTGAATGAAAGGTCAGGAAGGAGATTTGTATGACTGGAAAGTAAAGGATGAAAACATCTGAATTTGGACATTTGCTATCTATAAGTATTATAGCTTAATTTATAGTTGCTTGCTAGCTTGTTAATGGGCTACTGTATGAAATGGTTGATTATTCAACCAAATGAATTCATGGACTTGAAATGGTCATGGAGTTTGGTTGATCAAGTTGTACTTATGAATTTGGAAATTGGACTACTTGATTATGAATGAATGTTGTTAGTCTAATGCATATCTATTTAGTTGAACTTTGATTTGGAATATGAAGGACACTAATCCATGCTATATCGACTGTGAAGTTGGATGAAGAAGGCAGATGATCTACATCTTTTGCATTATGACTGGCTTTTTGCCAAAGCATAATGTTTGCAATAGCTTTTATATGCTACTTTTGAGTCCATCCTTGACCCTATATGCTTATTTTGAGTCTATCCTTGACCCTATATGCGTATTTTGAGTCCATGCTTCACCCTGTCATGGTTTTTGATGAGTTGAACCATAGAGAAACCATACCTGAAATCAGGTTATGCTTGTCAGGATGCAGTAAAGACATTCTTAGTAGCATTTATGGAACTTAAGCCAAAGATTTATGCATTTGGTCGTCTCTTAAGGTGCAATTGGTCGTGCTCAGGTTATTTCTCTTAAGTACAGCCAACAACTCTTGTGATATATTTGGATGTGAGAAATGTTGTGTTATTTTTGAGATTACTCGTACGAGTTTTTTAGCTTACTGGGTTTGTTATTTTACAATCCCGGTGCACCAATTTTTGGTGTAGGGTTGAAGAGATAACAAATGGATTAACAACTTGGCCTTGTAGAATCTTATCTCGAATAAAATGACAATCCATTTCGATATGCCTTGTTCGTTCATGAAACACCGGATTTGCAGCTATATGTAAGGCTGCTTGATTATCATAATGTAAAACAGCAGGACCTAAACTAGGCATTTATAAATCTTTCAATAGATATCGCAACCAAGTAAGTTCTCAACATGTACCTGCCATAGCTCTATATTCGGCCTCTGCACTTGATAAAGAAATTGTTTTCTGCCTCTTTGTCCTCCATGAAATCAGGGAATTACCCAAGAACACACAATAACCATTAGTAGAACATCGAGTAATGGGACAACCCGCCCAATCAGAATCACAAAAAGCTCTCAAATTTAAAGAATTATTAGCCTTGAGAAGGAGGCCTTACCCTGGAGCAGATTTCAAATATCAAACTACCCGAAGGGCTGTTGCCATGTGTTGTTGACGAGGTTCGTGCATAAATCGACTAACAACATGTACTGAATATGTGATGTTGGGTCTAGTGATTGTCAAGTAAATCAATCGGCCAACTAGATGTCGATATGCTGCTGCATCTTTGAGTGGTTCTCCTTTGTTTGAAAGCTTGCACTCATCCATGGGAAAATCAACTGGATTAGCACCCAAATAACCACTGTCTTTAATGATTTCTAAGACATATTTAAGTTGGGATATATAAATCCCTTTCTTGGAACAAGCTACTTTAATGCTTAAGAAACACTTCTTTAAAGAATTAAACAAGTATGTAGAAACTGCTTTAAAAAATAAATTGACTCAATATTGTTTCATGTGATCAAAATGTCATCCACATAGATCAATAGAACAGTGAGAGATGTACCATCCTTTCAAACAAGTAAGGAATAATCAGCTCTAGATTGAGAAAAACCAGCAACAAGAACAACATCTGTGAACTTAGAAAATCACTGTCTAGAGGCCTGTTTAAGTACATACAACGACTTGTGAAGGCGACACACAAGGTTCTCCCCCTATCGTCGAAGACCATGAGGAGACATATATATTTCTTCCAACAAATCACCATTTAAGAAAGAATTATTAACATCTAACTAATGCAAAGACTAATTCTTACCGGTACCATATAGAAAACAAGAATGCATAATTTCATTCATGAAAAGCCTACTAACCTGGAAATACAATTATAAAAAGAAGATGTGGTCTGATGCCACTTAGTATAGGCAAAAGAGTCATGGACTCTAGAAGACAAAAGAGGACTAGTTTGAAATGGTCATGATAACGACGTTGCCAGCATAACTTGAACGAGATGGAGCTTCATTACATTTGATCCATGGAGAAATAGCATATTAGTACCAAGGGAATGGAGATGTTCCTAACAAGTCCCACCCCCTTAAGTTGGTGCTTGCCCTCAAGCGCCAAAATTTGGGAATTTAGCTCGAATGGAGCCACCTCCCAAGTTGCATCTTCTTCTGGCAAACCATGCCATTGGTCACTATTTTCTGATAAAGCTTGGACTATTGAATGATCTAAGGTATGACTAGATATGTATGCAAAGTGAGGAAGCATTTGCGAGTCCCAAAGAGTTTCGAGTGTCAGACCTCATAGAAATCAATTTGCTTCAGCTGCAGTACTCTCTGCATATAACTCTGACAGAAATATACAAGGAGATGGTAAAAGAAGGGATGAGACCTGATTCAGTCATATTTCTTTCTAACCGACTGCATGTGGTTAGAAAGGGAGGGGTTGAGGTTGGCCTTCAGCTCTTTCAATAAATGGTGAACGCTAATCAGACAGAACCATCTCCTCTAGAATAGTTTACTATTGGGACTTGTTAGCAGGGCAGAAAATTGGAGAAAGCAGAGAAATTGGTAGGTCAGATTTAAGGACAGACAGGGTGTTCTCTGTTGCAAAGCTTTCTTGGGTTCAGTGAGCAGCAGACGTTTTGATGGGATTTGGGCCAAGTAAACCAGGTTCTTATGTGTTGTTGTTAAACTTGTATGCAGAGCACGGGAATGGGAGATTGTGGCCAACATAAGGAACTCTATTTATCTCGGTTCCAACATAAGGAACTCTATGATAGATAGGAGATTTAGAAAAGAAGTGGGGTTTAGTTGGGTGGATATTGGTTGTTGCTCGGGTGATACCTCCCATAGACAATCTGGGGAGATATGTCAGGAAAATTGCGGGAGATACTTTATGGTATCTAAGACCCATGGGTACACAAATTATTGTTGTAGGTCATGAGAGGTATTTATTAAATATCTGGGACTCATGGGTACATTTCTTTGGTAATGTGTTGGATGTGTGGCTTTTAATTATTATGGTGACATTTCTCTTCATCCTTCGCTGCACAACCATGTCAAGTACCTTCTCAGGTGTCCACAACAATTCACTACGATCGTCAAAGGGAGGCAACGTGGGAGAAACAGGTGCCCCTTCGGCCACTTGTTTTTTTAGCAGTGACACATGGAATGTGGGATGAATCTTTGAGCAAGCAGGGAGAGCCAACCGGTAAGCGACCGAGCCAATCTTTTCTAGGACTTGAAATGGTCCATAAAAGCATGGCGCTGATAAAGTAGTCTGGGGTTCACATCCAAAACCAATTGGCAATTGATGGAGTGGCCCAAACCCTTATAAACCACAGGCAATGTCCCATTTTTCCCGATGTGGGATATATATCTCAACACGCTCCGCACGTGTGGCGAATCTTCAAGCCTAACACGTGGACAACATTTGGGGTGACGTGGAGTTCGTGTGGCCTTTAGGCTTCACACATGGACGTGGGTAACCTGCTCTGATACCATGATAAAGTAGTCTGGGGTTCACATCCAAAACCAATTGGCAATTGATGGAGTGGCCCAAACTCTTATAAACCACAGGCAATGTCCCATTTTTCCCGATGTGGGATATATATCTCAACAGGTGCTAGCTTGTGAGAAGGCTGCTTGACAAAGGATCGTTACCGGTATGGGTGCAGTTTGAGAAATACTTAATCGCCAACCTTGAATTCTCTCTTGGTTTGCTGCTTATCTGCCAACTATTTCATTTGATTGTGAACCAATTCCATGTGGTGTTTGAGTTGGGAAAGCAGTTGATCGCGGCTGTGGAGTACTGCATCTGCCTTATGGACAGCAGTAGAGTGCCTCAAATGGTGTCATCTGAATCAAAGAGTGGAATGTGGTGTTATACCACCATTCTACCAAATGGATGAGTTCAACCCAAGAAGACGGTTTGTCAGCCACATAGCATTGCAAGTAGTGCTCCAAGGATCTATTGACGACTTCCGTCTGACCATCAGGTCGAGGATGATAAACGGAGTTGTGACACAACTGAGTCCCTTGTGGCTGATGGAAGGCGCGCCAAAATTGACTGATAAAGATGGGGTCCCTATCACTGATAATCTTCTTAGGAGTTCCATGGAGCCGAAATATCTCTCTGGTGAAGATTGATGTAGTACCAGAGGCTGCATAGGGGTGAGCGACCGGAATAAAGTGTGCGTACTTGGAGAGGCGGTCGAATACCGCCATGATTGCATTGTGACCTAGTGATTGAGGCAAACCATCGATAAAATCCATGGAGATATCATTAAAAACCTCATCCGGTACCGACAACGGTTGTACGAGCCTCAGAGGTCGAATCGTCTCATATGACTGCCGCTGACATTGATCACAAGCTGCAATGTACTCTTTGATGCTTTTGTGATCCCTGCCATGCAAAATTGCGTTGAATGCGTGCATAAGTACGCAAATAACCTAAGTGGCCAGCTTGTAAGGAAAAGTGAAATTCATACATTGTAACAGTCCGGCCCAGTCCATTGAGATATTGTCCCCTTTGGGCCCAACGACCTTCACGGTTTTGCTCTTGAGGTTTCACCCCAAAACGCGTCTCAATGTAAGGTGCTAGCTCTGCACATATAAGCATAGAAATTTGTTTCCCCCGGGCGATGTGGGACGGATGCACCTACTAGCTTACTTGCCTAGTCAGGTCATCACAATCCACTCTCCTTAGGGCCCGACGTCCGCGTCGGCACACTTCCGGCCGGGGACAGGCTCTGATACCAAATGTAACAGTCCGGCCCAGTCTATTGAGATATTGTCCGCTTTGGGCCCAACGACCCTCACGGTTTTGCTCTTGAGGTTTCACCCCAAAACGCGTCTCAATGTAAGGTGCTAGCTCTGCACATATAAGCATAGCAACTTGTCTCCCCCAGGCGATGTGGGACGGATGCACCTACTAGCTTACTTGCCTAGTCAGGTCATCACATACATCAACTTGGGTCGATATTCTGATGAACTTGGAATGAACAGGCGACCCTTATAATGCAGCCGATTGTTGCACAGAGTGAAACCCGATTTGGTTGGTTGGCCTGCTTTCAGTGCTTGTACCACTGCTTGGACCTCAGGATTTCGGAGACAAGCATTATCAATTTGGCTAATAAAATCAAACACAGGCGCAGAGATGGAGTGGATCGCGCAAACCTCAAATTGACGAGACAACGCATCCGGAACCATGTTTTGGGAGCCTGCGCGATACACAATCTCATAGTCATAACCCAACAATTTTGAGAGCCATCGTTGTTGAAAGGGTGCCGAAATTCTCTGAGTGAGCAGGTGACGCAAGGTTTGATGATGAGTGAGGATAGTGTTTGAGCCCAGTGGATATTTTGGTCCAAGACTGCATAATAAGTTTTAGGTAACATTTGAGCCAATACCTGTGGCCCATTTAATTTAAAGCCTTTTAAGTCTCACGAGCTTCAGGGGCGCGCGAGATGGAATTGAGCTTCAGGGGCGCGTGAGATGGAATCAAGCTTCAGGAGCTCGCGGGTTGGTCTGAGTCCGCAGCCCGCGTGAGGTAGGTTTTCACAAAGACTGTGACATCTAGCGGAATAAGATCATTTGAGTCCGCATAGGACTCTATAGTTGGGGAGCGCGGAGGTAGTGACTCACGCAGCTGGACACGTGTCATGCAGATGACTGGTATAAACAAATAAAGCAGTATCCTTGTGGTATTGGGTTTCAGAGTCCGAGTTGGACTATGAATATCTTTTTTTGGGCCGAAGGCAAGCTACTATATAAAGGGGCTCGAAGACTTATAGGAAGACACACTCTAAAAAATACAACAACACAATACAAAACAAACTTTCAACCTAGTTGAACTTCTTCGAGCTTCTCGAAAACCCTAACCCTAAGCGCGCCGCCGCCTAGGTTCTCTTAGAACATTTTCGGACTCTACTCCGATCACCCCTGATCTCTCCTTGGTTGCTCTGCTCGCGACACCGTGAGTATCGAATTGCCTTGTGTTTGTAAATTCCTCGTCCGCGAGGTGGCATTGGTAACCCCCCGCTTGTTCAAGAAGTCAAGACCCGATGCACCCCACTTCCTTTCCTCGTCCGTGAGGTGGCACGCCCCGCATTCCCAAGAAGCATTGACTGCTACCGTCTCTCTGCCCCTGCTGAGGATCGTGGCCAAAACATTGGCACGCCCAGTGGGACCGGGAGTACAAGCGATTCACCATAGGGAAACCTGGAGAATCATTATACAGGAAACCTCAAATTTCTTGTCTCAAGCACAGATCACCACGATACAAGCCCCATAACGGCGCGGCTTGCCGATCTCTCACTACGGAATAGGTCCTTGCTCAGTTTGGTAACACAGACTTCAGCGAGACCACAATGGTAGGCTCGCAGCCAACCCAAAACACAGGGTCTGCTCTGCCTATGGATCAAATCCTCAAGATGTTCGAGGAACTAAAGAGCCGACTCGAGGCCACTGCTACCCGGCAGAATGTTGTCGAGCTGGCTGAAAAGGTCAACGACCTTGCTGAACAGGTTACGAGGGATAAGATCCTTTGGGAAGCAGACCAGCACAACCTCGCCATACTTACCGAGGATTTCAACCAGTTTACAGGTGAAGTAAGGGAAACCAGAAGCTTGGTTGAAGGTTCCCTCCAACAGATCTAAAAGGATTTGAACCAGAACTTGGAGACCATGAAGCAGACTACTGAAACTTTGTCGCTCACTCGCGCGACAGTGAACGAGCAAACTCGTCGCTTGGACAAACACGATACCAAGTTGCATGACCAGCAAAACACATCTTTCTTTGGAAGTAAGAACAGCCAGGAAAGGCTTGAAGACTTTAAGGAACGACATGATAATCTGAATTTGAGGGTCTTACAAGTGGAAGACTAGGTGCGGTCTGAAGCGCCAAAGAATCCTGCCCTTGACTTGACTAGTGCAGGTGCAACTGACCGTCTAGGTACATTCCACCTAATGAGCGCCCTAGGGCTAACCCAAAGGTTGGGGCTCAGAAGACCCCTCAATTCGTGTTGGGGGCTAGTTCTTCAAAGGCGCCACCACCTCTACTTCCTTCGCGCAGCCCTAGAACCACACTGAATGGCGCTGGAAGCTTTCCATATCAGGCGACAAGGACACCAGATGACACGGTTGTAGCTTACTCCAGTCTAGCGCCTAAGAATGTCGGGCAGGCTCTTAGCTTCTCTGCATGGCCAAACCATGAAGAGGGAGCAGAACCCACACCTGTGACGGCAGCCGATTGGCGCCAACTTATCTCTAACATAGTCAAGGAGCAAACCGAAAAAGGTGATGCTGACTTGCAATATCGCGACCCCTACCCTGATAGTGTGGCGTAGTACCCTTTCCCCCACGGGTTTAAAAACATTGTCTTCACAACGTTCTCTGGGGAGACAAGGGAAGATGCAGCAACCCATATGGCCCGCTTTAAAGTCCAATGTGGCCAATATGGGAGTAACGATATTCTTAAACTTAAGCTCTTCGGGACTTCTCTGTCCGGAGCTGCTTTCAGCTGGTATTCCAGGTTGAAGCCTAGATCAATTACAAACTGGCCTAAGATGGAGAGATTGTTCCGAGAGACTTATGGCACCATCGAGCCAGAGGTTGGCCTCGACTCTCTCACCCAAATGAGTCAGCAAAGCATGGAGTCCGGAGTCTCATTCCTCCAACGCTTTAAGATCCAGCAAGCCAACTGCGATTTCCTACTACCCGAACAGGAAGCCATCAAGTTGGCTATCCGAGGCCTTGAACATCGCCAGCGGCTGAAGCACCATGGGGAGCGCTTCAAGTCCATGGGTGCCTTCATTAATAAGGTCGGAAGTTATGAACTGATTCTCAACGAGATGGATGAGAAGGTGAATGCCTCTAAAGGGACCTACATGCCAGGAAAGAATAGGACTGTGGGGGCATTGAACTTGCAATCCCCTAATTATGATCCTTATTATCAAAGGCAGGAGGAAACTGAAGCCACACCAGATTATGATGATGTAGGAGCAGTAGAACTGACTAGGAAGCCATTGGCTCACAAACTGAAGAATCTTAAAATGACCCGTGAGCAAGTCACCATCCAGTTTTTTGCATGGACCAAGCCCGAATACGAGTCATACACGTATGACGCGAAAAACGCCCATCTGGTCTTTAATGACTTGATTGAGGCGAAGTACGTGCGCCTGGATCACAAGATTCCATCCAAAGAGGAGTTGAAGGACAAGAAGTATTGCACCTTCCACAACGCCTATAATCACGACACTAAAGATTGCGTCAAGCTCCGAGACCAATTGTAGACTTGGCTAAACTCTGGTGCCCTGAAACTGAAGACGCCGGGGAGCACAGCCTCGCTGGTGGATGTGGACCCTTTTTCGCCCGTGGTCGGCATGGTCGAAGTAAACTGGGCCGACCAGCCAGAGGGGAACAACCGTCGTCGGGTGCCGAAGCTAGGCCAACGGCGAGTCACATTGGATTTGTCTGAACGTCAAGACGAAAACCCACGCTGGACACCTAAGAGAGACCATGAAGAAAGCAATGATGACACATTTCAGCCATCTCACCAGTATACCTATAACGTCAACCTCGCACACGAGGTTTTGGATGACCTGATTGATGACGGACTCGTTACGGTGGCGAAGGCCTTACCCTACGTCGAGTATAAGGAAGGCCGCGTACACTGCAAGTTCCATGATAGCTGGGGACATCGAACTCCCGATTGTTACCAGCTTCACGAGCAACTCCAGGATTGGCTCGACCTCAGGTACATTTGCTTTGAGGATAAAGGCGGTTTCATGATCGCAACTGCTGATGTCGCGTGGCCTTGTATCGGCCAGCGTGCGATAACATTGGACATATCTCCAAACGCGGGTCCGCGCGAACCACCAGGACGAAACCACAAGAGACCGGCGAATGACTATACCTTGCTGCCAAACCGAAGTGGAAACCAAGACCAAGCAAAGCCATTGGTCGCCAGATTGGAACGCGATTGCCCTTCAAGAAGAGATAAGGGCAAGGCTATTATGAGGGACGATGAACCGTCCCCCGTTGAAAACTACCAACCCATGAGTCCCAGGACTCGTGAAGAGCTGGAACAAAGGATCAAACGCCTTGAGACGTTAGTCCAATCACACTGGACAGACGAAGTACCTTCATCTCCAGCCTCAAGCGAGATGAACATATTTGACTCCGGCAGCGGGTATCAGGTAGACGAGGCTTTAAACCCTCGTCAAGGTATCTTGACTGACCCCTACATTCCCCCAACATCCAAATCAGCGATCAAGGAGGGGATATGGTACACGTAGCAAGGGGGCAGGCCAGTTACCATTAGCAGGTCCAAGAAGGGGAAGCTACAGAAAAAGTATGGTAGCATCCTGCGTGCCCTGCGAGCTGTTGATGATGGCGCCATACGACCCTCGCAGCTCGCACAAGCACCTGAGCGGATGTGGAGAGAAGCGGAAGGCCTACGCGCAATACTCCAAAGGCCACCTGTAACGCCTCCAAGGGTATGTGCACAAGTAGCAGAAGACCTTGCTCCGAAGGCAAACGTCTTCTGTCACCTCACCGTACCACCAAGACAGAATTCTCAGCCTTCCAGACATAGGCAATCTTCAGAGCCGGAAAGAAGGAATCCACAGCCCTCCCGGCGCAGGCCCTCACTGGAGCCTGACCGAAGACGGGAACCGCTTCCTCAACTAAGGCATCGGCTATCGCCGGAAGTCGAACGAAGAAGGGAACCACTCCCTCCAGCAAGGCGAAGATTATTCATGAACACGGAGCCTGAGCCAAGGCGCAAGTCATCCCGGCCATCGCGGCCCCGGGAGCCTCCTCGCCAAAATCCCGAGGCAAGAAGGGAAACACCACGAACACATTAGCCCCGGCCACAAATTAACCTGGAGCCGGAAGCCAAGGAGGAGTCTCGCATACTCACCCTTTCTCCATCAAGGGAAACTGACAATGACAAGGTTCCTTTAGCCGCAGATAAGAAGCCAGCTGAGGACAAACAACCCTCGACCAAACTTTTGTAGCGACCATGGCGGATGGAGACTGATGCATCACCAGGTGCCGAGAGCACCACCTCCAGCCCTAACTTAGCGGATTTGATGGCCCAACGTTTTCGAAAGAATTCGACGAACGACGAAGCTTATTCCGAGCCTCGCATTGACTTAGACAAAGACCCAGTCGAAGAGCAGGGGGAATCATTCACCTGCAATATGCTCGAAGTCTCTGCATGGCCTGAGGATGAAGAGTTCAACCCAGCGGAGAGCGAATTCGCTGTGCTCGAAGGAGAACATGGGATCATTGAGACTCCATTGACCCCAGTCCGCGAGCAATTCTCTTTTCAGGTCGGGATGGTGTTTTTCATATTTGAAAGATATGCTCTCCCGCCAAACTCAACATGAAACGCGGCGGATATCTCCAAAGGTAGCAAGAATGTTTGCGATATGTTCCTGCCTTGTAGCAGTGAAATGGGTCTAGTCTTAGCGGAACCGGAGGATGCTCCACAATTGGAAGCTACGAGCGGTGTCACACGCATGCAGAATCTAACCTTCTCCATACCAACCTTGGACATGGCCGCTCACATGAGGCCAGTATACATCACGGTTGAAGTTGAATGGATCATGGTCAACAAGATTGTAGTCGGTAGTCAGTAAACTACCTTCCCCGCCCATAGACCAGTCATGAAACTTGTAGACCGACGTCTGGGCTACCTCGCCATGGTGAAAGATCATCGGTACCACATCGGGAAAGTGCTCATCCAAGCTCCACAAGAAGGCACCATGATAAGATAAATGCATAGTTAGTCCCACATCGGTAATGTGTAATAAGAGGAAACCTTCCTTACCTATAAAAGGAAGGCTCCCCCTGTGTAGAAAGGACTTTTGACTCATTCTCACTCCCATATGGATATAGACATATGTGATGCTCCCTCTCCCTCCCCTACTCCTCCCGGGCAGGATGGATGCTCTTGTAACACCAAAGGCCTATTGGCCATTATAGTTGATTCGTAAGTGGACGTAGCCATGTCCTCCAAGGCATGGTGAACCACTATATGCCCTTGTGTTGTCTACTATTCATGTTCCACTGTGGTTCTCGTAGGCTATGCGGAAACATTACTAAAAGACATGTTGCTCTTCCCCCCCGAGAGGCATTTCATTCAAATCCATGAGCAATAGGAAGAGGCCTCGCGTGGAAGCGAGGCGAGATAGCTCGTGTGGAAGCGAGGCGAGATAGCTCGCGTGGAAGCGAGGCGAGATAGCTCGCGTGGAAGAGAAGCGAGATGACTCGCCCGGGTCCTTTTTGCCATCGGGATTTTACCAAGAGCTGAGCCACAGCGGCTCATGTCCGATGCCTCCAGCCATCACTCGAAGATGATTCACCGGGACCCAGAGCTCAGTCTTGTCGAACGGGAGCTTCATCGGTGATGACCCACTCCTCCCGCTGCCCGACCATCTTAAGGGATCTGCCTAGCATACTCGGGGTCCCGTTGACAGATTGTCGGCAGTCCCTTTGCCTCCGAGATGGCGGAATCGGAGTTCAAGTTAAGTTCATGATCCCGGTTGGCCAAATTCATCAGGAGAGAGGGTTCATGTGGAAGTCGAGAACAATGGTCATTGGATCCGGGATATGCTTCCCGGCGGCTACTCGACATCCCCTTTCGTTGATTTGTCTGGTGCACAGCTGAAAAATTGCTATGGACACCCGGTATGAGAGGTATGGGGTGAAGAAGAAAACTGGAGAGAGATTATCATTGACCGAGAGATTGGCAGGGGTGGCTACACGTAGGAGATAGAGGCCTAGTATGGAAGCGAAACGAGACGACTTCGCATGGGACACTTCGCCAAGAAACAAGAAGAGGACTTTGCATGCAAAAGGGGGACAAGATGAGGCGAGCCCCGCTTGGTTGGTTGACCGGATAAGAAAGCAATTATCTTTAATCGCATAAAAGGCTATGTGTGGTTCGCCAGTGGAAGAGTTGGCATGTGTTAAGGGGCGGACCTCGCCTAAGTTATCACGCCAGCGGGATTTAGACCTCGCCTAAGATATCGTGCGAGCGGGATGTAGAACCTGATTACACAGTGGCCTTCACGTATTAGGCGAACTGAAATTATCAGGCGAGGGGGGAGTTCGCACTTATCAAAACAGTGACATGAGTTGCATGCGAGCTGACCTCGCGAGAAAATGCGCTACGCGAAGTGTTGACTTCGCGCAGGCGGACCCCGCATGAGAGAAGGACCTTGTGAAGCATTGACAACTCCACTGCAATCATGCCCGAGAGACATCCCTCCGAGATGCATCATGTCCGAGAGACATCACGACCAAGAGGCATCACTCCGAGAGGCATCATGACCAAGAGGCATTCCATTGAGAGACATCATTCCCCAGAGGGACACCCGGAGATATTTACCCAGAGAAAGTCAAAAAAAAAAAAAAAGGGCTATGGCAACCCCACCGTACTGGCAACAAGGATTCATCGTCCGGGAGTAGTACAAGCATGAATCTGCACCTCCTGTGTGCACCCATTCGGCATCTATTTTCACAGATAAGTCTCGTCCAGCTTATGATTGTTATAATCTCATTGGTTTGTGAAAATTCATAATATTCTACTTGCAAGTCAACCTGCATGTTTTGGCATTCCACCGGGAGAGAGGTATTCCACCGAGAGATAAGCATTCGACCAATATTGGCATTCCACCGGGAGAGAGGTATTCTATCGAAAGATAAGCATTCGACCAAGATTGGCATTCCACCGAGAGAGTATTACACAATTGCATGAACCATTTTGCTTTTCGATAATTATTATGCCATAACCATACTTGGCTAGCCCCATAATTGTGTTGATCATTTGTTCATTGTGAAGGTACAACAATCCTCGCCCCGCCGAGTCAGTTTTGAGGCCGGGGTCGGGAGGGGCATTTTTTATCTTATAGGAGGACACAACAGCTCGCCAACTAATTTCATTACATATGCGCGAGGCGAACTCAGGTGCGAGATCCATCACACATACATTTCGCCAAGATCGCAACGGGGCCATTATATTCCAACTAAATGGCTAATAATTGCAAAGGCAAACATGATAGTGGTAAGTCCTGGATAAGTGTCACCGGGAGGAAGCATACAACAACTGCTTAGAAAATCTCGATTCTCGGATAAGAACTAACGGGAAGAAACATACAACAACCGTTTCATGAGATTCTTATACCCGAGCAAGAACCAACGGGAAGCATACACGAACTAAAATGCATGAACATACCCCAACAATGTACCACCGGGAAGCATGCGCGAAACAACTAACGCCATGAAAACTGTAAGTCCCTTGTACAACCCTTGAGAGGGTGGGGGTTGGGCAGTTCATATCATTCCCTTCATACGGAGAATAATGGCCTGATAACCCACGCGGGGATAATACCCCGCGCTCGAGCAGTAACACCAGATATGGAAAGGGCTCGCTACCCTTGTCCATGAAAGTATAACACCAAGATCCACCTCGCGTGTGTCACCGAGACCCATCTCGCGTGGAACAAGATGCACCTCGCGTGTGTCACGGAGATAGTCATTGTGTGTGGAGCGGACTCCATAGCTCGCGTGTAAGCATTGTGCGCGGAGCGGACTCCTCAGCTCGCGTGTAGTCATTGTTCGCGCGAGCGGACTCCTCAGTTGGCGCGAGGCGGACTCTTCAGCTCGCCCGAGAGTCAACCCTTCTGTGCGGGGCAGACTCCTCAGCTCGCCCGAGTGTCAGCTCTTCTGTGGGGAGCGGACTCCTCAGCTCGCCTGGTGGTGTCAGCCTTTCTGTGCGAGGCGGACCCGTTCAACACACGTCTTCAGTACGGACTTGGGGGGACTGGGACCGGGTCCGTGTTGGGGACATATGACTGGTCTATGGGCATTTTGTATATTAAGTCCCCACTCAAGATGTGTCTTGAACGGGAACTTGGGGGGACTTGTAGTCGGTAGTCAGTAAACTACCTTCCCCGCCCATAGACCAGTCATGAAACTTGTAGACCGGCGTCCGGGCTACCTCGCCATGGTGAAAGGTCATCGGTACCATATCGGGAAGGTGCTCCTCCAAGCTCCACAAGAAGGCACCATGATAAGATAAATGCATAGTTAGTCCCACATCGGTAATGTGTAATAAGAGGAAACCTTCCTTATCTATAAAAGGAAGGCTCCCCCTATGTAGAAAGAACTTTTGACTCATTCTCACTCCCATATGGATATAGACATATGTGATGCTCCCTCTCCCTCCCCTACTCCTCCCGGGCGGGATGGATGGATGCTCTTGTAACACTAAAGGCCTATTGGTCATTATAGTTGATTCGTAAGTGGACGTAGCCATGTCCTCCAAGGCATGGTGAACCACTATATGCCCTTGTGTTATCTACTATTCATGTTCCACTGTGGTTCCGCATAGCCTACGGGTTCTTGCAGAAACAAAGATCATGGTTGATACAGGGGTTGCGGTGAATGTCATTACAACACGTACCATAGGCCTCCTTGGTATCCCGCGCTCAATGATTCAAACCTCATCTCTGACAGTCAAGAACTTCACCGGACAAGTCTCCAGAACTTTAGGCTTGTTATTTCTACAAGTCAAGGTAGGACCGGCATCCCGGGTCTATACCTTCTTCGCCGCCGAATGCGCTTCATCCTACAGTATGATCCTAGGCCCCGACTGGATCCATAGAAGTTTCTGTGTGCCTTCCTCTATGCACCAAGAACTCATGATATGGGATATTGAGAAACGCGAGGCGGTCCTCACCAAAGCGGATCCACGTCCTTTCTCCATCTCCGCCAACTTCAATGGCGCCCGCTACTACAATACCGACTTGGGCCTATTAGACATCCAAGGCGTCGATTCCAAAGGCCGCCCCTACGGGGTGACGACCTCCAATTTAACGCGATGGGGGCTAACCCAGGCGAAGGACGACTTACAACGTCCTCACACCATCGCGGATCCCTTGCAACCCGTTGATGGATAGTGCCGCCTCAGAAGAAGCACGCGAGGCTGGCGAGTCCTTGTGTGAGAGACTCCTCTCATATTGGGCAGAACGCGAAGCCTACGACAAGGTCGCCACTATGGAATACGTAGACGAGATAGTGGATTATACCGATACCAAAGAGGAAGTTATTCAGTTAGCTCCCGCTGCCTTGGACGATACGCCACCTCAGGTGCATGACCCCATTTCACAAGTCGACGTAGGGACTGCTGAGAAGCCCCTGCTCATTTTCATTAGTGCTAAGCTGGCGGCGGATGAACGAGAAGCTCTTCTAACCCTCCTACGCGAACATAGGGATTGTTTCGCCGAGAAGTACGAAGACATGCCTGGTTTGTCTCTGGACTTAGTTTGTCACCGACTGCCCACTTATCCTGAGTGGCGTCCAGTCCGCCAAGATGGCCGATTTATGCGAACTGAGACCCAGATCGTAGTCAAGGAAGAGATTGAAAACATGCATCGATCAGGTATCATTCGCGTGGCCAAGTACAACGAATGGCTATCCAATGTGGTGCTCGTCCGCAAGAAGAACGGCAAAATGTGCGTCTGTGTTGACTACCGGGACCTCAACAATGCAACGCCCATGGATATATACCCCATGCATGTCGCCGACCTTCTCATTGATGCCGCTGCGGGGCATGAAGTGCTATCCTTTATGGATGGAACCGCCGGATACCACCAGATTCCTGTTGTCGAAGAGGATCGTCACAAGACCGCCTTTCGCTGCCCAGGGTTTGCAGGTGCGTTTGAATACGTTATCATGCCTTTCGGGCTCAAGAATGCGGGGACAACGTATCAGCGTGCCATGAACCTTATCTTTCACGACATTTTGGGAAAGCTGATTGAAGTCTATATCGATGACGTGGTGGTATAAATGATAAGACGTATTTGCACACGCATCAATTAACCCTGTCAACAAATCAATCGTAGTATAAAGCAAGCAGGGATCGTTCTAAACCGGGGATCCAACTACAGGGTAGATCCATCTAATCTAATGTAAATGTCGAAATAAGCATAAAGGGTTTAAGGTTTTATAATTTCGGAACAACATTAATAATAAATCCTAAATTACTTCTATACATATATACATGTGATCAACCAACAATCATGCAAACTCAACCAAACAACCATGTAAGAATAAAGAAGACAATCTCTAATCTCATTTAAGTCTACACCGTGAGCAAATATACAACCTAAATTTGATATGCACATAAGTTCCTACGTGGTTCCTATGACATAGACCAACTTAGAATTAGACTACGGGTTTCATTCAACATCGCGACACAACAAGCTCGGCTACGTGCTCTACTTATAGGTCACACACATAAACTAATCATGCAATTACGTATCACATAAAGAATCGATGTGTTTAAACACAAGTCCAAATCAAACATAGGTAGAAAATCGATGAAAAACAAAGACAATGCAACTTATCAACTACGTGTATCAAAGTCGAACTTTGGATGATTAACACATGCAATATCAACTACTTGTATCAACTACACATGATAATGTAATATAGCACCGAAAATCTTAAAGTATTTAGACATTAAACTCACGGCATAATACCTAAAATCATTGATTAAAAATTGAAAACTTTAATTCAAAACATGGTTCAAAAGTACTTCTATCTCATAGACAAGAATCGAAGTATACTTAAGCAAAAACTTAAAACAAACATAAACGAAAACAAACACATAGCAATCCGAAAATAGAAGATGGAATTCACTCTCAAAATATCCCTACGTGTTCTATTCTTTGAGTGAGCGGAGTCCTAGGCTACGTGCTTTGGACAAATGCTGAAGGTGGGATCGGATTGTGGTGTTTGGAGATTGATGGAGTTTCGGCAAAGGCTTTGGTGTTATTTGTACGGGTTGATGATCCCCATCTGTCCTTGAAGTCGTGCTTTATATAGAGGAAAAACCCTAGAGAAGTCAGCCACAAAGCCTAAACCAAGTTGGTTTAGGATTCCTAGTTCTTCTCAATTTCGGCAGAATGACCTCTGTCTGAAGATTACGTCATAACTTCCTCTAGAAAATAGATATTGAGGTGATTCCAATTGATTTGGAAACTAGACTCCCGTAGCTTTCTATCCATATATCGCACGTTTTCTGATTCATTGTGAGCTGTCCTGGAGAGTCCGTTGAAGTTGGCAGACGTGCACAGGAATTCTCCCGATTTGATCCGGATTCTGCTGAATTTAAATCTTCTTCTCCATATTGGACTTGGTTTGGGCCTCTCCTTCATGGACTCGGCTTCGAGGAAAGATGGAATCCTGATTAAGACATGAATCCTGAGTAAACAAGGATTTCAAATACTTAGCACAATTTTAACACCAAATTCTTCAATTCCGAAATTACTATGTGTTTTAACACTCAAACCTACATATTTCTACTTTAAGCAATTATTCTACACTAAACACAAATATAAAGCTAAATCAACTAAATAAGAGTTAACAAAGGAGAAATAAAGGGTATAAACATATTAAGAACGTCACACTTTGTGCTCCTATCAATAAACCAGAACGCCGGTGACACACGTTGAAGACCTCCGGCAGGTTTTCACAAGGATGCGACGACATAACCTAAATATGAACCCTGCCAAATGTGTGTTCTTCGCAGAAGCAGGTGATTTCCTAGGCTTTCTGGTCCACCAAAGGGGTATCGAGATCCCCAAAGACAAGGCACAGGCGATAATAAACGCCTCACCTCCTAGAACTAAGAAAGAGCTCTAACAATTGATCGGGCGAATCAACTTCCTCCGCCGTTTCATTTCAAATGCGGCAGGCAAGATTCAACTCTTTTCACCTTTACTCAAGCTCCAGGGGGCAGCCGAGTTTGTATGGGAGCCACAATACCAAGATGCCTTCGACCGTATCAAGGATTACCTTACAAACCCTCCTGTTTTGGTTCCACCTCGCCCAGGCTTTCCGCTTAAGCTCTACATCGCCGCTGCCGATCTGTCTATTGGCGGACCATTGGCACAAGACGACAAGAACGGGGTAGAGCACGCCGTTTATTACCTTAGCAGGTTGTTAACCGATTGTGAGACGCGCTACTCTCCAACGGAGAAGTTGTGTCTCGCCCTTTTCTTTGCAGGTTGCAAACTCCGTCATTACATGTTAGCCTTTACCACTGTTGTGATCGCTCAGTCCGATCTTGTCAAATACATGCTTTCTCGACCTATACTACGGGGACGCATAGGCAAATGGATATTGGCTTTGTCTGAATTCTCCCTACAATATGTTCTGCAAAAGGCAGTAAAAGGACAGGCCATAGCGGACTTCCTCGCTCATCACCCACCAACCGAACTAACAACGTTCCGAGAGTTAGAGTTCGCCATTGTTTCACTCACCCCATAGACTCTTTACTTTGATGGATCGCGTACTGAACTCGCTGCAGGAGCCGGGATCGCCATTGAAAACCCTGCAGGAGACCGGTTTTCTTATTCCTTCTAGCTGGATTTTAAATGTACCAATAATCAGGCAGAATACGAAGCGCGCACTCATCATCGGACTGGAAATTTTGCTGGACTTAGGTGTCCGCGAGATTCAAGTCTTCGGCGATTCTTTATTGGTCGTCAACCAGTTGGTGGCGAAGTTCAAATGCTCGAGTTCGTCTATCGAGCCTTACTTGCGCAAAGTGTTCGACGTCCTGGACCGGTTCAATGACGTTCACATCGAGCACATTCTGCGTGAGTTCAACTTCGCGGCGAATGAGCTCACGCAGATTGCCTCTAGCCTTAGCTTGCGAGACGGCGTGCGCGAACGACTACTCAAGGTCGAACGACGCACTCTTCCTTCTCTTATTGCTAGGGGGCAATATCAGGCAGACTCTCTTGACGTCGCTGCCTTAGACCCTATCGACGAGGACTGGCGGCTATAGTTCATCGCCTATCTCACGAACCCTCAAGACGCCACTCACTCGCGACAGATGCTATTTCTCACCCTCAACTTTGTGCTCGGCAATGGTGGGCTTCGCCGGCGGGGCGAAGACGGTAATGACTTCCGCTGTGTGTATGGCAACGAAGATAAGCGGCTTATGCACGAGGTTCATAGTGGAGTTTGTGGTTCGCACCAGGCAGGGCCCAAAATGCGTTGGTTAATCCATCGCCACGGCTATTACTGGCCTACCATTCTCAAGGACTGTATCACTTTCGCTAAAGGTTGTCAGGATTGCTAGGCTCACAGACCAGTGCAACACATCCCCAACATTCTGTTGCAGCCGATTATTAAACCATGGCCAGGTCGAGGATGGGCGATAAACTTCATCGGCATTATTCACCCCCATCCCTCGAGCAACACAAGTTCCTTATCGTGGCCACCGATTTCTTTACCAAGTGGGTTGAAGCCGAACCACTCAAAGTCACCTCGGCGACCTCGGTCCGCAACTTTATCTTCTGTAACATCATCTCCCGCTTTGGTCTTCCGGAGTGCATCGTGACGGATCGGGGGGTAGCTTTCATGGCCGACTCTGTGGTCACTTTCCTCACCAGCTATGGTATCAAGCTCCTGCATTCGTCCCCTTATTATGCACAGTCCAATGGTCAGGCGGAGGCGAGCAATAAGGTTATCCTCAGTATCCTACGCAAGATGCTAGAAATAAACCCCCGCGTCTGGCATCTAGAGCTTTACCATACCTTGTGGGCCTACCGCACTTCCAAGCGTGGTTCGACAGATACCACCCCATATGCTCTCATGTTTGGTCATGACGTCGTCCTCCCCCTTGAGGTTCTCGTCGCTTAGCTTCGCGTCCAAGAACAACATGAATTACTTGGTGACGATTACGTTCAGGCCATGTGGCAGGAGCTCGAAGACCTTGATGAACACCGTATCGCTGCTTTCAACAATCTCATCCTCGAGAAACAGCGCATTGTCACTAGAGGTTGAAGTTATGCCGAGGGCCAAGCAGTATGGCGTGTTGTGCTACCAGTTGGGGAGAAAACCGAGGGCCGGGGCAAGTGGTCCGCCCGGTGGGAATGACCCTTTATCATTCATCGCATCTTACCCAAGGGGGCATACCACTTGCGCAACCTCGACGACACCATCCACCACAATCCTATTAATGGTCGTTTCTTAAAGCACCATATCGCTGGTTTTTAGGAGCGCGCAGATCCTCCACCTCCTCTTGATCCCGCGCACACTGTTATTAGTGTTACTCGCCATCGCGCTTACGCTCCATCACCTCACACTAGGAGGCAACCCGAGAGAGAAACATGTAATTAAATCATTTCTTTGGAAACGTACAAAGTCTAACCAACAGATCAGTACAAGATTGAGACCTATTTCAGAGGCCCTAAATAAAGTTTTACATGCAAATTAGTTACGCTAATCTCCTCATTCCTCTCTTTATTTTCTGTGTAAACATGCGAAGTCTAGACAAAAGACAAAGTACAAGATTGGGGCCTATTCCAGAGGCCCTAAATAAAGAAAATCACATATTTTTCCTTCTGATACAGGTTTCATAAGCGGCTTTGCGGCCGAAGCGAACACATTAGCAAAATAATGGAATCTGATTACCCTACGCTTAAGCGCATAGACATACCACACCTACAAGCGTAGATTTGAGTACGAAGAATGAATAAGAAACGACGCACTGGGAAGCTAGAGGTCTAGAGGAACTGGGTCCCTCATGCTACCAGCCAAGCTTCGGAGGGTGCTTCAAGGACATTGGCAAGCTCCTAAAGCACGAAGGGGCGAAGGACCTCAGAAACCTCCACTACTAGAGAAAAGTCCTTAGGTGACGAAATTTTTTCGTCACCTAAGAGCTTTTGTCGTCATGTAAACACTTAGCTGACAAAAATTTCGTCACCTAAGGGTCGTCATTTAAGGCCGGTGGTTAGAGCACTTAGGTGACGAAAATATTAATTTCGTCATCTTAGTCATTACTAAGATGACGAACAACTTTTCGTCGCTAGGTTACTTAGTTGATGAAAACTTTTTTGTCGCCAGGTTACTTAGGTGACGAAAATTATTTCGTCGCCAAGTTACTTAGCTGACGAAAAATATTTCGTCACCACGTTACTTAGCTGACAAAAATTAGTTCGTCACCATGTTACTTAGCTGACGAAAGTTTTTTGGTCACCATGTTACTTAGCTGACGAAAGTTTAACTTTCGTCACCTTAGTGATATTTATTTTTATTAAATTTAATCATTAAAAATTATTAAAATCACATTTAATATTTTTTTTTTTAAAACACCTGGACAATAACAAAAATTTATATATATAATCAAGTTCAAATACAAACTCATCAAGAGTAGTACTTAATTGATCAATATAGACTTGTTCATACAAAATATATACTAGAAAATGAACTAGCTAGTGACTATGAAGTGTCAATTGAATCAATGTCTCCATCATCATGATCATCATCATCAGGCTGCTCCTACGGTGAGACTGGTGGGACTGCCGGCTGACATACGCCGAATTTGGTGAAAAGAAACTGTTTACATTGTTGAAGACGTGCCGACTGATAATTGCCAATTTCCTAACAAGACAAACCTGATATTAAGATTTGTTACAAGCCACTAAGATGAATACTTTAAAGACCAATCATATGCAGCCAGAATGAAAACAACACAAGCATTTATGCAAAAACCACAAGACACATTATTACATTTCAAGTCCGGCATACCAGCAAACATGTAAGGCTTGATCTACCACAATATCTATGTTAAGGAAGAACATGTCTTTCATAATAGATTTTGTGCGATCTCCAAAGTTAACAAATATGCTACACCATGTATCACCAACTCTAGAAAAGGTATCTTTTAAAGGTCATGTTGCTTGACAATTCAAATGACTTGATGCTATGCAAGTATCCAACACTACCACAGTTAAGGATGGCAACACATGATTTCAACATCATTCTCACAAGATCAAGTAGAAAAGCACCGTAGCAGACATTTCCAAAGACTTCCAATAGAGATCGTTTCCTGGTTCAAAAACCAAATGATTTATAAGCAAACATATGTCATCATAATAACACTAAGATTGGCCACAATATCCATAGACATATAGAAGCAAAAACAACAACATGAAAATTTCAAAAGAAAGGCAATAACAGATCTAACAATGTACCTGTAATCAAGATCCTTTTCCCATATTTTCTTCTGTTGAACTACCATCGCTGCAGCATAACGCACATTGATTATAAGTCCTTAGTTACTGCAACACAAATGCAATTTAGAGAAGCACCTTCGTCGATAATTTAATTGTGATCATGAAAATTCACAATTTACGAAACAGAAAGTAATCTGATTTGCAAAGTCAGTCAATGTAGGGAGCGCAGAGTCAGTACCTATATCGTCAAAGTGAGTATTATGGAGTAAACAATGACCAAAACCAAATCAATTTTTATATAATTCATCTGCCTCGCGTGAAAAATTATGATCTGCGAAACATAGCAACAGGAACATGAACTTGAACTGATCAGCCATGAAGTCATGGCACAATACATGATAAGACGTAAACAAAGCAAACCAAAATAAAAGAAATGAAACATGGTTCCGGCAGAACTCTCACACATTGACATCTGAGAGTTATTAAGTAGAGACTAGCACTTAAGGTTCCTCAATGCTTTCCAAATTTTAATAAACTATCTCTATGGCATAGCATCTCTATAGTATGTTATCAATAAAAGCAATGAACAAAAGAATGTGATACATATTAAGTAAGACACAGACTAATTAAACAAGCAACCATCACAACAAACAATAGATGGTCGAGACTTACCATTTGTTCCTCTAACAAGCCCCTCAGTCCCATCCATAGCAATAGTCAGTCCTGACCATGTTCTCACCCAAGTGCTGAGCCACTTGAAGCACCAATCGGATCGAGTTGTCTAGCACTTCCAGCGCCGTCAAGATCGGCAACAATCCCTCCTCGAATCTCACATCGACGACGGCTCCGATGACCTGTCACACCTGCCCGATCGCGCCTTTGCTGGTGAACTCGTCGGTGATTTTTCCTTTGGCGCCATCCTTGGGCCCGGCCGGCGACGCCGACTTGGTCTCGGTTGCTGCGGCGGTGGCGTACTCTGCCACATGCGAGAGGAGGTACTCAAGAACACAGTCAATATTGCTGGGCTACCTCCTGTATCAGTCGTTGAGATTGTTCCGCCTGTCTCTTCCTCTTCCCACTAGTCCGCGACATAGTGGATGTGGCGCAAGGGAGGAGACGGCTTGGAATCGGAGGAGGAGACGGCGATGTGGAGGAGGAGATAGTGATATGGAGGAGGAGGAGGAGACGGCTTGGAAAGTTGGATGTATACGATTGATTTAGGGATTTCAGAGTTAAGAGGAGTGTAGGACTTTGTTGCCCACGAATCAAGCCGTTTCGTCATTTAAGTCAAATACAAAATTTGGCCAAAAAATTGGCGGAATTTTTTACCCACCAAATATTAAGTAGTTAGGTGACGAAGACATGAATTTTCGTCATCTCAGTGAACCAAAAATATTTATTTCTAAGAAAAGGTTTTGATATAATGTGATCTTGTTAAATAGGGAGGAAGTAATATTTTCAAAAATCTTGTGAAATATGATGTCATCGGTATGGTGAAATACGACTGTAGTTGAAAAATCACATATTTTCGGTAACGTTTGGTCCCCGATACAAGCGGTCAACCCTATATACGCTTATGTTTCCCTATGTGGAGCCCTATTGTCGAGAGGTGAACGTACCCAAATTTTTACATGAGTGGTTACATCTCATCAATGTGACAGTTTTGTGTGTGAAAGAATCAATCAAACTAGATCATATAAGGGTAGGTAAGAGCGTTTTCGTGTAATAAGTGACGTTAATTTAATGTTGACCACGTGGATCGAGACCTAAACGTTTTCGAAAACTGGTGGATTTTTTTCATAGCCGTATTTAAGTATACTGATCATATCAGATGGTTGAATTTTTATTTTGTTAAACTTAGCCATCAGAACCACAACATATCTACTAATGTGGTATAACTTGTTTAGTAGGTTATATTCAAGTGTAGATATTTGTGAACCAACTATAGGGAGAAAGCAATATTTTCAAAAATCTTGTGAAATAGGATGTCATTAGTATGGTGAAATACGACTATGGTTGAAAAATCACATATTTCTGGTAACGTTTGGTCCTTGATACAAGCGGTCAACCCTATATACGTTTATGTTTCCCTATGTGGAGCCCTATCGTCGAGAGGTGAACGTCTCCAAATTTTTACATGAGTGGTTACATCTCATCAATGTTGGAGTTTTTTGTGTGAAAGAATCAATCAAACTAGGTCATATAGGGGTAGGTAAGAGCGTTTTCGTGTAATAAGTGGCGTTAATTTAATGTTGACCATATGGATCGAGACCTTAACGTTTTCGAAAACTGGTGAATTTTTTTTCATAGCTATATTTAAGTACACTGATCATATAGTACGGTGGGTTTTCTAAAATTTTACTTCTACCCCATAGTTGGTTCAAAAAGACATTCAACTTTATGTTTCGTCACCTAAGTAAATGTGTTAGACGACGAATTTATTTTCGTCATAAAAGTAAGTTGTTAGGCGACGAAATGCATTTACGTCACCAAAGTCCTATCACTTACATGACGAAATGTATTTTCGTCACCTAAGTTCTCAAAACTTTGGTGAGGAAAATATATTTCCTCACCTAACCTATCACTTACATGACAAAATGTATTTTCGTCACCTAAGTGTTCAAAATCTTAGTGACGAAATATATTTTCGTCACCTAACCTATCACTTACATGACGAAATATATTTTCGTCACCTAAGTTAGCTCTAAGGTGACGAAAATAGTGACGTCACCTTACCTTACTTAGACGACGAAAATTGTCACTAAGGTGACGAAACATGTTTCGTCACTAAAGTGTTCTCTTAGGTGACGAATTTAAAATATTTCGTCACCTTAGAACCTTTTTCTAGTAGTGCTCATGCGTGGACAGAACAGCAGGCGCAAGGCAGAAGGTACCCAGACCATTTGTTCTTCCAGACGGAGGCTTGGCCTAAGAGTAGATTTTGAAACTCATCAGGCAAACGAGGAGCAGGAGGAATGGTGGTTTCACTTTAAGCAGGGATAGAAGGATGAACAGAAAGGAAGAGGGAGTCATAGTGAGGGGGAAAAGAGACTTGGTCAATATCCCAAACCCGGCCAGCGGTTTTCTTTTATAGAAAGAAAGGACCGATTCCCTTTGACATGTGTCTTGCATGCAGAGCTTTGCTCCGAGATATGGGCTTTAGATAAGGTGAACGCGCGGATCTATAGTGACTTCCTGTTTTTCAAGCAAACAGTCACGCAGAGACCTCTACCCAATCTCAATAGAAGAACTTGTTTTGAACCGAGGCGTTTATTGTTGGAAATACGAAAGATTGAGCAAGCGCGGGACAGAGTTAATGGGTAATAAATACTTAAATTGTAATACCCCAGAAATTTAATGTTAGTTTCCAATATTATTTGGGAATTTTTGAGTTAGAAGTTAGTGTGTTTTGAGGTTTGATGGAAAAGCGGAAGTGTTCGGATACATAATTTACCGAAACGGTTTTATGGCTTTGAAGGGCCAAAAGTTGACTTTCTTTTCTGTAAGTTATTTGTGAAAACTTCCTTCATGAAAGTTGTAGAGTTTGTCGATACGAGTTCGTAGACATGTGGCACACATAAAACAGATATTGTATGAGAAAGTTTTGGTTAACAGAAGTTCGTGGCTTTACGGGATTGTGAGTTAAATAAGAGAGTTTTTTTTGGGTCCTCATAATTTTCAAAACCTTTATTTTTTCCCCTCTCCGTCTCTCTCTCCGTCCCCGAGAGAGTCCAAAATTCCCAGCCGACCCGACCCAGACCCGGCAACTCAACCCGGACTTTCCGGTGTCGTCCGACGCCGCCTGACCGCGCCACCGGCTTGAATCACTTCCTCTTCTCCTTGCCTTCGTCCCTCTCTAGTTGGTTCACGCCGATTCAGTCCCGAAGCGGTGACCCGAAGCTAGGAAGTTCGGCTTGGAGACCGGTCGGGATTCTCGCCTCCGACGGCGGCGACGCGGCTTGGAAACGGTCGGGATAGAAGCCCCTTGGCATCCTGGTTCGACTTCGGGTAGTCTTGAAGCTCGACTCACGGCAGAGAGTAGCGGTGGTGGATTCCAACTTTTCGGCGAGTTTGCCGGTGTTTTCCAACCGATTCCGGCCGAACTGGGTGAAACCTCAGGTATAAAAGATGCTTCCCTTGCTTCAATCTACAAGTTTGCTATTGGAAGTTTTTTGAGATTTTGAGTTTGGTAGGGTGGCGCGTGGGGCCCACTCGCCGCCGCCTGTGGTGGCGCATGGCGGCGCGTCTGGCAGGGTGTGTAGGTTTTGGTGCAAGGGTTAGCGAGCTCTTGTTGTTTTGAGCATGATGATATATTATAGGCTAGGTTGAGATCATGTAACGCTTAGTTGTTGGAGTGTTTTCGTTGATGTTGTTGAGTTTGTGAGTTAGAATGTAGGAGCAGTTTTTGACAGTTCCAGGAGGTGTTGTTTTGGGGATCAAAGACCTTGGGAGGTCTTGAAGGAGAGTTGCCCTCCTTTGGGCAAACCTTTGGGTTTAGTTTTGAGCTAAGAGGACAAATGTTACTTTTTAGTTGGTTGGTTACTAAGTTATTATTTTGTGCTAATTAGGTGACTTGTGGAGTGTGGTTTTAAGCTTTATGCTTGTATTGTGCGTGTGAAGACGCAGCTGGATTGAGGTGAGTAAAATCTCACCAAGGTTCACTTTGTGATCTTTTTACTTATGGTGGTTATGATGATTAGATGATGATGATGATGATGATTGTAATGTTGATGATTTTAGTGATGATAATGTTGATGAAAATGTTGGTGATTAGGTGGTGATGATAATGATCATGGTAATTATATGATGATGATTAAATGATGATCATGGTGATTATATGTTGATGATGATGATGATGATTATGATGATTAAATGATGAAGATGATGTTTTGATTTAAAAATTATGTTTACCTTTTGTTTGTTTTAAAATATGTGAGCTTGATCGCCAACAGCTCATGGTAAGTGAAAACAAGTTTTCTTTTAAAAATATAATCTTTCAAATGGACTTTTGTCCATGTTGGTTCCTTAGTGGTGAATGTGTGCATTTGTTGTGAATTGGTGCATTAGTGGTGATAATGTGTCTTAGTTGTGAATGTGTGCCTGAGTGGTGATTGTGTGCATTCGTTGTTGAATGGTGCCTTAGTGGTGATTGTATTGCATTACTTATGGATGTGGTGCCTTAGTGGTGATTGTATGCATTAGTTGTGGATGTGTGTGCCTTAGTGGTGATTGTGTGTATTAGATTAGGAGCTTTCGTGGTGGACCGGGAACCAAGCCTTGGCCGGGTGATTGGTTACGGTCAGTATAGAGCTCTAGTCTGTCTGTTGGTACTTCATGGGGGATGACTAAGTGTTGACGAACCCATGAGTACGCTTTGTTTGGTTACTTATGGGGGATCACTAAGTGTTGGCGAACTCATAAGTAAGAGTAGAGAAATGATTGTGTGATGTTCTTATGTGTTGTCATTTAAATTTCTTGCTTTGAGTATCTCTTGAACTATGCTTATCCGCAGGAGATTCTTTAATCTTAATTGTATGATTTTGAGTGGAATTCCTGAATTATGCTTTTTTGCAGGATTTCATTTATGATTTGAGTGATTGTGATTTGTTGTGTTTTCTTAATTATTTCTTTTGAATTCTCTTGTTTTTCGGTGATTCCTGAACTAAGCTGCTAATGCAGGAATTATCAGATTTACTCATACGGGCTTTTTAGCTTACCGGGTTTGTTGTTTACAACCCGGTGCACCATTTCCTGGTGTTGGGGTTAGAACTGCAGGTGTTGATCAGCAGGGTTGCGGCGGAGGCATAGTGGCAGGATTGTAGTTCCTATGCACTTTATGTTATTGTGTTATGACTGTTGTTTTAAGCTCATGTGAGCGACTTAATTATTACTAGACTTTTGAAGTTCATGTAATTAAGTAGGATTAATGTTCAACTCGATTTACGAGTTTGTTGACTTGTACTCTTCCAGTATTGTTTTTAGCTTAGAAGTTGTTAAGCAGGTTTTTGGATATTAAGATTTTGAGTTATATCACGCCCAGATTTTTGAAAATTTATCCTTCGAAAACTGGGGTGTGACATAAATAATGTGCCTAATACAAAGGTTCATACATGGGGGGCAACAAAAAGGGAAATGAAACTAGACTTTCCTAGAAGCCCTATACAAATCCAGGAGAAGGCCTTCCAAGGCCAACTCCTCAACATCCGCCTGGGCTTGGGCTTCGTCCGCGGCAGCAGTGGCTGAGTCCAGAGCTTCTTGAGTTTCCTCTGCGGCTTGTACGCGTGCCTCGGCAACTTCAGCTTGTGCGAATGGCGAGCTTGAGCAAGCTGAACCTGCAGCTCCGCTATCTGAGCTTCCAAAGTCTCCACTTGCCTAGCATAAAAGGTACAGGGGTTTTCTGAAGTATCAGGAACCTCTATATCTTCAAGCTGGTTCAAAAGAGCCACCATTTGGTTGTCTAAGGCCTGGCGGATTCTCTCATGAGCAGTTGACTGGGCCTCCGCATCATTGACGCGACGGGCTTGCAGCTCGACCGCATTGATCAACTCTAAGGATTGATCCGGTGCGGGGCTACTGCAAGCGAGGTGGCGGACTAAGGCACCATGAGCCTCACGAGCGCGTCGCACCAACTCAAACACATCCATGTTGGGGCCTTGTCTTATTAGGCCATGAAGAAAGCCTCGGGCCAGGCGAACTGGTTCTGGGTTAGCAGGTGGAGTTACCCGAGCTCAGAGACGGGCAGTCCGGGTGGCCAGAGAAGAAGTTGTTCCGGTGGTCAGTTTCACCAGAGATGGAGTGACCGGTTCAACCTCCGAGACAGTTGGCGGAGCGGTAGACGCCGTTAGCGCCTCTCGTCCTTCAAGCTCTTGAACGACCGGCTCCAGCCTCGATAGGGAAGGCATCACCTCTGGTTGAGTTTCCTCTGGCAGAATTGCAGAAGAGGCAGCGAAGTCTGGGGTTGAAACTGGATGGCCGAGCCCTTGGTCCTGAATAGGACCAGGAGAGGACACCAGCATCAAGCCTGAGTCCTCCGGCGCGCCGGTTGGTGAAAGAGGTTGCTCTTCAGTATCCTCAGGTATAGCACATGTCTCTTCAGCCACAATCACCTCCGGGATAGGGGTCTCAGTTATACTTGTTTCCCCTTCAGCACTGTCGAAGCGAGGGCGAGTGCGGCGACGAACCTACAAATGAAGAGATAGTAAATCATTGTTGACTTGAACGAATTGGTTACAAGAGAAAAGGGCATTTACCAAGCCATGCTCTCGCTGATAGCGCAAGTCTTCCACCAACTCCTCTTTATCGTTAGCAGGACGTTTGCTCGAGCTCTCGCCGCTTGTCGTTTGAGGGACGGTCGAGACAAACTCATCTTCGGGGTCCGATGCGGGTTCCTCCTGCGCAGTAGCTTTCCCTTTATCTGTTGCAGCTGCAAGTCTCCTAGAAGATCTAAGGCGAGGCGCAGTCTGTGAAAGGGGGATAATCAATTAGAAAGGAAGTCCTTTCGCATGAAATAGACAAAATTGTTGAAAAATGACAAAGACATTAACATACCACAGGAGCGGAATCGCGTTCCCTGATGACGATTCCAGTTGGCCGGTGAGGCACTTGGGCGTTAAGAAGCATTGCTGACTTGGGCCTCATTGCTGCTCTCTGTGATGTCCTTGCTTGTCCACGCGGGGCGTCAAGGATGGCGCGGTCCGATTCCCCCAATGTGTCGTACAAGGGAGAGAAGATGGCGGCAAAGACGTCATCATCTGCATACTCCCAATGATTATCAGAGAGGGAGCGCCACCAAGAGAGGTACGTGGGGTCAACACCTAAGGCAGACTCAATCTCAAGCAGGCCCGGAGTGAGCGGGAAAATGTTCGCTAGCGGAGTGACTCGGTCCGCCTCGCCAATCTTGCGCCAGGACATATACATGTTCACTGAATGAAGGAGTGGATAAGGAACCCCTTGGATAAAACCAAGCTCGTCTTGGCATCGAATCCATAGTGAGGACGAGGAAAGAAACCCTCCGCTAAGACTTCAGGATAACACCGGCTAACCATCATGTTTATGGTGGGGGGAGGCTCTAATTGGTTGTAGAGGATGGATAGGCTGGCGAAGAAGCGCAAAGGAGTGCGGTTCGCCGGGCTTTTGCATACCACAAACCCAAGCAGTTGGTCCTCCGGCAGAAAGGTTAGCGGGGAACGTCTGAAGAGAGGAAAATATAGCTGCAGCCATAGATCCATGATCTATAGCGGGCCGGCCGGCAGATGGAAAGGCTTCAAGGAAAGCGTGTGCAAGGCCCGGTAGAGTGCACCCAATACGGGTTGCCCTAGCCCAACCTCAATTCCATTGTAAAGGGCTTCGGCTAGTTTCGTCCATTTGTCTGTAGGCTTGTGAGCGCTACCACAGAAAATAAATTTATTTAGCCAGTACTCAAGGAAAGCAATACCTCCTTCGTGCCGCTCTGCATGCTGGATAAAATAGTTCCTCCAGACTGGGAATGAGGCCTTCAGGGAACGGCGTGCTCCTAAGTTGCAGGTGTAGGTGAACTCAGTTGTCGCAAAATCACCTGGCGCGAATGGCTTCGCGTGAATTGGTAGCCCGGTGATAGCAAGAATATCCAGCAGAGAGACACTCATCTACCCAAAAAGAAAATCGAAAGTGTTGGTGCCGCTGTTCCATAGACACGCCGCTGCAGCGATCGGTGCCCTGTCAATAGAGGAAGGTAGTGAAAAACTCAAGGCGATAGCCTCAGCTATGCCCGCCGCCTCCCAGATCGACCTGTTGGTTTGGAGGCGGGCCTCATACCACGCTCGCTCTTCGCCGGTGGTGTTCGGCCAATCTCCCACTCGGATGTTGACATGGGAGCGAGCTTGCTGAGCCCAGGTCGCGAAGTCGCCAGGTTCACGGCGGTGAGCAAAGATGGGGCGCCGCACGGGGTCGGTGTATGAATTGAGGTCGGCGGCAGAGAAAGGCTGAGAAGGAGTCGGGCCGAGTAGGGCTTGCCCGTTCTCAAGGAAATAGATGGGTGCTCCTTGGGGGGATTTGCGGATAAACGCCGGCCGAAATTGGTAGACCAGCCGATCGCCGCCGTAATGCTATGATTCGGGTCTCGGACGATTGGTTTGGGAGGCATGTTTTCTGGGTAGAACGGTGACGACAGCGAAGGCTTGTTTGTTTGCAGAAGTGAAGAGTAAGGGTTGGTGTAACGAAATGTCGGGGCCCGTTTCGTGTTTTTAAAGAGACGAGCCGTAACGTCTTTTCAATCAGGGGACGCGATAACGCCGATACATCGGGGCTTTTCAAATTTCAAATTTCCGTAACGTGCTCTATAAGGCCTTTTCGCTTAGAAGTTTTGGATAATCAAAAGCTCAAGGCCTAGGGGCAATGTTTGAGCCTAGTGGATATTTTGGTTCAAGACTGCATAATAAGTTTTGGGTAACATTTGGGCCAATACCTGTGGCCCATTTAATTTAAAGCTTTTTAAGTCTCACGAGCTTCAGGGGCGCGCAAGATGGAATCAAGCTTCAGGGGCGCGCAAGATGGAATCAAGCTTCAGGAGCCCGCGGGTTGGTCTGAGCCCGCGCGAGGTAGGTTTCTACAAAGACTGTGACATCTCACGGAATAAGATCATTTGAGCCCGCATAGGACTCTATAGTTGGACAGCGCGGAGGCAGTGACTCACGCAGCTGGACACGTGTTATGCAGATGACTGGTATAAGCAAATAAAGTAGTATCCTTGTGGTATTGGGTTTCAGAGTCCGAGTTGGACTATGAATATCTTTCTTTGGGTCGAAGGCAAGCTACTATATAAAGGGGCTCGAAGACTTACAGGAAGACACACTCTCAAAAATATAACAACACAATACAAAACAAACTTTCAACCTAGATGAACTTCTTCGAGCTTCTCGAAAACCCTAACCCTAAGCGCGCCGCCACCTAGGTTCTCTCAGAACCTTTTCAGACTTTACTCCGATCACCCCTGATCTCTCCTTGATTGCTCTGCTCGCGACACCGTGAGTATCGAATTGCCTTGTGCTTGTAAATTCTATTGAAGGAAAGAATCATCTCTAATTATTAGGTTACCTACTGTAACTAGGCTTCCTATTCCTACGGGGTTAGTTCTGTAACTATATACATACAAACCCTGTGGGTTTGTATCTTAAGCAGCATATATATATAGGCATTCCTTGTATCGTTTCATAATAATGCAATACAACAGCTTTACACATAGCTTTTTCATGGTATCAGAGCAACCACGTTCTTGAGGACCTAAACAACCACCACCACAAAACAAAACCCTAACCCAATGGCAGGAGAAGACAAAACCAAGAAGGACACCAAGGACACCAAGTCCTCAAACCAAACACCAGCATGGGAAAGCTCAAACCATGCGCTCTACCTTCACCATTCCGATCAACCAGGCGCAGTCCTTGTGTCGCAAGCTTTGGAGGAAGACAACTATGTCGAATGGAAATAGTCCATGACCTCTGCCTTGACAATCAAGAACAAGATAGGGTTTGTCAATGGAATCCTACCTTGTCCTCAGTTCAACGAGGAAGAGAAGACGCAGTGGACTCGCTACAACGCCTTGGTGAAAAACTGGCTGGAAAACTCAATGAGCAAACAGATCCGGAAATCAGTTGTGCACTGCAAGGATGCGAGAAGTGTATGGCTTGAGTTGCAAGAAAGGTTTTCACAAACCAATACTGTAAATCTTTTCAATATTGAGACTGCCATTCATGAGTGTGTTCAAGAAGGGAACTCGGTGACTTCATTCTTCACCAACCTGAAGGCTCTTTGGGACGAGAAGGATGCCTTGTGCACATCTACGCCGTGCACATGTGCGGCTGCAACCGAAGCCGCTACTGCCCTTGAGACGCAGAGAACAATGAAATTCCTGATGGGTCTTAATGATGATTATGCTGCGGTGAGAAGCACCATCATCGGAATTGATCCATTGCCTACTCTTAATAAGGCATATGCTATGGTGTTGCGACAAGAAAAGCAAGCAGCAGTGTCGGGAAATAGAGGATTATCCTCTACTGAAGCAGCGGCCTTCTACTCAAGCAAAGAGGACCGGGAAACATGGAAGAAGAACTCGAACAAGATTGATGGTTCGAGATGTGCAAAGTGTGGTAGAACAAATCACACAACCAAGAACTGCAAAGCTCATCTTACATGCACCTTTTGTACTTTCAAAGGTCACACCCAAGATGAGTGCAGGAAAAGAAAAGCCGTTCTTCGTGCAGCCGGAGAAGGTTCCAGTCAGGCCTCCAGCAACCTTGTCTCGGCCAAAGAAGAGAACCTGAACCTCACCTTCTTGAAAGAGGAATGTGGTAGGTTGTTTAGCCTACTGAAAGATGCCACCACTGCCTCGGCTAATCAAGTCGGTAAAGTGAATTATGAAGAGCTCTCAGGTAAGACTATTTCACAAGTTGACTTACATACATGGATCGTTGATAGTGGAGCTACTGACCATATTGTATGCCATGAAAAACTGCTCACTTACTCTAAGCCGGCAATCAACTACACCGTTCGATTGCCGTCTGGTTACAAAGCCTTAGTTACACATGTTGGAACAGTCAAACTTACATCGGATTTCACACTCCATAATGTCCTATGTGTTCCATCATTTTATCTGAATCTGGTTTCTGTGAGCAAATTGGCATATGATTCGTTCTTCATCACCATATTTCTAAGACATGTTTGTGTTATACAGGACCTACGATCGGGGAAGACGATTGGGATGGGCCATGAGAAGAATGGACTTTACTGCCTCAAGCCGGATCGGAAAGGAACATGTAGCATGGCCAACACCATCACCTTAGAAACCGACCCTCTCTTGTGGCATAACAGGCTCGGTCACCCTTCTTCGAAAGTCTTGTCTAAGTTTTCTTTTCTTTCAACCACTAGTCATGTTCCCAATGATTGTTTGATCTGTCCTTTAGCTAAACAGACTCGTCAAGTTTTTCCCTTGAGCATTAGTAAAAGTACTGCCTGTTTTGATTTAATTCACATTGATATATGGGGTGGTTATCATGTTCCCTCTCTTTCGGGTGCCAAATACTTTCTCACCATTGTTGATGATTATTCAAGGGGTACATGGGTTTTTCTCATGAAACAAAAATCCGAGGCACGGACCCTCCTCATTGATTTTCTTCAATTAGTTGAAACACAATTTGAAACACGAGTCAAAGTCGTTCGTAGTGACAATGGTCCTGAATTTATCATGCCTACCTTTTATGCTTCTAAAGGCATTGAACATCAAACATCTTGTGTCAACACTCCTCAACAAAATGGAGTCGCTGAACGAAAACACCGTCATCTTTTAAACATGTCTCGAGCTCTTCTCTTCCAGGCGAATTTGCCAAAGAAGTTTTGGGGTGATGCGATTCTTACAGCTTCTTATCTGATTAATCGCACACCTAATCCACTTCTTCAAGGACAAACACCCTTTGAACGTCTTCATGGAAAACCTCCTAATTATTCTCATTTGCGGGTTTTTGGATGTCGTTGTTTTATCTCCACTCATCCATCCAAGCCTTCTAAGTTCGATCCACGTTCTACCGAGTGCATCTTTCTTGGTTATCCTCACGGCAAGAAAGGTTACAAGGTTTATGAATTAAAGAGCAAGAAAACTCATGTTTCGAGGGACATTATTTTCTTTGAAACTCACTTTCCCTACAAATCTCTAGAGTCCGTTTCCAGCCGTGATACTTCATCCCCCCAGTCACAAAACACTACTGTGTATGACACTCCCACTCCAACAAACTCTTCTCCGAACCCTAGCACCAGTCAACCTCTTACCTCTGACACAGACACCTTCGACTCTCCATCCCCTGCCGCTACTTTACTTCCTACTTCCGCTGCGTCACCTTCAGATGTCACCAGTCCTAACCCTACCCTTGTCCTTGCCGACAACACCCCTCCTAGTCCACACATTCCTCCTCCTCCAACTACCGAGACACCTTCCCACCTATCCACCGAAGCTACAACAACAATCTCCCTTCCTCGACGATCCACCCGGCCAACCAAAACTTCTTCCATGCTACAAGACTTTCATATTGAGGCAGCCATTCCTTCCCGCCCTGTCCCACCAACTTCCTCGGACGTGGTCACCCCACAAGGTACTGCTCATTGTCTCTCTACGGTTCTCTCTTATGATCGCCTTTCTCCTACATACAAGGCTTTTACTGCTGCACTGACCTTGCATCGAGAACCAACCTCTTTTTCATAGGCTGTACTTGATCCCAAATGGCGTGCTGCCATGCAGACTGAAATTAAGGCCCTTCAGGCCAATCATACTTGGAGTCTTGTTCCGAAACCTGCTCACAAGCGTCCAATTGGGTGCAAATGGGTGTACAAAATCAAGTACAATCCTGATGGCAGTGTTGAACGATATAAAGCGCGCCTTGTTGCAAAGGGTTACAGCCAGGTTAAAGGCATTGATTACCGCGAGACTTTTGCTCCTGTGGCCAAGCTCACAACAGTCCGGGTTCTTCTTAGTCTTGCATCCATTCGCGGTTGGCACCTCCATCAACTTGATGTCAATAATGCTTTCCTTAATGGCGATCTCTATGAGGATGTCTACATGCAACTTCCTCCAGGATTTAGAGGAACGGGGGAGAATAGAGTTTGCAAATTACACAAGTCTTTATACGGTTTAAAACAGGCATCTCGGCAATGGTTCATTAAACTCTCCAACGCACTGAAGGCTGCCGGTTTTACACAATCATGGTCTGATTATTCATTGTTTGTGCAGCGACGACAAGGTAACTTTACAGCTTTGTTGGTCTATGTTGATGATGTGATACTAGCAGGAAATAACCTTGAAGACATCAATGCCGTAAAGACTTTTCTGTCAAACTGTTTCAAGCTCAAGGACATGGGAGTTCTGAGATACTTCCTTGGCATAGAGGTAGCTCGGTCAAAACAAGGTATTGTTCTTTGTCAGCGCAAGTATGCGTTGGAAATACTGGAAGATTCCGGCTTCCTTGGAGCCAAGCCTGCAAAGTGTCCTATCGAGTACAACACTTCGCTTAGTAAAGAAGATGGAACTTTATTGACTGAACCGGGACTTTATAGAAGGTTAGTTGGTAGACTCATATACCTCACTATTACACGCCCTGACCTAGTATATGCCGTGCATGTTCTCAGCCAGTTCATGGACAAGCCAAGGGACGTCCATCTTGAAGCAGCTTACAATGTGCTTCGGTAACTTAAAGCTACTCCAGGTCAAGGGTTACTACTGCCATCAAATGGTTCACCGAATTTGAGAGCCTTTTGTGATGCTGATTGGGCACGGTGTAGAGACACTAGACGGTCTGTGACTGGTTATTGCATATTCCTCGGCAATGCCCCTGTTTCATGGAAGACAAAGAAGCAAGGAACGGTTTCAAGGTCAAGTGCGGAGGCGGAGTACCGCTCTATGGCTTCTACATGTTGTGAGGTAACTTGGTTACAAAATGTACTCAAGGATTTGAATGTCTCAAGTTCTAGTCCAACTCGGCTATACTGTGACAATCAGGCAGCGTTATACATAGCATCAAATCCGGTCTTTCATGAACGCACTAAACATATAGAAATTGATTGCCATGTCGTTCGTGAGAAGATACAAAGGGGACTCATCCAGACTGCACACATTCGGACAAAGGATCAACCAGCTGATCTATTCACCAAGCCATTGCATCCAAAGCAATTCACTGAACTCTTAAGCAAGTTGAATGTTCTAAACATACATTCCAACTTGAGGGGGAGTATTGAAGGAAAGAATCATCTCTAATTATTAGGTTACCTACTGTAACTAGGCTTCCTATTCCTACGGGGTTAGTTCTGTAACTATATACATACAAACCCTGTTGGTTTGTATCTTAAGCAGCCTATATATATAGGCATTCCTTGTATCGTTTCATAATAATGCAATACAACAGCTTTACACATAGCTTTTTCAAATTCCTCATCCGTGAGGTGGCACCGGTAACCCCCTGCTTGTTCAAGAAGTCAAGACCCGATGCACCTCACTTCCTTTCCTCGTCCGTGAGATGGCACGCCCCGCATTCCCAAGAAGCATTGACTACTACCGTCTCTCTGCCCCTGCTGAGGATTGTGGCCAAAACAGATAGTGAATCGGTTGACCAACAAATAATGTCGCCACTTCCCCACAACCATCTCCTTGTCATATGTGGATAGCACCTGATGAGAAGGAGAGAGGGCTTTACTGAGATAAGCAATCGGCCTCTTCTCCTATGAGAGGACGATGCTGATGCCGGAGCCGTAGGCGTCAATTTCGACCACTGTTTTGAGCCGATTGAAGACCTCCTTTGCTAGTGACGACCATTGGAACTGGTTTCGTTTGAAAAATCGGTCAGGGGCTTGGTGATAGTAGCCGGCGAGTCCGAGAAACCTTCTTAATGCCTTGACTGTAGTGGGCCCGGGCCAGTAAAGAACTGATTTTTTTCAGGCTGCCAGCAACTCCTTGGCCTGATATGACATGGCCCAAATATTGAACTTGGGATTGTGCAAAGACACATTTTGACTCCTTCAGCTTCAACAAATTTCTTGAGAAGAATCTTTGCGAATCAACTTGTAAGTTCTATTCTTCCTCGTATTCTGATTCTGAAGTGTCTGTGACTTCTTTTGATTATGCCTTAATGAGATTTTCTTGAATTGCTCTAGGCTGTTCTGTCGTTCTGACCGGTTAGGTAAATTTGATGTTGAGCATATAAACATGGCTTTATGCAACGATTGTTGCATTCTTTTTGTTGGGTCGTCCCAGAATAGATAAAAGATACGTTCTTTAAGTCTAAATTTCTATGTTTTGTGTTACCAGATTTGCAATCTGGGTTTGTGTTCATCGTGTTCATGATGTGTTCTTGATGAACTTTTGAAATTCCTCTTGGAAGGCATTGTTAGATCCAAAACTGATAGACATTGGTTTTGTCTAGGAAATGCGGTTGCGATTTGAAA
Source organism: Fragaria iinumae (assembly GCA_009720345.1). Taxonomy (NCBI): domain Eukaryota; kingdom Viridiplantae; phylum Streptophyta; class Magnoliopsida; order Rosales; family Rosaceae; genus Fragaria; species Fragaria iinumae. The sequence continues at coordinate 19,731,690 of CM019121.1, forward strand.
TATTACAAAACCGAAAAAAGTGATTTTGTTGCGGTTTGGGCCTCAAACCAATCTGCAGGGAATATGAAAGAAATTTTACAGTATTGGTTGAGCATGAAGATTCCACATCTGCCATATTTTTGAAAAATTACAGAAACCTTGAATGAGAGAGATTTGTTTGTAACTGAAACGGAGTAGACGAGAGAAGAAGAAATAATATGAGTTGGTTGTATGAGGCGAGATCAATTGGTTTGAAATGAATAAGGTGTTCTATTTTTTTTTTTTTTCGATTTCATGCAAACAACAACAACAACAAAGCTACAAAGAGATTCTCTTACAACACCCCTTCCCAGCTGATTTAACCGGAACGCTAGGGACACGGACATAGGTAAACAATGAAACCAAACTAAAGGAAAGACAACGGTCAAACCTAAGAAAGCTTGCCTATCATCGACGAAATTCGCCTCCATATGAACATGTCGAAATATGCCATGTTGAAACTGAGCTGCCGGCCAGCTAATATCTTGCAGAATAATAGAAATCTATTTGATGACTTGTTAACCTTACTTTGACATATGTCAAGTAATAATATACCTAGTTTTTGCATCTACAGTATATTATGAAGGAGAGCATCTGCTTTGGTGGTCTGATGCCAGTCTCTCCAATGAAGAGGTGTTAGTTTCGAGCCCCGCCTCTTATACCGTTTTAATTTATTTTTAGAATAACGTTGTATATATATTAGCTGGTTTATGTGTATCTCGGTCGGCTACAGACGTCTCCAGTCTGGTTTAGATTAGGACTAAAATGCCAACCCTCCCCTATAGGCTATAGTTGTGATATTTTTGGGGTGAATGTAAGTGGGGTGTTGCTTTTGATGCAAGATAGTGATATACTTGACGAAGAAGAAGGGTAAGACCAAGTTGTCGTTGATGGCACGCCAGGGCCCCGATCCCACTATTTGCATCTCTGCATGATTCCAATGATTGGTGGTTTACTTTTAACCTCAATATACAAGAGCCACCTAGATATATTTCCCTTGGTCTATTTTCCCTTGGTGCTTTACTGTGTGAAATTAACATCGACCTTTGCAAATGATTATGAAGAAATACATGATTCCCTAGCTAGCCTTGGCGTGCAAGTCTTTGTTGGGGTAAAGGTGTTTCCAAGTTTCATATATGGCACTTGTTCATCATTTTATTCGATGGGGCATAGAGGGCATGCTAGGCTTATCATTTTCTATGGACCTTCAAATATTTCCCAGAATCTTATAAATGATTTAATCTACTTCCTACTGATCAAATTCAAATTTTGAACAGAACCTCCTACTGTAACTTGAGATGAGTCAAGTTACTCTTTTGCCTCAAAAGTGATATCAGGCAGTGTCAAACAGAAAGGCTTCAAGACTAAAGTAGTGGTTCAGTTTTTCCAGTCCTCACAGTTGACCAGGCCGTGAAAAATGACAATCATTCACTGCTACTTTACTACAGTTTTAGGGATTGGGGAGGTCTACTATATATCTCTATCATTGTCTCTTTAATTGCTCCATTGTGCTCAAACCCTACATTGCAGCCGAAACTACCACGAGTATTCACCATGATCCGGAGGCAAAATCTCTGTAATTATCCCACTGTGCTCACAACAAAGCAGCAAGATAAATAGCTATATGGAGAAGCTCAACTGTTTATTTGTTTCAAAAAGAAGGAAAAATACTAGTTGATTATCATTTACTGATGGACCAAGAAATGAAATGTGGTGCTAAATATATATGTCTGCACAATTATGTAACCATTAAAGAAGAAAAATTCATAAACAGGCCGCAGAGTGATATAGCATATATATAATCATTAAAGAAGAAAATTTTCACACTAATTATAAATCTAATAATGACAGATTCAAGACCTTTATCACAGTCCCTTATCATTATTTCTTTGGAGTGAGTGGAATTCCCAGCTTCTTTCTAGCTAGCCATTAGCCAATCCATTTCTATAACTAGCTAATTGGGTTGAACTAGTTGAGAAAATGCTCTATATATAAATCTCTGAATTTAAGTAATGTACTTAGTGCAGTAGTGCTTATAAATGCTCATTCATGTAGCTTTGAGGTCCTCTAGGCAAAGCATGTCTATCAATCTTTGGACTTCTTTTTATGCAGCAGCAAGTACGCACTGAGCGATCACCGGCTGCGGTCTCCCACCGCACTCCGATCCATAAGATTAAGACATGAAGTAGTCCCACTAATCAGCAATCATATGATTTTGATTCGACGCGATTAAAACAAAAAGTAAAACTTATCAGCATGCTAAAGCAATAGTCTTAGGTAGATACTTTTTCTGTTTTCAGCTGTAAATTACTGCATCAAAGACTTAAGTTAACTTTTGTGTTAAGTTAAAAGAATGATTGAATTTTATACCACAGTTGATTTAGTTTTTCTGCTGGCCGGTCTTGGTTGAACCAGTAGAACTACCTAATCACTATGCTCATGAAGTTAGTTCCTTTGAAGACCTATGATGGCTAAAAAGATGCTCATACAGAGAGTGAGTAGTAGCTGACATTGCATTTCAGAATCCAAGATATATAACTATAGCTTTACATAGCTTAAGCTCATATCATCATCAAACTGTAACAAAGCAAAAAGGATGGTCCCAAATCCAGCTCTAAAGTCCTGAGCCCTCACATTAACCTTCAAAGTCGACCAAGATTAATGAATGGTTAGTTTAAACCAAATCGATCTGGCCGGTGTTAAACTAGAAAGTCTCCTCACCTCTCGCAATCCAGATTGTCTAGCAAGAAAAAAGATCAGCAAAGCAAATCCAAATGGTGGCATGACCATTGATCATTAGCCTCCCATGCCATTTCTAATAACCACATGCACACTGCAATCCGTTGATGCTGTTCCTCTATATGAGGCCAGTGGACCTCTTTCTCTTTGTTCACTCCCATATTATATGTAATTTGTGTTTCATCCATTGAACTGTATCATCCATTCTCCTTCAAATTCCAGCTTTTGGACCACCAAGTATTGAATCATCTACTAAATAAGTATTGGGTTTACTTCAATGAAGATCATGGAATATATCAGAAAGACCAACTCCTCTAAAACAAAACAAAAAAATATCAGAAACACCAACCACAATGGTCTCACAAGTGTCATGGACTAGCATGAGTGGTCCAAATGGGGTGACTGGTTTTTCGATTCTGCGTTGTAAATAGTGACTATTATACTGAATTTTCACTCTAGAGTTTCGAACACTATATATACATCCAACTATCATATACTACTTTACGCTTCAAAAATTTCAAAAATTTCTTTACAGGAAACATTCTCATGCTCCTGACAGACAGTGACCCAGTAATACTATTTATTTTATGATGCAATTATATATATAGATATATATATTTTGCGCCGATCTTAGACAGATACTTGTCTATCTGTGGATCCCTACAGCTTTTGACCAAAAGTCATTTCCATTCCCTCACTTGATACTTCCACAGTTCATGGTACTGGAAATGATCGAGAAACGTATAAGTTACATATATGATATAATCCACTTCCAAGTTCAATCCAATTCCCTTCTTTTCTTATTCCCCCATCTTCAATGCTTTCATTTTTATAAGCAACAAAAAGCACCTTCCTTTTCCTAAAGCTACCACCCTCCGCTGCTTTGCTTTGTCACAACAATGCTCATCATACTCACCACTCTCTCTCACTCTACTCACTAGACTCTCTTTACACTCTTTCTCACTGATCCTTCTGTTTCAGAACCTCACCTCATTCTCTTCCAGAGGAGAAAAACCTTTGTTTCCCCAATGCAATGCAGAACACTAATCCACTTCAGCTTTTTCTTCATCTTTCACTGATCATACTTGTTTCCACAGCTGAACAAGTCGTTCCTTCAATCAAAACCGATGCCGAGTCGCTTCTGAAGTTTAAACAGATGATTGACAAGGACCCGAATGGAGTCTTATCAGGTTGGCAGCTTGGTAAGAATCCATGCACCTGGTTTGGAATCACATGCACTGCAGGCAGAGCAACTCAGCTCAATCTCAACGGTGGTTCCCTAGTTGGGACAATCTCTCTCGACCCTTTCTCTTCTCTTGATATGCTCTCTGTCTTGAAACTCTCTTACAACTCGTTCAATGTAAATTCCACTTCTTTGCTTCAGCTTCCAAATAGTCTCAAACAGCTTGATCTGTCCTTCACCGGAATCTCCGGTGTTGTCCCTGAGAGCCTTTTCTCAAGGTGTCCTAATCTCGAAGTGGTAAATCTTGGTTTCAACAATTTAACAGGTCCTTTGCCCAAGGACTTGTTGTTGAACTCTGATAAGTTACAAGCTCTAGACTTGTCTTATAACAACCTAACCGGGTCCATGTCCGGTTTCAAAATCGACAAATATTCTTGTTCTTCATTAGCTCAGCTTGATTTCTCAGGAAACCGCATCAATGGTTCTCTTCCTATGTCCTTGTCGAACTGCACTGCTCTCAAAACCATAAACGTAGCATATAATATGCTTTCTGGGGAAATCCCAAGATCTTTTGGGCAACTCAGCAGTCTACAAAGACTGGACCTTTCTCACAATCAAATCACAGGTTGGATCCCTCCTGAACTAGGAAATGCATGCAACTCACTTCTAGAGCTTAAGCTTTCATACAACAACTTCACTGGCCCAATCCCATCAGCTTTCTCCTCTTTTTCTTGGCTCCAACTTCTTGATCTTTCCAACAACAACATATCAGGCCCCTTGCCAGATTCTCTCTTCCAGAATCTCACCTCCTTGGAGAGCTTGCTTTTGAGTAACAACATCATATCTGGATCTTTTCCGGGTTCCATTTCAGCCTGCAAAAGCCTGCAGGTTTTAGACTTGAGCTCTAACAAAATATCTGGTGTGATCCCGGCTGATTTATGTCCTGGAGCTGCTTCACTTCAGGAGCTGAGGATGCCAGATAACCTTATCATAGGAGAAATCCCTGCTCAACTTTCGCAATGTTCGCAGCTCAAGACTATTGATCTGAGCTTGAACTATCTCAACGGTTCGATTCCTGCTGAGCTTGGGAAGCTGGAGAACCTGCAGCAGCTGATAGCATGGTACAATGGCTTGGAGGGGAAAATCCCACCAGACTTGGGAAAGTGCAAGAATCTCAAGGATCTCATTCTCAATAATAACCGCCTCAGCGGAGAAATCCCCACTGAATTGTTCAGTTGCAGTAATCTTGAGTGGATATCATTGACAAGCAATAGAATCAGTGGCGAAATCCCAAGGGAGTTTGGTGTCTTGACAAGGCTGGCTGTCCTGCAACTTGGAAATAATAGCCTGAGTGGGCAGATACCAGGAGAGTTGGCAAACTGTAGCAGTTTAGTTTGGTTGGATTTGAACAGCAACAGGCTGACTGGAGAAATCCCAGCAAGACTAGGAAGACAGCTCGGCGCGGAATCATTGAGTGGAATTCTGTCTGGCAACACTTTGGTGTTCGTTCGCAATGTGGGGAATTCATGTAAAGGTGTAGGAGGTTTGTTAGAGTTCGCTGGAATCAGACCTGAAAGGCTTTTGCAGGATCCAACTCTTAAGACTTGTGATTTCACCAGATTGTACTCTGGCCCTGTCCTCAGTCTGTTTACAAAGTACCAAACACTTGAATATCTTGATCTTTCTTATAATCAGCTCCGGGGGAAAATCCCAGAGGAATTCGGAGAAATGATTGCGCTGCAAGTTCTTGAGTTGGCTCACAACCAGTTATCAGGTGAGATTCCTGCATCGCTTGGCCAGCTTAAAAATTTAGGTGTGTTTGATGCATCACATAACAGACTGCAGGGTCATATCCCAGATTCATTCTCCAACTTATCATTTTTGGTTCAAATTGATTTGTCCTACAATGAATTGACTGGGGAGATCCCCACAAGGGGACAGCTGAGTACACTTCCTGCTACCCAATATGCTAACAATCCAGGACTTTGTGGGGTACCATTGCCAGAGTGTTCAAGCAGCAATAACCAACCAAGCATCACTCCAAGTGATGAGGATGCAGGCAAAGCAAGTCGAAAATCATCAGTTGCTTCATGGGCTAATAGCATTGTTGTGGGGATTTTTATTTCTGTTGCTTCAGTGTGTGTTCTGATTGTGTGGGGCATTGCAATGCGTTCAAGGCGGAAGGAAGCGCAAGAGGTGAAGATGCTTAACCGCTTGCAGGCATCTCGTGCAGCAACCACATGGAAAATTGACAAAGAGAAAGAACCATTGAGCATCAACGTTGCTACTTTTCAGAGACAACTAAGGAAGCTCAAGTTCTCCCAACTCATTGAGGCAACCAATGGTTTCTCGGCAGATAGTCTTATAGGTTCTGGAGGTTTTGGAGAAGTGTTCAAGGCGACACTGAAGGATGGTTCGAGTGTTGCAATCAAGAAACTCATACGATTGAGTTGCCAAGGTGACCGCGAATTCATGGCGGAGATGGAAACTCTTGGAAAGATTAAGCATAGAAATCTTGTGCCATTATTGGGCTACTGCAAAATCGGTGAAGAGAGGCTGCTAGTCTACGAGTTCATGGAGTATGGAAGCCTCGAAGAAATGCTGCATGGGAGAACAAGGACACGCGACAAAAAGATCCTTTCATGGGAGGAAAGGAAAAAAATTGCAAGAGGTGCAGCTAAAGGATTGTGTTTCCTTCACCACAATTGCATCCCTCACATCATACACAGAGACATGAAGTCGAGCAATGTATTGCTGGACAATGAAATGGAAGCAAGAGTTTCGGATTTTGGAATGGCAAGGCTCATAAGCGCACTTGATACACACTTGAGTGTAAGCACATTAGCAGGCACCCCTGGCTATGTTCCACCAGAATACTACCAAAGTTTCCGGTGCACTGCAAAAGGCGATGTTTATTCATTTGGGGTTGTCCTATTGGAGCTTGTGGCAGGAAAGCGCCCAACAGACAAGGAGGACTTTGGAGATACTAATCTAGTTGGATGGGCGAAAATGAAAGTGAGAGAAGGGAAACAGATGGAAGTGATAGACCAGGAATTAGTTTCGGCAGCCAAAGGAAGTGACCAAGCAGAAGCCGAAGAAGTGAAAGAGATGGTGAGGTATTTGGAAGTAACACTTAGGTGTGTTGATGATTTCCCTTCCAGAAGGCCAAACATGTTGCAGGTGGTGGCCTTGCTCCGCGAGCTGATGCCCGAATCAGCAAGTGGAAGCAGCAACAGCGCGTGAATCTTGTCCTCATTATAATATGATCCTCATTGTAAGAAGCTGTTAGCTTTGTAAGATTGTTGCTCAGATATTAAACATGTTCTTGCACCACCTAGCTACTTTGTGAATTTATATTCCCTTAACATTGTTCACAACTAGGGTAACACCGGAAGTAGTAGTACTGAAGTGGTTTTCAGATTAGTTGTCAGAAACTGCAAATTAACGCCTACTACTTCAGATAGATGTCACATTTGTTATTACAGAGAAACCAAACAAGGAAAAGAGTAAAATGTCAATAAATCATCGCCTTTCCAAAGCATAGAATTAGAAATTTAGAATGCATCTTTGCATCTCACAAAAATATGATCAGCAGATGCAGTGTTTTTTTTTTTTTTTGTCTTTTTTTTTTACTATTATTTTTGGTCTGTCAACAACCAGGTAATGAAGTTTGTTAATGGTCTCTAAAAGAAGTTTTGGTAAAAAGATTAGCATATTCGAGTAAATTAAAAGACAGATCTGCATGTAATTAGTATGAACAAACCTCATACAGCAATGCACTATCTTGTCCTTGGCATACTCAAGGCCTTCAGAAAATGCATTAATGAAAGCAATCCTTGGTTTAATTGGAAGTCTGAATTAGCTTGCATTTTGTGGCAGAAAGATGATCTGCACTTGATTGAGATAAAATCCATGGGTGAGTGAAGGGTAGACTACCAGATATTCAATCATGACAAAGAGCATAGGTAAATCCGATCGTCAACTAAAGTTGGAGGAACTTTAGGTGGAAAGGATTGTTTTATGACTAAGGTTTAGGCCTATCGAAGGAAAGACAGAAGAAAATGGAAGGAAATAGCTCGATGAAACTTGTGCTAGTTCTTATGGTCATGATGATCATGATTTTGGTGACTAAAGTGCAAGCTCAGTCCCCTTCCTGCATGTGCAATGAAATGTGCAGGTTCTTAAACCAGCCCACACTGTACTGCAGAATGCTTGAAAAATTGCAACAAGTCCGCCGAAGCCCCCCTACTACTGCAGCCTTGGTTGCATAGCTTCCATGTCCACCAAAATCAACACTGGTATATATTTTACATGCAAATCAAATTATTGATCAGGGATTCCTTACCTTAAGTAGATAGCATTATCTAAACTATGGCAGAGTCCTTTCTGAATTCTAAATTGGTTTCGGTATGGGTGCTCATTGTCCAACCAAATTTAGCTCTCATATTGAAACAGCTGTTTGGAAATGCTGTGATTTGGAGAAACATAACCCAGGATTTAGACATTTCGACTTCATTTGTTTTTTCCATCTTATTGCCTGATTTTGTAATTCCTAGTAGTCTTAAATTGCTGATATTTGGCAGGAGAAGTGGAAAGTTGTGCAGCTTTATGCTCCAAAAATACAGCGATTATTATGCTCTTAACTAGTACAATGAAGTATTGTCGGAAAAAAAAATAGAACGAAGTGAATAGATCACAAAACTGCAACTGGTATTTGTAAGCAATAAATAATTCCAGCCTCTTGTAGATTACTTATTTTCAGTGAACCATCGAGAAGTATGAGACGCACCCTTGGTCTTATTATGTTTACATCATCTTTATCATAAATCAGACCCTCGGACCCCAAGACGAAGCTATTAACAAGCCTAAGGTGGCTCTGTTTCTCATCTTCTATGTGTTGAAGTGGTCAAAACCGCAATCATTGGCAGGTTTAGTGAATGAGGTTCTAAAAGGTGCTGGGAGACACAGCAGAAAGCCAAAAAAAAAAAAAAAAAAAAAAACCAACAGAACAATCAGAACACACTTTCAGAAACGCTACAAGCTTGAGACCCTTCCAACATAGAGCTTCTTACTATAATCAACGAGTGTTGGTAAAAAACTCACTCCCTCTCTCCTGAATGAAACAAGGGGAACCAAGTCTAACTGAAACCAAACCTGAGGTAAGGAATGCATATTTTTGGTGACAAGGCTGAACAGCCAGTTCAGTGTTAAACCTTATAATGCAGTGAAAGCTTGATGGTTATAACTTATAAGTGGCATATATCACAATAACTACAACGATGAATCATAAAAAATTGCCTCCATGAATACAACAAGGCAATATTAATGAGGGACTTTGGTGACTCTACTAAATAAAATAAGCAATGGGTTTCGATATGGCTAACCAAAACCTCACAACCCAGCTTTTTTGCCGGACAGATTTGTCATCAACCATCACCATGCAACAACCTCACTACCTTATCCTAGTCAAACACTCTAGGATTCAGACTCCACGAAGACAAACTCTGAGTCATCCGCTCAGTGACTTATCTGTGTATTCTCTCTGTTCTAACTTACCTAATAACAGTTGCCCTAAAGTGATCATCAACTATTTTATAAAGAAATGGGATAAAAAATGAAAAATGGAAGGGAACAAACAAAAGTGAAATGGAATAATGATTTGGTGCAGCAGCCTTCTTACAATTTCAAGTCCACAAAGTGCCTTGATCAATGCCTATCAAAATTCTCAGAAAAAGCACTCAGATTTTGTTTAGCATGCATAAAGGTAAAGGGGAAGGCCTACCTATGTAGCAACTTCCGATAGAAAGCATGTAAAGAGTGACACTGCATCCTGCAAATGATTTGAGCGAATGTCTTGAGGTATGGGCGCGCTGAAAACAGTGTCAAAACAACTTAACTGAACATCTCGTGTTGGGCCTTCATTAATATCAAGCAAAAGCAAGTTGCAAATCTCATCTGCCATCTTTGAATACACGATTCTGCAAAATATTGGTAATAATGTCAAGTTTATGATTTCACCCAGCAATACCAAAAAGAACCGTAAATATTTCTCAACTGATTTATGTATAGATGATTACATTCAATTATATATATTATAAAAATGTAAAAGTACAATGCAATATAGTTCATCAGAGTCCCCAATAAAAGGGAAGATGATGGAAACAACATTTAAATGAGACTTAAAAAATAATTTTGAGAAATAAAGAAATAACTAAATGAGCATTACTAACCAATTTCACCGTGGAAAATGAAAAAGAGATATGCTCAAGGTGTTGTTTAAGATGCCATATATATTTCTTGAAATAGTTTTATAAGTTGTTGTCATTGAGAGTCAGTCATCCAATTTCATCTAATTCGTTGAACTTCTTCCAATTAGTGAGAAACAAAAGAATCATGATAAAAGAAAACATGTACAACATGGACAGATGCCCCAACATCCATGCTGAGATAATACAGTATTTTCTCCACTAGATATATACATATACATACAGAGCACACTTTACCATTTGAACAGTGCTAAAAGTTTAGTTTTCAGCCTGCCTCAATATCTAGACCTATAACCTAATTTATGAACAGTACTATACACCATAAGGGAGAAAGTACACAACAGAATGGAGGTACTATAAATCTTTATTCAGAGTTTAATAATAAATTACACTGAATATCTTAGAATATAACCAAATCCAAAAAGAAAAGCAATGACACCATCACTTTCTGGGGCAGTGTAGATGCCCTTAAACTACTAACAGACATACAGTGAAAGTGTTTACAGAATATAAAGAAAATGCTTACTCTTATGCATGCAACATTGATCCAAGGAAGGTTGAACATACCTCACGTCCATTGGTAGCCTGGCACCCCAAACAGCCAAAGACTTGTTTAACTGACCAAGAAACTCTCTGGAAGCAGCATTTTTGCTTTCAACAGAATCCTGCAATAGATAGTACAGCATGAAGAACTCATTTGAGAAAGAAAGATAACAATTATTTTGGACAATAGCATCCAGTTGGGTCTACAGTTTAACAAAGATGTGGCCATATGCCATAAAGAGGCTTCAATCTATCTCCATCTCCTTATACTAAATGATGTCTATTTTCAGCCTCCTGCTAACCAAATAAGTAGGAAGAGCAGGACCTGGAACCATCAGGTAGACGTACCATTCGATAGACACTACATATTCATTACTTTACTTTCCAACTCCCAGCCAAATATAGAAAACAATAGTATGAGCATAACACGATCCTAAACTTAAACTATGACAGGCAGCAACCTCAAAGAACAAAACAAAACTATCAAGATTAGTGTTTGAAATAATTCGATTGGTACTTTATATATTGCAAGGTTGATGATGCTGCAAATTTACCCAATACTTAGAATTACTGCATTATCAAATATAACAAGTTGTGATACCAGTTCACTCATGGCATCATCAGCTCCCTGCAACGAACTTCTTGTTAGATAGAATGAAATGTAGATGCCAGCCCCCAAGTCCCAATTCTCAATTTCTGATTTGTGGTTCTCCATTGAAGTTGCGAGCCTCCATATATCTGAGTGTTTGGCTGCAATTAGAAGAAAACAAAAATTGTACAGGTTAATTTCAATCTAGCAATCAGAGAAGTGATTTAAGTGAAATTTTAGTTTGAAACATCAACAATATGGCAATCAATTGATATACATTACCTATATACAAAAGCAGTAGCTGCTTTTGCAGTCAATAATAGTAAACTACCCTGTACATATAATATGTGTACTTATTAAGCATGTATTACAGAAACCTCATCAGTGGTTATATTAAGCACATACAGACAGTATAATAAAGTGAGTTGTGATATTCATATTTGTTTAGGGGACTTAAAAGAGGGGAGCAGATAGTACATAGTAGTTTCTAAATCATACCAGACAAGAACAATGTGTGCGCAACAGAAGTTACGAAAATAGAATGAGCTTTCTGCCAGTTTTCACATTCAATAAAGTGTTCAAGTGCCTTCAGAAGATCCCCATAATAATTGAAATAAACTGCCTGCAATCCATCAAAAGAAGTTATTCAACCACCAGAACTGTATGCTGTGTGAGGAAGAAGACCAGGAAAATCAATTTAAATTTCTCAAATTTGAATCAAAGCAGTCACAGATACATAGTGAGTCACGGCAGGAAGGGGATTAAATAAGGATTTCAAACTGAATATAATAGTCATCCATCTGATAAAAGTTGTTAGACAATGTAAAGTTAATTTAAATTTGTTTCCTAAATGTAACAAAAACATTTATGCTGCAAGTTTGATAAAAGAAAGGACAAGGAAGGGGCATGGTCACCATTGAATCAAAGAAATGCTAAAAAGAAAAAAGAAAATTTACTTACCATAGCCTCATGAATCCATGCTTTTGGAATACCCAAGCCCTCAATGAATTGGCGTTGTGATATCTGTGAGCTCCACGAATCACAATACTGGAACAAAATTTCTCGAATTAGATTAGCATGAAGATATGGAAAGTCTTCACAATGGGCCATGTGAAGGACCACATAGATGGCCCAATGACATTGCCCAAGACACAATAACTGTGAAACAAATGACATGTCAAGAACATGAAGATCATTGGCACTGATGACTCCAACTGCTTCCAACACAGCACGCTGATGCCAGATCATATGGTAATCAAGTGGATCATATGTTGACGAGAAAGCACTGAACATGCTCTTCAGGAAATCAACTTCACTATCTTCGCTGCCATGTAGCATCATAAGGTAATATGATAGGTCACAGCGTTTCACTGCACTCCGATCCACAGTCTCTTCTACACGTCCATCAATATAAACAGGAACAGGGAATGGAGCCTTATTCTCATTAAGAAGATCTTGATATGTGCGGAAAACAATGGGTAATGGAGTATTAGGTGCCAAGTGATACCACATCATTAACCCTAAAAACCTCTTCCAATCAACTTCAATATCATGAAAAGCACCGTGGACATTACCAGCAAGCAACTCATAAAGCCTTATTCTATCTTTCTCAATGAAACTCATATCCAGTCCATTAATACTCCAAAGCTCAAGCTGTCGTGCAATGTCAGAACGATTAACCATGGACCCACCAGATTGACTTAACAAACAAGCCAATCTCACATCTCCCTGAGAAGCAGCCAATTCTACAGCTTCATCCAGCTGCCGCCCACTCAGAAGTAATAATATGGATTCCAGATAATTGGACTCATTTAAGGAGATGATTTCTTCTACTCTATCGTGCACATTTTCTTGCAACCAGTAACTGAACTCGGCCCTCCTAATAAGAGGAAATGCTTCCGGGTCGGTTTCTTGTGAAGGGGGCTTCTCATCCTGCACCATTTCTTCCTCATCATCAACACCATAAGATTCCAGTTTCCTGCCATTTTCCCTTTCAGAGAAAAGAACTTTTATCAATTCCCATATCATAATTTGATGTGTCAAAACCAAACAAGCAGATGAAGATAAACCAGGAACCTCAAGCTGCCTCTCGATAATATCTACATAGCTCCTGCAAATATCTGATAGCATAAACTGATTCGAAACAAGCTTCTGAAGTCTCAGACTGAAGGATCCAATTTCAACTTCTTTTGTTTCATGATATAGTCCTTTGTGAAGCTCCAACGGAGAAGTAATAGCTGTTTCAACAAGTTCTGCTCTAACCTTGTTACTTTCATCTCTGACAACATTGTCAATAGCAACCTTCTCTATATTAATTACAGATGACAGCACCCTTTGGGAACCATTACTACCTATTGGTGCGCCAGCATGGACAAGAACTCCATTTGGTCCCCATCCTACTCGAAATGACCTACCCATAAACAAACCTACATCAACTATATTGCGAGAATCTTTTCTAGTTACTGGTGTTTCTCTACTGAGATCGAGCTTAAAACCTTCTTTTAGCGTCTTCAATGGCATGGCTTTGTTTTCCTGTGCCATTAGAATGGCACCAGGAGAGTTTGAGTCAAAACTACCATGCTTGTACTCGAGCAATGCTAGAGGGGTCTTTCGAACAGCTGGTGGAGAAGATCGATGACTAATCCTTTGAGCATTTTGTAAAGGAGATCTCAAGTAGTCTTTACCAAATGATGGATTATAATGTGAAGGTAATCCTTTAAAATCCTCGGCTTCCTCCTCCGCATCAGAAAACATCAACATTCTCATTTCTTGCATCTTGTCGGGGTCAAGCCCAAGATGAGCAGGAAGAGAATGCGAAAGCACAATTCCAGTACGATCCATCTGGTTTTCTTCATCATACATCTCATCATGGTTTAATTCTGGAGGATCTTCACCTACATCAGTATCTTCCATCATCATATCTTCTTCATCTTCATCAATCAACCCAAATCTACTGAAATGGTTAACAAAGAATTTCCACTCCCCATTTTCCGGATTAAATGAAACAAAATGAGCTCCTTGTCCCTCCACGCTGTGTCTCAATATTTTCACAATATGTTCTATCTGCCTCTGGTCAACACACGGCAGTCTCGTTTGTACCATCAGAGTTACTTCAGCAGGCTTGTTAAGGCCCTGGCCAACAAAAGGCTTAGCACTCTCGTTTTCATATACAATCACCTCATGCCTGTTGAATTTCACAATTCTATCCAACTCCAAACACCTAACATCAGTCTCCCCAGGATACTTGACAGCTCCGTAACCAAACCTCCCAACCGTAAAGTCCAAAACTCGGCTACAATAACCAGGATCCACACGTTCTCGAGCAGCCAATTCCTCCAAGGAAGGCTGCATATAGTAATCAACCGCCTCAAGAGTCGGTAGGTAGCCTAACAAACCGCCATTACCATTATGATGATCTAACCCTAACATCTTACCATTATCATCCAACCCTAAGGAACCCCTAGTTGTGTAATACTGATCTTCCTTCTCCATATTCATTGGCAAAGCCAAGCTCCTGCTATCAAACAAAAATACAATCACTTATAAAATGGTTAAAACTGTTTCATAATAAACATAAGGGTTATTAAAACCCGAATCCAAGAGTATCAACAACACCCAAACAACTATGATATGATTCCAGGATTCATCAATCTCTCTCCAACCAACAAATACAAGTACCCCCTTTTCCTTACATTAAATTTCGGAAATCGATACAATATACCAAACAAGCTCTTAGTGAAACAATAGCTAGTTGAACTAAACTCTCAAGCACAGTTTGTGTAGAAAGTCAGGGTCATTGATACTTGAACTTACCTAGTAATGCAGTAAGGTAGTGGAGAGGGAGAGTTGTAGTTGATTTTCCTGGATTTGGTGCTTGGTTCTTTCATGAACTTGACCTTGTGACATCTAGGCCTCTTCTTATTATCATCACCCAATTGCTGCAACATCAATACAGAATCCATATTTCTCGGAGATTATCCTGCATCATTTTAAAGAGATATACGATGAGACCCGTTATCTAATTGGATCGAAAAACACAAAAATCAGAAACAAGCACACCAAGAATACCTCGTTTGCTTAAGGACCAAAGAGAGCATAACATGTACAATAATCACATGAGACAGAGAGACAAAGAGAGAGGTGATTACATACGCCTCAAGGAGCACCAGAGGAGAGCAAAGAAATCAAAAATCGAGCTCAGAGTCTCGCTCAGTCTGTTTCTGTGTTTCTTATTTTTACCGACCCGTCTCTACTTTTAACTGATATCCGACAGAAGGGTACCCTACCCTAGTAAGAAACAAAAATGTGTTACCCACTTACCCTGGTTATTGCTTTTATTTTATTTTATTTTTTGTTTTTAGCTCACCAAAACCTAATATTTATTTTTAGGGTTCGGCATAGTTGGGACTTGGGATCACTCTTTTGAGTTTCCTTGATAATCATATCAAATTTTACTGCTTTTGCGTTCTAGTATAGTTGTTCCTCTGTTTGGCCAACTGACTTTGTGGAAACCATTTTGTTTAAGTAATGAACCTGTTTACACCCAAATTAATATTTTACTGGACAGTAATTGTCTATATGAATATTAGTTAAATTCATAGTCCACGGCACGCCAGCGGGCTCGAATAATATTGGGTTTAGACGCGGGTTACCTTGCCTGCAGTAGCACGCGAGCTGGATGTAGGGCTTGATTGCACAAAGGTCTTCACATATAAGAATGACTGAAATTATCAGACAAGCTGAGGAGTTCGCACATATCAAAACAGTGACATGAGTTACATGCGAGCTGGATGCATGAGTAGATGTGCTACACGAGGTGATATTTTGGTCCAAGACTCGCAATAAGTTTTGGATAGCATTTGGGCCAATACCTGTGGCTCGTTTTAATGTAAAGCTCATTCAAAGTCGCGAGCTTCGGAGGCACACGGGGCGGAGTGTGACAAAGACTGTGACACCTCGCGGGATAAGAACTTTCCTCGTTTGAGTCCGCATAGTTGGGCAGCGCGGAGGCAGTGACCCACGCGGCTGGACACGTGATACGCCCCGAACCTAATATTTCTTTTTATGCTGTAGTCTCTTATTTAATGGTGGAAAAGTTAAGTGAGAGTGGTATTGCTATTTTTGGTGCGAGGTAATTTAGTCGAGTATTTGAGTTATATTTACCTGAACGGGAGTTTTTAGTATAAGGGGTAGCTAAATAATACTAGTTCCATTTTTGGGTTAGTATTATTAAGGGGGGAGATATATATATATATATATATATATATATATATATATATATATATATATATATATGCGGTGAAGGAAGAAATAAAAACAGACAACCCTTTTCTATTTCTCTCTCCCCGAGCCCGACCTCCCGAACCCGTCCGACTCTCCTTGACGGAGCGCCACTGTCCGGCCACGCCTGGTCGCCGCACCAGTCCCGTTCGGCAGCTGGGACACCACTCGTCGTTCCTGGAGTGGTAGCCAGCCTCGCCTCGCCGGCAGCAGCTCGCGGTAGTGCTGTCAAGGCCGCCGGTCTGCTAAGCCGGAACTCCCTTCTCCGGTCGCCGATCCGAGAAATCTTTGGGGGGTTTTGAAGCTCTCCTATAGGTCGTTCATCCACCCACAAGAGGAAGCTCGATTTGAGGTAAGGAGCAAATCGGATTATTAGTGTTCTTGAGCTTGTGAGGTGTTTTCCGGCCAAACCTTTGATTTGTGGGTTTTGTGTTAGACATAATTGTTGTAGAGCTTGTTAAGAGGAAGGGATTGATGTGTGCTTTGTGGGTTTTGGTCGAAGTTGACATGGTGGTGGTGGTTGACTGCCACTGCCGGCGGTTGACCGCCACTGCCGGTGGCCACTACCGATTTTGGTGGTGGTTTGAGGATTTTTGGAGGAGTTCTAGAGGGGATAAATAATGAATTAGTATATGTGATTTTAGTTGTTGATGGTTGTTTGGAATTAGGGATTTGATGTTGGAATTAGTTGTGAAAGGAGGGGAATTGAGGAGGTTCATTAGTTGATTTATCATAATATACACTAGAGCTCTTTGTCGGATTGTAGGGAATTGGCGATTAAGTAGAGCTATGGCTAGACTTTGGAAAGTTTGGGCGAGTGAGACCCATGCTAGGGTGTTTTCCTTTGTTTTTGGTAAATGTGTGTTTTTAGTGTCGAGCCTTAAATCTCTTCTTGGTACAGGACGGGAAGAGACACCACGTGAGGAGGGCTCTGACCGACGTCAAGTTTAGCCGCATATATTGTGAGTGGACATTTCGGTTTTAATTAAATGCATGCATGGTTTAGTAAGTGGTTCTCCATACTTTCCAAGTTTAAATTTCGAATTTCCGCTTTTGGATTGGGGAGATGTTATTTATTTGGCTTAATTATACATTGAGCATTTTAACGTGTGGGACACGTTATGAAATTTAATTTATTTCTTTCTCTTGAATTTTTCGGAGTACGGTTGGGAATCGTACTTAAGCTTTTATTATGAGTTTCGGGGAAACTCACATAAATATATATATATTTTTCCCTCTTATGCCGTATTTGTTGGATTACATGATGTCGATGTTAGCATGTCGTTCCGCCTTTCGAGGTGATGTGACTTTCACGTTTCAAATGGGTCACTCAAGCCCTTTCCACCCTAGGGGTGATGTGATGTTGCCGGCGGCATCACGCAAGCCCTGTGCCCCCTCCGTCAACTCGACGTGAAGGTACAGGGAGTATGGGAGTACTATGCCTGGGAGGCAACCGAGTCTGGGAGACTCACCTATATGGCCATATAGATTTTCCTTATTTGAGTTATTAATTTGACTAGCGGGGCTAGTCCATTAATCTTGGAAGTTTCTTATGGGAAGTGTTTATTTTCCTCTTGGTGTTGTTTTACGGCTAGTGGAGCTAGCATGAATTTATAATGGGCTCATTACCTTCTGCATGCATGGAAATTTCTATTTCCGTATAAAAAGGGAAAGCATATCAAGTTGGATTTTCGTACAAGCTTGTTCTTGGATATTCATAAATTAGTGTATTTTCGTCCACTCACGCTAACGTTTTAAATGCTTTTCCCTGGGCCCTTTGTTTTCAAATGCCCAGATTACAGAGTTCCTGTTCGACATCACTAGGAGCTGAGGCATAGTATCTCCCGCTGCACCTTGTTGATCGTAGGTTACCTGATAACCTATGTGTAGTTATTTCATTTTCTTTCCTCTGTAGTGCTCTGATAACCGTGGGAATATGTGAATTTAGTTGGATTTGTTTTAAGGGTTATGACTCAAGTAGAGAATTGAATTTGGGTGATGTTCTTGTTTAAGTAATGAAGATAAATTGTTGGTTGGGTTGTTTAGTGTTATTATTGAGAATGAAAGGAACTTAGAAGATCTGGATATTTGATTTAGGAAATAAATATTCTTGTTTTTCGCAGGTTGGGTTGTCCATTTTTAGAGGAGATTATGCCGAAATTTTTGGTACGATCTCTTTTAGAGTGGACCCCGCGAGACTTGCCTCTTTTCCTGGGTGATTTCGGGGTGGGTCTTGTCAGTTGGTATCAGAGCCTTAGGTTCCTCTTCCTGTTGGGTTAACGGTGTCTAGTTTACACTAGATTGCCCATATGTGTACTACTAATGTATACCTATCTCAGGTACTATGCCTCCTAGACGCCGAACACAGAGAGCTCCTCCTGTGGAGGATGAGTCGAACGCACAAGAGGGTATGCTGGGGGCGTTTGAGCAGATTGTTAACCAGTTTGCTGCAGCCATGAACCCTCAGCCCTCGCCTTACTTCAGCATTAAGAGGACCAAGGAAAATGGTGCGGAGAAATTTTCTACTGCCAAGGATCCTATTGAGGCCCAGGAATGGATTGAGACTATGGAGAGAGTGTTTACTAGGCTGAACGTTCCTGATGACCGTAAGGTCTTTGTGGCAGTGCAATGGTTGCACGGTCCTGCCTGGCATTGGTGGGTTGGTGTTACTAGAGACTATGAAGATGCTACTCTTATGGCTTGGGACGAGTTCAAGGCCCATTTTAATGATCGTTATTGTAGTCGAGCTCATCTCCATAGGATGCAGGATCAGTTTATGAATTTGCAGAAAGGAGATATGTCAGTTTTGGAATTTGAGCAGCATTTCCTTGCTAGAGCCCATCATGTGCCTGACTTGGTACGCGATGATCAGGATAAGATATACAGGTTTGTTCGGGGACTTGGGGGTGAGTATCAGGAAAAGATGCAAGCAGTGTTGTATCCGAGATTTAGTGATGCAGTTGGGGCAGCCTTGAATATTGAAACATCACAAATTGGTGGCCGACCCCGAGACTTTGGTGGTCCTAGTCAGGGACCGTCAAAGAGGACAGCGTCTACATCCGGTTCCGGATCCTCTACGGGTAGCGGACGTAGTAGCAGTTCTGGTCATTCAGCCCGACCTCGGCTCAGAGGTGGTCGCAGATTTACTGGAGGATTTGCAGGCAGACGCCCCTTTAGTCAGTTTAGGGGTGGTATGAGTGGTAGTAGTGGAGGCCACAGTAGTCAGTCGGGTCAGTTTGGACAGTATCAGACAACTGGGTGCTTCGAGTGTGGCCAGCTAGATCACTTTAGGAGAGATTGTCCCCGTTTGACTCATGGAGTTGCACCTACGTTTCATCAAGCTGCAGGTCAGACTTCGGTTGGCGCTTCTAGCAGTGGCTCTCGTGCTAGTTCAGCAGTTAGAGGTGGTACCCAGCAAGGTAGGGGTCAGAGAGGACGCCCTACCACACAGGCTAGAGTTCATGCCATGACATTTCAGGAGGACGTACCTCGCCTGAGGTTATCATTGGTACGTTGTTTATATTTGGTCAACCTGCATTTACTTTGATTGATCCAGGAGCTACCCATTCTTTTATGTCCAGTAGATTCACATTGCATGCTAATGTACCCTCGTCTCCTCTTCCGGGGGAATGGTATGTGTCTTTGCCTTCGGGTGATGTGTTAAAAATTGGATGGGTATTTAGGTCTTATGAAGTTCTAGTTGAGGGGTATAGCTTGGAGGCAAATTTAATTCCGTTAGAGATGGTTGATTTTGATGTGATTCTGGGGATGGATTTCTTAGAGGCACATCAGGCCTTAGTTGATTGTTTTCAGAAAACTGTGGTGTTTTGAAGTCCGGGAAAGCCGGAGATTCGGTTTTGTGGAGAACGGAATGTTTTGCCATCTTGCTTAATTTCAGCCATTACGGCAAGTAAATTGTTGAGTAGGGGTTGTCAAGCATATTTGGCTCATGTTGTGGATACTAGTATGGGGATTCTGAGGGTTGAAGATATTCCTGTAGTCAAGGAATTTTCCGATGTTTTTCCTGAGGAGTTACCTAGTTTACCTCCTGATAGGGAGATAGAATTTACTATTGAATTACTCCCTGGTACAACCCCTATTTCACAGGCACCTTATAGGATGGCCCCGGCGGAGTTAAGGGAGTTGAAGGTGCAATTGCAGGAGTTAGTAGAAAAGGGTTTCATAAGGCCTAGTATGTCTCCTTGGGGTGCCCCGGTGTTGTTTGTAAGGAAGAAGGATGGCAGTTTGAGGTTGTGCATTGATTATAGGAAGTTGAATCAAGTTACTGTAAAAAATAAGTATCCGTTACCCCGCATTGATGATTTATTTGATCAGTTGAAGGGCGCTAAAGTCTTTTCTAAGATTGACTTAAGGTCCGGGTATCACTAGTTACGAATTAGAGATTTTGACATAGCTAAGACCGCCTTTCGGTCACGCTACGGTCACTATGAATTTGTGGTGATGCCGTTTGGGTTGACAAATGCACCAGCTGCTTTTATGGATTTAATGAATAGGGTGTTTCGCCCATATCTAGACCATTTTGTAATTGTGTTCATTGATGATATTTTGGTCTATTCAAAGAGTGAGAAGTTACACTCTAAGCATCTGAGACTAGTGCTTCAGACCCTGAGGTGTGCGGAGCTATATGCTAAGTTTAGTAAATGTGAGTTTTGGCTGGACAGTGTTGGATTTTTGGGCCATGTTATTTCAGCTGAGGGTGTGAGTGTGGATCCTCAAAAAGTGGAAGCAGTGGCTAATTGGAGTAGACCTAATAGTGTAACGGAAATACGTAGCTTCCTGGGTCTAGCAGGATATTATCGTCGTTTTGTACGAGACTTCTCTAAGATAGCCGCTCCATTTACAAGATTGACAAGGAAAGGAGTCAAGTTTGAGTGGTCTGAGAAATGTGAGCAGAGTTTCCAAGAACTCAAGAATCGGTTAACTAGTGCCCCTGTATTAGCTCTACCTGATGACAGTGGAGAGTATGTGTTGTATTGTGATGCATCAAGGGTAGGTTTAGGAAGTGTGCTTATGCAACATGAAAATGTAATTGCTTATGCTTCTAGGCAACTTAAGCCACATGAGGTGAACTATCCAACCCATGATCTAGAACTTGTTGCGGTGGTATTCGCATTGAAGTTGTGGAGACACTATCTTTATGGAGCTAAGTGCCAGATTTTTACAGATCACAAGAGCCTCCGATACATTTTTACACAAAAGGAGTTGAATATGAGGCAAAGGAGGTGGATGGAGTTGATTAAAGACTATGATTGCACTATTGAGTATCACCCTGGAAGAGCGAATGTAGTGGCAGATGCCCTTAGTCGGAAGACTACTTGTAGCTTATCCCATTTGAGGACAGTTCGACTTCCTCTTCTCTATGAACTACGGGCTACAGGAGTTGATTTGTCTGTGGATGAACTTGGTACTTTGGTTGCTAGCTTCCATGTGAGACCAATCCTAATTGACAGAGTGCGAGAGGCACAATTCCAAGACCCTTCCATCATCCGCTTGATAGAGAGAACACGTGAAGGCACCACGGTGGGATTTTCCATTGGAAAGGAGGGAGTATTATTATTTAAAAATAGGCTTTGTGTGCCAAAGAGAAATGAAGTGCTTAAGCAAGAGATTTTGGAGGAGGGTCATAATTCACCTTATGCGATGCATCCTGGCAGTACTAAAATGTATCGAACTTTAAGGGAATTTTATTGGTGGCCAAATATGAAGAGGGAGATTGCATCCTTTGTGAGTAGATGTTTGGTTTGTCAGCAAGTGAAAGCAGAAAGGCAGAAACCAGCAGGGTTGCAACAACCATTAGAGATTCCGGTATGGAAATGGGATCACATTACTATGGACTTTGTTTATGGTTTACCCTGTTCCTGAGATGGTCACGATGGTATTTGGGTGATCGTAGATCGACTTACTAAATCGGCACACTTTCTTCCGGTTAAGAAAACCTATAAATTGGAGAGATTGGCAGAATTGTATGTAGATGAGATTGTCAGACTCCATGGAGTGCCAGAATCCATAGTATCGGATCGGGATCCACGCTTTGTGTCAAAGTTTTGGAAAGAGTTACAGGCAGCCTTGGGGACTCGATTATGTTTTAGCACTGCCTTTCATCCACAAACCGATGGTCAATCCGAAAGAACCATTCAGACTTTGGAAGATATGCTGAGGTCCTGTGTGATGCAATTTAGAGGGAGTTGGGATAAGAAATTAGCTTTGATGGAGTTTGCCTATAATAACAGTTTTCATTCTAGTATAGGTATGGCACCATTTGAGGCCTTGTATGGAAGGCAATGTCGTACACCCCTATGTTGGAATGAGGTGGGAGAAAGAGAAATTGATGCACCAGAGATTGTTTTTCATACTAATGAAAATGTCAAGGTAATCAGAGATAGACTTAAGGCAGCACAGAGTAGGCAGAAAAGCTATGCAGATAACCGTAGAAGAGACCTTGAATTTCAGATTGGTGATTGGGTATTCCTGAAGTTGTCCCCTTGGAAAGGAGTGATTCGTTTTGGAAAACGTGGGAAGCTTAGTCCAAGGTACATCGGTCCCTACGAAGTTACGGAACGGATAGGTCCAGTAGCTTATCGGTTGAGATTATCGCCGGAGTTATCTAGGATCCATGATGTTTTCCATGTGTCGATGCTCCGTAAGTATGTAGCCGATCCTTCTCATGTCTTACAAGAACAACCAATTAGTCTGAAGAAGGATTTGACCTATGAAGAAGAACCGGTTCAGATCCTAGATCAAAAAGAAAAAGTGCTAAGGAATAAGACCATTCGACTTGTTAAGGTCTTGTGGAGAAGCCATCAAGTTGAGGAGGCTACCTGGGAACCTGAGGATCAGATGAGGCAACAGTATCCCCATCTCTTTTATTGACAGGTAAGGAAATTTCGAGGACGAAATTTTTATAAGGAGGGGAGAATTGATACGCCCCGAACCTAATATTTCTTTTTATGCTGTAGTCTCTTATTTAATGGTGGAAAAGTTAAGTGAGAGTGGTATTGCTATTTTTGGTGCGAGGTAATTTAGTCGAGTATTTGAGTTATATTTACCTGAACGGGAGTTTTTAGTATAAGGGGTAGCTAAATAATACTAGTTCCATTTTTGGGTTAGTATTATTAAGGGGGGAGATATATATATATATATATATATATATGCGGTGAAGGAAGAAATAAAAACAGACAACCCTTTTCTATTTCTCTCTCCCCGAGCCCGACCTCCCGAACCCGTCCGACTCTCCTTGACGGAGCGCCACTGTCCGGCCACGCCTGGTCGCCGCACCAGTCCCGTTCGGCAGCTGGGACACCACTCGTCGTTCCTGGAGTGGTAGCCAGCCTCGCCTCGCCGGCAGCAGCTCGCGGTAGTGCTGTCAAGGCCGCCGGTCTGCTAAGCCGGAACTCCCTTCTCCGGTCGCCGATCCGAGAAATCTTTGGGGGGTTTTGAAGCTCTCCTATAGGTCGTTCATCCACCCACAAGAGGAAGCTCGATTTGAGGTAAGGAGCAAATCGGATTATTAGTGTTCTTGAGCTTGTGAGGTGTTTTCCGGCCAAACCTTTGATTTGTGGGTTTTGTGTTAGACATAATTGTTGTAGAGCTTGTTAAGAGGAAGGGATTGATGTGTGCTTTGTGGGTTTTGGTCGAAGTTGACATGGTGGTGGTGGTTGACTGCCACTGCCGGCGGTTGACCGCCACTGCCGGTGGCCACTACCGATTTTGGTGGTGGTTTGAGGATTTTTGGAGGAGTTCTAGAGGGGATAAATAATGAATTAGTATATGTGATTTTAGTTGTTGATGGTTGTTTGGAATTAGGGATTTGATGTTGGAATTAGTTGTGAAAGGAGGGGAATTGAGGAGGTTCATTAGTTGATTTATCATAATATACACTAGAGCTCTTTGTCGGATTGTAGGGAATTGGCGATTAAGTAGAGCTATGGCTAGACTTTGGAAAGTTTGGGCGAGTGAGACCCATGCTAGGGTGTTTTCCTTTGTTTTTGGTAAATGTGTGTTTTTAGTGTCGAGCCTTAAATCTCTTCTTGGTACAGGACGGGAAGAGACACCACGTGAGGAGGGCTCTGACCGACGTCAAGTTTAGCCGCATATATTGTGAGTGGACATTTCGGTTTTAATTAAATGCATGCATGGTTTAGTAAGTGGTTCTCCATACTTTCCAAGTTTAAATTTCGAATTTCCGCTTTTGGATTGGGGAGATGTTATTTATTTGGCTTAATTATACATTGAGCATTTTAACGTGTGGGACACGTTATGAAATTTAATTTATTTCTTTCTCTTGAATTTTTCGGAGTACGGTTGGGAATCGTACTTAAGCTTTTATTATGAGTTTCGGGGAAACTCACATAAATATATATATATTTTTCCCTCTTATGCCGTATTTGTTGGATTACATGATGTCGATGTTAGCATGTCGTTCCGCCTTTCGAGGTGATGTGACTTTCACGTTTCAAATGGGTCACTCAAGCCCTTTCCACCCTAGGGGTGATGTGATGTTGCCGGCGGCATCACGCAAGCCCTGTGCCCCCTCCGTCAACTCGACGTGAAGGTACAGGGAGTATGGGAGTACTATGCCTGGGAGGCAACCGAGTCTGGGAGACTCACCTATATGGCCATATAGATTTTCCTTATTTGAGTTATTAATTTGACTAGCGGGGCTAGTCCATTAATCTTGGAAGTTTCTTATGGGAAGTGTTTATTTTCCTCTTGGTGTTGTTTTACGGCTAGTGGAGCTAGCATGAATTTATAATGGGCTCATTACCTTCTGCATGCATGGAAATTTCTATTTCCGTATAAAAAGGGAAAGCATATCAAGTTGGATTTTCGTACAAGCTTGTTCTTGGATATTCATAAATTAGTGTATTTTCGTCCACTCACGCTAACGTTTTAAATGCTTTTCCCTGGGCCCTTTGTTTTCAAATGCCCAGATTACAGAGTTCCTGTTCGACATCACTAGGAGCTGAGGCATAGTATCTCCCGCTGCACCTTGTTGATCGTAGGTTACCTGATAACCTATATGTAGTTATTTCATTTTCTTTCCTCTGTAGTGCTCTGATAACCGTGGGAATATGTGAATTTAGTTGGATTTGTTTTAAGGGTTATGACTCAAGTAGAGAATTGAATTTGGGTGATGTTCTTGTTTAAGTAATGAAGATAAATTGTTGGTTGGGTTGTTTAGTGTTATTATTGAGAATGAAAGGAACTTAGAAGATCTGGATATTTGATTTAGGAAATAAATATTCTTGTTTTTCGCAGGTTGGGTTGTCTATTTTTAGAGGAGATTATGCCGAAATTTTTGGTACGATCTCTTTTAGAGTGGACCCCGCGAGACTTGCCTCTTTTCCTGGGTGATTTCGGGGTGGGTCTTGTCAACACGTGTCATGCAGATGATGGGTATAAGCGAATGAAGCAGTGTCCTTGTGGTATTTGGTTTCAGAGTCCGAATTGGACTATGAATATCTTCCTTCGGGCCGAAGACAAGCTACTATATAAAGGGGCTCGAAGACTTACAGAAGAGACTCTCTCTCAAAATACAACAACTCAATACAAAACAAACTTTCAACCTAGTTAATACCTTCGAGCCTCTCGAAAAACCCTAACCCTAAGCGCGCCGCCGCCTAGGATTCTCATAGCCCTTTTGGACTCTACTCCGATCACCTCTGATCTCTCCTTGGTTGCTCTGCTCGCGACACCGTGAGTATCGAATTGCCTTGTTCTTGTAAATTCCTCGTCCGCGAGGTGGCACCGATAACCCCCCGCTTGTTCAAGAAGTTAAGACCCGACGCACCCCACTTCCTTTCCTCGTCCGCGAGGTGGCACGCCCCGCATTCCCAAGGAGCATTGACTGCTACCGTCTCTCAAATCCCCTGCTGAGGATCGTGGCCAAAACAGAACCAAACAATGTAAATAATTATCAGAAAACGAAATTTGTCAAGTACATAAGTAGTTTTTTAAGGGCCAAAAGGGGTTATGGCCCCCCTCAAAGATTTTGGACAATGTCTTGTATATTTTTGATAATTAGTAGTATTTAGATGAAAATTTAGTCTAGTAAAAACATGGTAGGCTACAAGTGGGACGACCGCTACCAGAATTCTCTTGTTAAAAGGTCATTGGTTCGAATCCTAGTTTGTGAAAAACATCCCTTTGGGAGGGACCACACCTAAAATTTCTCCCGGTTCCGGAGTGGTAGCTCACCAGGTCACCATTTTTTACTTTTTGTAACCAAAAATAATTGGGAAAATACCCATTTAGTCAAAAACAATAAACATAAAACCTCGTTCCAATGAAAATCTTTTGTTCAAGCCCATTCCAATGAATTTTAAAAAAAAAACGTTTATACCCTTAGTAGTCAAATACATCTTCTCCCGTCCCTCACTCTTCTCCAGATCTAAAACTCTCTCTCTCTCCCTCACTTTGTAATTCCTCACTATCATTCAAATCAGGCAGCCACCACTTTGTAATTCCTCGTCTCCTCTTTTGGCTGCGACGTCGTCTGCGTCTTTTCTTCTTTTTTTGGGCTGCGTCCCCTTTTTTTTGCTGCGTTTTGGTATGAATTGTTGGGCCTGAAGTTTTGCATTTGACTAGTACATTGCATTTAGTTCATCACATATGCAAATAGTTAGTATGAACGGCAAATAGTTAAACTTCTTTCTTCATTTTTTTTCTTTCATTGCATTTTGATTAGTTTCTCTATTAATAAGTTTCATTTGGGGTCAGCAACTCGGGCCAATCCTGATTATTGGGGGTTATTGTAGATTATTGGCGTCAGTAACCTTTTTAAGGAACCTGTAACTCGGTTATTAGGGGTCGGTAACTTGGTTATTAGGGATCAGTAACTGATTATTAGAGGTCAGTAACCAAGTTATTGAGGGTCAGTAACTGATTATTGGGGGTCAATAACTGTCACATTCCGGTTCTTAAATTAATTTGTGGGTATTTACTTCTATATTACTTTGACCTTTTACTGTTTTGAGTAATCGTTTACTATTTAAGGACCCTAGAGTTCAATTTTTGTAAGAAAATTATTTTGGGAAAATTTCTTTAAGGAAGTTGTAGAGGACGTTAATACGAATCCATAAACATGCTATACATTAAAATCATAGTTCGTATGTAAAAGTTATGGTGTAAAATGTAAAGTTACTATTTTGGTTAGGGGTATAAAAATGAAAATTTACCATTTGAGGTAAGATAAGAAATCAGATATCACTTCCCTCTCTCTCTCTCCTCTCTCCCGCGTCTCTCTCTCTCTGCCGGCGACTTCATCGCCTCCGTCCGGCCGAGTTAGGTGGCGTGCTTGGTATCGATTTGAAGCTCGGAGCATCCTCTACAATTCTAGGTAGGTGGCAGCCTGTGACGCGCCACCGTGAAGGAGCAGTTTCGCCGTGAAGTCGCGGCTGTGCCATGGAGGTGTTCTCGCCGGAACTTCTTTTTCCGACCACCATAGCCGGAGCTTCTAGTATCATTTGGAAGCTCTCCTCTTGTGCAGCAAACCCTCAAATGGATTCGACCTAACTTGAGCTAGGTAAGGAGAATCGAAGGTGTGAAATTCTAGGGTTTTGAATTTGAGATTTTTATGTTTTGATTCGATTGACATGTTTAGGCTTGAAATTGATCAATGTGGTAGTTATGAAAGTTGGTTAGAATGTTGAGAGAATGATTGTGCTAAAATTTGGTAAGCATTGGAGGTGACCGGCGGAACAGACGGCGGCGCTGCCTCTTTTGGGTGGTTTTTCAAGCTGGTTGGGTGGAGTATGATGAGAGGAGTTCATTAATGTTAAGTTTGTGAATTTGGGTTGAAGTTGGTTGAAGTTTGGGAATTTTCAAGTTGGTTTTGCCGGTAGGTAATTTAAGAAAATCGAACAGTTGGATTTCCTTGGTATCTATTCTATAATGTTAGAATTGATGAATTAAGGTTGTGGTGGAGTTTGGTGTGAATCCGGTAAGCTTAACTCTAGTAAGAGTAGTGGGTTAAGCGGAAGAGATTTGGGTGTTTATATTCAAGTATTTATTTTCCAGAATTGAAGTTTGGTCCTAAGCATTGTTTTTGTGCCAGGATATGAGGAGACCTCACTTGAGTGACGATTCGGATATCGTCGGGCTTATGCTTAAATTTGTGAGTGAACATTTTGGTTTTAAATAAATATGCATGTAAGATTTTATAATTTATTATTTTACTTTCCGAACTTATATTATAATTTCGGTTTATGAGATGATCTTTAAAATTATTTGAGTTTGAAGAATTGATTAATGGTTGGTCATGATTTATGGATTTGAGCTCGGATTATTAATTTCGTATTTGAGTTTGGATATTCTTTATAAATTCTGGATTTCATTATGATTATTTTATTTGTGGACTTTGAGATTTATAAAAGATTTCCGAAAATGGGATTTTCGGTAGTTCGCTATTTATAATTTTCGCATTTATTTGTGGAATATCGATCTTGATCTTAAGAATATTTTAGCGAGTATTTTAAATTGAGATATTATTTACCATTTTTACTTGTTAATTAACTTTTGCTTATATTATGGTTTTGAAAATAATTTGACGTGTGAGACACGTCATTGAGTTTTATTTTAATTTCTTATGATAATTTTCAAGTACGGTTGGCAACCATACCATTCGCATGATCTTTGGGAAGTTTTATGAATTTAAGTGATTTCGTATGTTTTTAGTTACCATACTAAGGTCGTTATTATTCATTACTACCTAGCCTTTATTAGCGGTCCACACCATAGGTGAGTTGAGCGCTTAACGTGGGACGTTACTATAGTCTGGGAGGCACCGATCAGATATTATTATTTATTGCTAGCTAGCCTTATTAGCGGTCCTCACCATAGGTGAGTCGAGCGCTTAGTGTTAGGGGTGAGTTCGGTTTTCTTCGATTCGGTTTTTACCTAAAACCGGAAACCAAACCAAATAAAAGATTCGGTTCCGTTCCGTTTGGCATTTTTTGATACCTTGAACCGGAAACCAAACCAAACCGTGGTTCGGTTCGGTTTCGGTTTTTTTCGGTTTTTCTTCTTCTTTTTTAAAATAATTTTTCTTATAATTTGTATGTTTTTAGCTTAGTAAAAAATTACCGTACTTAAGGTCTTTTTTTCTTCCATTACTTGTTTTTATAAGGACATATAATATATCAATAAAATTTATGACAATGATTCTCCAATAAACCAACAATCTATAAATCAAATAGATATTTTGAAAGTTTAATACTCAATAATTTCGAAAGTATTGGGAATTGACTATGCTCGCACACCATGAAACCGTAATTTTAAAACTTCTAAGTTCATCTTGAACACAAAATATAGACTCCATAGTTTAAAATCCATCCAAATAAATTCTAAATTTTAAAGTTTAAAAATCTTAAATTTGAATAAAAAAGAAAAAAAATTAAATATTATAGTCCATAATTTAAAGCTCGCAAGAATGAGGTCACAATTTTACCCTCACCACTTCAACATGTATAAGGAGAGAGAAAATGAAAGAGTGAGAAGACTCTGCCGAAACCTCACCGGACTCCGGTCACCGGTTGCCGGAATTTCTTTTGTTGCTAGTTATTGACCCCTAGTAACTCAGATTTTCTCTGGTCGCCGGATTTTGGTCACCGGTAACTCGGTTACTGACCCCCAATAACTTAGTTACTGACCCCCAATAACTTAATTACTGACCCCCAATAATCAGTTACTGACCCCTAATAACTTGGTTACTATCAGGATCCACCCCGAATTTCACCCTAAAACCCGAAGTAAATCATGCGAGATTCACCTCCAAGGAAAATTTACCGAAAATTCGGCATAATCTACCTTGAAAATGGACAACCCTTACCTGAAAAATTCCAGATAAACACTTCTATTATAAATCATCCATCCTCAACTCCTGGAGCCTTCATGCTCCCCAAATTCATCACATCTCCCAAAATACGTCAAGCCTTAATCAACTAATAATAATCTCAAATGGTTATCAGAACATATCTATAATGAAGGAAAAACAAAGGATAAAGAATAAGCGGAACCAGCCTCTGACTATGTCTCGACTCCATGTACGCTCAACCTCATTTAAACTTAACCTGCAAACTGGGCATTTAAAACCAAAGGGCTAAGGGGAAAGTAATTTAAAAACGTTAGAGTGAGTGGACAAAAATAAATTAAATAATTTAACAAATACGTAATTTAAATACTTTCCCACGTTTCAACCTTAGAAACTTAGCTGCACGCAATTTTGATAAACCAAATAACTTTAAATCCAGAGTTCCATAAAAATAGACAAATCAGCCCCGCTGGTTAATCAATTACATAACTGAGAAAAATAAAACAAGGGGAAGAGATATCACCATGTAAGAGGAGCCTCCAAGGCTCTGGTCGGTGCCTCCCAGGTTATAGTAGCATCCCATGCTAAGTAGGGGTGGAATTTTAAAACCGAAAACCGAAAAAAACCGAGCCGAAAACCAAACTGAAACTGGAAAAAACCAAACCAAATTAAGAAAAACCGAACCAAACCGAATTAGTTAGGTGTAGTTTTTCGTTTCAGCTCTTGAAAAACCGAACCGAACCGAAAAACCAAATCCCTCTAAAACGACGTTGTTTTTTGTCTTTATTTTCTTATTAAATATTTGATTTGAAGAATATGATTTTTAGTTTTATGTTCTATATAATTATATGTTTATCTTTTTTAATATTTTACGTTTTATTTTCGTTTTATGTACATATAGAAATGTTCTAGGTGTCGTGTATGCAAAGTATATGAAGTGATATGTTACCTCTAAAAATATACAAAAATTATTATTTTATTATGACTTTAAAATAGATTTGTGTATTTGGGCACAAATAAGAACACCTTATATTGAAATAGGCTCATGTCTATTAAATTCATTGGAATAGACAATAAAGAGTTTAAATTAGTACTAAATGAGCATTTTTATGATCATCGCCCCAAGCAAATTGTAATCTTTAAACTAATTATTCATTGAAACAAGAAAATGTAATAATTAATTGCCTTAATATACTATGGAATCCAAAAAAATTATTAATAAGACATTTTGTAGAATATTATTATGGCTTCAACAATGAAGAAACAATGTTGCTTTTATCTTTGAATTTTGTAGTAACCTTTTAAAATAAAATAAAATATTTTCAATTTATTTTTTCACCTCGTCAAATTAAAAGTTTCAAGTTACGCCATTGAGTACATCTCTTTTTAAGCAAATCACATATACATCATTCAAAAGGATTTGAAACACTAATAAATCCACTTGTATTGTTGTTAAACAAATAAGTACAGTTTTTAACAATTAAGAACAATATTTTCTCTGCATCTAAAGCATATAATACTAATGGATCCGCCGCGGTCGGACCATCACTCTATAGACACTAAGTGTGACCAAGAATATGAGGTAGTAATGAAAAGAGGAAAGAATCGAATAACCTAATGCTCTGATACCAATTGTCAGGACCCACCATGAATTTCATCTTGAAACCCGAAGTAAATCCTGCGGGGTCCACCTCCAAGGAAAATTTACCGAAAATTAGTCATACCTCATTTGAAAATGGACAACCCTAATCTGAAAATACTTGCAAACATTCCTAGAAATCCAACTCCAACCTTATACTCCTGGAGTCTTCGTACTCCCCAAATTCACAACACCTCCCAAATTATTCACTAATCTAAATAATTAATCTCATAACCAACATTCATAGGTTCAGAGCGACTCTAATAGTAAAGAAAAGAAACAAAAATATATAAATGAGCGGAAGCTATACTATTGACTATGCATTGTCTCCATATACGCTTGACATCAACTATGCTAACCTGCAAACTGGGCATTTAAAACCGAAAGGCCTAGGGGAGAAGCATTTGAAAACGTTAGAGTGAGTGGACAAAAATAAAGTTTAAAAGAAATAAGTTTTTATGCTTTCCCAAATTTAATCTCTTCATAAAAGCTATGTTGCATGCGATAAGCTAAAAAACTTTTAACTTAAAAACTGGCAAATACGTGACTAGCCCCGCTAGTCTCCAAAACTGTATAATATATATAGAGCCTCCCAGGCTATAATATATAAGTATGTGTTTACACACGTCATACTGTTTGTATGAATTCTTGTGAAAGATAGAAATTCATACAAGGCTACTACGATTGCGTCCCACGCTCACGTCACACCATAATGGGGGGTTTAATTGCTACATCATTATGACGAAAAAGGTGGGTGTATATACGTGCATATCCCCTATATGAATTTCTACATTCATATAGAGCTACGACGCTTGCGTCCCACGATCACGTCACACCATAATGACGGCTAATTGCTACACCGTTATGGCGGAAAAGCACGTATGACTAGCTAGCATTTATATACATACTATCCTCATAATTATATATATATATATATATATATATATATCTCATTTTCGGTAACTCTTCAAAATAATAAAAAAAATTGCCAATTTAAAAAGAATGACGTCATAAGCTCCAATAATAAGAAACTGCTCACCAACAAACCATTGCATGTATATAATTTAAAATAGAAGTCTATTCACAGTGATTCAGTTATTTTATTTGCCAAGCCGAGGTTTCCCAAGTCAAACTCCCGTCAACTTTCTACGGCGAGCCTTTACGTCCATAGGCACAAACTTGAGTCCTTTAATTAGACAATTAACCGAAACCGTAAGTTAATAATCTCAACTACTTCTAGATTAATAGTTATCTTTAGCCTTAGCCAATAGTCCAATCCAAGACTTAGGACCGGTTCCTAAATAAATTACATTGTCTATTCCCAAATACTTCCCTTAACCAAACACGCTTCACTTTGGGATATGCATGCTTCATTTCTTGACAACAATCCATGTTTAATAATTCAGGTTACCTTAATTAACTCTTAACCATCCAATTTAACTCCAGCAAACACTTTAATAATTCAATTATTTGCTTTACTTGACATCAATTAGTTCTTAAATAAGAACAAACCTTTTCACTAAATCCATTCCTTATTTATCCAATTTTCTTAACCCGTTCAAATCCTCAATCACAGCATAATTACAATTGTTTCTTCATTCATACATTCCTCTTTCATTCCACAAGCAACCATTTTACTAGGTCTTCCAAAATTGGAATGTTTTCAATAAAGGAAGGTTTTCCAAAATAGAAACTTTCCAAGAATGGAAAGGTTTCCGAAATAATCCCCAAACCAATCTATTATTGACCTGAGACTCAAATCGGGAAGAAAGTAGAACTCCAAGACTACCTCAACCACCTCTGCCGGATTCTGCCCTCGCCGAAATCTCTTGCCGGATTCCGGCGACTTGCTGTAATATTCCACTAGATTCTAGCGACTTGCCGGAATTTCGCCATAGTCTCCCCGTAAACTCTGAATCACTAAGTTCTCGACATGCAATCCTCCAAACAATTATAAATCAACAATTCAACGCAGAACGACCAACACAGAATTCCACAACAACGTATCAACAGCACAGAAGTAAAACAACATCAAAGAGATCGAGCCTTACCATCTGCTCTCCCAAAACATGAATCTCAATGCTCCTCCTTGCCAAAACTCAACATGCTGAACTTCCAAACATCCCCAGCTGCTGCCTTAGTCACCACCTTCACCGAATCAACATCACATCGCCTCAGGTCCTCTCTAGCCAAATGCACCAAGCCTCTGCCTTGGTCCAGTTCAACAATTGCAGCTCCACTAGTCACTCCAAGGTCCCACCGGACTCCCCACTAGGCTTCAAGGACTCACCAAAACTCGAAGCACTCGCCAGAAACCATCGAACGCAGGTCGCCGGAGCTAGGAACTCGAAACCCAGAAAGAGGCAGAGAAAATGGGATTTTGAGATTAAGGTTCGATTTTAAGAAACAAAGATGGAGATCGACTACAAGAAGAAGAAGATCAGATCAAGAGAAGCAGTTGAAGGACAGGGAGATACTTTCCTATTCAAAGTAAGAAGTCTCGGTGTATCCCTAGCAATTAGGGACTGATGTACATGACGTGTAATGTAACCCTAGCATATATATATCCCTGTAAACAAATTTGATTAATAAGAATAATTCTTCACCAATTCTAAACTTCTTTATGGTATCAGAGCGCCGATCCTCGGCCAGAACCCTCGATTAAAACCTCGAAAACTTAAACAGAAAACCTCTCTCTTCAACAACGTCCTAAACCTCCATCAAATTTTATCAAGACTCCAATCTCGCCATGGATGATGCAGAGAAGAAGGCCCTCGCCTTATTGAAGGAGAAGATCTTGAAAGAAGCAGCAACTTCTCCTTCAGAGCCTCCAGCAGGTGCACTTGAACCATGAGATTACTCGAATCATCCTTTATACCTTCACCATTCTGACCAACCAGGCGCCATATTAGTGCCCCAAGCATTGATGGAAGATAACTATGATGAGTGGAATGGATCTATGAGTGCGGCTTTGACGATCAAGAATAAGATTGGATTTGTCAATGGCTCTAGCACTCGACCAACTGATCAAAACGATGAGACACAACAATGGGACCGTTGTGATGTGTTAGTCAAGACTTGGCTGACAGGTTCCATGTCGAAGGAGATTTCAAAGAGTGTCAAGCATTGTAAATCTGCACGAGCTGTCTGGACTGAGCTTAAGGAGAGATTTAGACAGACAAACATGGTTCAATTGTTCAATCTCGAGAACGCAATTCATGCGTGTAAACAAGGCAATGACTCGATGACCACCTTCTACACAAAGCTCAAGAGTTTGTGGGATGAGAGGGATGCAGTATGCGGCCTCACAGTGTGTAATTGTGAAGATGGAGTGAAATTGGGTGAATACGTCAAGAATCAACAAACCATGAAATTTCTCATGGGACTCAACGATACCTATGATGCTTTACGCAGCAATATTGTCTCGATTGATCCTCTTCCCAATGTCAATAAGGCGTATTCAATGGCGTTACGCCAAGAGAAGCAAGTCCAGGCTTCCAACAACACCAAAATTGCCGATGCTGCGGCCTTTTTGGTCCACAAGCAAGGCCATGACAGCGAGAAGGCCCCTTCCAGGGCTCCTGACCGAGCCCCTGCTCGAGGAAAAAGGCCTGCCAATGCAGCCCGCTAGTGTGACATCTGCAGCCGGGACAATCACTCGACCAAATTTTGTCGAGCTCACCTAACTTGTGAATACTGCAACTGGAAAGGACATGATGCTGAGCATTGCCGCACCAGAAAGAAGGATGAAGAGGCTGGAAACAAGCCTAGCCAGAGCAACAATGTGTTTGCTGTGCAAGATTCTAATGAAACGTTGAACTTTCCGTTCTCAAAGGAAGAGTGCAAGCAAATTATGGAATTATTGAACAAGAACAAAACCTCCACATCCAATCATGTCGGTAATATTCCTCCTTGTGATGAGATCTCAGGTAAAGCTTTCCATGTTGCTAGCAATAACAGTACTTAGATTATAGACAGTGGAGCCAGTGATCATATTGTTTGTGATCATACTTTATTCACCGAGTCACATGTCACACATAATCGTTTTGTAAAACTTCCAAACGGTCAAACTGCACGAGTCAGTCGTATTGGTTTAGTTGCTTTTTCATCTCAGTTCACCCTCCATAATGTGCTATGTGTCCCCTTATTTTACCTCAACTTAATATCTGTCAGTAAGTTATGTAGGGATTCCCTTTGTATCACCATATTCCTGAAACAGTTGTGTTACATACATGACCTATGCTCGGGGAGGATGATTGGGATGGGCCGTGAGAAGGAATGACTCTATTTCCTCAGCAAAGTTCAGCAAGTTACATGCCATGCCGTTGACAGTGCTTCACCTCTTTTTCCGTTTCTTTCTAATAAGCCTTGTGATTCCAGCAAGTGTCCCATTTGTCCTTTAGCTAAGCAGACTCAAAAACCATTCTCTTTAAGTTCAATTTCAAGTGTTTCCTCATTTGCTTTAATTCACGTTGATATTTGGGGTGGCTATCATGAACCCTCCACTTGGGGTGCTAAATACTTCCTTACAATTGTTGATGACTTTACTCGATGCACTTGGGTTTACTTAATGGTGCAGAAATCCGAAGCAAGACAGTTTTTGATTGCTTTTATACACATGGTTGAAAATCAGTTTGACACAAGAGTCAAAATTGTGCGTAGTGACAATGGTGCTGAATTCAAAATTCCTCAGTTTTATTCTTCTAAGGGTATTGTCTATCAAACGAGTTGCGTCAACACACCACAACAAAATGGTGTTGTTGAACGCAAACATCTTCATTTGCTCAACATGGCTCGAGCACTTTTGTTCCAAGCACAACTTCCTAAAACCTTTTGGGGAGAAGCTATCCTTACTTCTGCATATCTCATTAACCGTACTCCAACTCCTCTTCTCAAAGGCAAAACTCCATTTGAAACACTCTTTCTGAAAGAACCAAGTTTCGATCATATTAAGGTTTTTGGATGCCTTTGTTTTGCCTCAACTCATCCACGTAAACCAAGCAAATTTGATCCCCGGGCAGTTAAATGTATGTTTCTTGGGTATCCTAATGGGCAAAAGGGTTACAAGCTTTTCAATCTCGAAACAGAGCAAATTTTCGTTTTTAGGGATGTGATTTTTTACGAAGATATCTTTCCATACCCATCTTCTCAATCTTCGAATCAACCTCAAACTACCTCCCCTCCAAATTCTCAGTTTACTGCTGATGAATTGGACAGTAGGGTTTCGGGTAGTGCACCACCTCCTAGGGTTTTGGATAGCCTTCATGAGAATAGGAATTCGGGTACTTCTCATGACACTGGGATTTCGGGTCCGCCTTCTCTACTCTCACTTCCTTCTGCTTCTGCTCACACCGATGCATCAAACACTCATCCGCCCTCATATCCTCAAAACCCTATTATCTCTCCTCCAACCCGTACCGTATCTCCACCAAATCCTAACGACCAAGTCCCCACAGATATCATTCCTTTTGCTTCTGCTAATCCTCCTCGTCGTTCTTCAAGTACAACCCGTCCTCCTGGATACTTGCATGACTTCCATGTTGAGGCTACTCTACCTTCTCGCTCTCTCCCGTCAGACTCATCGAGCACAGGTACAATTCACTCCTTGTCTACTGTTTTGTCCTATTCAAATTTATCTTCTACCTATCGAGTTTTCACCACACAGCTTTCACTTCACAAAGAACCATCCAGTTTTTCCGAGGCCGCAAAGCACAAAGTATGGCGTGATGCCATGTTTAGTGAACTCAAGGCTTTACAGGAGAACAAGACATGGAGTTTAGTCCCTTTGCCTCCTAACAAGCGTCTGATTGGATGCAAATGGGTCTACAAGATCAAGCTCAATTCTGATGGGACAATTGAGAGATACAAAGCTTGCCTTGTGGCTAAAGGCTATAGTCAGGTTGCAGGGGTGGATTATAGAGAGACTTTTG
Source organism: Fragaria iinumae (assembly GCA_009720345.1). Taxonomy (NCBI): domain Eukaryota; kingdom Viridiplantae; phylum Streptophyta; class Magnoliopsida; order Rosales; family Rosaceae; genus Fragaria; species Fragaria iinumae. The sequence goes on from CM019121.1 coordinate 19,769,708, forward strand.
CTCCGGTAGCCAAGCTCACCACTATCAGATTGCTTCTCGGCTTGGCTGCCCTCCGTGGTTGGCATCTCCATCAATTGGATGTCAACAATGCCTTCCTTCATGGAGATCTTGCAGAAGATGTATACATGCAGTTGCCACCTGGATTTGGACGAAAGGGGGAGAATGTTGTATGTAAGTTACACAAGAGTTTATATGGTTTAAAACAAGCCTCTCGGCAATGGTTCATCAAGTTGTCACTTGCTCTAAAATCTGCGGGTTTCCATCAATCATGGCATGATTACTCATTGTTCGTCCGAAATCAAGATGGCAAATTCACAGTTTTATTAGTATATGTGGATGATGTTATTCTTGCAGGAAACCTAGAAGACATCACAGATACAAAGAAGTTCCTCTCAAGGAAGTTCAAGTTGAAAGACCTAGGGAAGCTCAAGTACCTTCTAGGAATCGAAGTTGCATGATCTAAACATGGCATAGCTTTGTGTCAAAGGAAGTATGCGCTTGAGATACTTGAGGACACAGGTTTTCTAGCATCTAAACCTTCTCGTTCTCCTGTTGATCATAATCTCACTTTGACACAATCAAAAGGGAGTTTGTTAGCAGATCCATCACAATATAGAAGGCTCATTGGCCGCATGATTTATTTGACAATTACAAGACCTGATTTGGCGTATGTAGTGCACATTTTAAGTCAGTTTATGGACAAGCCTCGGAAACCACATTTGGATGCAGCACATTTAGTACTTCGATACTTGAAAGGGACGCCAGGTCAAGGCATCTTGCTGCCCTCTACAGGAAAACTTGAATTAACAGGTTTTTGTGATGCAGATTGGGCTCGATGTAAAGACACAAGAAGATCAGTTACAGGTTATTGTGTGATGCTTGGTAAAACACCAATTTCATGGAGATCAAAGAAGCAGACTACAGTTTCATGGTCTAGTGCTGAAGCAGAATATAGATCGATGGCCACTACAGTTTGTGAAATTACATGGTTAAGGAATATCCTACAAGACTTGAATCAAAGACAGTCTCGACCAACAAAGTTGTTTTGTGATAATCAAGCAGCACTTCACATTGCCTCTAATCCAGTCTTCCATGAACGTACCAAGCATATAGAAATAGATTGTCATGTGGTGAGAGAGAAAATGCAACGTGGAGTCATTCAAACTGCCCACATAAGAACGAAGGAACAGTCGGCGGATTTGTTCACCAAACCGGTTAGTTCAATTCAATTTCAAGCATTACTTGGCAAGTTGAATGTAATCAATATACATTCCAACTTGAGGGGGAGTATTAAAGATGGAGATCGACTACAAGAAGAAGAAGATCAGATCAAGAGAAGCAGTTGAATGACAAGGAGATATTTTCCTATTCAAAGTAAGAAGTCTCGGTGTATCCCTAGCAATTAGGGACTGATGTACATGACGTGTAATGTAACCCTAGCATATATATATATATATATATATATATATATATATCCCTGTAAACAGATTTGATTAATAAGAATAATTCTTCGCCAATTCTAAACTTCTTTAAAGACACATAGATGAAGAGAAGAGAAAGGCTAGCTGAGACTTACCATCGGCGTCCGATGAACTCGCTGGAAAACGCAGGAAATCGGTGAACACATTCGAGCTCTTCGACCGATCACCACCGAATCGCGTTGCAATTGTGATCAATGGACTGGGTTTTGTAGAGAAGAATGAGAGGAATGATTTGGTGGTGTTTTTACGGCAAGCGGCGGCCGGAATCGGCGACACCACGCCGGAAATGTTGGAGGCAGGCAGAGAGGAAGAGAGAGTTGTCCGGGCTCGGGTCAACACCCAACTTTGGGTTCCCCCAAAGTCAACCCGTTTCCTCCCTTAAATACATGCGCTAACGGTTGAGATTAAAACCCTAAAGATCCGACGGTCAAGATTAAATGAGCTATTTTCTTCAGAAAATTAATTTTTTTTTACCAAAACTTCGATAAATCGTTGAAAATAGTTCGAAGCTCCGAAAAATAATCCAAAGGCATCGGCAAACTCGTATTGTCACTTGCTACGACATCGAGCCTTAACAGAAGAATTTAACAATTTGAGAAAAATTCGAAAAGGAACTCGAGCGTTAAAAAACACGGCAAATTGGTAAAGTTAGGTCCGGGTGTTACAGAAGGTTAACTCTGCTACTGCTTTATCCTCCACTTTTGCTACTGCAGTTATCCACTTCTACTATTATTGCTTGAAGATTTATCCTTCGATTTTACTACTGCCTTGTACTCAAATTCTTCTACTACATTATCCTCCACTTTTGCTACTGCCTTCTCCACTTCTACTAGTATTGCTTGAAGATTTATTCTCCAATTTTGCTACTTTCTTATCCTCAAATTCTGCTACTGCCTTATCCTTTAAACAATTGAGAATTTCACGAGCAGTATCACTCACCCGAAGAACGATGAAGATCTCTCATCCTATAAAACCAGCTGCTACTGCTCACCGTCTTAGCTGCATTTGAAATTTCAAGTTCAAACTTATCGCACAATCTTACTACCATCTGCATATCATGTGACCTCATCCCCTCTATGATACTACCATTTTCATATTAATCTACATTCACAAATAAATGTATCAAGAACAAAAGAAATTACCTTTATAAACCCCTCCTTCATTAGAGACTCTGTGGCCCTACCTCCAACCCCCAGTAGCATGAAACATCAGAGTCTCATACTCTTCGTCCTACAATCTCTCGTTCACAGCATTCACACACTTGGTAATAACCCAAAACATGGTCAACCTCACCGTTGACTTCTCACCCTCACCACCGCTCTCTCTCCTCTCAACTCTCCCAATCACCATCCCTCCACACGCAGTTGCATCATTGCTCAATATGACCCTGCTCACTCTATTAATCCCACACACTTCCACAATCGACGGGTACAACACCAAATCTGAGGTCCCTACATAGTGGTTCATCTGGCCACTCACCACCGTAGACACAATAAGCTTCGACACTCCGATCGTGAGCGATCTAAGGGCCAGTGATATCCTCCAACACCAATTATACCAACCAAACCGCCGTCATCACATCAACCACAGCGACAACTTCGGCTCTAACAGGTCCGATAAGGGATCGCTTCATCGACGCTTTGAATTCGGGTCTCGCTCCCCCGCCCGACCCGATTCCCAAGCCTCCCGTTGTCGACTTCATCCCCGCTTGGCTCAAGGGCGTTCTTGCTGTGACCTTACCGCCTCCGCCAGCCCCGTCTACGGTTTTGCCTCCTCCGGAGTTTCAACTCAGATCAGCGTTGGGAGACCGGGTCGTCGGGTTGGATCCAGTGGAGTTCCAGAGAAAACTGCAGGACTTGCAGAGGCTGCAATTGGGGATCAATCTGATCATCAGTACCGAAGAAAGAGCGACGACAGCCTCGTCGGAGGACGAGGAGGCTACGCTGCCGCCGGTGATTTCTACAACATGTTGAAGGTGCCGGAAAAGCTTCCTCCTGTGACGGTGCCTCCGCAAATTCCGGCTCCGGCTGGATACTGGCCTGAGAAACATGTATCGAGTGTCGGATTCCCGGGGACGGTTACTGGAGCGCTACCTGAACAGCAACAGCCTATGTACATGATCAACGCGAGAGGAGGAGGCGGTGTGAAGTGAAGTGAGGACGAACGGAAACGGCGGCTTTGATTTTGAGGAGCGATAGTTTTGTAGATATTTTAAAAAAGAATGGTTTTTTAGGTATTTTGCGTAAAAATTGCTAACCGGGCATGGTACTATGCATTATGGGCCTAGACTTATGTTTTTATTTGTTTAAATCTATTGAAAGATGAGTTTTCGGTTTTATGCAATTGTTTAGAACAGTGAAATGTCATTTTCTCTAGAATTAATATGAAAACAATCATAATTTTGTATTGGCAAAACATACCATATCAGCATGTGAATTCCTAATTGTACGACCATGGCGCCATCCCATTTTCAACATCCTTGTGTGTGTGTGTATATACACACATAATATGATTTTTTCTTAACTTAGCTATGGTACGGATTTTTTTAATTGGCAACTTTTCGATCATATTTTCTCATCTTAACCGTTCAGTATCTAGATATATACGAGTAGATTATCTCTGCAAAATTTCAGCCAATTTGGTGATCATTAAGGCATTGAAAACCGTGATTTATAATTAAGAACACGAATAGTTCAGGTTTAACAGATGCAGTTCGTTCATTAATTTCATACATTTTTGAGACCTTAATGATTACTAAATTAGCTAAAATTTTGCATAGATGATCTACTCATATACAACTATATACTAAACGGTTAAAATGAGAAAATATGATAAAAAAATGAGTCAAATTAAAGAAATCCACACCATAGCTAGGTTAAAGACATCTTTAGTGGAGAATGGTTGTACACTATATATCAGCTGTAAGGATCCGGCTCCTCTAAAGTGAGCCTGTGAATTTAGTTAAAATTCATAAAATCTACACTTTTTATCTATTTTAAGGGTTTTAAAACATGACATATCATTCTTGAATCATTTTAGTCTAAACTATCACTACGCCAATAAGTGCAACAAACGACACTTTTCACACAACGGTTCATAATAGCAGGGTTGTACAAATTTAAAAAATGCTTCATACGACGTTCAGAAATTGTCAAGCGTTGTGTGGATAGTCTGAGATCATTCCAGATTTTTTTTCTGTAAACTAGTACAACACTTTGGACAATATTTTGTTGTGTGAATGCAGATAAAAATGAGGCCCATTTCGCTTCTAACCCCACTCTAGTTTGACATATAACTGGGTTTTGTTACACAACAGTAAAACCAATAAATGTTGTGTGAATGTATACAATTTAAACTATCACACAATACTTTTTATATATCTGTTGTACGATATATCTCTCATGCTAGGCTGCAGACTTCTAGTTTTAAAATTGCTCTTACATATCCTCCGAAAACCTAAATTTTTTATGAAGGATAGTCTTGGTGGTCTTGATGTAACAACGGAACACTCAAACCTGTTGTATGATAGTAGAGTATTTTCAACAATCAAACAACGGCTTTTCAGTTTTGGTTGTATAATGTATTTGTGTGTCATGATGAAGCTCTTCTCTTGCATTTGGCAATACTACCTTAAATTCTTCATCCTACAACAATCAACTAAGAAATGTTGTGTGAAGGTATATCACACAATTGTTTTCAATATTATGTTGTATGTATCATAACCTCTAACCCCTAAAATACCCTAAATCCTAATAAATTTCCTATTGTAGTGCCACAACGGTTATTTTTTAATACTAATGTGTGATATAAAATTAATATTGTTGAATTTATGGTTGACCGAGTTGATCGATACCCAAACGTTTCCGAAAATTTTTGAATTTTGTTACACTGCTATACTTCACTATCATAATTATATCAAACGGTTAAATTTTCATGATTTTAATCCTAAACATCTATATCACAATCGACCTACTAATGAGATATAACATGTTTACTATGTTGCACATAATGTGACATAACATGTATAGTACATATTATGTAAACGTGTGTTTATCTAGAGAGACACCATTGAGGAAATGAAATTTTGAAAATCGAACTGTATAGAGATGTTTACGATATTGAAACATGATTGTGGTAGAAATGTCATCAATTTTCGGTATTACACAAGTGTCGATCGACGCGGTCAACTATAATTACACTTACTTTCACTATGGGGAGCCAAACCATCATGATATAATTGACACCACTTATTGTATGAGTTCATGCACAATAACCATATGATTATACGAGTGTCGACAAAATTAAAAAAAATGTTTAGAGGCATTTCGACATTCGTATGATGAGCCTCCCATATTTAGACAACGCTTAGTGCTTTTATGCGTTGTGTGAGTGAAAACTAGGGTTATTTTAAAGAGTGACTCGTTAGAATGAAAAGTAACCGTAAATTTCCCGCCCTCACGATTATTAAGTGAATGTCTCTATTTTCTTTCTTCTTAGACAACACAAAATATGCAATTTATGTTGTATGATTTGTAAAATAGATAGGAAAAAATTAAGGCCGAGATGTAGCAGCGGGAAATCTCCCGCTCTTGCAAGTTAAGGATGTCATTTCTTCTCAGACAACAAAATATAGAATTTACGTTGCCTGATTTGTAAAATGGATAGCTAAAAAATTAAGGCTGAGATGTAGCAGCGGGAAATCTCCCGCTCCTGCAAGCTAAGGATGTCATTTCTTCTCAGACAACAAAATATACAATTTACGTTGTCTGATTTGTAAAATGGATAGGTAAAAAATTGAGGCTGAGATGTAGTAGAGGGAGATTTCCCGCTCTTGTAAGTTAAGGGATGTCATTTCTTCTCAGACAACAAAATATATAATTTACGTTGTCTAATTTGTAAAATAGATAGGTAAAAAATTAAGGCCGAGACGTAGCAGCGGGAGATCTCCCGCTCTTGCAACTTAAGGATGTCATTTCTCATACAACCAAAATTTGGAGTTATGTTGTATGATATGAGAAACACTTGATATGACTCAAAAACCTAAGGGAGTTGACACTTAGAAAAAAAAAAACTGTATCACTCAAAACTATCGCGCACACACACTTTCAACACACACTCACCGCTCTTTCTCTCTTCTCTCTTCTCTCTTTCTCTCTCGAACAAAGCTAGAAACCGCGCACTCTCTCACTTTCTCTCTTCTCTCTTCCTCAATCACTCCTCTCAATCACTTCTCCCTCAATCGAGGGTAAGCCACTGTCACTTGATTAGGGTTCGTTGATTTGGGGAGTTCGTCCATTTGGGGGTTCGTCCATTTGGCGCGTCACTCGATTTCTTCCAATGTGGTTCGAGGTTTGTACTCTTCTCCTTTCTCCGATTAGGTTTCTGGGTTGGTATTATTAGTTGAGCTGCTAAGCCTCTAGTCCCAGTTGCTCTCTCTTTCTCTAATCAAGTTTATAAAGTAGGAACCGATGCGACTGTTTAGTAGTAACCACACTTCATTCACACCGGTTTTGTCTTTTCTTGAATCCCCCAACTTGGTCTTTCTCTCTCATTGTTCATAGCTTTCTCTTCTTCCAGTTGAGGCTTCTCTGTTCTTGTCTTGCATTCTGAGAAGAAACGCTACCGTTTTGGTCTTGTTGGAGTTTCAAGGAGTTGGGAATAGAGGTAAGAGTAATTTGGGTTCTAAATTTTGAATTTTTTTTTTGTAGTTTTGCGGTTGTTTGGTTGCTGAAATAGTGTTTGATCCAATGTGTGATGTGATTACTAAAAAAGATGGGAACTTGAGAACAATCACGGCTTGAATTGCTTGTTCTGTACTTTATTTGATGTTTTGTAACTGTATAGTGTTTGGATTTTGGCTTTTGTTTCGGTTTTTAAGGAAAATGGTGCATAAGAACCCTAAAGATTCTGTCTTTTTTTTGGGCTTGAGTTCATGGTTTGCTAATGGGATTGTTAGTTTTCAATTGTTGAGAAGTTGATATCAATTCTGTGTTTCGTAGATAGAAATCTAGGTAGTTAATTAGAAAAGATAATAGAGTTTGCACTTGTTGTTGATTCTTGAATTTTTACAGGAGGCTATAACTCCTCCTTGTACTTTGCATTTTGTTTCAATAAAAAGCTGTTTCTTTTCAATTTTTTGTCTAGAGCTGTTTCACTGTTAGTAAAGTATTTTATGCAGGGGGATCTTTACTTAGAGCTCTTTGACTGGGATCACTTTTGAAACCTTCTCTTGCCACTAGATCTACAAGTCATTGGCTAGCTTGGTGTTGTATCTGTTAGTTTTTCTTTTGTTTCTAAGAAAGACAAACCTTAATTATATAAAAGTCATCAAATGAAAGACATTTGCTAAAACTGTGTATGAGCATATCTCTTTTCTGATTTTAAACTATTTTAACCATATGAAGAGTTTATTGGAATTTGGTAAGATCATATACTGATACTTTGTGTTCACTTTGCTCCTAGGGGGAAAGTATCTTAGCTGATTCTGGGACGGAGCAGGTGGAGTTTATTGCTCTTTCTTAGAGGACAAGAGACCCAAAGTATCAGCAAAAGGTCAGCATATGTTAACTTGTGTTTCTTTCCCTGGCCAAATAGTGCATTTGATATTGAGTTGCTCGACATGGGCCTTCTCATCTTGGCTGCCTACTTCAATTTTTCTTATCATGTTGGTATTGGTATTGGTATTGTGAATTGAATGTTATTTGATGGGATTGTTTTGTAGATATGTTGGTATGATATATATGTATATTGTTTTATATATGTATGGTTGGTTAAGAATTTCTATATGATATAGTTGTGATTTTTTTAGTTCATTGTCAATAAAATGTAGTTGGATAAGTCATGGATGCGAGCAGATAGAAGGTCTAATGAATATAGATCTGAGGTGGAAGCGTTTATTGAGTTTGCCTTGGTAAATGCTAGGGACCCGTACCACATTTGTTGTCCTTGCACAAAGTGTGAGAATGACAAGGACTTTTCTGCCTAAGTGATTCTCATTTGTTTTTGAATGGGATTAACTTAGACTACGACATATGGGATGAACATGGGGAGGCTGTAGTTAATTCGGAATCAGATTCAGATAGGTATAGTAATGAGATAGATGAAGATAGTGAGACAGATTCAAGTGGTTCATCTATTGTTGGGGGTCACATGGAGGCAAAATGTGATGTGCAATCAGATAGTGATGGGGAGGAATATCTTTCCGGTGAGTACACTGGTTTTAGGCAGTTTGTTGACGATGGCAATAAACCCTTGTATCCTGGTTGCACTACGCACACGAGGATGGCTGTCATTGTGAAGCTTTACAACATCAAAACGAAGCATAGTATGAGTGAGTCTGCTTACTCAGATGTGCTGGCTGCCTTTGCCGAGTTTCTTCCCACAGGAAACTCAATACCGGACACTCTTTTCGAGGCAAACAAGGTTTTGACCGCATTGGGGATGGACTACACTAAAATAGATGCATGCCCTAATGACTGTATTCTGTACAGAAAAGACTATGAAGAAAAAACCAAGTGTCCTAGATGTACAAAATCTAGGTGGAAATTAGACAGTAATGACAAAGAGAGAGAAGGAGTACCTGCAAAAACCTTATGGTATTTTCCTATTATCCCTAGGTTCAAGAGAATGTTTCAATCACCTGAAACATCAAAGAGCCTAACTTGGCATGCCACAACCAGGAAAAAGGATGGTTTTCTTCGCCATCCAGCAGATTCCACTTCTTGGAAGTTTGTGGATGAAAAGTGGCCTGCTTTTGGGGATGAACCACGAAACCTACGACTTGCATTGTCATCGGATGGTTTCAATCCTCATAGTGTCCAAAGCAACAGTTACAGCTGCTGGCCCGTTATTCTGGTTACCTACAATCTACCACCATGGCTGGTAATGAAGAGGAAGCACACGATGCTTTCCTTGTTGATATCAGGGCCTAAACAACCGGGGAATGACATAGATGTGTATCTTGAACCGTTGATAGATGACCTGAAGCTATTATGGGCAGGAGTATATGGTTTGTTTTTAGGGCATGCCCTTCCAACCAAGCGACAAGGAATGTGGGTACTATGTCATGGGATACATGAGGGAAATAATTGAAGACAAAGACACGTCACGGTTTGTTACCAAGGTATAAAATCTGTTTTTAGAGTCATTCAATATAGCTTAAGTATTAATAATATGTTTATTATATTAGGAGTTCCATGGAGCAGTACTATATATCAGAGACTAGAATAGTTTTCTTTTTTCCCACCAACTTAATGATTCAAATACTACAAAATAGACAAACTATAAACAGAAGATTATACTGCTAATTTTGGTGCCCTGACTTGATGAAATGATTAGAATTGATATTTGTCTTGAAGTGATATCTCCATTATAGGACTGAGATCTAATCTTTGTTAGCAAAGTCAGTCAATCATTACAAGTTAAATATTAAGTTTAATTTTTGCTAAAAGGGTGACAGCTAGCTGGTATGGATACACAGATTAACTAATAGATCTTATTATTTGATGCCTAATGGAATTTATGTTGTAAACTTATTGTTTTGATCTATCATTTTTTGTGTTTTGTTGAATAAGTGGGAATGGTTCCTTTTTGGATCTTAGTTTTTGGTTCATTGAATCTTCATCATCTCAGATTAACTAACAGATATATAGCAGTGTTAAGTTACAATGATAACTGAAAAACCAAGTGTTGTGTCTGGTTTATATGTACATCTAGGTTGAGATAGCAGATAGACAGCTTATGCCTCTAGGGGCTTGATTGGATATATATATATATATATATATATATATATATATATATATATATATATCAATTTTTGTTCTTTGTTTATTTTAGTGGGACAAGAGAGGCAGCTGCAAATACACTCGAGAATATTTGGATGAGGTGAGAAACGAGTGGGCTGACTTTGCTGTCAAGAAGTATGTGAAGGAGCCGTGATTGAGGTAGCATCCTCTTGTTCAAAGAAAAGCATCTTTTTTGTGCTTCTCAGCTGGTACAATATTCATGCATGATATGTGGCATGTTTTTGGTACAATTGATACTATGTATCAGCTAGCTTTTGATGTCCCTAGTTGATGGGCATGTATTTGAATGCTTTTCTTATTTTAAATGGTTGTTAGGATGATGGGCATATGTTTTAGATGTCATGTTAACGTTAACAATGCATCGGATGCTTTATATCATATTTTTGGTTGTTTGAATGTTAACAATGCTTTGGATGGTTTGGAAATATTACTTGTAATACTGTTCATTAGGTAAATTTGGTATTAGGGCATCAATAAAGCACATCATACAACTAAATGATGATAATCTAACGTTGTATGAAATGCATCATCATACAACAAGTTAATGACAATCCAACGTTGTCTGACTAAATGATCCTACAACTATATTCTAACATTGATACGTTGTGTCAGTATTGATCACACAATGCCTATTAGCAAAAATTTTGTATACTATTTAACAATCAGACAACCATGAAACCTAAAAACTCGTTGTATGAAGATAACTTCACACAATAGTTTACTGCCAGAAAACTATTGTGTGAGTGTCGACAGATGTTGCCGACTGCAATGCAGAATGATCTCGACGTATGCCGATAAAATCTGTCGATATTCACACAACAACTCATGAAAGGAAACCGTTGTGTAACTTAACAATCACACAAGAGTTTTTATTGGAAAATCTGTTGTGTGATTCTCGGCAGATATCATCGACAGCTGACGAGAAGCAGCTCGGCATGTGTCGATAATATCTGTCGAGAATCACACAACAATATTCTACAAAAAACTATTGTATGATTCCCGACATAATTCATCAACATATGTCGATAGCTGCCGAGAAGCAGCTCGACTTGTGTCGGCAATTGTCGATGATATATGCCGAGAATCACATAATGGTTTTTATTGTAGCGTTGTATGTCAGTTAGTCAGACAAGCTCTTTTTAGCCGTTGTGTGACATGTTGATCAGACGGCGATCGGATTAACAACAGATTTGACCTTTATCAGACGATGTTTTTCCCCCGTCGTGTGATGCATTATCTGGCGTAGTATATGGTTAACTTGATAAACTGCTGTTAAATACATAAAAAAAAAAAGATTAATTTCAGTTTACCCCCATCAACTTTAGGTCGATCATCATGTTAGTCTCTTTTCTTTCAATTTCATCAAAAACACCCCTCAACTTTTAATTTTCATCAGCCATGTCCAAATATACGTTTTCATCCAATTCCCCCGTTATGTAATGACTTGCATTAAAAAGAAAATCAAATTTGAAGTCGCTAAGCCCACAGAAAAAGGGCAAAATAACAAATTGCATTCAATCCCACCAAAATCACTAAGGTTACGGGGTTGTGATAGCTACGGAGATGTGTATCTGTTTTGGCCACGATCCTCAGCGCGCGGAGCAGAGGTTTCTAGCAGACAAAGAGATGGGGAGTGTTGCGGGCGTGCCACCTCGCGGATGAGGAAAAGGTTGATGTAGGGGTGCGCTTGACTTCTTGATCAGGCAGAAGGGGGTTACAGGTGCCACCTCAGAGGAGGATTTACGAGCACAAGCGATCGATACTCACGGCGGCGCGAGCAGAGCAACTATTAGGGAGTTTCAGAGAGAAAGTGGGGTAGAGACCGGAGGACTCTGGAGGAAAACCTAGGCGGCGGCGCTTAGGGTTAGGGTTTCGAGGAGCTCGAAGGGTAACTGGGTTTCAGTTGTATTGTGTTTGTGTTTGTATTGATTTTGAGAGTTGTGTATTCATTTTGAGAGTCGTCCTCTGTTAGGGTTCGAGCCCCCTTATATAGCAATCCGACTTGCGGCGGAAGAAAGATGATCATACTTCGAGTTGGATTCGGAAAACCTAATGGCACAAGGGCACTGTTTCGTCCATGCGAACCAACCATCTTGTGACACATGTCCAGTTCGCACACTTCATTCCTCATAAGGCATTGCTTCCGTGCTGCCAACTATAAACTCCTATGCGAACTGGAATTCGCCCCGCGGGTCGTCACGGATGCTATCTCGCGTGCTCGTGAAGCTCGCTTTCAATTCGCGGGCTATTGCAGCTCGCGAGCCTTAAAATGGCTTTTTATGTCAAATGGACCACAGGGATTGGCCCGAAGCATATTAAAGACTTGTAAAAGTCTTCAACGTTTGTCGTGGTGCGCGCGGACTCCGCATGTCAATTCCTAGCGAAGTCTTCTACGCGGACCAGTTCGCCAGTCCGCCTCGCCTCGCGGAGAGTCAATCTCGCCTCGCCTCGCGAAGTGTCAAATAGTAATTTCGCGCGCGAGCTAAGTGTTCCACGCGAACTGCGTAGTCCGCCTATGTCCATTCCGCGCGCAAGCTAAGTGAAGTCCAGCTCGCATGCAGTTCGTTCCGCGCGAAGTCTAACTCGGCTCGCGTGGTCTCACTGGCGGGCTATTACTTGAAAACTTAGAGAAACTCCATCTCGCCGGTATAACATGGTCCAAGAAGTAATTAATATTTACATAGACATTTACTGTCTAGTAAAATATTAATCTAGGCGTAAACAGTATCGATATGAGAGAAAATAGTCAAAAAGGTTATATTTTTCGGAATTTGACTTTCTTCTTAATACCACGTCATCATTTGACGAAGGAATTAGATGAAGAACGGAGGTTTGGACACGACTGATGAAAATTGAGAGTTGAGGGGTGTTTTCGATGAAATTGAAAGAAAAATGACTAACATGATGATCGACCTAAAATTGATGAGGGTAAACTGAAATTAGGGTTTTTATACTTTTGAGTCTACTGCTATGTAGATTCCATATAATTTGTTTTGTAACTCTAGTTGATTTTGGTGACGTGATTACTCACATGTATGAAATTGGATTAATACAATATTTATCTAGCTTATTGTTCAAAGTGAGTTTTATCAAAATTTCTGGGTAATTGTTCTGTGACATTAAGGACGGTACAATATCGAGAATACACAGGGCGATTAGATCTAACGGTGACATTGAGGATGGTAATTGTTCTGTGACGTAATAAGCAAAATGCTCATTCTCGATAAAGCCTCAATCTGGGTAATTACATATTACGACGTCTTGCCAACCAAGCTTCTATGTGAGAAGAACATCTCAATCTCTGCATCTCTTTTCTAAGCCATATCTTTAACCTGTCCATGCTACAATTCCTCTTTTATAATGCATCAAATCAACAACAGCCCATGCCCATATTGAAGAACCGAAAATGCAGGGTTACATCTATATACCAACATCCTTCACTATCTGCTTATTGGGCGCCAAGATACAAGTAGCAGTAGACGTAAATGTATAAAAAGTTAAAAACCTCTCCTTTTTTTATTTTATTTTTTTGTTGTAATGGTAGTTTATCCAAGTTAATCATATGTTATGTTAAAATGAACCAAGAGTAATGTGTCATGTTTTAGAACCCTTAAATTAGATAGAAAGTGTAGATTTTATGAACTTTAACTAAATTCACAGGCTTCTTATTTCAGAAGAGTCGGATCCCAGCTGTAATATATGGATCCAATATATATATACCCCTACTGAAGCTTTTTGGCCTAAAATTCTCTTTAGGCTTGAGCCTTTATAGCTTGCTTCTAGATCTGCGGAATTAAAGACTTATATGACCAACAAAGTTGAGAGTTATATTCACTCTATTTTTTATTTTTATTTTTGAGAACAAAGAGAGTTATATTCACATGTTAATAGAAATTTGAAAGATGAATAGAATTTTGAGAGAAATAAGAAAGATGAGTTTATACACAGTAACACACCCAAGTCATGGATAGTGTGGATACCATAAGGTCCATTTGACTGATGGATGATAAGATCAAGAATTTTAATACTGAAGAAAATTTAGAGTTAACCTTTCTGCTTGAAATTATAGGTATCAATGGAACATGAATAAGGGGATGGTTTTTCATTTCTCAATTGGCTACCTTGAATTTCCCGTTTTGATTTGTGCATAAATTACATTGACAAATGTATCCACGGCAAAAATTAGCACACAGTTACTGTTTGAGTTTTTTTGTCATTGTTCTTCACCAATTGCATCTTAACATAAGAAAGATTCAAAACTATTAGAAGAGTGGAAGTTTGATTATGGGAAGACTAGCTATAGTGGCCGAAGAGAGGAGAGGACTACATCTTGAAGAGAGCTGTCTCTCTGCATGGCGGCTTTGAACTCATCAAAGGTAACTTTTCCGTCGCTGTTGGCATCCATTCGATCGAAAATTTCATCCAACTTCCCAGGTTCTGTAATATCAGCTGGAAGGCAGTCATCTGGCAAAGCCTGCTCAATGTAGTTTACTCAAGTTATAAAATCTTACTCTCAGGTGAAACAAACCAGTGTAGAGGAAGAAGAGGATTACCCTCAACATAGATGCCACTTCTTCTTTACTGATGCATCCCGACCGATCTGTATCATACATCTGATGCAAGAAAAGAGAGGGACGGACAGTTGATACAAATTTGAACTTAAACAATATTAATAGTGAAGAAGGCAGACAAATAGAAAATGTTTTGGTTATAAAAATTTATGAGGTTGACATATATGAACCAGAAATTGAAAATAGTTCAGCTGAGTGAGCTTATGTTACTGATAACAATAGACACACAGAAAAGGAGAAGGCACCTGGAAGCAGAGGCGGAGAGCATCATCTCCTTGTGAATTCTTGAGACTAGAGAAACCACAGAGTATCTCTCGCATGTCTACTGTTCCATCTCGATTGTTGTCAAATAGGTCGAAAATACGGGGTGCTAAAGGGACCAGTGATGACATTTTCATTGCTTTCAGTACCTCTTCAAATTCAGACAGCGTCGCATTATCACCCTTTTTGCATCTGTACTTTGCCAAGTTGACATTCTTGATCAGAATATAATCGGTTAAGAAAAAAGCCGAAAAAATAAGGTTCATGTCAAAGTAATATGGGATTGTCTAGCTAAAAATTAGTGACTCAAACAGAATTACATTTTTTCTTTGATTACCTTCATAATATTTATTTTAAACTCATTGTGACAGACCAATGATACCATTTATCTGTTTTGTCAATCTTGTGGACTCATGCTTAAATGGCTTGTACTCAACCAGATTAATAGTTTGACATCCTAGAATTCCAGAATAGACTATAAAACACTCTTTATAATATAGACTATAGACTATAAAACACTCTTTAAATGGCTTGTGGCCTTTCCACTAATGGAATCGGGGATGAAAGATAGGGGATTACACCAACTTTTTGATTATTTTTTTGAATCTCCACCTTTCAGTTTGTTGGTCCATATATATAGATCAATTCTGCAAATTTTCAGCCAATTTGGTGATACTTAAGGTGTTGAACAATATTAAATCAATGAACGAACCAAATCTGCCAAACTTGAACCGTTCATGCTTATCATTATAAATCTTAGTTTTGAATGCCTTAACGATCACCAAAATTTCTAAGGGAGATATGATTTTGTGATCGAAAAGTTGGTGTAATACCCATCCCTCATATATGTCAAAAAAATGGATCTCTCATTAGAAGGGCCCTATATATATATATATATATATATATATACATGGCCCTTCCAATGAGGGATCCCTTATATATATATATATATATATATATATATATATATATATATATACAGGGCCCTTCCAATGAGGGATCCCTTATATATATATATATGTAGTTCCATTCCAAAATGGGACACCGCTTTGAAATTAAAGTGTGGTGCTCTTCATTTCGCTCACTTTTAGGTCACATAGTGTGTAGATCATTTTTGCAAAGTTTCATCCAATTTGGAGATCCATTTGAGCTTCCGTAATTATGATTTACACGAACGATTCAATTTGGACATATTTTGTTCAGTTAATTCATTTAATCTAATTCGGTATACCCAAATGATCTTCAAATTAGATGAAACTTTGCAGGAATGATCTACATACTATGTTCTAGACATTGAATTGTGGAGATGTGAAAATGTGACCTAAAAATGAGCCAAATGAGGAGCACCACACTTTAATTTCAAACTTGTGTCCCACTCTGGATATATATATATATATATATATATATATATATATATATATATATATATATATATATATATATATATATATATTCTTAGTACCTTAATGATAACCAAATTGGCTGAAATTTTGCAGAAATTATCTATACATTAGTATCTAAAGACTAGACGGTGGAGATATGAAAATTCGATTGAAAAGTGAGTGTAAAGTTGAAATCCGCACCGTAAGAATAAATAGAAGGGCTTACATATATATATATATATATATATATATATATATATATATATATAGGCCCGTTCTGAAGCGCACGTGTGCACTTTCCTTAAAGTGCGCAGGTCCCTCCGTTCGCCACCGTCCGACGCCGACGACGGAGCGCCTCCACTTCAGAAGACTCCAGCAGCGTCCCTGACCACTTTCCCTCCCCGGCGAGTCCGTTCTTTTCCAGTTTTCAAGCGAGATCACTGAAGATCAACTTTATTTGAAGTTTTGGGTGATCTCGCCGGAAAACTGGAAAAGAACTGACTCGCTAAGGAGGGAAAGTGGTCGGGGATGCTGTTGGAGTCCGCTGGGGTGAAGATGCGCCCTCGCCGGTGCCATACGGTGGCGAACAGAGAGACGTGCACACTTTAAGGAAAGTGCGCACGTGCGCTTCAGAATGTTTATATATATATATATATATATATATAAAGTCCTTCTAACGAGAACCCTTAAGTTGAGTACTAGTTGAGAACTTTTCGGCTTATCCCACTTTTCGATCTTATATCCACATCTTGACCGTTCAGTTTATAGGTGTTTATGAGTAGATCATTTATGTAAATTTTCAGCCATATTGAAAATCGTTAAGACATTCATAAATTTGATTTAACAATTATGAACTTGAACGGTTCATGTTTGACAGATTTGATTCGTCCATTAATTTGATCTAATTTGTTACCTTAACGATCACAAATTTGGCTGAAAATTTGTAGGGTTGATCTACACATATAGATCTAAAAACTGAACGGATGAGATGTGAAGATGTGATCGAAACATATGTCTTTTAAACCATAAACCGAAAAGTCCTCAACTTAAGCGCTACTTTTTATCAAAGACTGAATGCTAATTACTGACTATGACTAACATACATTTCATCACTACATGCAGAGACAAAGGAGAAAATATGCTTTGACTACTCACATCTTCTTAAAATGCAAACTCAGGTTCTGGATTTCCTCCTGTTTAAGGTCATGGGACCCTAGTAATGATTTGAGCTTCTTTGTCCTCAAGAAAATGGAAGTTGTCCACACACTAGCTATTGCTGCAGCTCGGAGTTTGCGTCGAGCATTAAAACTCTGCAGTCGTGACACAATCTCAGCATCCATTTGATCCTCTCTGGCTGAAAGACCTGCAACCCATGGATGGTCCAAAAGCTGTTGATTCCACAAGAAATAAATAAGTCAGCTTTATGGTGTCTCACAAATCTAGTAGAGAACGTCTCTAGTGACCAAGAAGTACTGGACTACTATATACAGATTATTCCTCTATCATTGAACTACATATGAAATATAGAGCACTAATCACGGTACTCTATATTGATTCATAATATCCTTCACATTCTAGTTCACAAGTATTGATATGAAGAACAATTCAGATAACCTAGACCATTCGTACTTTCGATTCCAAATATCATTATTTACAGTGTTTAATTAACTTCTCCCCTCCCAATTGATTCATTATCATCAATCTTTTCTTATCTTTATCCAATCCTAGTAAACCTTGCAGACAAGCTAATCACATACCTCTTGAGCACTAGGTCTCTTTTCAGGGTCAACTTTGAGGAGGTCTGATATTAATTGCTTGGCTGATAAGGAAATTTCCTTCCAAGTTTTCTCGTAAAAGCTGAATTCTCCCTGCAGGAAAAAGTATTGTCTCTTGTCATTTGAAACAGAACTGTCACATGAGCATCGTGTTAACATATACATGTTTCTTTTCAAAAGAATGTAAATGGTTTGGTGACTTACAGCCATTATCATCTGCTGCTTCTGCCGATTCGACTGACCAATAAAAGGTGGGTATCTGAATAGTAGTAAAACAATACATATTAATCTCCAGGAAGTTCAGAAACTGAAGAGCTTGAAAAGTTCCATGACAAGTTGAAAGGGCTTTGAAGATTTGAGTCATTGACATGGAAATTTCTCAACACTACATTGGGTTGCTTGAAAATTTGAGCAGAAGAAACTCTGGAATCTAACAGCACGGTTGAATGTATGCCAGAAACAACTAATTGAACAATCATATGTTCGGAATAGAAGAAAATAAAGTGGACAATCATAAAAAGGACAAGAACTACATCATTATGATGAGACTAAAATTAAGTAACTCCCCCACCCCACCCAACTTTTTTAATATCAGCATAACCAAATCCTTGTGTATTTTTAGCAAATTATTGAAAAGCTTCATTGAATATTGATGTTATTATAATGTTGGCATTCTGATGAAATTGCAGTCTCGGAGAACATTGTATCTTTTAAAGCTTGTACTGCAATCAGACAACTTAGGATGCTTAATTCCACTAAAAAGATAACAAGTTCTTAAAATGAACATTTGTTTTGGTTCAAAAGTGCTTATATAGCCAGCCTTTTTGAAGGAAATAAAAACTAGCTAAAATCATGTACAAGTAAATATGTAGATAGACACATACCCGGAGAGAAGGATATACAAGATTACACCAAGAGCCCACATATCACTTTTACAAGTGATTTGTCCCTGAGAAAGAGCCTCTGGTGATACATAATCAATGGAACCAAACAAGCCAACAACAGGGTCAGTAAACTCCTCGACAGAACTGAGACCGAAATCCATAATCTTCAAAGGAGAATCATCACAACTATTCAAGAATAGACAATTCTCAGGCTTCAAATCCCTATGAACAATATTTGACTTATGCAGAGCAGCTAAACCTTGTGCAATCTGCCTGACTACAGCTGCAGCCCCTACCTCAGAGTACCTCTCTTCCTTCACAATCCTATCAAAGAGTTCCCCACCAGAACAAAGCTCCAGCACAAGGTGAACCCCATTCTCATCCTCATACACATCATAGAGGTCAATCACATTCGGATGCGGCGACACATTCTCAACGATCTTCTTCATGACCAAGATTTCATTTGTGAGCAAAACATTAGATATCGAGACTTGTTTCCTAGTCGGGACAGGGAACCCCTGCCTCAAACCAGGATTGGATGAAGAATTTTTAGATGTGAAAGAGGAAGAACCCCCAAACGGTCTTTTGAGTGTTTTGATGGCAACATTGTTTTTTTCACCGCTACCCTCTTTTCTGCTTATCCCTTTCCTCACTACTGAGAATCCTCCTCTCCCTAAAATCTCAGCCACTTCATACTCGTCGGCGAGTCTCCTAGTTTCTTGTCCCATGATCAATTGATGGAGGTGACTTAGCAGATGGGATCAATTGATGGAGGTGACTTAGCAGATGGGTTGGTATCAAGAGATTGGAGAAGAGAGGAGTGCTAGTCTTGGAGATGACTGGAGAATTAGATTAAACAATGAGGATGATTAGTTAATGTTAAGTAGAAGACATGTTGGGTTGGTTCCATTGATTAGTTGAAACGCGTAATGTGATTATCGGACTTGTTTAATGCATATAATATCAGCACAAAATTTCAAATGGGAAGGAGGGAATATAGTATGGAGGGTAGTGCTGAGAGAGAAGAGACAAAGACATGGTCACTAAACTTAGGCCCAGGTTGGGAACGATTTTGAAACTGCTTTTGGGGCAACCTGAGGTGTTTGGTAACCACCAATATAACTGATTTTAAAGGAATAGATTCTCTTAAAAGCAGGTTTTGGAGAAGCAGGGTAATCGGTGCTTTTGCGGGAATCAGTTAGAAAACACGAAGCGAAGACTTTAATGAATTTTTTGTATATCCTATTCTACCCTCATTCGTTACGAAACGAACCCGAGACCTATCACTTTCTTCTTTCTTCACTGCCTCACACTCCAGTCTTCGCCTTCATCTGGGACAGTCCGCTTCACTCCAGTTGTCGCCTCACTCCAGTCCAGGCAGACCAGCGACGTTGTTCTCCGAAACTCTTCCGTCGCTATTTTGTCCTCACTCCAGTCCACACTGCCTCACTCCAGTCGCCGCCTCACTCCAGTCCATGCAGACCAGCGACGTCATTCTCCGAAACTCTTCCGTCGCTATTTCGTCCCCAACTCAAAAGGTAAAACATCTTCTTCTTGAACTATTTGGTATGCTGGGTTTGCTAGATTTTGGGAGTTGTTAATAGCCCTTGATTATCATAAAATTGTAATCGGGTTCGTTATTGTTAGGAAGTACACACTAGAATTGACATGTACTTGGCCGATTGATGCTAGTGACTTGGGTTCAACGATTTGTTATGTGCTTTGTGTTCTGTCTTTGTTTTGTCGATGCCAACAAATTCAAGAAGAATATATGAGTTCCATCAGACCATATGAGTGATTGATGCTAGTGACTTGGGTTCAATGATTTGTTCTGTGTTCTGTGTTAGTAGTATTGTTCTGTGAAGATAGTTGTTGTTTGTCTGTGTTCTGTGTTAGTATTGTTCTATGTTTTTTCTTGATTGATCAACAATTTGCGTTGTGTAACTACTAACTAGGAGCTAGCAAGTATCACGGTAGGCCTTAATGTTCTACTCTTCGAGATGTGTTTTTGAGTTTTGCCTTGAATTGTGAAGTTGCTTCGGGGAAGTACTTAGATATCAGATCAGCGAAATCTTGGTTAATGTGGCTCCCATCTTATGTATTTGATGTATCTCTTTACATGTCAATATATGAGCAGAAAAGAGAATTGAAGCAGATGGGACATGGTGTCCCATTATTGCCATTAAACAAGGAGTTTCCCACATGGGATCCAGCTCTGTAATTACGAGCTGATATAGGAGAGTCAACCAAACTTAACTTAAGATAATGAGCGACACAAATCAGTTACATCTGTGTCAATGCTCTATGAGCTAGTAGTTGTGGTTCTTAATAACAAAATCGTAAGCTTTGTAAGGAGGACATGGCTAATAGAAAATGACTCTATTATTTTATGTGTTTTTGATAATTTGCTCCTGCTTTGTTTCAATTGGCGTTTTTGATTAGGGCCTTGTGCATGTTAGGCATAGTATGTGATTGTTCTTTTTCCAAAAAAAAAAAAATGTTCAAAAATTGTTGAATGGTTTATGTTGTTAAAGGAAAGAAATAAAAGTCTGTGATATGCATTCAAAGTGAATTTGAGGATTTTGAGTAATTGGTGGATCGGTTATCTATTCAACTTGTGAATGATTATAGGTAAACATGTTTGTCTATATCATTTGTTCTCTGAGCTCCTTCTTCTTTTAATTTTCTTTCCCGTCAGATGGGAAAGAAGAAAGCTACAAGTACTACAACTGAGGGAACTGGGAAAACAAAGGCCACATGGCCTGATGATATAGTAGCTATATTTTGCGATATAGCTCGTAAGGAAGTTGCAAAGGGAAACATGCCAGGTACTCATTTTGATAAAAAAGGATGAGAAAATGTTGTCAAAGCCTTTAATGACTCAACTGGAAGAGATTATACTAAAGGTCAGTTGAAAAACAAATGGGATTCACTTAAAAATGACTGGAAATTGTGGAGTTCTCTATTGCATCAGGAAACTGGTATTGGATGGGATCCTGTTAAAAACGATTGTCGATGCATTTGCTGAATGGTGGACAAGTAAAATTAAGGTGTGCTCTCAATTAATTTGTTGTTTCGATGTTCTCTTACAATTTAAGCATAAGTTATGAATTAAATTCTTCTTCTTTCGCAGTCTAATCCAAAGTACCGTAAATTTCGTGATGTGGGAATCAACTGCCACAATGGCTCTTCATTAACTACATAAGAAAGTATGCTCAAGATCATGATCTTGATGAAAGTGATGATTTCCAAAGTGAAGAGATTAGTGAAGATATGGAGGACAATGAACATGAAGAAGATGGGACGGGAAGACAAGAAATGGAGGTGTTAAGAAACACCATTGCACAAAGTTTAATGAATGCATCTATTTAGCATTTAGTTCCAATTTGAAATGGCTTCACTATATTTTGTGTAATGCAATGGCCTTTAGTATATTATTTAAGAACTTTGAAATGGCCTCAATTTGAAATGCATCTTGTGTATGTTCTAATTTGTATCTTTTGAAATTGCTTCACTAATCTTTTGTATATTATTTAAGAAGAAATCTTATGTAATATTGTGGATTAACTTTATAATTCAGTTACATACAAAAGAAACAACTATTTATTTTAATATCAATTTATAACAATGCCTATTTTTGTCATTATACCCATCCAAAGCAGTTTTTACTTATAGCTTACCAAACACACGAAATTGCTTTTTGGTTCTCACAGCACTTTTAAAAACAGTTTACCAAATACCTCAGCTGATTCTACTCACAACAATATCAGAAGTAATTCTTCTTACAACAACTTCAAAAGCAATTCCTCTCACAGCACAGCAGTCCTAAACTGGCCCTTAAGCATTCACATTGACATTTTGGGACGAACAGCTTTAGGGCCTTTGCTTCTGAACGAATTGTCATCTTTAAGAATTCTTCTTTCTGCAAACAAGAAACGCACAAGTCCCTCTTTAATCAGACTCGAGAATTCTCAGGGGTGAAAGAAGTAGATCAAGTTGCTGAGACCCAGTGGCAGTGCTCAATGGTTGCGCCGACAGCTGGGTCGATTGATCGCCGTCCAACCTCATCGGTATCTTCGAGATGCTCTTTGTGTATTGGCTTTAACAATTTTTTAAGATGCTCTTCGAGTTTGAATGAATGACGACGAGTTTTAGAAAATTTTTTAATTGATGTTCAAGGGACATTCTAAATCCATGAAGCTTACCGGAGCATTTCGAGTTACATCTTAATGCAGCGGAAATATAAACGTTGGAATCCACCAACAGCGACTTGAATCCACAAGTCTAGTTTTCTCGAATTTACGAGAAAATCTGGAATCCACAAGAATTAAGATAAACTCAAGGGTTTTATTAATATCAAAACTAACGACTACAACCGATTAAGGGTCCTTATATAGGAGAAACTAAACCCTAGGACAACTAACAACCAAGTAGGGGTGGCACTTTTGAGCTGAAAACTGAAAAAAACCGAGCCGAAAACCAAGTCGAAACCGTAAAAACCGGGCCGAAAAAAAAACCGGGCCGAACCAGATCTATTTGGTTTGGTTTTCGGTTTCAGCTTTGCAGAAACCGAACCGAACCGAAAACCAAAGTCAACCCGGTCAACGACGTCGTTTTGGTTTTTTTTTTTTAAACCCTAATGAGTATTGAGTAATGAGAGACAGAGACTCTCAGTCCCTCTCAGTCTTCGCCTCCTCTCCTCCCTCTCGACCGCTCCTCCAGTCCTCCTTTTTTTCTTTGTCGCCTCCTGCCCTCCTCTCCTCCCTAATTTGATCTCATCTCCGCGCTCCGCCCCCAGACTCCAATCCTCCAAGTCTCCAACCTCTCCTCTCCTCTCCTCTCGGTCTAACCATCATAATGAAGAGGGGTAAATTGAACCCATCGAAGTGGGGTTCCTCAAAATCGTTTAGCTCAAATGGTTTTGGCCGTGGTCGTGGTGCTGCGATCAGTGCGATGGACAAATCGTCCTCATCTTCTCAAGTATGTTTTTCTTTTCAGAATGTCCTCATCTTCTCTACTGTATGTGAACTTTGGAAAATCATAAGTATTTGTAGAGACATCCGTTTGCTGCGATTCCAGTTCTGAAATAATCTTAGGTTGTCTTTTAAAATTGTTATGAAGAGACCAACTTGAAACCAATAGCCTAGCTATACTTTTTTTAGCCAAAAAGGTCTGCTGGTCAGAAACTCAGGAACTCAGGAAGTTAGCAGTTTTTCTCTACTGTACATGAACTTTGGAAAATCATAAGTATTTGTAGAAAAATTATTTTTCTGCGATTCTAGTTCTCAAATAATCTTTAGGTTGTCTGTTAAAATTGTAATGAAGAGACCAACGTGAAACCAATAGCCTAGCTATACCTTTTTTAGCCAAAAAGGTCTGCTGGTCAGAAACTCAGGAACTTAGGAAGTAAGCAGTTTTTCTCTACTGTATATGAACTTTGGAAAATCATAAGTATTTGTAGAAAAATCTGTTTGCTGCGATTCTAGTTCTCAAATAATCTTTAGGTTGTCTGTTAAAATTGTTATGAAGAAATCAACTTGAAACCAATAGCCTAGCTATACTGTTTTTAGCCAAAAAGGTCTGCTGGTCAAGAACTCAGAATGTTAGCAGTTTTTCTCTACTGTATATGAACTTTGGAAAATCATAAGTATTTGTAGAAAATTCCTTTTGCTGCGATTCCAGTTATAAAATAATATTTAGGTTGTCTTTTACAATTGTTATGAAGAGACCAACCTGAAATTCTTAGTCGAGCTATACTGTGTTTGGTGAAAAAGGTCTGCTGGTCACTGTCAGGAAGTTAGCAGTTTTTCTCTTGCTTGATTTGGTCTGTAATACTTGTTTAAATTGGTTTATTTTTTTTATGCAGATGCAAGTTGATAGTGTTGGTGTTGGTGAATCGGCAACTCCGACACCGGTTCCTAGTATGGGTGGATCACAAGCAAGTACCGGGTTCTTGTTTTGTGATGTATAAACTTTTAATATTGGACTCTATTTGTATTTTGTAATTTATGGACTTTTGAGTTTTACTACATGGAAGTATGGTCTATGGAGTATGAACTATGAAGTATGAACTTTATAATTTATGTTTAAGATGTATGGACTTTAACTATGGACATTCAAACTATTTTTAGTGTTTTCATTGCTTTAGTATACATTTGGTATTTTGGTTAGTGGTTATATTGACACATAGTTTTGAAGTGCTAAACGTAAGAAAGGTGGAGGAGATGTTAATTTTTTTTGTTATAGTTAAACCATGGTCAGAAAATTTTACAGTCTATACAAAGTTTTGTAATAAAAAAAAAAAAAAAACTGAAACCGAACCGGACCGTCTGTTTGGTTCAGTTTTCGGTTTGACATTTCTAAAAATGAAAAACCGGGTCTAACTTTATTTTCAGTTTGGTTTTCGGTTTAGGCTAAAAACCGAACCAAATCAAACCGAACCCACCCCTACAACCAAGCTTAAAAGCTCATAGGTTAAAAGAAAACAAAATCCAAAATAAACTAAAAACCTAAAATAATACTAAATGCCGTATCAGATATAGAAAACGACATCTTTTGGCCTAAATCTGACAGGACTCACAAAAGTGAGTCTTGTAGATTTCGTCGCTCACATTCCGGAAATGTATCATGCGTCCCAAACGAACGTTCTAGCCAAAAGTTACTCCGAATAAGATTTAACAGATTTTACACGACAAACCCGAAAAGTCCAAAACAACATCTTCTTGAATATTCTTGCAGCTAACAACCTCATGATACGATAATTACCGATCTTCAAATCATTCTTTTTTATTATTCGCCGCTTCCTGACTTTTATTTTTTTCTGTCTAAATTTGGTACATTCTCGTTCTACATCACATCTACAACGCAACTATTTTCGATCCTACAAACTATTTTGTTTACCCTAATATATATATATTTTATTGAGAGTGACTCAAAAACAAGTCACATCTGTTAGACTAATCTCTTACCGCATACGCACAAACCCGAGAACCCTCGAACATGCTGGCCACAAACTTGTGGGAGTTGGGATTAAAACTCTTAACATGAAGTATCTATATTAAGCCACCACGTAGCCTCTCATGCCCGACCCATCAAACCACAAAACCATGCCGCCACAAAACACCCGCCTAGCGTCGCCATGACTCAGCTCGATTGGTCTAGCATCAGCCGCCTTAGCCAAAATGCCATCAACCAGGTCCACCGAATCTTTGCAACACAACACATTTGTTGCAAAGCATCCACCAATCACTATGGTCACCGTCACTTGTAAAAACCCCATGCAAAACACACCTGTCCAAGGAGCTTCGAGCAATTTGCATTTATCCCGTTCGGCTGCAAGCCATGGGCGTCGACATGGTCAAGAACTAGCCAAGACCGAGGCCTGCCGGACGACTGGACGAGGAAATTTCAGTTTTGTTGGAAGCCCGCCGTTATTCTCCTTAGGTTTCACAATGAATGAAGAAATTAATAATAAACTAAAGAAAGTTTAATACGTGTTATGAAGGTATCATAATAAAACTAAGTAGTAATTTAAATATAAAAAATTGATTGAGTTTTAAATTATAGTTTCATTTTAGAATGTTTGGGTTTTTTTTTTTGTTTCATAATACATATTGTCTTTCTATAGATCCAGAATTCTTACGTGGTAACCAAAATAATTAGTAGGATGGGAAAAGGCTACACCCTTTAGTAGATTTATGAGCTACTTTATTCAGAATTTGGTCGTCAAATATTTTTAATCTAAAGAGTTTGATATATATCTTAAATATCTGTGAAATTTAGCAAGGTAAAAATTAATAAATCAATTATTCATAGAAAAAGTACCTTAAGGTGAAACCTATCAAAACGGATTAGGGCGAGGACAAATGTGTGGATGAGATGCGATTATTCTGTCGAACGCAATCTAAATGAGGAGAAATCCTCTAAAGACAAATCTAGGTAAGGAGTACTTTGATAATTAGTAATGACACATCTGTTGTTTACCTGCTAATGCGTATGTCATTTCCCTGTTAATGACTTACTGTTGTCGCTGTTACTTACATGTTAATGCTTCTGCTATTTACTACCTGTTACTGCCTTTTTCATTTCTCTGCTAATGTTGTCGCTGTTATTTACCTGCTATTGCCTTCTGCGTTATTACATGCTACTGCATCTATTGTTACTTACCTGCTACTGCATCTACTGTTACTTACCTGTTACTGACTCTACTATTCCTTGCTACTGCTACATAACAAGACATTTTAAAGAGTAATCAAGGTCATTTTCTTCTGCCTCAACACCAAAATTCATCTGATTTGCAAGTTAAACAATGAAATCAATCAAAGACCATCGTAATCTCACAAATCAAGTCACAAATGTTTCTATCAAGGCCGGCCTTGAGGCAAGACCAGGCAGACCTAAGCCTAGGGCCACAATTTCTAGGGGGGCCTCAATTTATTTAATTTTTTTTCTTTAATGTAGGCTTGTAATTTAAAAAATAAATAAATTAGAAGAAGAAGAAGGAGTGTGATCATCTCTCTAGCTCTATCTTTCTCACTTCTTTTGTTTTTGGTCAAGGATCTTTCTCGCTTCAAATATATATTTTTTCATTCTCAATTCATTGCATAAAAGCCTTCATTTCAATTTGCTTTGTTTTCCTTCTCTATGTGTTTGTGATGAAATTAAGAAGTATAACATTCCTACTTTATTTTGTTTGGAGCATGTAATTATGAGATCGTAATTTTTTTACAAAAACTTTGAGAATTTGTGACTTGTGAGCTATTAATATGTTTGTACATTGTAGAACAATGAACAATGAATTTGTTTCATCGTTGTGTTTTAGGGATTTCAAATCGTCCTTCTTTTAACAACAATGAACAATCAATTTATTTTTCAAGCGTTTATTTTGAGGGCCTCAAAATATTTTCCGCCTTGAATCTCCACAGACACAGGGCTGGCCCTGGTTTCTATCATAATAAGAAGCAATGCTTGCTATTCAATAGTACCATAGGGCAATTTGATGATCTCAGAAGGAAAAATACAATTTGACAAGAACCCTAATTAAATTGGATCTATGACTTACTCTAACATCAAGATTTGTGACGGCTCTCCATGCCGGTGATGAACACGGCGTTGGTAGGGACGTGGATCTGGTCGATGAGCGCGGCATGTGACAGGTTCGTAGATGGTGATGATGAGCGATGAGCGGCAGTGGCAACAACGATGTCGCCATCGTGTCGGAGCTCCAATCTAGATCTCATCTTTCTATGCAATAACCGGCGTGGGCTTTTGAAGTCGGATTCTTCTCCAACATTGTTGTAGGAATCAAGAGAGAGTGACGAAGAAGAAGAAGATATGTGGCAGTGAGAGAGAGAAGAGGATAATTGGGAATGAGTGTCATTTTGATGGAAAAATTGGGCATTTTAATCATTTGGTAGTGAAAATTTAGATTAGGCTAGGTTTTACTCATTTTGAGCTTAGGCTCATGTCCTTATTTGTCTAAATCTTTTGAAAGGTGATTTTTGTGTGTTTTGCTATTGTCTGTGGTAGTGAGATGTCATTCTTTCTTTTCGATAAGAGGCTTATCAAAAGATGATGATGTATAGTCGAAAAACCTCAAAAAAAAAAAAAAATTGTCCACATAGAAAATTAGCCTAAACCTTTTCGGATCCGCCACTACCCATGCCGTAACCCCAACCTCTCTAAATTAAAGTCCACGATCAATTCTTTCAAAAAAGCTAATGCCTCAGCTAGTCTAAATGTCATATCTTCCGCCATCAGTTGCTACCGACGATTAGCCGATAACCAAGATCAAGAATCTAGTGTCTTTTTTTTTTTTTTTTTTTTTTCCACCTTAGCGTAGTTAGTATTTGTAAATTTGTTACCTATTTCAATTGTTATAGTCAGTCTTGTAGTTACTTGACTTGCTTCTAGTTCGACAAGGCACATAAAACTCGAGTTTCTTTTAGAGATAAGTAAACCAGCCGTACGTCAATTCTTCTGTCCCGGTCAAAATGATACCTGAACTTTTAAAATGGTCAAAGTAGTACCTAAACTCTTATTTTACTATCAGTGACATTCTTCTGTTAACATTTATAACTAATTTGTTAAGTTTTTATTTTTTATTTTTATTTTTTTATGAAACTAATAATCTTCATCCTAAGAACTAGCTTTCAACATGTCAATATTTCACCTAACGACCTACACCCTAAATAGTTACTAATTATGGTGGAATCATTGCTGTCTTAGCATGGAAAAACCTTAATTCATAAAAGAAAAATATTTACAACAACAAAACACGAAGCAAACTTAAATATGCATATAACAATTAAATATTTTTGTGACGGATTATGGGGCACAAGATAGAATTTATTTATTCCAACATATATACAAATACAAAACGTCAAAGCCCAAAGCCTCGCTTCTCAGGAGCTGTTTACTTATTCATACATATAATTACAAGATAAGCACTTACTTGTAAGTAAAAACACTCGACAACAAATGATTACAACACACAACACTCTTTAATTTATTCTCACATTATTCTCACACTATACTAGAGAACTGTATTATGACTATCTTACTTCTTGAGAAAGGCTGAGAGAACTTCAAACTTTTATCTCAAGTTTCTTATCCTTCCTACTGACGTCTAAGGCTCCTTATATAGGGAGTGGACTCCATGCAAGCTAAAACTAAAACTCACCTATACTAATTAAGTGGACGACAAGAGAATTTTATCCTGATAATTTTACTTTTGAAAAAAGTAAAGTCTTTTGTCTTCTTGCATCGACAGCCACTCACTTCTTATCATAAAGAAAAGTTTTCTTATCATTATGCGTCGGCGACCGTTCATCCTTTCATCCTATTTGTGAGATTGTGATATTCTTCTTCATCGTAGCCTACTGACGAATTTGATCCACTATATTCTCATTCACGTGCTGTGTCATCTTCTTCAATATCAAGATCTGAGTCATAGGGATAAGGAATCTTATACTTCTCATTTGTCTCGGTCTTTTCTAGCCACGTGGTAGTAGCTAGTGTGCAAACAACCTCCTTTCTCATAAGAGCTGTGAAAAAATCACAATTCTCCGGAGGTGGATGATTATAGCAAGTGACCATTATCTTTTCTCCAGTTGCCATAAGACTTGAATCATAATCCCTTAGGACCATATTTTTGACACTCATAATAGCCATAGCCTTCATCCATGGGATGCTCTGATTTGGTCTTCCATTGCCACTTGCAACGGCTGGTTTTTGAACTGGAATCTGTATTAACCGGACATAATGATATGGAGAGATATAATTCATCTTTCCATCTACCATTTTCCACTCTGGAGGAGTTGATATGGATTTTAACCTCAGGATACAACCATCAGGTATAATGTTCTTAATAGCTTCAGATATTATATCTAGGAGACCCTGCAAATCTTCATTAGTTTTTGTCCAAAGGTTATGAACAAAACCATTTTCCACAAGCCACAACTTGTGTTTATGAGGATGCTTTGCTTGAACATCCACCAAATATCTCCCATAATATGGGTCAAGAACTGCTGATAACGTATGTGGAAGGATGTCTTTACTTTCAAAACCTCCTAAGAGATCATGGAAGTTGTACCTTTCGGACTCTTTTAGCACTAGAATAGGGACTTTAGCACTTTCAGGATTTTCAAGGTATGAAACCTTGGAGTTTTCTGCTGGAACACATTTATCCTTTGTATGGAATCCATACAATTCTTCTGTTAATGCCTTATGGGTTTGAAGCAAGTAAGCTTCATTCTCCTTGTAGAACGCATGTAGAATTTTATCCACAATAATCTTCTACTTAAAGGCCAATAGCCTATATGTCATGAATACTGGTTTTTGAAAAATCTTTAACGGCTGATATTGAATAACCTGGTCCGTCATGGAGAGGTTCTACAGTTTTGTCACCGCTCATATATCTTTCCCAAAGACTTTTATCTTCTGAATCTGGATTCTGGTTTCTCGAATTGCGACATTCTCTTTCAAACATCGCCATATCTCTTGTAAGAGAGTCAAGCAGATAATTCTTGTCACCTACAACCATTTTAATATCATATTCATATTGGGTTAAAGACATCTGCCATCTTAAAACTCTTCCTCTATTAGCAGTATCAGTTAATTTGTACTTTTTGAAATGTTTAACTCTTTTGTTATCAATTCTAACTACAAATTTGTTTCCTAAGAACGCTTCAGCACCCTTAATGCTTTTAATTAAGGCAAAGACTTCTTTGTCTCCAGTAGAATAGTTTAACTTTGATGCGTTAAACTTTCCTGATAGAAATTTACAAATATTTTCATGATTTGTATCTGGAGCAACAACTAAAACAACTCCTGCCCAGTTATAATCATTTGCATCAGTTTGCAAGATGATCAAATCTCCTTCTTCAGGTAACTGTAAAGGAGGAAGGTTTTTTGTTAATTCTTTAATCTTTCTGTCAGTATTACTGTCATCTTCTGTAAAAGACCATTTCTTTTTAGAACTTGTTTTTTTGGAGAGAGAAGTGCAGTAAGGCCACTTATTTGAGGAATAAGGTCTCTTGCAAATTTAACAACTCCCAAAAATCTTTGCAAAGATTTTGCATCGAGGATATTGTTTGGAAACTGGCTGATTTTCTTGACAATGTGTTCTTGGAGACGAATCTCTCCATCCTTAACATGAATGCCTAGAAAATCAATTTCTCCAAGGATGATTCCCTTATGGACAATAAGTTTACACACTTGTTCTAGGTGCTTTAGATGTTCATTCATAGTTCTAGAGAAGACAAGAATGTCATCTATATAAACTATGCAAAAATCTGAGTAGGGCTTGAAAATATTATCTATTTTTCTTTGGAAAATAGGCGGGGCTTGCTTGAGACCAAATGACATAACTAACCATTCATAATGCCCTTGAGGATGCATTTGAACCTGCCAGAAGCCTGATTTTGCATCGACTTTCGAGAAGATTTTTGCTCTTTTAATTTTGTTGATGAGAACTTTCACCTGAGCTATCTGATTCAGAATGAAGAGATGAACTAACATGTTCCATGCGGTGTGCAAAACCAACTAAGAACTGACTCTAAGAGTCTCGAAGCACACCCCTAATAAACCCACCTTGAGTGACATCAGGAAGGAAGGAACCATCCACATTGAGTTTCACTACTGACCCCAGAGGAGGTTGCCACTGTTTTCTCAGTTTCTGTCGAGTAGGAGCTATTGTACCAGAAGAGACTGATTGTGCTTTAAGCTATTCCACATACCATGACTTGGTAGCTATAACAACTTGAACAGGATTCTTGCTTATCTCTCCATAAAATCTCATTCTGGTTTCGCCAAATACTCCATAGGAGGATTAGAAACTTGGCAAATAGATCTGGAGTTAAAGAAGAAGCTCTCTCTAGTATCCAATCTTTCCAAGTAAGAGAAGGGTGAGGAAAAGAGAAGGGAGGCTTACCAAAAATGTCTTTCGAGAGAGAACAAGTGCAAAAGAGATGTTCTAAGGACTCCACAGATTGTTGAAAAACAACACAGTTTAAATCCCCAGTAAATCCCTTCTGACTTAAAGCTGACCTGGTTGGGAGAAGATTATGCACTGCTCGCCATCCAAAAATAGCGACCTTACTAGGCACTTTAGGTTCTATGAATGTGATTACTATAATCTTCTCTAAATTGGTTGTTTATTGAAATAGTAGATAATGGATTCGTTCTAGTTACCAATTGTAATTTATTATCTTCATCGTCACTGACAACGTTGTCAGTTTAGTAGCCGATGTACTTGTTTCTGAAGGACAGCGTTGTCGATGTCAAATGAAGTTGGACAACAGTTTTAAACTAAAAACCAATGCATACAATCCTTGAAGACAACATTTGAGGTAAGAACCATTGTGTATGAAACTTGTTAAAGGCCAAAAGTAATGTATATATAATAGGACCAATGATAAAATAGTACATTTAGAAGTAACAAATGATAAAAATGTTAACAAATGTTCATTGATGATTAAACAATACACCCATTTAAATTCTTTAAACCGTTGCCCATAAATTTTTTAAAAATTACATGCCATGCCACTGACAAAAATCACAACACATTAGCCACGATCCATCTCTCTCACTCTCTCAACTCGAACCCATCTCCCTCACTCTCTCTCTTTTCTCTTTCTCTCTCTCCGGCGAACCCGTCATTCTCCACGAGATCCGATTTCGTAGTCTTGGTAATTTCTAAATCGTCGTACTTCTGGTAATTCCTAAATCAATCGAGAGATTGATGCCGTTACCAAAGCAAGCTCAGAGATAACAGATCTAGAAGCACACGACGGAGCTCTCCGCGCGTCGCCGTCGACGATTTCATCCTCTTTGATTTTTCTTTCATCCTTTAACAAATCTTTTACGTCATGGCTTTTTATTGATTGAGTTGTTTTTTTTTCAAGTCGAAAGCTTTGATTGAGTTGTGAGCTGATGAGTTGAATTTGCATTTTGTGTAGGCCTTTGAGTGAAGATGAAATTAGAGTGCATACGCCGGTTGTGATTTCTTACAATGAGGGTAGGAGGGAGGTGGCTGCTATTCAGAATATTGCTAACAAGCAGATTGATAGAACTTTCGCTTTCGACAAGGTTTGTACGTTAGAGATTTAGAATAGTGAAACTTCATTAGTGTTGCTCTAGGATGTCGTAGCTTATGAGAATAATGGGTTTTCTGGGTATGTCATTTATGAAATAGAATGCAGTGTCATGAATCTTTTATTACTTAGATTGTGAATGCATGTTTGTTTGGGATGTTTAATTTGTGTTATGTTATTTGGTTATGCACACAAGGTGTTTGAGGAAATGTCTGTGAATGAATTTTGGTGTTTTTGCTCCATGCGAGCGCAGTGGACCTTGATGTGCTACCAAAGGCTAGCCTTCTCAAGTTCTTGAGCAAGGAATGTGAGGAAGGAGATGCTACACGTTGCAAAGAGATGCACATTAAAGATGAAACCTTAAGAAATACGAAATTTTGCCTAGATTTTCTGTCAAATTCGACGGCAAATTGCGAGCAGCTCAAAGTGATCCAGGAAACTTGCCTTATATCAACGAAAAGCTAGAAAAGTCTAGTTTCCAGAACATTTCGCGAATCATTGATAGCTATTTTATAGAGGAAGTTATAGCCATCGGAAGTAGGGAAGGTCATTATGCAGAAAACTGGAAAAAGAATGAGAAAAGTCTACTAAGCAAGTGTTTAAGGACTTAAAGTGTTTAAGGAGATGCAGAGAGTTGGTGGTTTTGTTGAATAGCTAAATGAAAGATTATTTGTGTGGAACATATCTCTATTTATTAAGCTTCATGTTTCTGTTTTTGGGTTCTTCATTTTCAACACCCAAACAACTTCATAATGTTTTATACTTATGCAGATTGCATTGAGGGAAGGTAGTGATAAAGTCATACTGAAATCAATGTTAAGTGCACTGAAGCATGGTGACAACAATGGTTCCCTTTCCCTTTTCTTCTCTATTCTGTAATGAATTTTGGATTAAACGATGAATGAGGAAAGCCAGAGTTCTGAGAATTGTGTTAGCACTAAATTTTTTTCCTAGGTATTCTTAATTTGATGATCTACAATTAATATAGATTGCTTTGCTTTTCCATATTCTGTGTTCTGTGTGAGAAAAAAAAAATTGTAGCTTGTTATGTAGAATGTATGAAGCTACACAGGTAACTATCAGTCTGTAGTTACATGGATAGTTACATGTATAGTTACATAGATAGATAGTTACATGGATAGTATACATTGATAGTTAGATAAGTAGCTTAATGTAGGTACACAAGTCATTTACATAATAATAATTGCAGCGTGCCGGTGCACCATAACGGCAGCGTCCCGCTGCGTATTAGAACAAAAATCTATTAAAATCCATGTAACTAGCAATGTAACTACTCAGGTAACTAGCAATCTGTAGTTACATAAATAGTTACATTGATAGTTACATAGATAGTTACATAGATGGATAGTTACATGGATAGTTACATGCATAGTTACATAGATAGATAATTACATGGATAGTTACATAGATGAATAGTTACATGGATAGTTACATGTATAGTTACACAGATGGATAGTTACATGGATAGTTACATGCATAGTTACATAGATAGTTACATGCATACATAGATGGTTACATGCATACATAGATGGATAGTTACATGCATAGTGACACGACCCACCCCGAATTTCACCCTGAAACCCGGAGTAAGTCGTGCGGGGACCACCTCCAAGGAAAATTTACTGAAAAGATTGAGAAAATCTCCCTTGCAGATGGACAACCCTAACTCGAAAATTCCAAATTTCACTCTTAATTCAACACTTCCAAACATCACATAATTATCCTTCAGAAATTCTACACATAATATACAATAATCCCAAAGTATTCAGAGCTACTAAACACTAGCGGAAGCAAGAAAACACGAGTAGGTTAAACATGTAACCTACTGATGAAAACTGGCTGAAATGCGGGTGACTATGCCTCGTCTCCTACCAAATCCAACCCGAACTCTGCAGACTGGGCAATTTAAAACGAAGGGCCCAGGGGAAAACATTTCATAACGTTTGAGTGAGTGGACAAAAATAAAATAAAATATTTATGTTTCCCCAAATTAATTTCTAAGGAAAAATCGAATGCATGCCGCAAGCGATAAAACTTTTATCTCATAAAATATCGAGCCTCTCAGACTCTATAATATATGTATGTATTTACACTCGTCCATACTCCCTATATAAATTCATGGGTCTTTATAGGGCTACTACGCTCGCGTCCAACGCTCACGTCACGCCTTAATATCGTGCTACACTACGCCATCAAGGTGGACAGATGGGTGTATAAATATGTGTCCATACCCCCTATATGAATTAAACACTCAAATAGGGCTACTACGCTTACGTCTAACGCTCACGTCACACCATAATGCGGCTATATGCTGCGCCATTAAGGTGGACAGACACATATGGCTAGCTAGCATTTTCTATACATACTCTCTCATAAATACATATTTATATCCACCGAAAATCCCATTTTCGGTATCTCTCCAAGAGAAATAAAAATCGTCAAAAATTAAAATGACGTCAAAATGCTCCACGACATTAATTGTTCATTCATGAACCATAGCATACATATTATTTAAAACAAAAGTCCACTCACAAATTAGGCCTAAGCCTGATGTCGATCTGGGGTCTCGTCTGCTCGAGCCTCCTCACGTCCTGTTCCAAATATAATATTAATTTCCCAACCAATAATCCAATATTTAATCAAAATAGGCAAAATTACCCGAGAGCCATAAATACGCTCATCATTGCCTAACTTCGATATTCTTAAATCGGAACGATCCGAACTTAAATATCATACTCATCAGTCGTAAATACAACCTCCCCAAAATACGACTTAAATCCTACGGCCGGATTCTACATTAATTAACCGCCAAAAATACCAAACTTCGGAAATTCACAAACCTATCCAAATCTCATCCAAACATTCCATAAATCACACCAATATACTCCTCTTAATATTCCACATTTAAAACCCTAAAAATCTCCTAACCGGCGGCGGCTCCGCCGGCAGCGGCGGCCGGAGGCCAATTCCGGCGACCTCCAAAACCTATGAAATTTTGACAGAATAATCTCCTCATCATGCTCTACAACTTTCATGACCAACACAACACCCAATTCCAAGCCTAACTAGGCTAATCGAACGGAAACAACTTAAAAGCCCTAGAAATTTCAACTCCACATTTCTCCTTACCTAGCTCAAGAGGGAGTGAGCTGATTGGAGGGGTTGCTGCACGGGAGGAGGGCTACAAAACCGTACCAAGCTTGCCCGGATTGGTGGCCGGAGGAGGGAGTTCCGGCGACCGGAAGTTCGGGGCAGCCTAACCTTTCGGGCGGCACCGCTCTCTCACGGCGGCGCTAGGGGGGCTGTCACCGGTCCTGGAAGATAGCTGGGTCGGAGACCGATCGATTGGGACCGGTGCGGCGGTCTGGGGTGGCCGTACGGCGGCGGTCGGGCGGCGAGAAGTTTCCGGCGGGGGAGAGGCTCGGGAGGAAACCGGGAAGAAGAGAGGAAGAAAAAGAAAGAAGGAAAAAAAAGAAAACTGGGTTTGGGCCTCACACCCCAAACCGGTCCATCCTTTTAAACAACCCAAACCCAAAAATAAAACATCCCGAAAAATAATACCTGAATAAAAATTACCTTTTACTAGCTAAAATTTACCATTTTTACCGTCGTCATAATTTCTCCCACGAACAATTCCCCGAAACTAATTATCTCTTAAAAATACCTCTAGGGACCAATTAAACTATTAACTCAATGATCGAGACGGTAAAATTCTTATTATAATCACGCTAGTAAATAAGGTAATTTTATAAGGGTCGGGATGTGACACATAGTTACATTGATAGTTACATGCATTCTTACATGGATAGTTACATGCATAGTTACATGGATAGTTATATAGATGGATAGTTACATAGGTAGGTTAATGTCGTTACATAAGTGTAGCATGTATGTAACTACCAATGTAACTATCAAACTGTAGTTACATGGATAGTTACATTGATAGTTACATGCATAGCTACAAGGATAGTTACATTAATAGTTACATGAATAGTTACATGGATAGTTACATAGATGGATAGTTACATGCATAGTTACATAGATGGATAGTTGCATGCATAGTTACATGGATATTTACATAGATGGATAGTTACATGGATAGTTACATGCATAGTTATATGGATAGTTACATGGAAAACCCATTATTCTCTGAACAAAAACATCCATGTAACAATCCATCTATGTAACTATCCATCTATGTCTGCATGTAACTATTCATGTAACTATCAATGTTAGGAAAGCAGCAGATGAACAAAAACAAGACGGCGCTAAAGGCATTGTATTGGAGAGGTTTAAGGAAGATCGTCATATGCTCAACATGGTTCAGCTCGCAAATTCTAGCGAGTAATATTTGTACAGAATCCGCATACGATTGTAATTTGAATGTCTATAGGTTTACAAAAATCTTCTTTCTCCATGGGGAATCAGCTTTCTGTGGTCCCATTGTTCTTTGGATGGTTTCCTACTCTACAAGTCATGGTTCTTCTGTCTATTTCTTTATCAGTGTCCTTGAACTTTCGTTCTTTCTGGGATTCCATTGTTCTTTGGATGGTTTCCTACTCTACAAGACAATTCTTTCCAGAACTTGCATTAAGAAAATACAAACATCGAAAAATGATGATCAGTAACCTGGTGATTTATGCACATCTAAGCCTTTTTCTCTTTGACACCTAAACAAACTAACAGCCCATTTCATTGCTGATCGCTCCATTTCCTGGAACTTAAAGCCACAATATCATTTGTGGAACCAAAGACTCAAATCTAAACCCTAGTATAACATCAACAATTAACCCCATATAGCATCTATCAACCAAAATTAACAAATTATAAGAAACATTAGCACCGATTCACAACACCATAAATATAAATCCGCATGCTTCAAAATCTTAATCCAGAACAGAAATTCGCATAAACAACAAAGCACCAGTTCATAATCCAAACTCAAAAAAGTATAGCAAATTAGACAATAGTTCCTAATCTGAAAACCAAATATACTATAACATCAAAAAACCAAAGGCACAACTCTACGGTCCACTTCCTAGTACCTCCTGGGCCCGCTGCGGCTGTACCTGACTGAAGCAGCTTGCAGTTCAGTGGACTCAAGCTTGACACCGAGAATATCACCCATGCCGAGAGCAGTGAGCATGTCCAGAGTCTCCTTGTCGACGGCGATGACGATCCATGTTGAGCATATGACAATCTTCCTTAAACTCTTGCCGCTCCGATTCAGCCCTACACTGAAAACCCATTATTCTCTGGATCATTAAGTACATAATGTGATTGATTTAGGTTACATTCATGCATATATACAATACATACCTGCTTTGGAGGCTATTGAGGTCCAGTTCTTTGCACCATGAAGGGCAACAGCCTCGATTAGTTTCTCATCTTCATCGGGAGTCCACTTTCCCTTAAGCAATGCTGTTTGGGTGGGCTCTTGGTTCTGTGAGGCCATTTATCAGTCACTTGGTGTGCGTACAATAGCCATTTATAGTTACATGATTGAAGCTCCTTCTTGCTGATTTTGTCAAACCTCTCTGTTTAAGTAAAGCTGCAACAACATAGCTGACAAGTACAATGAGATTTTGTGAATCAGTTATAGCATCATGATGACAAGTTGCTGAAGAAGTTCCATATGTGTGCTTAACTACATAAGCTTCATTGTCA
Organism: Fragaria iinumae; assembly: GCA_009720345.1. Lineage (NCBI taxonomy): Eukaryota > Viridiplantae > Streptophyta > Magnoliopsida > Rosales > Rosaceae > Fragaria > Fragaria iinumae. The sequence goes on from CM019121.1 coordinate 19,809,148, forward strand.
AAGCCTTCAGGTTCTTATAGAGTGAACCCAGTTCAGAATACCATAAAAATCAAATCCTTTTGTTCTTCAGTTTAATGGGGTGAATTCAGTTTCATAATGCCATCAAAATCAAAGTAAAGCTGGAAACCATCAAAAAATGAAACTGATCAGCAAGATTATAGAGATATAATGCTTCTATAAGCAAGAAATACAAATGCAAATTACTTAAAGCATTAAGAAACTCACAAGCCCATAGTGAGTCTTCAAGCCTCAGTCTTCAACTCTACAATTTCAATCAATCAACATCTTGATTAGAACCTAACCAATCACAACTCCAAAATACCTTCTAAAATCTTACAGAAATGAATGGAAGATCGATCGATCAATAAAATTCAAAGCTAGTTCCAAATCTAACTCCAAGCACCACACACACAGCAGAATCATCACAAAATCTTCCAGATCCTCTCCGATTACCTTGAAACGAAGAAGACGATCGAAGACTTGGATGGCGATGAAGAAGAAGGACCAAGCCGGAGATGGAGAGGGAGAGAGAGAGATGCGGTGGCTGAGCGCAGCGGAGGGGAGGTATAAGTTGAGGGGGAGCGGTGTTCGCCGGAGCTCCAATGGAGTGCATGTATTTGCAATCGGAGACCGGAGCTCCGTTCACGATCCATGTCGACGATTGTCAACGATAAGAGAGAGAGAGATGACGAAACTGAAATCGATCAAAAACAGGTTAAATGAGAGGAGGGTAGAATGGTCAAGTAAAAAGAGTGAAAATAGACCTTTTTATCATTTAAGATGTTTTAAGGTGATCATCTTATCATGTAACATGTTTTAATTGTGACCTTTTTATCATGTGGAACATTTGAAGACTATTTTATCATTTATACCTTCAAATGGTAGTTTTGTGTTAAATACCCTATATTAATATTTCCATGACGATTTATAAGCGAAACCCGTTATTGAAAAGGTACATACACAACGGTGCAACTAGTGATAACGGTTTGTGCAAAGTATAGTTACAACACTTTATGACTAAAAACCGATGTACTTAATTATGTGTAACAAAGGTAGTGTACCGTTGTGGAGTGCATGATTAAAAGACAACACTCACCAAGAAAACGAAAATAAATTTTATCAGACAACGGTGCAGAACCGTTATCTAGTTACGATTTTGTACTAGTGTTTGTTATTCTCCTTGTGATTACGATGTTATGCAGTAGAAGAATTCATTCAATTTGAAGTTTTTTCCTGAACATGCTTCTGATGCTGGTGCCATACCCAGTAGCAAGGACAAATATCTTGTGTGGAAAGAGCACACAATAAATTTTTCAGCTAGAAAATCCACATATATTCCAATAAGATTAACTACATATAACATTTGGGATAACAATTGGATTATCTTGTTATCCAAACAAAATCAAAACTGAGGCCAAAAACCAAAACACCCATCAGATCATTAACACATAACAAAAGCTTTGATTAGATCATGTTGCGAGCTAAAACGAAAAAAAAAAATAGCCAAAAAGTTAAAGGTAAAAGGGGAAAACAAAGGATACAATAAAAAAATGCACATCTCAATATCTAAATATGGTAGCTAATGAAATTTTAGGTTTTTAGTCCTCTTTTGCTATATATCAGATGCTATCTTCATTTTTCAATTGGTTAAATTGTTCAAAAAAATTCCGAGAGTTATTTATTTCATTATCTGACCTATCACCATTCCTGGACTACCTAGCTGTATCAAAGATTTTTTTTTGTTAATCTCCATATGTTTCTTAAGCATCAATTCTCTCTATTAGCAAATAAAAACGAATGTGATCAAAGAAAGGAACAAAAATGAGGCAGAAACTGAAATCAATGACAATGCAATCAATAAGGCATTAGGTTCTCCTTTTCAATATCATCTCATACTCCCTTTTTGAATTTCCTATATCATGGACAAACAATCTAGCAAACTCAGATAACAATAACATAACTCACCACACTTCAAAATAAAAATATCCATAAATTCCTAGCTCAATGTGTGCTTAGAGCTATTATGTTCAGATTATCAAAAAAAAAAAAAACACTAATATAATTGCAAAGACTCACCACTCTGACCTGTTTTAGGCTTCCAAATAACCTCAATGCAAGCATTTTCAGGGTTTTCATTCTTCTTCGTCCCTGCTTTGGGTCCATAAACTGCAGCAAGAACTTTGGTTTCCGCTATAAAAATCAAGACTCATTTAGAAAACAAACTAAAATTTAGAGCACAAAGATCAGAAAGAAAGAAAATACAGAACAGAGACAAAGAGAGGAGCAATGAGGTAAAGAATACCTTGACACCAACTGGCAGAGCCATGAGCTCGATTTGAGACTTGATAATCTCTTGGTCTATCACAACTGCAGATGAAATTTTTTATTAAAAAGAAACATAACACTGAAAACAGAATCAAAATGTATGACATTGAATAGGAAATAATCATCAAGTGGTGTTTCTTTATTTCCTTATTAACTCATATATATGTACATTATAAAAGTGGGGAATAAGCACAAATCACTCAACTCAACCAAACAATTATCATTTATAAGTATTTGACTAACTCCATCATTATCTAAACTGGTAACATGTAGTTTTCTACCTTTTTCTTGTGGTTCCCTTTGGAAATAATGAATGGCCTGCTTTTGTCCATGGAGATGCTCCTAAAAGAACATATCAACTAATGTTAGTGAATCCACATTCTGCAGTGATGCATAAATTTCCACAAAAATATCAAATAATAAATCATGAAACCATATACCTATATCCAAATTGATTATGAAAACAAAACATTAAAATGAAGAATGTAGAAAGGAAGTTACCTAGATAAGCATAAAACACCTCAGGAGTCCAACAATCTTTACGATCCAGCAGTTTTAGTAGCAATTCTCTATTATTGTTTCACTGCAAAGCACACAACTGAAAATATCAAGCATTTAAATTAGAAAAGCAAACAAATGTTGAAGGCATGCAAATCAGGAAACACATATAAGAGAAAAGATAATAAAAATTATCCAGACCTCTAGAACAGAGAAATGCGATCAAAGTTCTGATATCTCGATACCCAACCGAAACAAAACGCTGTGAATGAAAATAGAGCCAGAAAAAGATCATTAGATGAAACACCGGAAGAACAACTCAATAAAAAATGATCTCAACTGTCTTATAGAAGCAATAACACATAACATAACATTATCTAAATCTTGATATGGGTCGAATTAGATACTGCTCAAAACGAACTAAATTGAACGCCTAACTTTGTTTTTTGTCATCAATATCTAATAGTTGATATTGCACTGGTTGTTGTAATTGAAAACTCTGTAAGGCAAAAGATTACAAATTTAGAAAACAAATTATGAGTTCGATTAAAAAAAAAACTTGGGAAAAAAATTTCAAATTCTGAAGACATACCGATGAGGAGAGGAAGACGGCTTAGAACGCTGCTTCTTCCCCGAAACTCTCTTGGGTGATGAGAAAATCGCACTCTCCGGAGATGAATTCGAGTGAAACGAAACCGACCCATGAACGAATTCATGTTTGTTTGGTTGGTTCACTAAAGCACCATGACGAATTCATCAGAAAAATACTCTCCGAATTCTGTTTAGAGTAAATATTTAATTTGTATTCGCTTTGAGGGAATCAAACGTCAGCATGAGAAAAATAACGCAGCCGCAGTATTTGTTATCCATGTCTCCAACAAAGCAAGATTGATGAGAAAGTAACCCAGAGCTTCAGGATAGAGTGGATAGTGAGAGAGACAATACCAGAACCAAAAAACAAAAAGGGAAAATGATCTTACACATTCAAACCCGGCGGATGGTGAATGAATTAGTGGAGAGAGCTGGGTTCGATCACAACTGGTTGGAGACAGCTAAACCAAAGAAAGCCACAGAGAGAGAGAGAGAGAGGAGAAAAGGAGAAAAGAAAAATGAGTTCCCACGTGAACCTTCAGGAAGCGGCCTCCATGATAGAGAGAGGAAGAGAGCAGAAAGATAAGGAGAGGAAAAAACATACGGGCTCGAGATCGCTCTGGAAGTTTTACGAATGGCGAGTTAGAGAAAGGGTGAGAGATGAATGACCAACATCGATGCCTATCACTGCTCACGGGAACAGTGCTTCGTGATCAGTGCTAACGTCATCTTAAAGAATAGATATAGGTTATAGGTTAAACTAGATAGTGTGCCCGCGCGTTGATGTGGGTTGTCGTAACTAAATATTTGGAAACAACTCAGTTTATAAATTGTTTATATCAGATTTCTAGTCTTGAAAAGTATATACCCTTATATACAGTTGAAAAATATATAACACTATAGAGTTGACAATGCGTATCTAGTCTTGGCAAAGATCTTATTTTGCCCTGCATCTTCCTACAGAGCCAATCAAACCAAAACATAGATTATTATATGTATGTAACTTAGCAACATGCCAACATGATTTCAAATAAATCAACAGATAAGATACATGTATTTATACATGAACAATAAACTTTAGTTGGTATCCATAAAGCCCTCTACTATTACCAATGGTCACCTATGCAAGAAATAGACATTAGATAACATGATAAGCTTAACAACATTTCTATTAATATTCTCATGCAAATCAAACCTATAAAAACAAATTATAACACCAAACGACATGTTAAATTACATCGATATGAAAAGAACATTTGACATTCAGTCTAGCATTTCCAAACAAAAAAGAAACTAGAAAGGAAAGAAAATAAGAACACAAATGCAATCCATCATTCCTAAACAAAAAAAAATCGCTAAGATTTTGTTGACTTTTGTAGAACAAACAAAAAACAAACAGAATATCTAAGGTTCATAATCTATAAATTGTTCAGAAAAGCCGAAATTTGGTAAATACCAAGTGTACTTTTTAACCAAGGTGAGTAATATATTTAGCAGATGACATGAAATATATGAAATTTCAAAAAACATTATTATCAAACGCATAGCAGTATGATTACTTCATTATTTCTTAACTTTACAGGAAGCAAACAGATATCCATCTTAAAGCTGGTCTATTCTCTGGTATAGAATAGATGAAGGATAAAAGTACATAGATGATAGATATGTCTAGTGTAGGAATGAATATTAATCAAACCGAAAGATCCTTTAACTATATAAAGGGTTATAGAACGAATCACACTTTTACCACTAAATTGTACCTACTACAATAAGATTATTGTATTTTTATTCATCCACTTGAAATTTTGAAAATAGGTTTTGATTGAACTTTTGAGTTTACTGAAAAGAGTTGTTGTATCCTATTCACTACAACAAAAAACGTAAATGCGACGAACAAATTTCCTTACAAAATGTCTATATTCCTCGCTTAAACTAATGAGCGAGGAAATCTGTTCGTCGCAAATTTTCCTCGCTTAAACCCCCTCACGGATTACAATATGTGAGGATTCTCAATTTTCTCACAAATTGGTAATTGCGAGGAATATAAATTCCTTGCTGATTATTAATTGCAAGGAATGACAATTCCTCACTAATTTACAATTGTGATGAATACTATTCCTCACAGATCAACTAATGTGAGGAATACATTTTCCTCGTAAATTAGCCATTGCAAGGAATGTGTATTCCTTGTAGATACAGTTATGTGAGGAATTTGATTTCCTCATAGAACACAAATAGGAAGCTCTTCTGTTTTTGCCACCTACTTTTTTCATATGAATTTCTTCAAGATAGACATACAAGTTATTTGAGGTAAAAGAGGAAGAAATTGAGTTACTAAACATGCCAACTGATATTAGAAAAGTTAAGCTTACATACATAAAAAAGTGGTCAGCAATTGCAATTCCAAAAGGTTTCAAACTAAAACATAGGTAATCCGGACTAAATAGTTCCTTAACTACACATGAAATTGAAGAAAAGTCCTAAATACATACTTAATTGTAACCCAAGGCTCTCTAGAGTCTCAGAGATCATTGATTCCATCAGAGAAGTCATCTCTACCTTCAATATCATCTGCTTGTGTAACAACATCATCATTTATGTTGTTACTCCCATTCAATTTCCTAAATACTGCCCGCAACATGGATTTCAACTCCGCATTCTTAGATTCCAATGTAGTTACAGTTGATGACAGTTTTTGTATAGTACCTTTCATCTCATTCCATTCAGAATTTATTGGCATTGAGGATGAAGTTGACCGAATATCCAACCGAGGGAAAGAACCTACACCCTGAACCTTTCCACCTTTTCTCCCACAATCCTTGGCCATAATAGCAATCTCATCATTCAGAGACACTTCTATTGATTCAATAGAAGTACCTTCGACCGCCTCTTCTATGAGCTTTGCCCTCCTGTCTTCTCTACTCTGCTTCATTTTTTCCTGTAAACAAAAGAATGATCATTGTGTGTGTGTGTGTGTGTGTGTGTGTATATATATATATATATATATATATATATATATATATATATATATAGCTAACATATCTATTACATGAGGAACACAAAACACATGCTGGGTATAATGCATTGTACCTAACATGCATATGCACAATGACATGATAATGTACATAAAATTCAATTAGTTTGTGGGCATAAGAATTATGTACACATGAGGATACAAATCAGACTATAAGTAAGACCTAGCTAAACTATAATTGTACACAGTTGTACATAGTTGTACACAGTTGTCATGAAAGTGATAGGCCTTCTTAATCTCACCTAAAACGGGAGTCTAGAGATAATGCAATGCAACTTGGATTGTGGGGATTAATCTTACCATGTAGATGGTCATTTCTTAACTCCAAAGATGCCAAGCTAAATAACAAAACAATTCAATTATCAACCTTGCAAGGTTGATGTACCAAGGTTTCACACAAACTTGCAAAATCAAAATGATTCTTTCTAGACTCTTTCCAATTGAGTTTCTTCCAGACATTCTGGCTAAACTCACATTACCACAATGAAAGATTGAAAGACTCTCTAGACTCTCAGCTTTAAAACCACATCTAAAACAGCAGGGGTTGTTTGTCTCTCTGATGAAGATTATAGGTACTAGGTGATATGAACTGCTTTCCACAGAAAAAGCTGGATCTATTCTGGAATTTCTAGTCCCCGAATAACTGACAATACATACTGACCTAGATAAACTATATATCTTTTTTGGTTATATTATAGACTTGATAATTAAGGTATTGATTGATAACTTACATGTCTCTCTCTTTTAGCCTCACTCACCCAAGTATGCTCTGCATCTTGATACATGATCTCATAGTTGTCTATAAATGATACAGATCTCCCACTTTCCTGCATTTGTAAAAGCATATAGTTAAACTCGATGTTGAAATAACAGAATACCTTATGAACGATATTAACATTTAATTACCTTTGCTGCCCGCAAAGCATGCTGAATAAATGGCATTGCACCGCCCCTATGGGTACTTTCTTGTTGATCCCGGTTTCGAGCATTAGTAACACAAATCTCCTTTATAATGAAATAAAGTTATGAAACACTAAAGTATCACCAGCTTACCATACTAAATTACCTTTGCATAAATTGTAAAATTCATGAATGTATGATGATGCACAAAATACATGCCATATACTCCTCATTGCTGTAAACTTTATCGCATAACCAATGCCAATGTTGTAGAGGTCTACTATTGCAGAGGTCTGGGTGAGGCAACCTAGCTCTTGCTTGTTCATATGTTCCACACTTCTTGTAGTGATCATGCAATCTCGATTTAAATTGAGTGTATGATGTTGACATTATTGAGTCCACATATGCAATAACTTTTGGATGAAGTAGATCAACTTCTAAAAGTATCTAATATCAAATGAAAGTAGCGTTACGTATGGAATAATTTTTAGAATTAAACTAATAAAAAGACTTATTTTATGGCTGGAACTTTACCTCCAACTTTTCCTGTGGTTTCCTCTTAATTTCAGGATCCTTTATCTTAGACCATCCTCCATAACATACCGGAGCATAACTTCGAATAATAATTCCAATCTCGGAGGTGAACCTTTTACTAATTGACAAATCGCTAGGAACCCAATGATCTGGATCCCACACAACAATTAATTGTTTCCCTCCATTTGCTGAAATCAAATCAAGAGTGCCTTTTCCAACTGGTTTTCCACGCTTTCGTTTTGTGCACAAAGGCATAGAAATACAATCCCCTATGAATAATAAATAAGTATCATTATGCAAATTTTCTATAAAAGCCTATTACAGTATCATTATTCTCTAAATTGTTAGTTGTACCTTCATTTTGAGTTTCTTGTTGTTGAGGTGCCATCTCTTGATTTGGTGACTGAACTCGTGATCCAGAAGCATCAAATGACTCAGAAGTTAAATTTGCATTATTAACTATTATCAACATGATCAGCCATTTACAATAAAGAATAGATGCATCATCACATAAACAATAGTAGATATGAAAATTTGAATATTAAAATCAAAGTTCAACTTGAATTCAAACTTGTGGGGCATTGAGTTGCTTGCTTTTGAAATGGTCTACTCAGTCGTGCATGAGATGCCTGAGCTAGTTGTGGGGCCACAACACGGTGATGTGCTATTCTAACAAGAGGAAGAGTTGGTGTTGGTGTTGGTTGAGAAGTTGGTGTGGGCTGAGTTCTTGCGATAGGTTAAGAAGCTGGTGTTGGACCTTGTTTTGTTGTTCGTTGAGAAGGTGATATGCGTTGAGGTGCTAACCTTGGTTAAGGAGGGATGAGTTCAGTTTCAGATGTTGGGTGAGAAGCTGGTGCAACATCTGGAGGTAGAGGAACTTTGAACTTAATCTTCCTGATTTTTTTCCCTCGAGATGATGGCAACTCGGGTTCCATCTATATGTACAAGTTTCAAAAAAGAAAATTAAAGTAGACATTAAATCCAACAACATATCATATGTAAAGGAAAACTGAAAACTGTAAACCACATGTAAACAATTAAAGCACAGATGAAAGGATACTATAACTGATTTGATATAAACTATAATGAGATCTTTACCTACTTACCAATGACACTAGTTGTCACTATCATTGTCATTACCTATAATAACTTAATCTTCACCTGATGATATGACATCTTCCATAACAACATCATCACCAATCTCACCAGTGGAGTCATTATTATCATCTACTATATTTCTTTCTATATAAACCCTACTCAAAGGAATAGTTTCAGGTTCTACATCTTCTCTACGTAATGAGTAATCAGTCTCCTCATCATCCACCTGAACTTCCATATCAGTAATCTCAGCAACCTCTTCATTAGACTCTTCATGAGACACTTCATCATTCCCCTCTTCTTCTAATGATGTTTCATCTTTCTCATCATCTCTCTCAAGGATATCCCAAACATGTCTATACTGAATTTTCTGTACAACTTTCCAAGGATGACCCAAAACACTTTATCTGCTTGTGTTGCAAACACATAAGGATCATGATCATACCATCGACTGTTCACATTCACAGACATGAGATGATAGACCACCTTTCTTCTTTTTTCTGATGTGTTATACCAATGACACTGAAAAAGAAACGCATTATAGCCCCCTTGAAAATTTAGTTGGATAATGCTGATCAAACTTCCATAAAAGTTGAAAGGTTCTTCACCATGTGAACCAAGAGTCACAACCCCACTATCTTGTGTGGTGCGAGATCTCTCTATCTGTCTTATCGCCCACCAAACACCATTCACATCACACACAAAATATTGAAGAGTACGTAGATCTGGACCTTGTGCTAATACATACATCTCTTTACTAATCAACCCCGCATCGAATAATGTTGTGGCTTTCCGTTTAAACCATTCAGGAAATGATTCTCTATGTCTTCTTTCTAAATTTTGAGAAAACTCAGTTTGTAGCTCTTCCTTATGATCCCTGCATGAAAATAATATATATATATATATATATATATATATATGTATGTATTAGTTTAAGAAATTAAAGCTATGTTGAGAAGGACTACGAGAGAAATCACATACTTAAGATAGGTTTCAATCTCCTCGCAATTGTTGAATATGTACCAAGTTGCTATTTCCAATTGCTTCTTTGACAATTCAACCATTACTCCTTTCCCGGTTGGTCTAACTTTATGAGAGAACGCAGAAATATTTCCATTTGGTCCAATCCTGTCACAGTGACGTTCTGGACGATTCGAGGTTGTCTCCACATCAGTAAGATACATTGAGCAATAGGTCAACGCTTCACACGAAATGTATGCCTCAGCAATGGAACCTTCTGGTTTAGCTTTGTTGCGCACATATTTCTTGTACATACCCAACAACCTAACAATTACAGAAAAAATTAGCAATAAAGTTGAAAACATATCAAGAGCGAAAAGACAATTAAATTAGTTCACAAATTAATACCTCTCTATTGGATACATCCAACGATATCCAACTGGCCCAGCAAGCTTTGCTTCACGTGGTAGATGAACAGCTAAGTGGACCATGATATCAAAGAATGCTGGTGGAAAAACTTTCTCTAGCTTGCAAAGTATCAACACAATATCAGCTTCTAACTTATCCAATTCTGCCACATTCAGTGTCTTTGCACATATTTTTTTGAAAAAAATGTGATAATTCCATAAGCGGAGTTAACACTTTCTTTTTCAAATACTTTCGAATTCCAACTGGAAGCACCCTTTGCAAAAAAATATGGCAGTCATGGCTCTTCAAATTAGTCACATTTCTAGCTTCCACATTCACATTTTGGGATATATTAGCTGCATAGCCATCAGGAAATGTAACTACTTTTAGAAATTCACAGAGATCCCTACATTGCGCTGGTGTTAAAACATACTCAGCAGCAGGGATATGAATCTGATTGTCACTCTCTGTGACCCATAGATCCTTCTTGATATTCATATTTCTCAAGTCTAACCTGGCCTTGTAAGTGTCCTTTGATTTGCCATCTATATTCAGAAGTGTCCCCACGATGCTATCACATATATGTTTCTCTATGTGCATCACATCTAGATTGTGTCTAATCTTTAACTTAGACCAGTACTCCAGTTCAAAGATAATGCTCTTTTTGCTCCAATTTAATTCATCTGCATTTCTCTTCCTCTTCAGATCTTTATTGTTGGGATGTTTACCAGGCCTGCTTGGTCTAATGTCTTCAAGTTGAGCAAGTATATCATCTCCAGATAATTCTTTAGGTGGAGGTCTCATGTCTCTCTTCCCATCAAAAGTATCCTTATTAGTATCTTTTCGCCATGGATGGTTCATAGGCAGAAGACAACGATGCCCAACATATCCAATCTTGTCTTTCAGCTTCTCGTGTGGCGTATCCTTATTGCAAACCGGGCATGCAAGGAAACCTTTTGTACTCCAACCTGATAAGTTTGCATAGGCCGGGAAATCATTTATAGTCCACATCACAGCTGCACGTAGATTAAATGAAGACTGCCATTTTATCATAAGTTTCAACACCTGTTTCCCACAACATCTTTAGCTCATCAATAAGTGGACGAAGAAAAACATCCATGTCCCGACCTGGGGCTTGTGGTCCAGGGATTAACAAAGTTAACATAGAATAAGGTTTTTTCATACATTTGTATGGAGCCAAGTTATAAGGAACTACCACTACATGCCATGTACTATGAGATGTAGTCATGTTTCCAAAGGGGTTAAAGCCATCAGAAGCAAGGCCTAATGTCACACCCCAATTTCAGAATTATAAATTTTCAAAAATTAAGGTATGATCTAACTTAAATATAAATATCTCATCCTATTATAATAACAAAAACAAACAACTAGAACTCACTAGCGGAAAAGTAATATCATACAACTCATCACTGAGTTAAATATTACACTTCCTTATTTACATAACTTGAAATACAAGAACATGAGAACAACCTCATGAGCTTAATATTATCTACCTGATTAACAAAACTATACAGAGTACAACAAAAGCCAAATAGAACTCTGGCGCTAAGTCTCCACCTCAACCCTGTTGATCATCACCTGCAGGTCTAACCCCTACACCAATAATTGGTGTACCGGGATTGTAAAATAACAAACCCGGTAAGCTAAAAAGCTCGTATGAGTAAACTCAAAATTAAAACATCGTCACATCCAACAATTCACAAAAGAGATTTGATCAATATTTAAAAACCATATTTCCAACACATTCCAAAGAAATGTACCCATGAGTCCCAGATATTTAATAAATACCCCTCATGACCTACATCAACAAATTGTGTACCCATGGGACCTAGATACTATAAAGTATCCCCCACGCCGTACACTGACAGACGGACTAGAGCTCTATTCCTAACCGCAACCAATCACCCGGCCAAAGGCTTGGAACCCGGTTTGACTGTCCAATATCAAAACATAAAAATGATAAATAGCATCAGAACCGCAACCAATCACCCGATTAAAGACTTAGAACCCGGTTAGGCTATTTATATCAAAGCACAAAAATGAGAAATAGCATCATAACCGCAACCAATCACCCGATTAAAGGCTTGGAACCCGGTTTGGCTATTTATCCAACAATCATAATATCACAACATCATTATAACACAAGATCACATCTTATGATTATATCCTTCTCAAGGATATAATTATATGAACAATAAAAATATTATTCCACAGGAATGACTTATCAATAATTAGGAAAACTTGTTTTATCTTACCTATGAGCCGTTGACGATCAAGCTCATATATTTTAAAACAATTAAAAGCATAGTATTAATTTTAATCAACATAATCATTAAAATCATCACATGATCATAATAAAATTTGGTTCAAACATGAACCTTGGTGAGATTTACTCACCTTGAAATCCAGCTGCGAAGCCCCCAACACAATGAAGGTAAGCCAACACAAAATCACAATTCACCTAAAATCACACAATTAAAAACCTTAGAAACCAAAATACTAAAGGATAACACAATACCCTTAAACTAACCCTTAGCTCAAGGGAGAACAATTTTCCAAGGTCATTGAACTCAACGACACAATTAAGCTACCTCAAATCTTCAAAACCTAAACTCAAACTCCACCAAGCCAAAACAAATAAACATAAGTCCTAACATGCAAACCTTGCTCAAAACTTAGCCAAACTATCACCCAACATGATCACAGCAGCAAGGACAAGCTAACCACAGGAAACTAAGGTCACAACTCGGCCGGACGCGCCGCCACAAGCGGCGGCGAGTGAGCCCCACGCGCCACCGAAAAACTTCCGAATTAGGAGAAACTCATAACATGAAATTTGTAGATTGAAGTATGGTGAACCACTTTAATACCTGGGGTTTTGACTGGTTCGGCCGGGATGGGCCGGAAAATGGCCCGAAAATTCAAAACCGAATCAAAAACAAAAGCTGCAAAACCGGCACCAAAACTTGATTTTCAGATCACAAACACGTATAAACATCATCAGAGGAAGGAAAGGAGCAAGACTCACCTAACTCTCGCCCGAAACGCCGCCGAAATCGCCGGTTTTCCGGCGATACCGCAGCAGCTCCGCCGCTCCGTGGCGGCTTCCAGGCGGCGCGACGGCGGGCGGGACTGCTCCAGAAATGGAGAGGACGTCCATGCGGACCGAACGGGACCGGTGGCGACCGGTTTGGTGGCTGGACGGCGGAGAAAACGAATGGAGAAGATCGGACGTCGGGAGGAGGTCGGGAGAGAGGAGAGAGAAAGTGATTCCGATTTTAGGTTTCCAAAAATAACCCCCCCACATTTTTCTATTTATACAGTTTCCAAACCCTGAAACTAACTTCCTCTGACCATAACTTTCTCATACTACCTCCGTTTTGAGCGTGCCGCATGTCTACGAACTCGTATTGACGAGCTCTACAACTTTCATGAAGGAAGTTTTCGAAGATAACTTACGGAAAATAAAGTCAACTTTTGAGCCTCTCAAAAGTCATAGTACCTTAAAAATACTTCCGAAACTTCAACTTCGCACAAACTAGAGAATTTCCATAAATAATCCTTCATTAAATATGGGAATAACACAAGGAAAGTAAAATGACAATCTAGGGTATTACACCTAACCTTACATTACGTGGGTCAGCAGCAAATTCAGGATACATTAGATCAAATTCTTTCCAAGAAACAGAATCAGCTGGATGCCTCATCTTTCCCTCTTCATCACGTCGTTTTCTTTTATGCCACCTCATATCTTTTGCAGTGTGTCTGGACATAAATAATCTCTGTAACCTTGGCACTAATGGAAAATACCGTAACACTTTATGAGGAATCTTCTTTCCCTCCTGACTTTCATTATTCTTATTCTGTGGATGCTTACAAATATGACATTTATCCTTCTCAGCATGCTCCTTGTAAAACAAAGCACAATCATACTTACAAACATGGATCTTTTCATCCCCATCCCAATGCCTTTCAACACCCTCTTGCAGTCATAATAGGAATCAAGAATATTGTTGGGGTTAGGATGAGTCCTCTTCAACCATTTCAACAACTTATTAATTGATTCGTTGGTCCACAGATTCTCAACCTTTTGTTGAAGTAACTCCACAACAAAAGACAACACTGTGTGCTCTTTGCAACCAGGGTACAGTTCACGTTGAGCTTCCAACAACAGCTTCTCATAACTACTGTTATACTCAATACCACCACTCCCTAAATGAATTACATCCCTCATTACTTCATCTTCATCATCATCATCATCTTCACCTTCATCTATATCCATCATTGGATCATCTTCATCCTTTATTGCTTGGTAATTTTCAGCATTCATAAGAGGGAACATATCACAAATCATACCAAATAAGTTACCATTTGGTTCATCATTTTGCTCATCAATCTCACCAGCCAATGTATCTCCCTGTTCTCCATGATCTGTCCATTTTAGATACCAATTTGACATTCCACGATTCAACAAATGGACACGAGTAACATGAAGGGGCTGCCAACGTTTATTCAAACAGTCCATGCACGGACATATTGTTTCATTCCTCACGTTCACATGGTGCTTAGCAACCTCCATAAACGACCTAACCCCCTCTTTATACTCTTTACTAAATATGTTCTGCTTCAGTATCCACTCCCTATTCATTTCAACCTAATTCCAATCTCAACATGATTGTAAGAATCTATATAGATGCATGTATTAGCTAACTTACAATTTATTATATGCATTTATAAGAGGTTAATTGAGAACAAATGCAAGACTAGCAACTGACATGTAAAATTGAATCAGTTTATTATATGTATATATACATGCATAATAAACCATATATGTTCCACCTACCAAATAAGCTTTCAAATTCATTTAGTAGACAATAGTTAATTAGTTATATAAGTTTTCAAATATTACAGGCATTACTTTATTTTCTTTACAGACACAATTGCCCAAGTGTTCTGGTTCATGTTACAAGACAAAGAAAACATGATTCTTTTTCATTACCGCACAGTGGAAAAAAAAACTACCAAACTTCTCAGATACAACTCATGGAGACAAAATCTAATCATTGGTGCACAAAGAATAAGCACCATAAGAAATGAGTTATAGATTCTTATTAGCAATCCAAGGCTGTTTAAATATATTTCTTAAAGAACAAACGAGTAGAACCTCCTGGCGGATGGCAAACAACAGCAAAAACAGAAGCATAAAGCCTGCTGAAACTTAAGCAACTATCATCTGACTAAAGAAATAACAGATGATTTCCTTTTGGACAAAGGCGTGCTCCAGTGCAAGTAGCCTTGAAATTCTATATTGCTAGTCAGATAATTCATCCACTCAACCTTTTAGTGGCATAAGTTGGTTAGGGAAATTGGATAGTTTAAGCATTTGAGAATGAGAGGGTTTAAGCATATGGTTTTTGCCATCATATCTTTGCACATATTATATCAGTCTACTACCTGCCTATATCATTTAAGTATTATGTGAATGATCACACATGCAAAATACATAAGACAATTCAATAACAAGCTGCCCATATATACAAAACAGTGAGGCAAGGAGAGAGGGATAGAATACCCATTCTCACCATATTAAGCCCTGAATGTGAATCCCAGACCCAAAAAATAAGATACAAACACAGCATAAGATACAAACACATCATATAACTGAGCATTTCAAAAACCTATCATTCCTCACCTCTTAAAAGCAAAAGCTCTGCTCTTCTCTCTCTCAAAATTTCCCTAAAGTATATCGGCAACTTAAGTACCCAAATCAGTGAACAAGACTCTCAATTATCAAGAGGAAGACAGAAGAGGTTTACCCGTCAAAATGATTGCCTCCAATTGCTCGCTGATTGCACCTAGCTCGTTTCAATAACAACAAACAACAATGCTAGTCCAGAGTCATCATTCACCAATAGAAAGACCGAAAAGAAGATTTCAGTTTTTTTGTATATGAATCAACGAATGAACTGAATAGAGGATGAAATCCTTACCTAATTTGTTATGTGGTTGACACAGGAAAAGATGATTCTTCGAATTGGATTGATGCAGGAGGTCAATTGTTGCCAGCAATTGAAGGTGGTAGTGGGTGATCGAACTGGGTCGTCGGGCCTCGAGAGTGGTGGTTGATGATCAGAGAAAGGAGTCAGTGGTGATGAAGAGAGTTAGAAGTTAAGAGAAGTGCTTTGAGTTTCTAGAGAAGAGCTTTGAGCTTTGAGTTTCGGTGGTGATGATCAGTGCGAGAAAGGGTTGTGTTTTTTTTAAAATATTTTAATACAAATACTTATGGGCTTTCTAGCAAGGAGTGTGTATGTTTCCTTGTTAATGGATAAAAGAGATGGCGGCATCTCTACCCGCCAACAAATTTGGGAGAACTTTTGATAAAAAGACATGGCGGCATCTTGACCCGCCAACAAAGTTGCATGAGTTTTTAATCAAAAAGTTATGCCGCCAATTCCCTCCTCATAATGACCGAGGACTTTTATAATTTCTTGCGGAACGTAATAATTTGTGAGGAATATTTCCTCGCTTATGTTTAAACAAGTGACGACTATAAATTCCTTGTAAATTCTAACTTTTTATAAGAAATTTTCAATCGTCGCAAATAATTTCCTCACTGATTGCCATATTTCTTGTAGTGATTATTGCCATTCTTCACGCACAAACTATTTTCATACTTTCATTCATCCATAGCAGCCATGGTATGAAATGTTAGGCATATACTATCGAAGAATTTGATAATACCTCCATAGGAGTAAGCTACTTCTTCTCATTGATCTTGTCATATTTATGTTTTCTGACACATGTTTTTAAGCCATGTCAGGGAAGGCTGAAATAGAAATTATACATTAATGTTAAAAGATGAACTTAGAAAAAAAGTACATAAAATATATTGGTAAATTAATCATCAGACAAATATACAACCTTCCCCTCAAGAAATACATAAGCACATAACCAAGAGATTCCAGATCATCTCTCTTTTCTTGCTCATCTCTTCTGCCTTGCTCTGCAAATGATTCTATTACAATTACATTTTTGAAATATTGAAAATCATCTAAAAACACCATTTTTTTTTAATATGGATTTGGTTTATATACATATTGTTTTGGCCACGATCCTCAGCACGCGGAGCAGAGGTTTCTAGCGAACAAAGAGTAGGGGAGTGTTGCGGGCGTGCCACCTCGCGGACGAGGAAAAGTTGATTGCGAGATCTTGTATGCGAGCTTGACTTCTTGATCAGGTGGAAGGGGTTTCCAGGTGCCACCTCAGGGGAGGAATTTACGAGCACAAGGCGATTCGATACTCACGGTGTCGCGAGCAGAGCAACTATAGGGAAATAGGGTGACCGGAAGAGAGTCCGAGAGGGCTCTGAGAAAAAGGCTAGGCGGCGGTGCGCTTAGGGTTTGTATTTTGTATTTTTGTTGAGAGATTTGATTGTGATTGTAGAAGAAGCTTTGAGTCCCTTTATATAGAGGCTTATCTTGCGGCTGAGGGAAGATCACAGTTCAATTTGGATTCTGAAACCTTAATCCATAAGGACACGATTTTGCTCACGCGAACCAACCAGCTTATGACATTTGTTCAGTTCGCACACTCCATTTCCGTATAGGGCTTTGCTTCTATGTTGCCAACTGTAGACTCCTATGCGGACTGAAAGTAGGAACTATCTTATCTCGCGGAGTGTCACAGTCTCAAACCCATCCGCGAGCCACTGAAGCTCATTTCTATCTCGCGGGCTAATTGCAGCTCGCGGGCCTTAGAAGGGCTTTATCTATTAAAATGGGCCACATGGATTGGCCCGAAACATGTCGAAGACTTTTAACAGTCTTCAACGATCAAAGTGGTACAAGCGGACTCCGCCATTGACTTCTTCGCGGAGTCTTCCACGCGAACTGGTTTCGCCAGGTTGCCTGGGTATATTCCGCCTCGCCTAGGACTTTTACGCGAATTGTCAATCTCGCCTCGCGTACGTGGAGTGATCCAGTCATTCCGCGCGAAGTTTTTTCTTTCGCGAACCATGTAGTCCGCGCGAACTCATTTCTTGCGCGAACTGAGAAATTCAACGTGGAGTCACTTTACTAGGACAAAAATGCCCTTTGGCTCAAACACATATATTGAATATAGTATCAATTGTTATATAAATGAACAAAGATATCAACCACAGCTGAAAAGATAACAACACTTTGGTACTATATTCAATATTTGTATGTACTTGAAACTTCACATGGATCTCATTTATCTTTATTTTACTTTTAGCCTCTTTCCTATAAACCCTACTAAAATTGGCAAAGGCATCAGACAACATTTACTTTATGAACCAAATATTTTCCAGCCGTTCACCAACTCCATATTAAAATTGCCATTGTCAAAAGAAAAGGCATTATAAAAGAAATCAAACAATCAAGATTCAAGAACACTCAACAGTGAGCCAAAGAAATAGATTGAGAACACGATTCAACATTAATATGAGCATTATATCTTAGTAGTAAATTCGAGTTGTAAGGAATGGCCGTTTACTTTCAAAAGACGTCAATTTCTTGTAAGAGCATGTTATGCAATGACGATTAATAAAAGTCAAGGTCAATCATTAAATCAAGTTGAGATATATTTGCCAGAACTTATTTTCACTCATGGACAAATATATGTTGCGTTATCAAGAGTTACGTCAAAAAGGTCTCAAAATTTTAATAAATAATAACGAAGACATACCTAATAATTATACGAAAAATATTGTGTACAAAAACGTTCTACAAAATATATGAAACACTACTCACACGACAACACACATTACATTCAGACAATATTTTATATTTCATGTTTAATATGACCAAAAAAAAAAATTGGATATGTATTTTACTTACCATGAGTGCTCTTGACGTGGCTCAAACATAAAATTCCACCAACAGATATTGACGTGCTTGAAGCCCAGGAGTCCACCCACCCAATAGTGTTTCAGACTTTCAATGTTTACACTCTCCCCTGTTCTTATCTCTTCCATACTCTCCATCGACCTGGGAAACAAAGGAAACAATTTCTTATAAAGGTATAAGAGAAGATCAAATATTTTCTCTTACACCCACCGCATCTGTTCATCGACATATTCAACTACATGTTAGTTCTATGAGAATTATTTCCTGATTTTTGATTCTGGATACCTGCATATAATACCATTTTCATTTTAAACGAATTTTTCTTTTGTTGATTACCGTTGTTCTGGAAGATGGATTCAACCATGATCAGAAACATAAGACCTTTCGGGTACAATTTTCAAATCAAATTTACTGAATGACAGAAAAAAATTCAGAACATCGGCAATTATTTTCAAGCCGAGCTGTTTTACTTCTTCAATCATTGTCTAATCCATCTTATTTTTCTTTTACAGGTTCAGCAGACCAGGGGGCAGATCAATGAGGAACAGACAAATGAGGAACACAACCAACAAGAAAAAAAAAAAAAAAAACACTGTCCGAGTTCAACACACTGAACCCATCTGCATATGCGGTACGGACATGAAGTCCAGTTTTTAGAAATCAAATAAAAACTAGTACAATTCCATTCCATTTTCATTCACATTATGTGCACTGTTGTATGTATTTGCAGGCAAGGAAAACAACTTGCTTCATCAGCTGTGAGTCAAGGACTTGAAATACAAACCTTCAACTAGAAGTCAGTCCCTAGATGACTCTTTTTTTGTTTATGTTACAGCTGATTTAACTGTTTTTTTTGTATGTTAGCTCAACATAAATATATGTATTATAGGAAATAAACTGAAGGTAATGTAACTTCGGATCAAACTTCAGCGTATAACAACTATTTTTAGTCAATCGGAGCAACAATGTATTATAGTATCCTGCTACAACAGCTCCAATGTAGATGTAATATGTGACTAACAACCATGACCGCTTTAATGTAATCTCATTATGTAGCATACAACTGTTGTAACATCTTTTGTAATATAAAATCACCTCTTTTGTGAACAAGTAGTATTTCTTGATTATACACTACAATCACCCGCGGCTAGCCGCGGGCACCCCACCTAGGTAGTCAGTGCGTCTGTTAGAGCCGATAGATTACATATTCTTAAAAGAAGCCGCTTTTTACTTGATATAGCGAATATATCTATAATACTTATCTCTATTTTATAAGTCCTCTATATTGGGATCATTATAAAGGAATTATATATGAAAGTATATGAAAGCAGGAGTATATATGATATGATCGCAAGATATAGATCACAAGCTTTGGTAACTTGGCTGCCTATAGTCCCTTTGCAAATTGCAACTAATGTTTGATGAGGTGCGTGACCTCGAAGCAGTCGGTAGCGGTGACGCCGATGTTTGACCACTTGGGGGAATATGTCAGTAATTCGGGTCAGAGCCAAGTCGGGGAGGGGGTGAGATGAGCAGCGGCGAGTTGTGGGAGTCCAACAGAGCAATTTCCAATGAGTTTCCCCGCGGATGTGTTTGAGAAATTGGAAAAGGTATAAATTGCATTTTGAATTTCGTTTCACAAAAATCAGTCTTGATGAACAATATATTAGCTTTTACTGGAAAAATGTTGAAGAAGATTCTTCCCAGAGCTTATTATTCTTCCTCGAGGAAGAAATTGGGTTTTTGGTAGTTGTGACTTAATTCATGCACTGCTTCCATCCTTGAAAAGAATTCTTCATGAACAAAAGATAGAGTGAGATTGCGGAGGAGGCAAGGAGCAAAGGTGTGTGTGTGTGTTTATTTTTTATTTTTACTTTCTGCTGTCTTGCTCACATAGGTCTGCAACTCATTACTCAACTATTGTTTCCCCACCATTTGGTATCTTAAATTTAAGGCAACAAAATATACTGAAGTCTAATGGATGTTTTGAAAATGAAATAATATTTGATTTGCGCTCAGGTGGCTAGAATGAAGTTCTTTTTGGGCTTCTAATAATGTATATATGCATATGTTTATATATTTATATAGCATAAAGGGTTGATTAGAGATAACGTTGCATGCATATATTCATTGTTCCTTGTACTATTGATCTGGGTGATGAGAAGCATCTGCGAGTGACAGTGACTCTGACTTGTTTTAAATACATTTTGTTATTGAGGGTTTAGGGCTGCACTTGTTGATTATTCCATTTGGCTGGTTTTGTTTGCTTTATATATATATATATATATATATATATATATATATATATATATCTTTCAGATGAGTAGGGTACATAAAAATTTCTCTAGTTCATCATAGAATCAGCATCCCATAGACGTAAGACACAAACCTTGAATGTAAATTCTTCATTGTCTCATTTTCTTTCTAACGTTGGGCTGGAATATCTGACTCTGAGCTCCAGATAACAAAGTCTGATTGCACTGCTGAGGCCACTAGAACTAGATTCTTTGTTTAATATATTCCATAGCCTGCGATCTATATATATTTGACAGTAATTTCGTTTGTTTTCTTTATCAGCAATAACTGCAGAACTTATATTGTTGATTATCACAGAAGCTGTCCTACATGTTCATATGACCTCTGCCTCCTTTATTGCCGGGAGATTTGAGAAGGAAAATTACACTTCGGTACGGAGGAAGTGACTCCGGAGTATGTTTCTCAGCGCCTACCATACTTGCATGGTGGACAGGAAGCGAAAAACAAAAAGGGAAAGGAAAAGAGAAATAGGAACGTTGTGGAGCCACCCACTGAAACTGGCCCCAAAACTTCTGGAAGGCGAATATTTGAGTGGAAATCAGATGAAGATGGAATCATCCTTTGCCCCCCAGAGAACACGGGAGGTTGTGGTGTTGGTAACTTAGAATTGAAATGCATCTTTTCCAAAAATTACGTCGAAGAGTTGGTAAAGAAAGCAGAAGTGATAGATGAAACTTACAAACTAGTGTATACAAGTGGAACTTCTGCAGAGAGGTGTCCATGTCTCAACTCTGTGGACGATGTCAATATAAGCATCAACACGTCAAGAAAAGCAGCTTCTCGAGACGATTCTGAGGACAACTATTTGTACTGTGCAAGGGCTGGAGATATTAAAGTAGAGGATTTAAAGCATTTCCAGTGGCATTGGATCAAGGGTGAGCCTGTTATCGTTAGCAATGCACTTGAAACTGGATCGGGTTTAAGTTGGGAACCATTGGTCATGTGGCGCGCTTGTCGTCAGATGCAACATACTAAGCATGGTAAACATTTGGACGTCAAAGCAATTGATTGCTTGGATTGGTGTGAGGTCAGTTATTCATCAACTTTTGATTATGATGATTGTTTATAGTTATACTTTCAATTGCCTACTACCAGGTGCAATTGCGTTCTTAATATGCTTCACTAAAGTTCTGGCATGGCAATGTTCATAAATACAGGTGGTAATATTAGTACAATAGCAACTAGCCATACACATCTTATTTGTTACTAGTCTAAAGTAAAATGACCATTCATTGTGATGCATTTTTCTCTGCTAATGAAGTTCCAAGTATTTTGGGAACTTGTTCGCAGGCTGATCTCTTGAATTAAATGTTCTTTGTTTTAGCAGAGTAACTGAAGGCTGAAAGAAGCAATTTTTCTTTTTCAAAGATAAAGAGTTTTCTTGATATGGAATGGATTATTACTTCATTTACAAAACAATCTGACATTGTCAGATATTGAAATTAACATTTACTGGGAATTGAAAATGTTCATCAAACCAAAAATTTGGTAGGGTGTGAGGTTTATTTCTAATTTTTCTCATATTTTTTTTTGTCTCTTAAGATATTTGATAATCCAAGCAAATTTTATTTTTAAATTTACTGATGGATTGTTTAGGGCGTTGATCTTAGTTTCTCATTAGGTTTGTCATTGTGATGTAGTTATCACTTTGTCATCCAGAACTGAGATTTATAGTGTTCATTGTTTAGTACATAACTACATATAAGTGATATTACCATATGATGAAATGTAGGGGGAATTAATAACTTTGGTCACTTTCCAGTTTTGTCCCCCTCTGTTGTACTGAAAAATATCATTTTTTTATGATCTGATGGTGATATTGGAACATGACCTTTTGATGCAACGTAGGCGGAGGTCAATATCCACTGGTTTTTTACTGGATACTCGAAGGGATGGTTTGATCAAGAGCATTGGCCTCGGATATTGAAACTGAAAGACTGGCCACCAACTAATTTATTTGAGGAGCGCCTTCCTCGTCTTGGTGCTGAGTTCATTAGTTGTCTACCATTTAAGGAATATACCCATACTCGCAATGGTCCTCTGAACCTTTTTGCCAAATTACCTTCAGAATGTGTAAAACCAGACATGGGACCAAAAACATATATTGCTTATGGTTTTTCCCAGGAGCTTGGACGTGGAGATTTGTAACCAAGCTTCATTGTGATATGTCTGATGCGGTATGTGTGCTATCTAGAATTCTACTACTCTGCTTGTTTTTTTTTTTGGTTATATAACCTCTTTTTCTTTCATCCTCCTTGGATGGTGCATGGGTGACAGAGGTGAGTTTGGTTGGGGGGCTTACTGACCTAATTCTCTATGCATTGAAGTCTTTATTTTAATATATTTAGATTATGTAATGTGGTCTTTGGTTTGAAGCTTGATGTACTCATCTGCATACTGATCATCTAGGTAGGTACAGTTTGATGTTGTTTTCTCTTTTCTTGGACGGATAAGTATTTGATTAGCAATTCGAAAACCTGAAGGGCAACTGTAACTGATTCAGTTATACAATGACTTCAATATACTTAGTGCAGTTGCACCAATTTAACATTAACCGTTTGTAAGTATTACAATCCCATGTTTTACAGATTTGTAATGGCAAATCTCTTGATTTACATTCTTCATTTGGACTTACCTAGGGGTCTATAGGAAATGGGTAAAGCTCTTACACCATGTTAGGAAATGGACCCAGCCTCAACCCTACACCATGCAAATCAACAAAGAGGGAGAAATTTATCACTAAAGCTCTTAAACCATGTTAGAAAACCACAAGCCTCTAAACCTTCAGCTGTTAGGGAATTGGGGAAAACTCATTTCCACATTATCATAAAATCAATACCAGGGACATTATCTGTGTGCTTCATGCTACTGCAAATGCAAACCGATGCCCACATGTTTCATACTGGTGCTCAGCTTCCATTTTAATTATGTATTCTGAAAGGTCTGTGTTCTTTAGATTTAAGTGTGTGTGTGTGTTCTTCAGATGTCTAACGTTGTATAACAACACCTCAATTTATTTCTTAGAATGTATAATTTTTTCCTTTTCCAAATTTTAGATTTTGCTTTTAGCCAGCTCATACCCCTCTCTTAATTATAATTGTCAATATATTATCTGTCAGGTGAATATTTTGATACATACCACTGATGTGAATCTTACTCCAGAGCAACATACTGTCATTGAAAAGTTGAAAAAGAAGCATGCTATTCAAGACCAAAGAGAAATTTTTGGCAATTTTCAGATTGTTGGTGATAATATTAATAGTGACAAGGCTGGTGGTGATTCTTTCTTCAGTGCTGCTGATGATAAACAAACTTTTAATGAAGTTGAAAGTAATAGCATTGGTGTAGCTGTTTCAAAACTAGTTGATCCGATTGTTCCCCAAGTTGGAGATGCTTCAATGGGATCCGAATCTGAATCTGAAAAGAATGAAGAGGCAGGGTTAGATCGTGAAACAGGTAGTGAAATGCCTGCAAGAAATTATGGAAATAAGTTGAAAGAGTCAGATGTCACTGAGGGAGGTGCTTTATGGGACATATTCCTGTAGACAGGATGTTCCTAAGCTGCAGGAGTATCTCATGAAGCATTTCAAGGAATTCAGGCACATACACTGTTGCCCAGTGCAGCAGGTACCTCATTAAAAACATCAAGATTTTTCATTTACACATAAATAACAGAGCAACTAGCTTTTTACTCTTACATTATTACTATCACTTGCACTACTTCTATGAAGCTAAAAGTGGAGTGCCAAAATCTCTCTCCTTTAATATCCTTCTTTTTCTATGTACACATGTTCCTTTTTTAAATATAATCTTTACCTGTTTCTATGGTGGTATATAGGTTGTCCATCCCATACACGATCAGACATTTTATCTTACAGTCGAGCACAAAAAGAAGCTTAAAGAGGAATATGGTTAGTGTGTAATTAGTTTCATATTTAGAATTCATCCAGGTTAAACTATATATCTAATCTTTTGATGCATTAAATAGGAATCGAACCGTGGACATTCATTCAAAAACTTGGAGATGCTGTCTTTATTCCTGCAGGATGTCCGCATCAAGTTAGGAACTTGAAGGTAACTTGTTAACCAATGAAATCATTTAAATTTCTTTAGTTTTGGATGTTAGGTTGATATATACTGTTAATTGGTGTAAGGAGTTGATAATTCCTGGAAAAGTGTCACATGAAAGTGAACTATGCCTTTTCTTTATCTAATCAAGATGTGGAACATACTTATATTCCATGCATGTATGTCATGATTTACAATCAAATGCACATAGCATTTAGAATTGGGTTGTGTCGACTCTTAATGAAAATGTTTCTTGTACAGAAGGTTCTATTTGGTATTCATCATTTCTCTTTCTTTTTACTTGTCATCCCCCTTTCTCTTTTGGTACCCATAAATTCCTTCGAACATAATGCTGACCATTCTCTGTGGCCACCCATTGCCATTGCAATATAACTTATATATCTTATAAAATCTAGTTTAGAATTCTCCTTTCCTTTTGAAGCATACTATCTGATTACTATTTATGAAAAGGGGTATAATTGAGAAAATAAGGGAATCCAAACTATCGTTGTTATATTTCTTTTTGTTTTGAAAAGATCTGTGTTATACTCTTGAAACCAATAAATACCCAATTGGTGGGCAATATGGAATGGGGTGGTTAAGATAAGTATATGGTTGTGGCTTGTCACTTGTGGTTGATTGGGGCAATCATTGAGGGCCTTCACTGTTCATGCCTATGGTCTCTCTCATGGCTGTCTCAGGAATCAGGATAGCTCACAAACTCTAGGTGTTGACAGTTTGATGCACCATGTCACTTTTGACTGGGGCATTCGATATTTTTAGATGATTTCTGGAATTAAGGTATTAGGCCTATGTGGTCTGGATGTTTTACATAATTAATGGAATTAAGAGACAACCATTACTACAAAAACGTTATCAGACAACACTCATCAGACAACCTTTTAGGGTTCTCTACTTGTCTGATGAAGTGAACTATTATATACAATGCAAAGTTACAAAGTTTTGTTGTCTGATGACACAAAATTGTCAGGTTATATTTCAAGAGTTCAAAACACAACAATGATGCTAATTTTCTGTTGTATGATTTATGAAAATTTTGGCAGAAGGATTCTCCCCATCACCAAATTGAAAGTCGTGCAAGATGCAAAATGTTTGGACAATAGACTTTTATTTCTTTGTTGTATGATGTTGTTACAATTTATACTAGGCAATACCTAGTGCAAGTTTAGAAAATATATATACAACAGTTTAAAACATTATGTTGTGTAACTGGAAAATCTGGTGGCATGACGGCCAAAGTTGTTTTGGCTCCAAAGTTTGCCTCAATTGATTTGGTGTGCTACGCCAAAATAGTTTTGGCTCCAAAGTTTCCCTCCGAGTATATATTATGTTGTGTGAAAAAGTTGACAAATTTAATAACGTACCCATGCACCAATCCTAAACGCTGTCTCACACACACTCTCTCTCGCATTCGATCATATCGCTCTCTCTCTCTCTCTCTCTCTCTCTCGCATTCATTCACCCTAAACCCACCAAATACGACTCTCAACTTTCACTCTTAAACAGATCGAGACTCTCGCCCTCTCACTCTCAACGGTAAGCCCTCTCTCTCTCAATGTTGTCTCAACTCTCACTCTCTCACCCTCTCTCTCAACTCTGTCGCTCTCTCAGCTCTCTCACTCTTTTCTCAAATCGATTGAATCTCTCAAATGATTCAATCTCTCTTCTCTCTTTTGTAATTGTGCACGGCAAGGCGAGGCCGGTCGCGGCGCTAGGGCTCAGTTCGGTTCAATCTTTTGATTTTGCATGCAGGAGGTTTGTTGCTGGTGGATTCAACTGGAGGTATGTCATCTCCTCTCTTCTCTTCTCTTCGATTTCCCCAGAATGCCATGCTGCTTGCTTTGAGTAATTGATGCTTGCTTGCTTGTGAACTGTGTTCTGCTTGCTTCGATTTTCCCAGAATGTCATGCTGTATTGCTGATTATTGGTTTTGATTTTTAAATTATTTGTTTTATTGCTGATTGTTAATGCTAGTGAAATATTCATGTTATTGCTGATTGTTGCTGCGAAGTTACATGTTGTTTGTTTTTCTGAAAGTGCATGTTTGGATATATATAGATGGATAGGTCGTGGCTAGTTGCTGATAGGAGATCTTTTGAATATAAGTTTGGTGTTGAAGATTTTCTTGAATTTACTTTGAGAAATGCAAGAGATCCTAAGCAGATCAACTGCCCTTGCATGTTGTGTGGAAATGATGATAGCAATTTTGTTCGGGTATTTAAAGATCATTTATTTGTTAACGGGATTGATCCGTCTTATGTTATTTGGAGTGAGCATGGGGAGGCTACATTGGTTTCAGATAGTGATAGTGATCATTGGATGGACACAGATTCAAATGAATATGTGTAGGGTAATATGGAGATAGAAATGAATAGTGACGTAGAGTTATGAGTGCAACGAGTTTTAGCAGTTGGTTGAGGAGGCAAACAGACCGATGTACCCTGGTTGTAAGTCGCACACCAAGTTTAATGCACTTCTACGACTTCAAAACCTTAAAGCAAAACACCATATGAGTGATGTCGCTTACTCTGATTAGGTAGAATTGGTAGGGGATTTTCTTCCAGAAGGCCATGAGTTACCTGATACTTATAGCAATGCAAAGAAGTCTTTATTAAGTAAATTAGGGATGGATTATGAGAAGATTCATGCTTGCCCCAATGACTGTATCTTATATAGAGGGAAGCACGCAGAAGCAGTAGTGTGTCCCACATGTGGTGCTTCTCGGTGGAAGGTAGGGAAAAACAAAAAAAATAATAAAAGATGTTCCAGCAAAAGTACTGTGGTACTTTCCCCCCATCCCTAGGTTCGAAAAGATGTTTCAGTCAAGTGAAATATCCAAGAGTTTAACTTGGCATGCTACTGATAGGAAGAAAGATGGGTTAATGCGGCATTCAGCTGATGCGGTGTCATGCAAGTTAGTTGATGAAAAATGGCCTAGTTTTGGTGCAGACCCTAGAAACCTCAGACTTGCCTTGTCACCTGATGGTTTCAATCCCTTTAGTGGACAAAATAGCAAGTATAGCTGCTGGCCTGTAATTCTTGTGATTTACAATCTGCCTTCTTGGCTCATAATGAAGAGGAAACATATGATGTTAACTCTTCTGATATCAGGTCCAAAACAACCAGGAAACAACATTGATGTCTACCTTCAGCCTCTGATAGATGACTTAAAAAGGTTGTGGGAAGGGGTTAAGGGAGTGTATGACGCAACTCAAAATCAGACTTTCACTCTTAGGGGTTGTCTGTTATTGACAATCAATGATTATCTAGCTTATGGTAACCTTTTCGGAAGTATAGTGAAATGTTATAATGCAGGTCCTATCTGTGTTGAAAACACAAAACCCACGAGATTGGTCAATGGAGGGAGAATGTCCTTCATTGGGTCTCGTCGGTGGCTGGGCAGAAGTCACCCTTATCGAAGGCAGAAGGCTGCTTTCAACAAACATACAGAGCATTCTCCCGCTCTAGTTCCTTTAACTGGTGAAGAGGTATTGCAGAGGGTGGAAAAGGAGGTTCCAAAGTATAAATTTGGAAGAAAAAATGGCCCACCTGCTTATAAAGGTACAGAGGATGAAAGTAGGTCGTGTTGGAAAAAAAAATCTATTTTTTTTTACCGGAATATTGGAAGTTTCTCCCTGTTCGGTATTGCCTTGATGTCATGCATATCGAGAAAAATGTTTTTGAGAGCCTTATAGGAACTTTGTTGAATATTCTTGGAGAAACAAAGGATGGGGTGAAAACTCGCTTGGATCTGGTGGAAATGGGTATCAGATTAGGCTTGAAACCTAATTTAGAAGGTAGCAAGAAGGAGTGCTTACCATTGGCGAGTTGGAATCTAACTTTAGCTGAAAAAAAATCTGTGTGTGGGTCCTTTTTTGGTATGAAGGTTCCAGAAGACTATTCTTCCAACATATCAAGTCTTGTGTCCATGGATGATTTAAAGCTTAGTAATTATAAATCCCATGATTGTCACACCATAATGCAACAACTACTTGGTATTGCCATTCGAGGAGTACTTGAAAAGCCTGTTAGAATTGCAGTGATCAGATTATGCATTTTTTTCAATGAAATATGTAGCAAGACTATTGATGTCTCAAGGCTGCCGAAAATTCAGAATGATATTGCTGAAACCTTGTGTGAGCTGGAAAAGTACTTTCTGCCATCATTTTTCACCATAATGGTTCATTTAACACTCCACCTAGTGAGAGAGCTGGAGTTATGTGGACCAGTTTGCTATCGATGGATGTATCCATTTGAGAGGTACATGAAGGTTTGTAAGGGATATGTTCGAAATCGAGTTAGGCCTGAAGGTTGCATGGTTGAGAATTATATTGCTGAAGAAGCGGTTGAGTTTTTAGCAGAACTCTTATTGGAAGGCAAGACTGCTGGAATCCCATATGGTCGTGACACTGTGGACAGGCCTGCCTCTGGTGCTCATGTTGTTAGTGTTTATGGCAACCTATTTGACCAAGCTCACTTATGCGTCCTTCAAAACACAAATGAATTCAGAAGCTACTTTAAGTAAGTTCTATTATCCCTTTACCTAATGTATGTGGTTTATGTTACTGTTTTTGCAAGGAAACACTAATTTTAATTCACTGCCTCTCTTTTGATTGCAGCGAGCACTTGGAGTTCTTGAAACAAGAGTTTCAAAGACTTCGCAAGGATCAAAAGTGGCTTACGGAAAAGCAAAACAAGACATTTCCTGATTGGGTGAAACAGAAGGCAAGTTCCAAACTAGTGATTTGTTATTTTTACATATAAACTGGTAATCTGAGTAAGATATCTTAATTAATTGTTAATGTGTTATGATATTGTAGGTTGTTGACCAAATGAGTGAATCAGCTGCTGACATCCCTGAAATTGTGAGATGGCTTTCAGACAAGCTGAGAAATGAAGTTCTCAGTTACAATGGCTATAAAATAAGCGGAACTCTATATACCACAAAGGGGAAAGATGATGTCCGATAGACACAAAACAGTGGTGTGTACTTGGTTGCTGATACCCCACAAGTAGCTAGTGCTAGGGATAAAAGGATGATTAGAGATGAGATGAGTTTCTATGGTGTAATTACTTAAATATGGGAGCTTGACTATGAGAAGTTTAGGATCCCAATCTTTAAGTGTGATTGGGTCGATAATGGAAGGGGTGTTGTAGTAGATGAGCTTGGGTTCACATTGGCGAACCTGAATAAGAAAGGTCATTTTAATGACACATTTGTGTTGGGAAAGTGCGTTGAGAAGATCTTTTATATTGAAGACCCTGCTGATCCACAATGGTAAGTAGTTGTAAGACTCCCAAAAAGAGACTACAATGATTTTGAGGTTGAAGATGTGTTTACGGACAATGGAATTATTCACCAGCCCATCATGGTGTTGATGTCATCTATTGAGTTACGCGGTAGCTTATCTGATGAGGAAGAATTGGGATACATGCGAGATGGAGAGGATGATATAGTCATCGAGGGAGAGTAGCAATTGATTGCCTAGATCAAGTGCTTTCTCTTTTTTTTTTTTTATTATTTTTTTTGTAGTTTGGTATTGCAACAATTAAATCATATGCTGCTATTGTGCAGTGATATATATATATATATATATATATATATATATATATATATATATATATATATATATATATATATATGCCTTGCATTTTTATGTGGATTTAAATGATGATTTCCTTTTTTGTGGATTTACTTGATGATTTCATTGTTGTTTCTTTGTTTGTATATATAAATAGCTTATCTGACGTAAATATGGTAATTGTTTGTTTTATAGGGTAATGACGCCATCCAAGAAGTCTACACCAAGGAAGTCAAAGAATGCTGCATCAAACAAGACAGTTGGTTCAGCTTTAGCTACCATATCCACTGCATCGAAAATGAAGAAATCTAAAAATCATGAGGAGGAATTAGAAAATGGCCTGAAGCTATTGAAGCGTAACTGTGTGGCAATGAAGAGGATTTCAAGAAGCAAAAGCTTAAAACAGAAGAGAGTGGTTCAGTTCAACCGAACAGGGACTCCATATGGGAAGGCGTCGACAGAGATAAAGTCATATATTGGTGTCTTAGCCCGCCGGAAGATTCCTATAGTGAGGAGTACCTGGAGAACTGCCAGCAAAAAAGTACCTGGAGGGGTTACTGCTGAGGAAAAAGAAAAAATCTGGGAACATGTGCAGGTATTTCAATTCTTTAGATAAATGTTATAGGCTTTTGTGTACTTGTTTGTCTTCCTACACTTAAATAATATGTTTTTACGAACATAGGGAGCATTTTTTATTGGAAATGAAAGCAAAAGAGTTGTAACGCGATCAGCTGCTGCAAGATGGAGAGAATTCAAGTCTCGTTTGACAAAGGATCAGCCAGAAATGCTGAAGTATCCTCCACAAGACTACAAGTTCATCAATGCAGATCATTGAACGCAATTTGTGGCTGAGCGGACTAAGTCGACATTTCTTGTAAGTAGTTAAACTAACAGTGTTATTAATTACTAATTAAGTGTTTCATTACTAGAGTCCCTCATCAGTGCATATGTTTACTTGATCAGGAATTGCGTAAGACTCAACAGGCACGCCGCCGGATGAACAAGTATCCCCACCGACTGTCCCGCAAAGGCTACGTTGGGCTGGTGGCAGAGTTGAAGGCAAAAGCCGAGCCGGCACAAGCCGAGTCGGTAAGTCCAGCATATTTGTTTATATTATGTAAAATGAAATGGTTGATCTGAATGCTATCAACAAATTTAATTATGACGTTTTGGTAACAAGTGCTTATAAATGCTAGGAAGAGGCTTCACCAATATCCAATGAAGATGAGTTGTATGATAGGTGTGAGACATGGGTTGCTGCACGTGTTACAAAGGAGGGCAAATTTGCAGATGAAGAAACACAAAAGAAGGCTTAAGAGATAGTGAGTGCATGCATTTTACTAAAGTTCATTGTGGACAGAATTCAATTGTCATGCTAAATTTTAATGAAGTCTGCAGCAACAGATTTTAAATGTGATGCTAAATTTTAATGAAATCTACAGCAACACATTTTAATTGTGATGCTAAATTTAATTATTTTGTGGACAGATTGAGTTGAAGGAGAAGGTTTCTACTGGAGAAACTAGCCTAAGTGGGTATAATGATGTCTTGGAGAAGGCTTTGGGGAAGGAGCATGGTGGCAGAGTGCGAGGGGTTGTCGGCTTTGTCAACCCAACAACCTATTTTCACATCCCTAGACGTAACAGCAGACAAAGCATAGAAGAAACAATTAAAATCAGCCTGGAAAAAATACTGGCTGAGCAAATGGCAAAGATCATAGAAGAGACAAGGAAGAAAACAATTGAAGAAAACAATGCATTTTGGGCTATGAAGTTTGAAACTTAAAAGTCACAGTTTATTCTAGGCAATGGTAATGGGAGACAAGCAGGTAGTAGTCTAGCTGGACTAGAGAAGCCCATCCCACCTGTTTCTGGGCAAGCTAGCTATTCAAACACCGCTGATCTCTTTGAAAATGATATGCATGACCAAGTGCAAGCCCCCAATGCACAAGCTGAAATTGAAAAAGTCACTGAGAAGAATATCAAAGGCCAAGTTGAAGTGAATGGCCAAGTGGAAGGGAATGATGAACCTGGGATGAAGTCAACCTTAATATTCAAGTGTCTTGAAGCAATGGAGGTGAACGAAGTTGCTAAAAAGAAAACTTCAACCAAGAGGAGGCATTGTGAACCCAAGTCTACGCAACCTGAAGAAGTGTTTGGTCAGGAGATAACAGAGACTGATTGCAAGGCAGCCGAGGAAGATGTACTTCCGAAAACCAGTGATGCTAATACGCAAATTAAACGACCAAAGGTATCTATTATTTTTGCCTAAACTTTTTTATTCCTAGAGTAAGATATATAGCAAAACATTACTGTTTAACATGTAAATTCTATTATTACTACATCTCTCAGGTAACTTGTGAGGAAGTTTCGGTGATGTTGGCATTAGGTTCACTTGATAACATTAAAGCTACAGGCACATCAATGAAAACTGATGACCCAGATCAACTTTGTCATGGTTATCCATTAGGGGACCAAACTGTACGTGTCTCGATAGAGATAGCAAAGCAGGAGTATGACAAAGTTCCATTTCTTGTGGGCGATGATATAAAAACTGTTAGACAAGCCATGGGGAGTTGGATAGCATGGCCGAAAAATCTTGTTATCTATACACCTGTCACACCATCGGAGGTAAGTATTATTAGAATTGTAATCCAGTATTTCATAAGGTAGGTTGAAAAAGGGTACAAGTTTATGTCATTGTAAGATTATGAAACCTTATATATTGTCTGTTTATGTGTAGCAACCTCAGAAGAAGAGGGAAAAGAGAGGGGTACCTGTCGAGATTATTGACCTGAAGGCAAATGCACTTAATGCACCAATCCAGTTAAAGATGTTGTGCATGTGGGGTGCAGATGAGCTCAAAAATGATAAGAGTCTTGAGTTTTTTTATTAAGCCTAAGGTGTTTGGATACACTTGGAAATCATGGATATTTGATTTAGATTTGCACAGAATGGCAAACATGACAGAGATCACTAGGAACTGCATAGTGACATATCAAAGGTAATATTTGCTGTCAAATGGACTATTCTTAGTGTATCCATGTGAATTTGGTTGCTGATTAGAATCTGGATGTTATGTTGGGTTTTTAGGTACCTGTATGATGTCCTAAAAAACACCAAAATACTAGATATGACTGCCTTTGTTGACCTTGCTATGGTTGGAGAAGGGTGTGGAACAAGCAAGGAGTAAGGCTGAACACTTATGTGCTAGGTTCATAACCTCAAAACCTGGACAGCTTTTTATGGTGCCATATAACTCAGAGTAAGTGGCTATAACGCAGAGTATTTTTTATTTATTTTATTTTATTTTATTCATGAGCCTTATTTGATCAAAATCTGGTAACTTTGTCATACAGTCAGCATTGGGTGCTTATTGTTGTGGAGCCGGAAAAAGAAAAAGTGTATTACATGGATCCCCTGAGGAGGTGGTTACCTATAGCCTCGGCAGAATGGAAGTCTGTTATCAATAGATAACTTGTAACAAAACTATATATGTATGCACCGAGATTTATGGAATAATGTTTTCTTCTGGTTCAGCTTTTCATGATGCAATCTCATTGTGTTTGGTTTTTGTTTTAGTGCAATAGCCAAGTATAATACAGAAAAGGGCAGGCCAAGCCTAAATGTTGCTTGGAAGAACCTTGGGGTATGTAAATATTGCTTTAATTTGTCTGGATTGTTTCTTATCAGTTGTTGGATTTCTGGATTGTTTCTTATCAGTAAGTAAAACTGAACACTTGTTCAGTATTTGCTAAAGGTGTGTATCTGTATAAGATAAACATTTTCATAAACACTCTAGTTGCTTTCAAGAACTTGATACTATCAAATTGAACATTTAGGAAACTTGAGCATAGTTTCAAAATCAGTTGTAGTCAAAACTAAAGAAACACCTGCTGAATTTGATAAGATAAAAAGGCTGAATCTGTTTCATGATATACATAGCCAAAAGATGTAGTTTATATACAAAATAGTTCCACCACATGGTATCAGGCTAACTATTCATGTATGAATATAAATTGATTTTCTGCTTCTAGGGTGTTCCTCACCAACCCGACCACATTCAATACAGCTTTTATGTCATGTGGTTCATGTGAGATATCATACATGATCAGGATCACTCTTTTGTGACAAAAATAATCAACTACTATTTGTGTTTGTGTTGGGAATCAGATTTTCGGGATAATGTCATGTTCATGTCTAACTTTAACATTATTTTTAGTGGGACAGGAGAAACAAACTTGTCTACACCCAAGATGATTTGGATGTGTTAAGGAATGAGTGGGCAAAGTTCATCATCAACAAATATCTATAGGGTGCATGATCTGGTCTGTTTTGGTGAACTTGGTGCTTTCTATATGTATGTGGTAGTACTTTGCTTTTGAACTTGGTGTTTCTATATATTCGGAACAGCTATATGATAGTACGTATTTTGTGCATTTCTCATGTTGGAATGCTTTTATACATGTAAGACTATCTAGGAGCTTAACTAGTTGCTTGTTTTCAGTTTATTATTCAGCTGTAATGTTGTTTGTGGAAGCTTGAATGATATATATGGAAGCTGAAATGCAATGTTTTATGGTATCAGTCAATTTGTGCAGCAGTTTCTTTTGTGATGCATGTGTGTGTAAAACTTAGACAACAAAGTCTGTTCACATGAAAATGCAACTGTTGTATGATTCTCATCAAACAAGAATGCTATATCTATTGTGTGATACAACGGTCCAAATATTTCAGTTGTAGGTCATTCAATGTCACACAACAGTAAAGATAGGGAATAAACCATGTAGCTTACTGAAAAACACACAACGGTAGAAATGAAAACTAACAGTTGTCTGAAAGGGTAAAAATACAACAAAAATGTTTTATTGTTTGTTGTCTGAGTGGACTTGTCGATGCCGCGCATGGCATCGATCTGCGCAGCGACTTATACAACGAAAGTATTGAACTGTTGAGCAAAATGTGATCACACAACGGTGATTTTCACACTTGTTTGAAGACTCAATCAGACAAGTCCGAGATATATAACGGAAAACCTATAGTCACATAACGGTGTTCCACCGTTGTGTGTTGACAAATCTGTAGTAGTGAACGTTGTATCCAGTTTTACAGCAGAAAAATGATTTTAATAAGAAAAACAATTTGGTGATAATAAAGATGTATTACATCTGCAGTAACTATTTCTTGTTTAAAATGCTCATGTGTTTAAGATAGGTTTGTGAAGGGAATTTGCAGAAAGGTTTTACCAAACTTTTCTGCTTTTCGTACTTAGACAGTTCAGTTGGTTCATGTATTTATTAAGGTTCTTGGGATATGGTTATTGTTGGGTGCTTCTCGTTAAGGTGTTAGGCATGTTTATGGTTGAAGTGATACATGGTAGGCATGGTGGTGTGTTATTCATGTTTGAAAACCTTACTGATATATTGTGGTTTTCAGCTTGTGACTATCAGTGCGTGTATGCCTAACAGAAAGCTGATTCTAATTGAGTAGAGATTTTTTTTCTTTTTTCCTTTCGTAAGATGCAGCTCACCACTATATAACTTTACGGCTCAAAAGTCAAAATTACTTATGGGCACAAGCGATGATGCTTACTACTCATTTAGTGGTTGTGTGTGTGTATATATATAACCAGATCTTTTTATCTTTTTCCAGTCATGCATAAAAGTTGCAATGGACTTTGTCTCTCCTAAAAATGTCGGCGAGTGCCTTCACTTGACAGAAGTATTCCGCACACTTCCAGAAAATCATAGAGCTTAGCAGTATAGGTTAGTTTATTGTTAAATTTAACAATAGTTAGAATATTTAACAATCGAAATAGTAATTGTGCTTCAACAGTAATTGTTAAGTGTAAGTTAAATAATATTTTTAACAAATTATAAACTGACACGTGAAGGAAAAAAAAGGGAAAACATAGGTTTCTCTTTAGCAATTCTTATTTAGGTTTATAAATTTATCAATTTCAGGATATAGCAATTTTTTAGGCATTCTGCTGGAGTTCCTATTTATCTTAAAAGTTGACAAATTTTTTTATTTTTTTTTTGAATTAAACATTCTGCTAGAGATGCTCTTTAAAGAGGACAAATTGGAGGAATGTCAATATTTCACATTACATACGACTATCAATGTTGTAGTCAGCATGTTGTTGTTGTTTTTTTTTTTTTTTTAGAACTAGCATGTTGTTTTTCTTTTGGATACAATATTATTGATTAAGCAACCAACATAAATACAGATGGAATTCACATGCAGAAGTCCCTTAACATGTACCTTTTTCTGAGTGTTTTTGTACGATCCCGGATAGAGTTGCAGAAGCTGAAGGCGTGTCTGGTGGATGACTGGTTTCCTTCCCGTTGACATGTAAACAAAGGATGACCGGGAGCTTCCGGTCTTTTCTCCTCCGATGACTAAGTCAGTCTTAGGTAGGTAGAATGTAATTACTGGGGTAGTTAATGATACCTGACAAGCTGGTGGCTGGGCCGTATTTATGGCCCAGCGTGAGTTTGTTCTGCTTGGAAATCGATGTGGGACTTCTACCTTTGTTGCTATTTCAAATATAGATTTCCCTTATGCCTTACGTAGTCGTTCCAAGCCCAATGTTATCGTCGAGATTAAGCCCGGCCCATCCCGCTTATAGGCGGGAACCTTAGGGCGGCCTCAGTTATAGTGGAATGTCTGCGGTTTACGGGCTTGGGAGGTTGTTTTATGCACAACCGACTACAAGTCCTTCCAAGTTTCCGTTCAAGACACATCTTGAGTGGGGACTTGCTAAAATTAGCTCGTAGTCCAGTACACTTCTAATGAGCTCTCGCCCGAAGTCCCTCTAAGTTCAGACTCATGACGTGGGTTGAACAAGTGTTACATTTTTCATGGACAAAGGTAGCGAGCCTTTTCCATATCTGGTGTTACTACTCGAGTGATGGGATGTTAACGCTGTCCGTGGTTTATCAAGCCACTTGCTCTATTTTTAAAAGGAGGATAACTGAGTGGGTGTTACGATCTCGGTGACACTCACCCGAGATGGGTCTTATACTTGAGTGTTACAATCTCGGTGACATTCACCTGAGATGGGTCTTGTACTTGGGTGTTACAATCTCAGTGGCACTCACCCGAGATGGGTCTTGCACTTGGGTGTTACAATCTCGGTGACACGCTCCCGAGATGGGTCTTGTACTTGGGTGTTACAATCTCGGTGACACTCACCCGAGATGGGTCTTGCATCAACTTGTTACTTCCTCGATGCAATCCTTTCTAGGCACTCCTGAACAACACATTGATCGACTCTCCCGTGTCAACCAGGATCTTCTTTGTGATATAGTGATCAAGTTGTAGTGTTATCAGGAACGGGTCCTCGTGTGGCTGTATCCCCTACTCTTCCTCTTCTAGGAAGGTAACGGACTTCCAACCGGTGGGTACTTGCTGATTATTGCTACTTCCAAAAGCGAAAACCTCCCGGCCATCCCTTCTCCCCGTACACTGTTTCTTTGCCTTATTGCTCTTATTATCTATACGGGACCCGTCATGTTTGGTGTTGATCGTCCCGTACACTTCGATCGCTCCTACGTGCCTCTGCCCGAGTACATATTGCTGCAATTTTTCTTCTCTCACTCGGCTCTCTACCGCCCTCTTTAGCTCTATGCAATTATTTATTTGATGACTTGCTTCCCCATAATACCCACAAAACTGTCCTGTGTCTTCCTTAGTGAGCCGGGATTCAGGGAATTTCCTGGCCAGGGGAGGTGGAATGACAAACTTATTCTCATTACATATCGCCTCGTAGGTGGCGTTTAGCACTGAGAATTGCTCTTTGGCTGCCGGCGACGCCCTCGTATACCCGGTATCTTGGTAGGACCTCTTCGCCTTCCCTTGCGTGTTATACTGCTTCCCGGCCTTTCTCCCGCTCCTTTCCTTGTGCCTCTTACCGGAGGAATATGAGCTCGGCTCTTACTCTCATTTCCAAGCTCTAACCTCTTGGACCACCTGCACCGGTGATCCTCCTTCTCGCCCTTCGATTTTCCGTTTCCCGGCCGAGGTCCCCCCATAAGTATCATGGTTTGCCTGGGCATGCTTGATCGCCATTTCCATAAGCTCATCGTGGCCTTGCGGATTTTCGATTTTTACTGCATACAAAAACTTCCCGGGAAGCAACCCTTGAATGAACGCCTCCTCTGCAACCCTTTTTATCAAAGTTCCTGACTCTGGCTGTGGCTCCCTGCCAGCGGTTCGCAAAAGCTTTTAGCTCCTCTCCCCTGTCTTGCTTTACTTTTAACAATTGGCAAGTGTTCTACCCGTCCGTCCATAGGATGAACCTATTGACAAACCTATCAGCCAGCTGCCGGAAGCAATCAATTGAGTTTGACGGGAGTTTGTAGAACCAACTAAGTGCTTCCCCTGCTAAGGTTTCCTGGAACATGTTGTAGCATATTGCGTCCGAGTACTATTTGGCGTTCGTGTGAGACTTGAAACTATCAAGGAAAAGATGAGGATCACGATCCCCATTATAGCTAAGTTTCAACGGTTTGGCTGTGTTCGACCAGACGGACTGGGTGATTGCTTTTGTGAACGGTCCCCCCCCTTTCTTTAAAACTGGCGCGAGCTGGATTACATGTCCCCCTTCTCTCAACATCCGAGACTCTTTCAGCTAAACTTGTCACGCTATCTTGAATAGGTCTTAGGGTATCTTCCATTTCTCCCAATCTTCTGGCTTGGATTTCCAGAATCGGCTCAGGCAAGGGTGGCGGTCCCTCATCCCTTATTTCGTCCGGGAACAGGTTCATCCCTAAATGCATCGTCCTACGATTCGTACCCGGCCGAGTGCCGGTCTGCTGTGACGTGGCAGCTCGGTCTGACTCGGCCGCCCGATCCAGCGCTTCCCGATGTTCTATCCCTCGGGCTAGCGAGCTCATGAGCGTGGCATTTTCCTTTTTTAACCTGCGCTCCCTCCTGGAAGCTTCTTCTCGATCCCTGACTCTTTCCTGCTCTAACTGAGTGATTTGGGCCCTCATCCTCTCCAACATCTCGGATACTTCTTAGGGATTGAGATCTCGCGGCACTCCCTCTGGCGTTTCCTCCCTTAGGGATCTCCCTGTGATTCGTGAACTTCCCCTTGCCGTTTCAGGTGTCCTCCCGAATATTGGTTCCCTTTGTTCTTCCCTTCCTACATCTTGCTCTCGTTGCTCGCTTAACTCAGTCATTGAGTCATGCTGGCTTTTAGTAAAGATTCCTACAGACGGCGTCAAATGTTTCTATATGATCCAGGATAGGGTTGCAGAAGCTGAAGGCGTGTCCAAGGTAAGTAGAATGTAATTACTAGGGTAGTTAATGATACCTGACAAGCTGGTGGTTGGGTCGTATTTATGGCCCAGCTTGAGTTCATTCTGCTTGGAAATCGATGTGGGACTTCTACCTTTGCTGCTATTTCAAATATAGATTTCCCTTATGCCTTCCATAGTCATTCCAAGCCCAATGTTATTGCCGAGATTAAGCCCGGCCCATCTTGCTTATGGGCGGGAACCTTAGGGCGGCCTCGATTAAAGTGGAATGTCTGCAGGTTTACGGGCTTGGGAGGTTCTTTTATGCACAATCGACTGCACTGAGTTTACAGTTTCTTGCAGCATTCTATTGATATTGATGATTAATAAATGGTTCAATCTTATGCCTGAACAAAATCTTACTTTTCATGTCGTATCCTTTTGTTCAAGTAGCTACACAATTGTTGGTGGGCTTTTGAGATTTCTTGTTGGATTGGTGTCTCCAGTTCTGTTGAGTATACATTTATGTATCTATGTGTCTATATGTAGTTATCAGTAATTCATATTATGTAAACCTGGGTTATGAAATGATCTTATTTAACGTCTTATGTACGTAGATACAACGTATGATACGTAGGTGATGATTTAACAAACATGTTGTAATAAAGTGCAAGGAGATGACCTTGGTTAAAGAACTGCTGTATTTTGTCTTGAATCAGGTAAAGAAAATGATTGTACATTCTGTCACTGATGCTCTGAAGGAACTTGATCAGATTGCGAGGTTAGTCAATAATTTTACTTAGATATTTGGTCAAAACTTATGACACAATTATAAGGTATAGGTGTTCGTAATATGGCATCTAGTTTATATTTACTTGAGATCAGCCGTTTCTTCTCATCCCTCAATATCTATGGCATCAAACCTGCCTCTTTTTCATTTTTGCTTTGATAGTTTCCAGCATCAAATCGCTTATCATACTAGTATTGGATGCCAAAGCTATATGATTTAACTAATGGGAAATTACTGTTGTTCTTTTGTTTGATCTCATTTGAGCATATGAAGTGCATAATCCTTTTTCTTTTTTCTTTTCTTTTCTTTTAGATCAAAATGCAAGCACATAATTCCTACTACTCATCATTAAACAGAAATGCAAGTACATGTGCCTGAAGGCATGGTACACATAATTTCTTACTGTACAATCAGCACAGATTTATACTCCGTAATCACCATCAAAATCTAATAATATCACTTTTTCTTTCAAAAAGAAATTTATCAAACTTTAATTGTTTTGAAATTCAACTTGTGAATGTACTGATGGTAACAGATTATACGTGTGTCTTGTGTGAATCCTAGTGGTTCTTGACTGGAAGCAGCAGAAGTGGCAATTTGGCTGATATTATGAGGATCCAAGGAGCATAGGCTTAAGTTTAACTCTGTCATTGTATTGTCCTGGGGTGTTGACACTGACGCTATGAAAATGGTAACAGATTGTTACATTAGTCATGTGCATTTGCCTATGTGATGCTTTTGCTCTCTGGTGGGAGATCTTGTAAGCTTAGTCTTTCACATTCATGGAGCTTGAATTTGATTCAACTAAGCTTAGAAATTCAGGAAAAAGTTTACTTCTTCTTTTACAGCTATTATATTGCATCATAGCTTTTTCTAACTTGCATTCATGATTAACTCTTTACAATACTTAATGAGATGTCTGATTTTTCTTAATGATTTGATTTCCAGGTCTGAGGAAGACACTAGTCCACCTAAATTAAGTGAGAGGATGCAGGATACTGCGTAGCTATCTATGTCACTCATATGTTGTAATATATCTGGCTTTTTGCTCTTTTTTTGGGAATGATTTTTTGCCCTTCAAGTGCACCTGTGAATCTTGTTGGTCAAGTTTTGGAGGATTTTAGTTCTAAAGCCAGTTTTTGTATAAATCAGTAACTTGTTACAGTGGTAATGTAGTACTTCGGTATTATCTTAACTGATCTAACTTTTCGGGTGAAGTATAATGTTAATGACTATTTGCTAAATCTGTTGCACCTAAGTTATAACTGCTCTCAAATTTCTTCCACCATTGTTTGATGTCTTGGTTTCATTGTTTTTTACAAGCATCGAAGACTAAACCTCATCTAATTGCTGACTCATCCTGCTCTTGACCATTGCGCTAAAGACTCGATGTTTTGGCATTGATGTGGATTATAATACACTGTACAGTTTGACAGTGAAGTTCAGTATTTAGGTAACAAACTGAAGACTATTATATGATCTATTGACATTTAGTGATTTTACGCCATTTGAAAATTGGAGATTATAGACAGATATGTAGAATACTACATGGCTGATCATTAGGAACCAAGAAAACCACTCAATTGCCTCTCACTCTAGGTTGTTCAAACTAAGAGCAGAATTCAATTTTCATGTAAGGAATTCCCAAGGGGAAAGAGAGAGTTAAAATGAGAAACGCAAAAGGTTTGAATCCAGCTTATATTCTATTCCATCATAAACGCATCGATACAAGGACGTGCCGTTTTTTACCATGTTAAATTTTGTCCGTCTTTTCTGTTCTAAAATGTGTGATTGTGTGATCGTTGTAAGGAGAGGGAGTTCAAAATCTGAAAGGGTGCAGCTACTCAGCTATGTTAGGAGAGGGAGTTCCTAGACAACCATTAGCTCCTTTATTTTTATTTTTTTGTAATTTTGTTTTTTCTAGGCAATACCATTAGCTCTTTTTAAGGTGCAAATATATAACACACGCCAACTATGTATTGAGCGCACTGTTTAAAATTCCTTGTTGTTGTTTCTATGGTAGTCATGCTGAGACGGGAGTACATCTTCTTCTACACTGTCCTCGAATTGTGGTTCAATGGAAATTGGTGTGTCTTCTATTTAATCATTCTTTGTCCCCATGAAGTAGTCTTGAAGATGTATTTTTTGGAGCTTTGATGTCAGCCCTCTCCAAGCAAAAACGTAAGCTCTGGATTTTTATAGCTTGCACTCTAATTTGGTATATTTGGATCACTACAAATCTGCTGCGTTTTGAAGGTTTAGATGCCTAACCTCATCTTCTGGAATTGTTCAAGGAATTGGTTAGGTAATTTTTTCATCCCTACAAAAACCATGCAATTGTTTTTGTTTACTCTATGCTTGGTCTCTTATAATTATCAGCCAATGCTCATAGTTTCATTCCTGCTCTTAATTAAAGAAGCAACGGTAGTATGGGCAATGACATGAAACTACTGACTGATGATTTGCATGGTCCCTATTTGTGGGACTGTATGTATGCAAAATTGAGCTCTAGTTAGAGAATTACATGATACAAGAGGTCAGGTTTTTGTCCCCCTCTTTGTTTGTACTACTTTTATAATTTTTAATAAAATAGGGAGCTGATTACCCTCTTTTAAAAAAAAATAATACTGTCTAAAATTCATAATTAATCCAGATTTTTGTATAAGTTCCTCGTTTGATCCGGTTCATTGCTCCTCGTTTGATCAAGATACAGAAGCGAGTTTAAGGTACCCTACATTCAACTAAATGCCCTTCAGTGAGTCTCAATTGAGAGACCAACAAAAAATAATCTCTTACGCTAGAAAGTTTTAGCTTGTTCATGTTAAAAAATAACAGACAAATGTTGGGATATGTTGTGGCCTATGGGGTTGTTTGGAACATAGACAATGTGGAGGTCACAACTTCCAATTTACCGGGGCTTCGATCTGGCACCCTTGTCATCAGGCACCAACTTCC
This sequence comes from Fragaria iinumae, assembly GCA_009720345.1. Classification (NCBI taxonomy): domain Eukaryota; kingdom Viridiplantae; phylum Streptophyta; class Magnoliopsida; order Rosales; family Rosaceae; genus Fragaria; species Fragaria iinumae. Next base: position 19,853,360 of record CM019121.1, read on the forward strand.
TTGACCTTCTGCCGCCCAAAACGAACTGCTGTTGAAACCATTGAATTCAGAATATGGTAAAGTCTCCATCGACAAAAACATTTGGAAATGTTTCAAAAAATGTCTGGACACTATGTGATGGGTCATGGGTGAAACCAAAGGCATATTGCGCAAGTAAGAAAACCCCTTAGGAAAAGGGAAGAAACAAGAGCTACACAAGGTTTTGATTCCAAATGCCTTCTACATTCCCCCATCATAAACAAATGCACCAAAGCAAGCAAAACTGGATCTTAATAGCTTTATTGTTGTGTAGGAAAATGTTTATCGTTGCAAGGAAGGAGCCACGAGACCGGCAAAGGTTTAAAGGTTCAAAAACATAAATGGGGACACATTGTAAGCAGAGGTACTCACTATTTTTTATTCCTCCCGGAGGACTACGTGACATAATAACGTGGTCCTTCTTATCAATGCTAATTTAACTAGCTTTTTATATAAATGAATTAAAATGCAACTATTCTGTTATTTTGAGCAAAGACAATTTTGTGTCTCAAGGTCTGCACCTTCTTCTGCCGAAACTCCCTTGCAACTCATCTATTATTGCATTCTTCTGCATCTTAAATTCTTTGATAATTGATGCTCTTGTGAAGATGCAAAACATTCCCAAAATCGAGACCATTTTCCAAATTCATAGAATATTATTGTGATTTCTGATTGAATCATTTGATTTTAATGCAAACCACAAATAAGTCCTCCAAAGAGATTCAAAAAACAGAAAAACCATCCAACTTTTCCTTTAACAAACAAGGACATTTTGGTTTGTCTTTTTCTGTCTTTCTTTCTACCTTTTTTTGTCCTTAAAAGTTTTTACCTTTAGTAAATAAAAATTTGACGGAGCATGGTGGGCCTATGATTTTGAATTTGTTTATTTACCATAATGCAAATATATAAATCTATCATCTTTACTCAAAGGTAAACAATTAATTTTCATCATCAATATGAGAATGGTGGGCCTATGATTTTGAATGTTTATTAACCATAATACTAATATATAAATCTATCATCTTTACTCAAAGGTAAACAGTTAATTTTCACCATCAATAGGAGAATCAATTTGTACTAGGTTAGATTACATATAAGAAGTTAAACAGTCTTAAAAAGAATTGCAGGAAGAAAGAGAAAAATTAAGAAAACTAAAAGAACTTCGATCTAAGCTTCATAGAAATACAAAAAATTACTGGGATATTATCTATATGATATAGAAAATGATCTATCAAGTAGAAGAAGAAGTCAAAATTCTTAAAGAAACATTTGAGAAAGATCAAAAACCTCTTGACTATTTGAGCATCGGTTAGATCCGCCCTAGTTGGTATCAGAGCCTGCTTAGCTCAAAAGCAGGTAAGAAAAAGGTTTATGCCACACAAAGTTGGCTTCTCTTGACCAACAAAAGAAAACCCAAATTTAAAAATTATCAGTTCTATTGTACTGCAAAAGGAATGTATAAGTGAGAAGTGTGTTTTCGTACAAGACATATTCAAGAAAATCAATACTCCATTGAATACGCTTGTAGAGTATTAAATACTCTTTACGACGAGCATATTCATCTCCAGAGAGAAATCGGAGTAGAAGAGCTTGATTCATCTAGACCAAGCTTAATTGAGTTTCTAGATCATTTATCTAGAGAGAAAACCTCTGAAAAGGTTACAGAATAACTCGAGAGATTTAATTTAAGGATTAATCAACTTGAGAAAATAAATTCAAAAATTGCTAAGCTTGAAATCAAGCTAGCTAGATTATCTCAAAGAAAAACAATATTTGATAGATATTGAAAGAAAATTATTTCGCACTGAGAATCTTGCAAACAATATTCATTAGCAAGCAGCAGAACTAAGAAATACTCAAAAAAAGTTGAGAAAGTTTTTAGAAACTCTTATCTCCAGGATATGATGAATCAAAGAGTAGATCTAACAGTAAAACATGAAGATGTTAAAACTATTAGCTTTCATCGTCCTACATAAAAACTTGCTGAAAATGTAGAGGCAATAATTAATCAGCAGAATTATAATATTGCTTATATCCAGGAGATAGGTATAGACCTTGAACTTCAATTTCGAGAGTTACATAGCAAGATCTCAAATCTACAAAAGATTGTAGAAAAGATGAAAGAGAAGGAGAAAGTTATGAAATAATCAATGAAGAGACGCCAGCTCAAAATGTAGCTAGTAAAATCATCATACCTCCTTCATCCTCACCAATGGGAGAAAGTAGACTAAGGTTTAGTGAACCAAAGCTACTTGAATGGAAAACATCGAAAACATCAAAATCAACAACAAAGAGAGATGTGAAGATGCTGAGCAGAATCCTCAGTAAAAGGAACACAGTTCTGGTACAGTTAATAAACGCTCAAGAATTTGAGTATAATGAAATTGAATCTAGTGTGCGAAAAGCATCTGCTGCTAGATTTAAGTTCAATGAGATCTATAAGAAAAGATCTTTCATTATGGATTCTCACATATTCAAGATACTAGAATTAACTGTTCCAGCCACAGGTGGAGAAACAGACATCAGATTAATAACTCCAAAGGAAGTGTCACACCCCAATTTTCGAAGGATAAAATTTCAAAAATTTGGGCGTAATATAACTCAAAAACTTAAAATCTCAAAACCTGCTCAACAACTTTCAAACAAAAAGCAAATACTGGAGATGTAAATGTCAATAAACTCATCAACTGAGTTAAACATTTATATCTCTTTAATTACATCAACTTCAAAAGTCTAGTAATTAATAAAAAGTCACTCACATAAGCTTATAAACAGCTGCCACAATAATCAATTAAATTTACATCGTCTAAAACCTAGCTTCTAAGCCACCGCCTCAACCCTGCTGATCATCACTTGCAGGTCTAAACCCTACACCATGAATTGGTGCACCGGGTTGTAAACAACACACCCAGTAAGCTAAAAAGCCCGTATGAGTAAATCCCAAAAATAACTCAATACATCTAACATCCAAATGAAATACATGAACAATAATTAATTCCCACCAATTCAACAATTTACAAAAAGATAAAACTAGTAATTCCTGCATTTACTAACTTAGTTCAGGAATCGCCTAAAAGCAAGAGAATTCAAAAGAATAATTAAGAAAACACATCAATTTAAAATCACTCAAAATTATGAAAGAATCCTGCAAAAAGCGTAGTTCAGGAATTCTATTACAATCACACAATTAAGATTAAAAAATTCAAATCATCAACATCACAAAATCATTTCTCTACTCTTACTTATGAGTTCGTCAACATTTAGTCATCCCCCATAAGTAACCAAACAAATGCGTACTTATGGGTTCGTCAACACTTAGTCATCCCCCATGAAGAACCGACAGACAGACTAGAGCTCTATACTGACCGTAACCAATCATCTGGCCAAGGCTTGGTTCCCGGTCCACCACGAAGGCTCCTAATCTAATGCACACAATCATCACTAAGGGACACAATCACAACTAATGCACTAAATCACCACTAATGCACACATCCACAACTATTGCACACAATCACCATTAAGGCACACAATCACCACTAAAGCACCACTAGTCACATCAAAGGAACCAAAAATATTATGGTCAACAAGAAACTTAAAAATAGTCATTTAAATAGGAAAACTTGTTTTCTCTTACCTATGAGCCGTTGGCGATCAAACTCATATATTTTTAAAACAAACAAAAGAAAACAACATTTTAAAATCATTATCATCATAAACTTCATTATCAACATTTTCATCAACATCATCATCATCATAATCATTATAATCATCATCATAATAATTATCCTCATAATCATCATCATAATCCTAATAATCATCATCATCATCATCATCATCATATCATCATCATAATAATAATAATCATCATAATAACCATAATTAAATAGGTCACAAAGTGAACTTTGGTGAGATTTTACTCACCTAATAATCCTGCTGCGTCTTCACAAAAGGACTCAAGAACCAAGCTCAACAATAACTCCACAAGCTACCTAAACAACTAAATATTAACCTTAGTTACCGACAAGCTAAAGAGTAACATTTGCGCTCTTAACCCAAAATTGAATCTGAAAGTTTCCCCAAAAGAGGGCAACTCTCCTTCAAGACCTCCCAACATCCTCGATAACCCAAAACAACACTTCCTGTAACCGTAAAAACGGCTCCTACATTCTAAATCCCAAAATCAACAACCTCACACCTCATCGAGAAAGCTCCAACAAATAAGCATCACATGATTCAACCTAGTCTCATAGTATACCCACATGCTCAAAACAATAAGAACTAGCTAACCCTTGCAGCAGAACCTACACACCCTGCTACACGTGCCGCCACAGGCAGCGGCGAGTGGACCCCACGCGCCCCCTACCAACCTTCGAATTAGGGAAAAATCACAACATGAAACTTATATATGGAAGAGAGGGAAGCCTCTTTTATACTTGAGGTTTCGCCCCATTCGGCGGGAAGATGCCGGAAAACTCACAGGAAAGGTTGAAGTCTACCACCGCAACTCTACACCGTGAGTCGAGCTTCAAGACTAATCGAAGTCGAACAAGGACATCAAGAACTTCCTATCCATACCGGTTCCAAGCCGCGTCGCAGCCGCCGGAGGTGAGAATCCCGACCGATTCTCAACCCAGAACTTCTAGGTTTCGATTCACACGAACCACCCCGAATCGGAGCAAGCCATTACCACAGGAAAGGTTGCGCCGTCGAGATGAAGCGACTCCGACCGGTGCCATCGCCTGAGTCGGTCGGAGTTGGCCGGAAAACTCAGGTCGGGTCGACTGGGTCCGGGTCGGGTCGGCTGGAGAACTCTGGTGATGAGGGTTCGGGGAGAGAGAGAGATGGAAAGAGAGAGAGATATGGGTTCCAGAATAATGAAATGGAACCCTAAAACTTCCTTATTAACCCAAAATTCCCGTAAAGCCATGAACTTCCGCTGCCCATAACTTCCTCATACAAAGTCCGTTTTACGCGTGCCATGTGTCTACGAACTCGTATCGTCGTGCTCTACAACTTTCGTGAAGGAAGTTTTTCGAGAAACCCAACCGATAAAAAAGTTAACTTTTGACCCTTCAAAATAAAGCATTTTCAAGAAAATTAAATGCTTGAATACTTTAAATCCACTCACTAAACCACAAAACCGCACAACTCCTACTTAAATAATTTCCAAATAATATTAGAAACTAATATCAAATTTCCGGAGTATTACAGGAAGTAAGTGAAGCTTTCCAGAAAAAATATTCTTATATGCATATTGGAGCAGTCCAAGTAGCAATAAAACTCTTAGCCAGAGATGAAATTGACTGTTATGTTCTATGTGTCCTACAAGACAATAGAATAACAGATTTAAGAAAAGTTTGTTAGGAACAGTAGAAGCTTCCTTGTGCAACCAAGTTGCATATTTCAATGTGTTTCCAAACTTCACAACGCATCTCAGAGATGTCGCTCACTGTCGAAAATTGAGAATTAAGACAGATGAGATTTCTATGAAGAAATGAATGATGGAACTTGCGATAGATTATCGAATCTATTATAAGTTGATGAGCTCAAATGTAACTCTCAATATCAGGTTTCTAAATAGCCCTGCGATTACTACATCTGTTCTCACCAACCCAAAAAATAATTCACAGCAAAAACATGTCACAAAATGGCATGAAGTAACATTCCCAAGAGAATAGAATCTGACCCCTCCTATTAAATAGCTTGAAAGTACTAATGCTTCAATTTATGAAGACATGGGAGGAAAAATAAGCTTACAGTTTCATAGACATTCATTTGCTAATTATGAAGAAGCTAGTTCCTCTAGAATTAAATCAATTTTTCATGAAGAATCCTTTGAAGAAGAAGATACTAAAAGACCTATGAAAATGCTTAAAGCAGAAAAATTAAAAGGATTGTATGCACAAGCTGGTGAATCCATAGAAGAGTTGGAGAAAATCATGAATAAGATTTCTCAAATTCAACCTGGAAAGAATAAGAGGAAGATTCTTCCTTATCAAGCAACAAAAGAAGAGCTGCCAAGCTCATCTTCTATGGAAACAGATGGAGGTGAAAGCCAGACCCCTCCAAAAGGTGGTCATATTGTAGTGTTGAATATTATGAACAATCTGACTAAGATCATTCGAGAAAATAATATCAAGATCCCAAAAGGACAAGCTCCTACATGAAGGAATGGAGAACGAAGTTCTCAAAAGTATATCCCTATCGAACCCAAATTGGGGCAATCAGTGTCCGAAAGAGGGATATATCTGAATTTAGACCAGATAGGAGATAAAAGAAAGACATTAGATAACTAGGTTGCTAGTTTAAAGTTAACTCAGGCTCTAGTGTTATCAAAGTATGCATACGAGGATGCTCATGCATATTATGAGTCAACCTTAACTGAAATAGTCTAGAAATGGTATCAGTCCTTTAAGAGAAGTTCAAAATGGGCTGATTGGGCAGTCAAGTTAGCTCAGATTAATAGTCCTTTTGTCACGCCCCGGTTCTTAAGTTATTTTACGGTTATTTACTTTGGTAATATTTTGGTCTTTTACCGTTTTAAGTAACCGTTTACTATTTAAGACTCCAAAGTTGACTTTTTCTTCCGTATGGAATTTGGGAAAACTTTCTTCATGAAAGTCGTAGAGGATGTTATTACGAGTTCGTAGACATGCTACGCGTTAAAATCGGAGTTAGCATGTAAAAGTTATCCTTAAAAATATAAGTTTTATTGCGGTATTATTTTGGGGTGTTAAATTTTGGAGTTGGGTTTTGTTTATTAAGTTGAACCAGGCCTTGTTTTTGGTCAAAGCCCAAAACACTCTCTCCCTCTCTTCCTCCCGTTTCTCTCTCTCTCTTTCTCCCCCGTGAGTTTCCCTCCGCCCGGAAATTTCACCACCGCCGTCCGCCGCCGTCCGGCCACCACCGACCGCCAGACCGGTCTCGTTCGGACCCCCGACATCTCCTCTTCATTTCTGGGTAGGTGGCCGATCCCCTAACGCCGCCGTGAAGGAGCAGCCGAGCCCGAAAGCCACGGTTGCCGTGGTTGCACCTTCGCCGGAGCTCCGTCTTCCGGCCACCATAGGTCGTGATTTTTGGCTCAACTTGTAGCCCTCATCTAGGTGAGTAATCCCTCAAAAGGATTCGGCTAAATTCGATTTCGTTAGGGTGGTTTGTATAATTGAAAGTTTTAGGGATTTTTGGATGTTTTGATTCGATTATGATAGTTAGGCTTGGAATTGGTGTTTGTGCTAGTTAGGAAAGTTGTAGAGGAGATTGAGAGGAAGATTCTGTTAAAATTTGGTAGCATTTGCAGGTTGCCGGAGTTGGTCGCCGGCCGCCGCTGCCCGCGGAGCCGCCGGCGGCGCCGCCGCTGTTTTGGGAAATTTTGTGGTTTTTGATGTAGAATATTAAGGGGATATTATTGATGTGAATTTAGGAATTTTTGGAGGATTTTTGGTTAGGTTTTGGAATTTGTAAAGTTTGGTATTTTTGGCGGATTAATAAGTTAAAATCCGGCCATTGGATTATTTTTATGATTATGACGTTGGAAGGTGATTTTTGAGGATGTCGGTATTTACGGAGATTTTTGGTTGGCAGTGAAGTTAAGATTTAGGACGATAGGCATGGTTGAGCACGAGAAGCTCATATTTAATTATGCCTATTTTCTTTAAACGTTGGGATTTTATTTAAGGAATTATTTATGTTTTGGAACAGGACGCGAGGAGGCTCGAGCAGAGGAGACCTCCGACTGACTTCAGGCTTAGGCCTAACTTGTGAGTGGACTTTTGTTTTAAATAATGTGCATGCAGTTGTTTATTTGGTTAGACCATTTGACGTCATTTTTATTTGACGATTTTACTCATTGTGATGAGTTACCGAAAATGGGATTTTCGGTAAATTATAATATATTTTTAAGGAGAGTATGTATATAAATGCTAGCTAGCGATATGTGTCTGTCCACCTTAATGACATAATATATAACTGCATTATGGTGTGACGTGAGCGTTGGACGCAAGCGTAGTAGCCTTATATGAGTGTTTAATTCATATAAGGGGTCTGGGCACATATTTATACACCCGTCTGTCCACCTTAATGACATAGTGTATCACCGCATTAAGGCGTGACGTGAGCGTTGGACGCGAGCGTAGTAGCCCTATATAGATTATTATTAATTTATATAGGGAGTCTGGGCGAGTGTAAATATATACATGTATATATTTTAGCCTGAGAGGCTGTATTTGAATATATATATAGTTTTGAGCAGTAGAGGCTCGATATTTATAACGATAAGAGAATTATCGTTTAAGACATGCATTCGTTTTCTTGGAAATTAAATTGGGAAAACATAAATATTCTTTTTATTTATTTTTTTCCACTCACTCTAATTATTGCGAATGTTTTTCCCCTGGGCTCTTCGTTTTTTAAAATGCCCAGTCTGCAGAGTTCGAGTTAGAACGAGTAGGAGACGACGAGGCATAGTTACCCATTTCTCAGCCACCATTCACCAGTAGGTTACCTGTTTAACCTACTAGAGTATTTTTCCTACTCCTCTAGTGTATAGTAGCTCTGAATACTCTTTGGGATTTATTGTAATGTTTCTGGTGGTGTGCTTGGACTTTTATTGTATTTTTGAATATACGAAGTTTGTAATTATTTACTCACTTTCGTATAATTGTGGGTTGATTTGGAGGATGCTCAAATTTATTTAAGAAAGTAACACTTTAGTTTTCTAGGTTAGGGTTGTCCATTTTCAAGGGAGGTTTGCTTTTTAGTAAATTTTCCTTGGAGGTGGTCCCCGCAGGACTTACCTCGGGTTTCGGGGTGAAATTCGGGGTGGGTCTTGACAGTTGGTATCAGAGCTTTAGGTTTCATTTCCTACCTCCTTGGTACTACCATATGTGCCTAAGAAGCACGTAGTTCCTATAGAGTGGTGATCCGACCGCGGCGGATTCACTAGCATTTTATGCTTTGGATGCTATGTGTTATTGGGTATGTGTGATAGATCTATTAGTCTTGTGTATAGACTACTAAATATCTTTTTCTTCAGGTAATTATGCCTCCTAGACGCCGACCCCGGGTAGCTACCTCGACCAACGTGGATGAGGGTGATGAGGTCAGAGGATTAGTTGATTCCATTGGGAGTATGCTGAGGGGTGTTTTAGACAGGGTTCAACACCCACATTCTGTGAGGAAGAAGGATATCTTCGAGGCTGGAGCAATTGAGTTCAAGGGTGCCAAGGGACCCCTTGATGCATATACGTGGGTAGACAAGATGGAAAAGGCTTTCGAGAGCACTGATACACCGGAAGAAAAGAAAGTGAAGATGGCAGTGACTTTTCTGGATGACTCTGCACATCATTGGTGGACTCTCGCTAGCAGAAATAATGGTGGTGCTCAGGACATGACTTGGGAACAGTTTAAGACGCTCTTCTTAGGTCAGTATTTCAGTCATGCTCATCGTATCAGGATCCAGTCAGATTTTCTGAACATGAAGAAGATTGATGATGAGGGTGTCATTGAGTTTGAACAGAGGTTCACTACCTTGAGCTACCATGTGCCTTATTTGGTTCCTGATGAGAGGACCAGGATTGACATGTTCATTGGAGCACTTGGCGGAGTGTACGCCGAGAAGATGACCGGTGTCATTTACCCGACCTTTCTTGATGCGGTTACTGCAGCCATGGCCATCGAGACCAGGAGGACTTTTAGTGCACGGCCCCGAGATTTCGGTGGTCCCAGCCAGGGTCCATCGAAGAAGGCCGCTTCATCATCTGCTTCTGGATCTTCAGCGGGTAGTAGCAGTAGTGGAGGATCAGGTTCTAGTTCTCGGTTTAGGGCTAGAGGACGTAACAGGAGACCTTTCAGGAGCCAGTTGGGTAGGCAACAGACTGGTCAGTTTGGTTCTAGTGGCAGTTTCCAGGGTGGTCAGACTTTTTCTTTTGGTCGTCAGCAGCAGTTTTCTGGGTGCTTTGAGTGTGGTAGTCTGGACCATTTCAAGAGAGATTGTCCCTTGTTGGCTCAGAGAACCACCCCCACTCCTACTCAGCCAGCCGATCAGCCTGCAGCCAGAGGCTCCAGTATTGGTACTCGTGGCAGTTCAGCAGCCAGAGGTGGCTCTCAGCAGGGTAGTGGTCAACGTGGACGTCCCATGACTCGTGCCAGACTTCATGCTATGACTCAGCAGGAAGGTCGTACTTCTCCAGATGTCATCATTGGTACGTTATTAATTTTTGGCCAGCCAGCTTTTATTTTAATTGATCCCGGAGCCACGCATTCATTTATGTCTAGTAGATTTGCCCTCCATGCAAATGTGCCATCATCGTCTCTTCCAGGCGAGTGGCATGTGTCTCTACCCTCCGGTGAGGTGATGAGAATAAATTGGGTATTTAGTGGCTGTGAAGTGGTAGTGGAAGGAGTTAACTTCGAGGCTGATTTAATTCCTTTAGATATAGTGGAATTTGATGTGATCTTGGGAATGGACTTTTTGGAAGCATATAGAGCTATGGTAGATTGTTTCCGAAAAGAAGTGGTGCTTCGAAGTCCAGATGGATTTGAAGTTGCATTTCAAGGAGAAAGAGATGTTATTTCGAGTTGCTTGATATCAGCTATTACTGCTAGGAAATTGTTAAGTAAAGGCTGTCAGGCATACTTAGCTCACATTGTGGATACAAGTATGAGAGTGTTGGAAGTAGAGGATATTCCTGTAGTAAGGGAGTTTCCAGATGTTTTTCCTGAGGAGTTGCCTGGTTTGCCTCCTGTAAGGGAGATAGATTTTTCTATCGAGTTATTTCCAGAAACTATGTCTATCTCACAGGCACCTTACAGAATGGCTCCAGCTGAATTGAAGGAGTTGAAGACTCAACTGCAGGAGTTGGTAGATAAGGGTTTTATTCGGCCTAGCAAGTCTCCATGGGGTGCTCCGGTGTTGTTTGTTAAGAAGAAAGATGGCACCATGAGACTATGCCTTGATTATAGGAAGCTAAATCAAGTCACGGTGAAGAATAAATATCCGTTACCCCGTATTGATGATTTATTTGATCAGTTAAAGGGTGCTTCTGTTTTCTCAAAAATTGACTTGAGATCTGGTTATCATCAGTTGCGGATTCGAGAGAATGATATAGCCAAGACTGCTTTTCGATCACGCTATGGTCATTATGAGTTTGTGGTGATGCCTTTTGGACTTACTAATGCACCAGCTGCGTTCATGGATCTCATGAATAGGGTGTTTAGTCCATATCTTGACCGCTTCGTGATCGTATTCATAGATGACATTTTGGTTTACTCAAGAAGTAAAAAGGAGCATGCCAAACATCTAAGAATGATATTGCGGACTTTGAGAAATGCTCAATTGTATGCCAAGTTCAGCAAATGTGAATTTTGGTTGGATAAAGTGGGATTCTTGGGTCATGTAATTTCGGCTGAAGGTGTTAGTGTGGATCCCCAAAAGGTGGATGCAGTGTCAAATTGGAGAAGACCTACCACTGTGACGGAGATTCGTAGTTTCTTGGGATTAGCAGGTTATTATCGACGCTTTGTGCAAGATTTTTCAAAGATTGCTGTTCCACTTACAAGATTGACCAAGAAGGGAGTTAAGTTCGAATGGTCAGATCAGTGTGAGCAAAGTTTTCAAGAATTAAAGAATCGCCTGACCAGTGCTCCTGTTTTAGCACTTCCGGATGATAGTGGGGAATATGTGGTTTATTGTGATGCTTCTAAACGAGGTTTAGGCGGGGTATTGATGCAGCATGATCGAGTTATTGCCTATGCTTCTAGGCAATTGAAGCAGCATGAGGTAAATTATCCCACTCATGATTTAGAGCTTGCAGCAGTAGTTTTTACTCTCAAGTTGTGGAGACACTATCTTTACGGAGCCAAGTGTCAGATTTTTACCGATCACAAGAGTCTTCGGTACGTGTTCACTCAAAAAGAGTTAAATATGAGGCAGAGAAGGTGGATGGAATTAATCAATGATTATGATTGCACTATTGAGTATCATCCTGGAAAAGCTAATGTGGTAGCTGACGCTCTTAGTCGAAATCCCACCATATCCTTGTCTCACTTGAGGATGGTTAGAGTTCCTCTTCTCTTTGAGTTACGAGCTACTGGGGTGGATTTAGCGGTGGATAATGTTGGTGCCTTGGTAGCTAGTTTCCATGTCAGGCCAGTTTTGGTTGATAAAGTGCGGGAAGCGCAGTATCATGATCCTTCCATTGTTCAGTTGATAGAAAGAGTAGCGAATGGAGCCGTCGTGGATTTTTCGGTAAGAAGAGATGGAACTTTATTGTTCAAAAATAGACTTTGTGTTCCAAAGAGAAATGAAGAGTTAAAGATAGAGATAATGGAAGAAGCTCATAGTTCTGCATATGCTGCTCATCCGGGTAGTACAAAAATGTATCGGACTTTGAAAGATTATTATTGGTGGCCAAACATGAAGAGGGAAGTGGCAGCTTTTGTAAGTAGGTGTTTGATCTGTCAGCAAGTGAAAGCTGAAAGGCAGAAACCTTCAGGATTTCTTGAGCCGTTGCCTATTCCAGTGTGGAAGTGGGACCACATCACCATGGATTTTGTTTTCAGTTTACCTCGTACCCGTGAGGGGCATGACGGTATTTGGGTGATTGTGGATAGACTCACCAAATCTGCACATTTCTTACCGATGGGAAAGAAGTATACAATGGATAAATTGGCGGAGCTTTATGTGAATGAGATTGTGAGACTTCATGGTGTACCTGAATCAATAGTGTCGGATCGGGATCCTAGATTTGCTTCTAAATTCTGGAAAGCTCTTCAGACAGCTTTAGGTACCCGATTACACTTCAGCACTGCTTTTCATCCTCAGACTGATGGGCAATCAGAGAGGACTGTTCAGACTTTAGAGGATATGTTGAGAGCTTGTGCCTTGCAGTTTAGGGGGAGTTGGGATAAGAACCTATCTTTGATGGAGTTTGCTTATAATAACAGCTACCATTCTAGTATTGGTATGGCTCCCTTTGAGGCACTTTATGGGAAACAGTGTCGTACACCTCTATGTTGGAATGAAGTAGGAGAAAAAGAACTTTGTGGTCCTGAGTTAATCCATGATACTAATGAGAAGATTAAAGTGGTCAGAGATAGACTCAAGGCCGCTCAAAGTAGGCAGAAGAGTTATGCAGATGTTCGCAGGAAAGACCTTGAATTTCAAGTAGGTGATTGGGTGTTTTTGAAATTATCTCCTTGGAAAGGGATAGTACGTTTTGGTAAGCGTGGGAAGCTTAGTCCGAGGTATATTGGGCCTTATGAGATAATAGAGCGAGTTGGCTCACTTGCTTATCGATTGCTTTTGCCTCCAGAATTGTCCAGGATACATAATGTGTTTCATGTATCCATGCTTCGCAAGTATATGGTCGATCTCTCTCATGTGTTGCAAGAGCAGCCAATTAGTTTGACGAGAGATTTGACCTATGAAGAGGAACCGGTACAGATTCTTGACCGAAAGGAGCAAGTACTTAGGAACAAGACAATTCCGCTTGTCAAGGTGCTTTGGAGAAGTCATCAAGTAGAGGAAGCTACTTGGGAATCAGAGAAACAAATGAGGCAGCAGTATCCCTACCTTTTTGTTTGATAGTTATGTAAATTTCGGGGACGAAATTTTTATAAGGAGGGGAGAATTGTCACGCCCCGGTTCTTAAGTTATTTTACGGTTATTTACTTTGGTAATATTTTGGTCTTTTACCGTTTTAAGTAACCGTTTACTATTTAAGACTCCAAAGTTGACTTTTTCTTCCGTATGGAATTTGGGAAAACTTTCTTCATGAAAGTCGTAGAGGATGTTATTACGAGTTCGTAGACATGCTACGCGTTAAAATCGGAGTTAGCATGTAAAAGTTATCCTTAAAAATATAAGTTTTATTGCGGTATTATTTTGGGGTGTTAAATTTTGGAGTTGGGTTTTGTTTATTAAGTTGAACCGGGCCTTGTTTTTGGTCAAAGCCCAAAACACTCTCTCCCTCTCTTCCTCCCGTTTCTCTCTCTCTCTTTCTCCCCCGTGAGTTTCCCTCCGCCCGGAAATTTCACCACCGCCGTCCGCCGCCGTCCGGCCACCACCGACCGCCAGACCGGTCTCGTTCGGACCCCCGACATCTCCTCTTCATTTCTGGGTAGGTGGCCGATCCCCTAACGCCGCCGTGAAGGAGCAGCCGAGCCCGAAAGCCACGGTTGCCGTGGTTGCACCTTCGCCGGAGCTCCGTCTTCCGGCCACCATAGGTCGTGATTTTTGGCTCAACTTGTAGCCCTCATCTAGGTGAGTAATCCCTCAAAAGGATTCGGCTAAATTCGATTTCGTTAGGGTGGTTTGTATAATTGAAAGTTTTAGGGATTTTTGGATGTTTTGATTCGATTATGATAGTTAGGCTTGGAATTGGTGTTTGTGCTAGTTAGGAAAGTTGTAGAGGAGATTGAGAGGAAGATTCTGTTAAAATTTGGTAGCATTTGCAGGTTGCCGGAGTTGGTCGCCGGCCGCCGCTGCCCGCGGAGCCGCCGGCGGCGCCGCCGCTGTTTTGGGAAATTTTGTGGTTTTTGATGTAGAATATTAAGGGGATATTATTGATGTGAATTTAGGAATTTTTGGAGGATTTTTGGTTAGGTTTTGGAATTTGTAAAGTTTGGTATTTTTGGCGGATTAATAAGTTAAAATCCGGCCATTGGATTATTTTTATGATTATGACGTTGGAAGGTGATTTTTGAGGATGTCGGTATTTACGGAGATTTTTGGTTGGCAGTGAAGTTAAGATTTAGGACGATAGGCATGGTTGAGCACGAGAAGCTCATATTTAATTATGCCTATTTTCTTTAAACGTTGGGATTTTATTTAAGGAATTATTTATGTTTTGGAACAGGACGCGAGGAGGCTCGAGCAGAGGAGACCTCCGACTGACTTCAGGCTTAGGCCTAACTTGTGAGTGGACTTTTGTTTTAAATAATGTGCATGCAGTTGTTTATTTGGTTAGACCATTTGACGTCATTTTTATTTGACGATTTTACTCATTGTGATGAGTTACCGAAAATGGGATTTTCGGTAAATTATAATATATTTTTAAGGAGAGTATGTATATAAATGCTAGCTAGCGATATGTGTCTGTCCACCTTAATGACATAATATATAACTGCATTATGGTGTGACGTGAGCGTTGGACGCAAGCGTAGTAGCCTTATATGAGTGTTTAATTCATATAAGGGGTCTGGGCACATATTTATACACCCGTCTGTCCACCTTAATGACATAGTGTATCACCGCATTAAGGCGTGACGTGAGCGTTGGACGCGAGCGTAGTAGCCCTATATAGATTATTATTAATTTATATAGGGAGTCTGGGCGAGTGTAAATATATACATGTATATATTTTAGCCTGAGAGGCTGTATTTGAATATATATATAGTTTTGAGCAGTAGAGGCTCGATATTTATAACGATAAGAGAATTATCGTTTAAGACATGCATTCGTTTTCTTGGAAATTAAATTGGGAAAACATAAATATTCTTTTTATTTATTTTTTTCCACTCACTCTAATTATTGCGAATGTTTTTCCCCTGGGCTCTTCGTTTTTTAAAATGCCCAGTCTGCAGAGTTCGAGTTAGAACGAGTAGGAGACGACGAGGCATAGTTACCCATTTCTCAGCCACCATTCACCAGTAGGTTACCTGTTTAACCTACTAGAGTATTTTTCCTACTCCTCTAGTGTATAGTAGCTCTGAATACTCTTTGGGATTTATTGTAATGTTTCTGGTGGTGTGCTTGGACTTTTATTGTATTTTTGAATATACGAAGTTTGTAATTATTTACTCACTTTCGTATAATTGTGGGTTGATTTGGAGGATGCTCAAATTTATTTAAGAAAGTAACACTTTAGTTTTCTAGGTTAGGGTTGTCCATTTTCAAGGGAGGTTTGCTTTTTAGTAAATTTTCCTTGGAGGTGGTCCCCGCAGGACTTACCTCGGGTTTCGGGGTGAAATTCGGGGTGGGTCTTGACACCTTTAGATTTTGCAATGCCTATCCATGCACAATTCTGTGGAGATGTCATTGGGCATAGCGAGCAATCTAAAGAACGAGCTAAAGAAAATATTCAAAAATTGAGTATTTGTAACAAGAGGTATTTTGAGGAATATATCAATGAATTCCAAAACTACTACTGCACTATTGGAAATATTGAAAATGACGATCTCGTCAGAACATATTATAGAAAGTTGCCAGAATCCTGGAATGACGCAATAACACAATCTTTGGAAGAAAACCCTTTCCAGTACTTTACTGTAGGAGGAATAGCAGAAAGAGTTAGGGATCTCCTAAGAAAGCAATGCATAGAGAACAGGAAATCCAAAACTACAAAGAAGCAACTCAGGGGAGTTGAAAATATGTGTCCGAAGATACTGGATACTCCGACACAATAAGGATGTCATATTCCTAAAGAAAGAAAATACATAAAGAAGTTCTCTAGTCGCAAACATGACAAAAAATTTGCTTCTAAAAAGAAGTATAAGTTCATAAAAAGTTCTAAATATAAGAAAGAAAAATCTTCTCAATCTTCGCCCAGAAAGAGATTTTTTTCAAATGAAAAAAGAAAACAAATTCTTCCTTCAAAGAAGTAAAGAAATATAGATGTTGGCTTTGCAAGGCAGAAGGACATTATGCAAATTAGTGTCCTAAAAAAGAAAAGAGATCTTCTATACCCTTAATTGCTGAATATGATGAAGCAATAGAATATGCTAATCTAAAAGGCTTTGAAATTGCAAGAAGTATCATATATATGCATTTGTAGATAGTTGTTCAGGATACACTCTTGCTAAAAGATATGCAATCTTTGAAGAATATTGGGTAAAATCTCCAAGAACAGTTACTGGAATTGCAATGGAGGACAATGAAATAGTCGTGGATACTATGGCTCGAAATGTGAAAGTTTTCTTAAGAGGAGGAAATTTTATCATCAAGATCTTCTGGCAGTGTGAAGGTCAGAGCGCTGATTAGTTGATTGAACAGACAGTAATTCAAACACTACAAATGATTGGTTTGATAAAAACCAAAAACTCTATTGGGAATCTCGATTAACAAACGTTGTGCG
The DNA here is from genome assembly GCA_009720345.1 of Fragaria iinumae. Classification (NCBI taxonomy): domain Eukaryota; kingdom Viridiplantae; phylum Streptophyta; class Magnoliopsida; order Rosales; family Rosaceae; genus Fragaria; species Fragaria iinumae. Next base: position 19,870,450 of record CM019121.1, read on the forward strand.
CGTTACAAGTAAATGATTTACAGACCAATATCAAAAGTCGCCAGCGAAAGTGGTGATTATAAGCCAGTTTTACTGTTACAAGACGAGCTTAAAGGTCACAGTGAAATATTGGTAAACGAAGCAACAAGTTCAGAAGACTCTGAATCAGAGAAAAATTCTGAATATCAAATTTCTGATAAAGTTCTGATGGAGAAGAAGAATACATCAGAGAGCATAACTTAAAGGTATATGCTAACAAGGTAGAACAAAAGAAAATCCCGACTTTCTCAGAAATAGAAAAATTGCTGAAACCAATAATAAGTGAAGATCCTCAGTTGTATTGGGAAAGAGACCCAATATATTGTCAGCTAAGAATGCATGATGCAAATGCTATTTGTCATGTTAAGGTCATCCCTCATCATAGGGAAGAAGATAGGAAGGAAATGGAATGTCAAATTCAAGAGCTTCTTGAAAAGAAGTTAATCAGGCCTTCAAATAGTCCTCATCGATCATGCTTTAGCATTCTTAGTAAGAAATCATGCAGAACAATTAAGAGGAAAAACCAAAATGGTAATTGATTACAGAGTTGTGAATAAAAAGACCGTTAAAGACGATTGTCAGATAGCTCAAGTGAGAGTTCTCATCAATAGGCTTAAAGTAGCAAAGATCTTTTCCAAGTTTGATGCAAAATCAGGCTTCTGGCAGGTTAAAATGCATCATGATTATATTGCATTAACAACTTTTGGAACTCCTCAAGGGCACTATGAATGGTTAGTTATGTCATTTGGTCTTAAGCAGGCCCCATCTATTTTCCAAAGGAAAATGAATAATATTTTCAAGCCTTACTCAAATTTTGCATAGTTTATATAGATGACATTCTTGTCTTCTCTCAAACATCTAAAGCACTTAGAACAAGTGTGTAAACTTATTGTCCAGAAGGGAATCATCCTTGGACAGAAGAAGATTCACCTTATAAAGAGAGAAATTGATTTTCTTGGCATTCATGTTACGGATGGGGAGATTCATCTCCAAGAACACATTGTCAAGAAAATCAGCCAATTTCCAGACAATATCCCAGATGCAAAATCTCTACAAAGATTTTTGAGAGTTGTTAATTTTGCGAGAGATTTTACTCCTCAAGTTAGTGGCCACACTGCACTTCTCTCTCCAAAAACAAGTTCTAAAAAGAAATGGTCTTTCAAAGAAGATGACAGTAATCTTGTCAGAAAGATTAAATAATTAACAAAAAACCTTTCTCTTTACAGTTACCTGAAGAAAGAGATTTGATCATCTTGCAAACTGATGCAAATGATTATCACTGGGCAAGAGTTGTTTTAGTTGTTACTCTAGATACAAATTATAAAAATATTTGTAAATTTCTATCAGGAAAGTTTAAAGTTGCAGAGTTAAACTATTCTACTAGAGACAAGTAAGTCTTTGTCTTAATTAAAAACATTAAGGGTGCTGAGGCATTCTTAGGAAACAAATTTGTAGTAAGAACTGATAACAAAAGAGTTAAAAATTTCAAAAACTACAAATTAACTGATGCTGCTGATAGGGTGTAAACACGAAAATAGCTGCGACAAATAACAGAACAACACGTGTACAAAGAATAATTTAATTTAATCAATGCGAATGCGGGTTACAATTTTTGTGAACTCCTCTGATTCTATCTCCGACGTCGATTTGATCCAAGGGTGACGAGCACTTAATCTTGAATCGAATCGTTGTAATTTGGACTTCTTGTCGTGTTGACGATTTGTAGAAGTTGATTGACCAAGGGCCGTAGAGGCTTGTTCTTGATCGGGTTTGATCCACGAGCACTTCCACGTGGTGGTTTGTTCTTCGTCTTGGAGTTGGTGAAGATGTCGGCTATTTGGCAGCTTGATGACTCTTCGGGATTTGATAACTTCTAGACTTGAGGTTGATGAGGAATCGGCTATTTGGCAGTTTGATGATTCTTCAGGATTTGACAACTTCTAGACTTGAGGTTGATGAAGAATCGGCTATTTGGCAGCTTGATGATTCTTCAGGATTTAACAACTTCTAGACTTGAGGTTGATGAAGAACTGGCTATTTGGCAGCTTGATGATTCTTCAAGGATTTAGTGAAGAACTGGCTACTTGGGGAGCTTGATAGTTCTTCAAGGATTTTGGGGAGGCTTCTGAGCTCGCGGGGAGATTTCTCTCTCTCTCTCTCTCTAGTTCGCTCCTTTGTTTCTGCCCCTTGGTTTCGCTCCCCCTCCTCTTGGTATGAGAGGGGGTATTTATAGTGTTAGCATGCCTCCACTTAAGGCAAGTAGTGAAGATTCTGAATCAATAAAATTTCCTTAATCCAATCAATGAATCTTGACTGATTGATTTACTTGCTGATTTTAACACAATCAGATTAATCAAATCTTAAGATTTAGATATGCCCAGATCGCTTTGGATTAATGTCCTGTTTTGATCAAGATCATCAGTAAGGGGCGAACCTACATAGGGGAAGAGTTATGATCAAATCTTATAAACCCAATTATTTTGTTAAATTTTACATGTCTACATAGGGGAAGAGTTATGAGATGACAAATGTTTTTAACTCAATATAAATATAATGTTGAAATGGTTGTAGGTGACAAGAACTATTTGCGTGACGCTTTTACAAGAGAAATGACGATGTTTGAAAGAGAAGGTCGCAATCCAAGAAATCGGAAACCGTTATCAGAGGACCTCTCCATGACGGACCAAGTTATCAATACATTGTTTCTTATGGAGCTGCTGAGTCAAGCCAGTCTTCGGAAAGAATAAAGCCCAAACCAGATTATGGGTGGGATGAACATTTGGACCATTCTAAAACCACCTTGAAAGATGAAGATCAATATGTTACTTCTGATGAAGAAAAACTCGTAAATGAGTTCTTGCTGTATCTGAAAGGAACAACCTTAACTGACCGGTCTCAGGGTAAAAGACCGGCTAGCCCATCTTAAACGGCAGACGGTAAAGACATATTAAGTCCATTTATGCTGCTTTGCCAAAAAGAAGAAGAGTCCCTTTTAGGGCAAATAAACTACCCTTAGTTACTGGGAAGAAGGTTCTTCATGATTAGCCTTTAAAGATCTTTTAAAAATCAGTATTCATGACAGATAGACTATTGGCCTTTAAACAGAAAATTATTGTGGATAATATTCTACATGCGTTCTACGAGGAGAATGAAACTCACTTGCTTCAAACACTTAAACCTTTAATAGAAGAATTGTATGGATTCTATACAAAGGACAAGAGTGTACAAGCAGAAAATCCGGCAGGAAATTCTAAGGTCTTCTACCTTGAAAATCCTGAAAGTGCTAAACCCAATGTTAGCGCTAAAAAAATATGAATGGTATAACTTTCATAATCTCTTAGGTGAAGGTAAAGATGTTCTTCCACGAACATTATCATCAATCCCTGACCCATATTATGGGAGATATTTGGTAGATGTTCAAGCAAAGCATCCCCAAAAATACAAGTTGTGGCTTGTGGAAAACGGTTTTGTTCATAACGTTTGGACAAAAACTAATGAAGATTTGAAAGGATTCCCAGATATAATATCTGAAGCTGTCAAGAACATTAGACCTGAAGGATGTATTTTGAGGTTAAAATTCATTTCAACTCCTCCATAGTGAACAATGGTAGATGGATAGACAGATTATATCTCTCCATATCATTATGTCAGGTTAATCCAAAGTCCAGTTCAAAAACCAGCCATTGCAGATGGCAATGGTAAACCAAATCAAAGCATCCCATGAATGAAGGATATGGCTATAGCCACTATCAAAGACGTGGTCTTAAGAGACTATGATTCAAGTTTTTTGGCAAGCGGAGAGAAAAGAATGGTCACTTGCTATAATCACCCTCTGCCAGAGAATTGTGACTTTTTCACAGCCGTTATGAGGAAAGAAATTGATTGCACATTAGCTACCACTACGTGGCTAGAAAAGGTCGAGAAGGATGAAAAGTATAAGATTTCTTATCCTTTTGATTCAAATCTTGACAATGAAGAAGATGACATTGCACGAGAATGAGAATATAGTGGTCCCAACTCTCCAACAAAATATGAGGAAAATCCGGAAGAATATCACAACATAGTAAATATGTTGGAAACATGAACGGTTGCCGACGCATCAAGACAGACAAGCTTTTCTTTATGATATGAAGTGAGTAGCTGCCGACGCATGAAGACATGAGACTTTTCAAAAGTAAAATTATCAAGATAAGATTTCTCTGTTGCCCGCTTAGTATATGAGAGTTTTAATTTTAGTTTGGAGTATGCTACCTATATAAGGAGCATTAGGTGTCAGTAGGAAAGCATCAGAAACTTGAGATAGAAGTTTGAAGTTCTCTCAACCTTTCTCAAAAAGTAAGTTAGCCAGAATATAGTCTCTAGTATAGTGTGAGAATAGTAAAGTGCTTGTTGTGTGGTGTGCTGTAATCATCTGATGTGGAGTGCTTATTTACAAGTGTTTATCTTGTAATTATAAGTATGAGCAGCTAATTTAGTTGTTTACCTGAGAGTGAGGCTCTGGGTTTTGTATTTGTATTCATGTTTGAATAAATAAATTATGTCTTGTGTCCTATTATCCGTTACAAAAATATCTAGTTATTGTATAAATTTTAAGTTTGCAAGTGTGCTTTATATTCCTATATTTTGCTTTGCTTGTAAGAACTAGGAAGTTTTTTCTATACTAACGCAGCAGTGATTCTACCAAGATAGTAATCAGAAAGACAAGGTGTCGTTAGGTGAAGAGTGACATGTTGAAAGCTAGTTCTTAAGATGGTAAGTTCTTAATTTTAACAAGCAAGATAAAAAGGATAAAAAAAATTATAAAAAAATGGTAAGACCATGTCCTTATTTGTGAAGTTGAAATGTTAATGAATTTATTTGTGTTTTGTTTTGTAGAAGTGTCATTCTTTGTCATATTCTATTTATTTTATTTGTTTATCTTATCCATAAACAGAAAACTTAGCACCCCATTCTCCAAAATCCATATGATGATATTAAAGCTTTGTGTAAATCCTGCAGACACAGAGAAACTTTTACAGCAAGTTGACAACACTGAGTTTTCCCAAAACAAACCTAAAATTGTCTTTGACAAAATATCTGATGTAATTTTTTTTTAATAAAATCCATGTATTAATATTTGATTAGAATGTAAGATCACGTCATATTGTCAAATGTTCATCCCATAACGCTGAAAAATTTATTGATCTTACTTAATTATTAAAGATCAGCATTTAGTTTGTTGGTAATTTAACATAGTAAAAAGAAAGGGGTACTTTTGTCACTCCACGGTTAAGAGTGGGTCCGGGGCAATCCGGCCCGACCCAAGACATATGGAAATATATACCTAATTGCGATGCTAGATTACAACCAAACCCTAATCGGAGATCTTGCAGCAGCTCGAGTCATGACGACAGCCCGTGAGATTCGCTCCATACGGGTCGACGGCTTGCCTCTGAGGATGGATGAGACCTATCTCTTCCACTGCTTCCATGACAACGCGAAGGTATCGATCTCTATTTACTTGGGAAAAGTTATTGAAATTCAACCTTGGGATTCTGTTTTATTATAAAATCGGTGATTGTAGGTTTTGGCTGCTACGGTTTTGCGTCATTGGCGAACAGGAGTGCCGCTAGATTTTGGTTTTGTGGAGTTTGCTTCTCAGAGCGATGCTGAGTTTGTCTTGGAATCCTACCACGGTGAGCGGATGCCCAACTCCGATCATGAGAGGAGATTCTGCCTCAGGTGGGACACTGATAATTCCGGTACATGTTGGCGCTGGAATTCTATTTACAGAGGTTGCTCTTACTTTGGTTATGATGAACTTGGTAATAAAATCAATGCCAAGACATTGATCAACAAGTGCTCCATTTCTAGAAGGCGAGCTTATAATCAAAGTATGTATTCTAGACTTCAACTATACAACTTATTTAATGGATACCGTATAGTTTACCAACTTCCACTCTTAATGTTTTAAAATTATGTACTTATGTTCATGTCCATCTTTTACAGTATAATTTGCTTTCATGAATATTCAACTGTAGGATTTGGACAATTCAATTTATATTTAGGATCCGGTCCGTTTACAGGTCTAGTTGAGATGCTTGATGTGTTTCTGAAAATTATGTGGAGTGTTCTAGTGTGTGCATATATGTTTCTGAGTATGTGCATATGTAATCTTACAACTGCTTACGTTCTCTCATCCCAAATACTTGCTGAGATTCAGGGGGGGCCTATATGGAAACAGTTGGTGACAAGCGTTTGAAGCTTACGGACATGTCTCTCACTCATCCCAAATACTATCAACAAGGATATGCCGGCTGCCCTAGTCTTATTATCCAGCAGGTTGTGTATTCAGACCTTTTATTCCTACTTAGATCTTTTCATTGATGCATGTTAACCGCCTTTTCTTTGTTGATTCAGAACCAACCAGAACTGATGCAGCGGGATGGTGGTTGTGGTGCTGGATATGTTAACCAGCCACCTTATCAGCAACTTCAGACACAGGGGAAGGAGAAGGAGCTGTATCTATGTTTTGAAGAAGTCAGCTATCCATTAAGTTGTTACGTCTTACGCACCATCAAACTTTCCGAGTTATTGGCATGCTCTTGTTACTTTAGCACCGAAACTTGCACAATAACCAAGTGCCAATATTGCACCCGGAAAACCAAACAGGAACGTCAGTTGCGCCTGCGGGCTTGGCTCTTCACTGGGGAGAAAGTCCCCCCAAGCTGCGGCCTTGTGGAGAGAATCCCAGAGCGTATGAGTTGCTGTGCCTACGGCTCCCAAATGTTCCTCACCGGTGGCGTGGTTCCCCCACCAGATGCAGACACAGAGAATTATGTGCCTAGTGGAGATGTCTATAGTTTTAAGCCGGAGTCTACTATTTGGCAAAAGGTTGATTGGAGTTGCCCAAAGGTGAAACCAAATCCCTTGCTTTTTGAGGTGAATGGAAAACTCTATTGTCTCGCAGCCTGTGGTTCTCTTGGAGTTACCAGTTCTGGTGAATGTTTGGTTCTGCCGGATCCTATAGCTAGCGTGCCGAGACTAAAAAGTTGGCGTGGTCTTGCAAACTACATTACTTTTGATAGATTGGCTTGTGCTGTTGTTGGATCCAAGATCTTGATCTCGTTTCAAGAGCCTTACCTTTGCGACCTTCCCCTTATTTGCTTTGACGTAAATGACAAGGAAAAGGAATGGAGAGTGATGACTTCCTTGTTTGATGGTAAGCCTTTTCCCTTCGTTGGCAGGGCTTTAGTCTTGGACTTGAAAGGTACACATGTCATGTTCTCCTTTTGTGATCAGAGCTATATATGTGTCTCTGAATTAGCACTGAATGATGATGGCGATATAAGCATCTCTCAAGAAAAATGTTTTATGGTTCTCAGCTTGGTCGATACCTTGATGAAATACACTGATCCACTGTCGTACAACTTTGTCGATCTTGGAGATCAATGTGTTGCCCTTGTTTTGTGTGGCAACATGTCTTCTTATGGAGAGGATTATGGACATTTTCTTGGGAAGGTGCGTGTTGTTGTAGTAGTGATTCACTATGAAGTGTTGAGTTCAAATTGTATCACAAGTTATATCAAGGCCACTCGCACCTTTGAGTACAATTGTCATTCCTCGAAAATCGTTCTTACTCGCTTGACCGGTGGCTTTGTGGTCTAACTCAATCCATCCATTGGTAATTCCTCCTCTTTCTCTTCAGTATAAATGTTTAGAATGAGTGCTATGTCAAACCAAGAATTAATGCTAGACATGGTTGGTCCTTATAGCTCTTTAACTTGTACTTAATCTAGCTAGCTATTGCCCATATGCAAGAAGTTGTAGGACTAGTCTTGATGATCATGTGCAGCAACCATATTGAATTATTGATTTCATCCAATCAAAAGACAGCATGAATGAGATGCACATTGCACACACAGCTGATTTATTTTTTATTTATCTTTTTTTCTAACAAATAAAAATTAGTGTTCTGTCTATTTTGAGTTTGGAAAGAAAGATGGAAAGATCTATTGGTTTATTGCTTTCTTTGCATTTGCTTTGTACATTGTTCTCTATAAACTAAAGAACAGAAATTTCTGTTGAGAAATAAGCCATTTTACACTATGAGCAGTCTGCATTCAAGATAGTAAGCAGGCGTCACAGAAGCTTGTGTAGGTGTCACGGACGTAGTTAGTAGGCTTTGAAATATTCTGATTCAGATGACAATTTACAATGAATGGCGATGGCGATATCATTTATATGTTGTAACTTCTGTTTTGATTCATTTGCAGGTATTGTGGTGTGGCAGAAGAGAATCACAGGTTGTGACTTGTGAGTGTCCTTGTGAAATGGAAATAACTTGAATGGAGGTCATTTATCAATGTTATGGAAATCTGTTCCTTGTACTTTTCTCTTGATCTTCAGGATTTGGTTTGTAAATTTGATGTGTTGGTTGTGCACCTTGTCTGTAAGGATGTTTGAATCAATATTTATCATTCTCGACGAACCAACAACGGGCCACTCAAGTTGTGTTTTCTTTACCAGCATTTTAGATGTTAAGATAAATATCCTTGTTCTAGGTGTATTGAATTTTGCTGTTCTGTCATTCTCTATGGAAAATTGGAAAATAGACGAGGCATGTATTACACATACGAAGATATAAACAAGACACATGAACCAATTCTGTGTTTAGGAAAGTCGGACATGCTTTTAGGAACGTTGGTAGTTGGTTATGTCTGTCTGCGAGTTTGGGGAACCAGAATTGGTGCAGTGTGATTGTATTTTAAAGTTATTATTGTGCATGTCTCAGTGTTGGTAGAATCAATTAATCTGTCTCTTTTACGATTCTGATGAGGTCTGGCAGTGTACTTAAAATTGAAGTTAACTAGGGAAGTTAATCAGAACCTAGACTACATTTAATCGATAATGCCTACATAGAATTATACTTCCGGCAGAAAAAAAAAAAAAAATTGTTCGACATCTAGTGGACTCTTAAATTGGAGCTAAACACAACTGCTTTTTCCTTCTTTGGCAATGTTGAGCCCTTTTTTGACAACAGCATCGTGGATGAAGTTGAGTGACTTAATAGTCATTTTGTCAGCAACAATTTTTAGCTAAAGTTGAGTGAGAGAACAAAATGATGAAACTTTGTTTATCACATGGTTTAAAATCAGTACCAGAAGTATAAATGAAAAGAGAGAACCTAAACATTAGGAGCAATAATGTATGTAACTGGATGTCCGTAATAACTAATTTCTTCGAGAGGACCAATCAAGTTTGTGAAGGATAGTGTCGAGTTACAAAGAACTCTGTGTGCTACTGCTCCTGGTCCCTGTAAGACCATGCAAGCATGAAGTTACAGCAAAATGAATTATGATTTTGTACCTTGGCTCCAATCAGTTTGGTTAAAATATTGGCACATAAGTATGTGTAAAATGCTTCAAGTGAGCGCTTTTCTCGATCAATATGCAACTTGGCTCCACGAACATAATCCAAAGGGTCATCTTGTAGAGCAATGGTGAAGGGGACAAGGACATATCCAATCCTGTTTCCCCACTTTGTCTTGGATTTCTTAGCCATCATATCAGCCAAATCATGTTATATATGTAATTAGAGAACACCAGAGATAAGTCATTTGTATAATATCCACACAGACACTAGTTAAATTATAAACATAGTTGAGGGTTGAGGAATCCTAGCCACTTAGCCAGCTAGGTAATATTTGATTATCTGGATCCCAACAGCTGGTCATAAGTTAACGTGAATATTTGCTCTAAGGCGGATTCTTTTAGGAAGATTGCTTCCCTTCTCCTTTGCTTCCTCATCTTTTTTTTTTTTTTTCACCTGCTGCAAAACACAGAAATGTGTTATTAGGTACTGGCGAATATTTTGAGGTTTTGACAAATTCTCTCTCTGGTATCAGTGAATATGAGAATATGTACGAGGAAATGGAAAATGATCAGTAGAAGCTATAGTTCAACTTAAATGATAAGATGATCATAAATCTGTGTTATGGTTCTAGAAGTTGTACTTCCAAATTTGAATAATAGATCATACAAGAAGGTAGGATTAAGGAGTTGGGAGTTGGAAATTTTTCTGATGCCTCCAAGTTGTTTTCCAAGTGAAAAGATCGAAAGAGAATATTGTACTGGTGACTAAGCTAGTAGTAACAGAAGTAGAAAATAATGATTTAATATGGTTTGGTATGCTTCAATGTATTATCTTCTCCATAAATGAGGTTTATATAGAGATACAATTGTGAATTGTAGTGCTAATAGGAAAATATTTCTTACACCTATACATAATATTTAACCTACATATGCAAGGAAAGTAAATATTTACAAATATTCTACACTCCCCCCTCAAGTTGGTGCATAGATATCAATCATGCCCAACTTGCCAACCGAGTTGTCAAACACTTTCCTTGACACTCTTTTCGTAAGAACATCTGCTAATTGGTCTTCTATATACACGAAAGGGAAACAGATTATTTTCCTGTCCAAGTTTTCTTTGATAAAATGCCGATCTACCTCCACATACTTGGTCTGGTCATGTTGAACAGGATTATGAGCAATTTCAATTGCAGACGTGCGATCACAATGCAAGTTCATGGGTTTCTTGAGTTTGAAACCCAATTCTTTCAATACATTACGAATCCATAACATCTCACAAACTCCATATGCCATACCTCGAAACTCTGCTTCATCACTTGATCTTGCAACGACTTTTTGTTTTTTACTACACCAAGTCACAAGGTTTCCTTCAACAAATGTAAAATACCTAGATGTAGACCGTCTGTCAGTCTTATCACCAACCCAATCAGCATCTGTGTATCCTACAACTTCCAATTCACCCTTCTTTTCAAACAACAACCCTTTTCCAGGTGTCATCTTAAGATACTTTAGAATACAATACACTGCATCCATATGCTCTTCTTTGGGACAATGCATAAATTGACTAACCATACTCACATCATAAGCAATATCAGGTCTTGTATGAGAAAGATAAATAAGTGTCCTTACTAGACGTTGGTACCTTCCTTTATCAGTTGGAACTGGATTCGGATAAATGGCAAGGTTGTGATTCAACTCAATTGGTGTTTCAACAGGCTTGTAGTCAAGCATTCTGATTTCAGCTAACAAGTCAAGTACATGCTTCGCTGCGATAAAGAAATCCCATTTTTTGACCTTGCAACTTCAATTTCGAGAAAATACTTCAACTGTCCAAGGTCCCTCATCTCAAACTCCTTTGAAAGATACTTTTGTAGAGCCTCCATCTCCTTTAGGTCATCTCTTGTAACAATCATATCAACAACATACATAATCAGAGCGGTGATCTTACCCTGATTACTCTTGATGAACAAACTGTGATCCGAGTTGATTTGTCTATAACCAAATGTCTTCATTGATTTGGAGAATTGTAACATCTCGGAAAATCGGATTTGTATTTTTAATAGGAAAAATTATTTTCGAGCTATTTTATTGAATTTCTGTTATTCTTTAAATTCTTTATGGTTTTCGAAAATTATTCAATTTTTTTTTAGTTTGTCAAATTTTGTTTTTCGAGCCCATAGGATTAAACAAGACGTTATTACGAGTTCGTAGGATTTTTCGGAACATCATTTGGACATCGGAGTTATTTTTAATGATTTTTGGAAGTTGCTATTATCCAAAAATTAATTAAAAATAGAAATTAAAGTGTGGCTTGATCTAGACCGTTAGATCTTCTAAACCGTATAATCCGGGTCGTCGATTTGAGTATGTATATCAGTTTGGACTCGATCAGTTCGATCCCAGACCGACTCGGTCTCGAGCTGTTCTGCAGCGGAGGAGCTCGGAGTAGTTCTCCGTCGTTCGGCCACCTCTCCGCGTCCAACCGGTGGCCAAGGCTTCTCTCGTCCTCCCCATCGTCCTTGTTGTCTTGCTTTCAGCAAAGAGCTCCGGTGAAGGAGAATCGAGCAGAAGAAGGAGAGACTGCGTTCGCCGGCGAGTTTCCGATTCCGGCCAAGTCGTGGTCTCTCACCGGTGTGGATAGCTTCGTCTCCTCATCCTCGACGTCCCTGTGTCTTCAGCTTGTCGAAACGAGGTCAGGTGAGGGAGAATCGAAGAGGAGGAGTTTCTAGGGTTTTGGTCGAGTTCTTGGTGTTTGCCGGCGACCTCCGAGATCGACTCAGCTATCAAAGTTGGTCTATTCTTCGAGCTCTACCTATTTATATACTTGAAATTGAGTTTGGTAGTGTTTGGGAGAAATTGGTTTTTGGCAGAGGAGGAGCGTCGTGTGTGCTGCCGTGCACGGCGGCGGCAGTGAAGGTGTTCTGACTATTTTCTGGGTTTGGTTAAGTTTGACCGTAGCATTAGAACATAAATATGTTATGGTGTTGCTTGAATTCTGAAAATGGTGAAGTTGGGTTTTTGAGCAGTGTGGTGTCTGGCCAATGTTCACGGCGGCTATGGTGATGATGTTGGGCTGCCTTGAATTATTGTCAATAGGGAAGTACTCTGAAATTGAAATTGATGTTTAGATGTTCCTAAAATCGTTGGTGCTGAGAGCTGGATTTTGGGCAGTGTAGTTTGGGGGGTGTAGTTCGGCGGCAGAAGTGGCGGTCGTAGCTTATGGTTGACATATCTGGGTTTGGTTTCTGTTTTGGATGGGTGTTAACTACTGAATTCTTGTTGGAGAAGAATGATGGTAAGAGTTGGTTGAAATGAAGGTCTTCGGTGAATTGAGAATATGGGAGTTAAGATTATTTGTGCAGTTTGGAGTGTTTGATATGTTGGCAGATGGTGCATTATGGGTTCCATTGCTAAATGTATGGAGTTGGTGGTTAGAGTAATAGTCGAGGCATAAAGAGATGGAAAAGATAATGAAAACATGATTGCAGGAATTGAGATGGAGAGGGAAGCAAACTTAAGGATATAGTCGAAAGTATTGTGAATGAAGAGTGGTGTATAATAGTTTTGGGTGTAGAGAGTAATTTTGGATATTGGGATTAACGTCTATTTAAAGGTGAATTGGTGTTTAAAGTGGAATTGGGATATGATAGCATGATCGACTTTATAAAGATGGGGATACGAAGAAGGTGGTGGAGACGTGTTTGGGTGTCCAAATCAATTTCAAGGACTTGATTGCATTGATTTGAAATGATTAGTCAACATTCTTGGACTAAGGTGATACGAGGATTGAATGCAAGTAGTAAGATTCCAGAAGCAAAATGATAAAGATTTCAGTAAACAAGTCGTTGTATTACTAATTTTAGCTGGCGTCAGAACTACTTGGATTTCAGGTAGGGTCTTTCTTGAGGAACCTTTATTTAAATTGATAATTAGATTATAATTGAAATCGTTAATTTGTGTCATTGAGTGATCGACTCTTGAATGTTATGATTAATGTTATCGCTTTCCGTAAAAGCACGTATTAGATGTTATATTACGAGTATTGATATTCAAATGACATGCATAATGCATTGTGAGATTAATGAGATTGGTGATAGTGGAGAAGATGAGAATGAAATCTAGAGAATAGATACAGTTTGTGTAGTTGAGTTTCCTCATGGGGCATCCAAGATCTATGATTAGCCCACACGTGCACAAATGAGGGGAATGCAGGCCCCATTGACGGCGGACGTCGATAAAACGATATAATCGAGTTCCGGGTTTGGAAGGCCATGAGTATAACAATACGACTAACAAAAAGAGGTACAAGTGGTGAGATATTACATATTGTTAGATCATATATTCGAGACATCTGAGTCACCCTCGATTAGTAAAATACACGGTATGAGACGTGTAGGCTCACTTGTCTTTGATGTATGGATTGATTACCAGTAATTGAGGAAGACATTCATTAGCATACATGCATCGGATTGTCGTTATATTTATTTTAATTATTATTTGATGTTTGATAACTTGATTGTTTGTCATATAGGTAAGAATAACGAAAAAGGTTGGGCCCTACTGAGCGTAAGCTCATCTCTATAGCATTTTGTTCAAGTGTGTACGAGGACATATATTTCTAGAAGAGTAACTCTAACGTGTACAAGAGTAGAAAAGAGTTACTGAAGATTAGAAGTCAATTAGATCACAAAGGCTCATCTTTTTGTCTGTGTAATTGTTTTGTTATTTGTAAATGTTTTATTTTCGTTTTATTTTTTTTACAATTTATGGAAAAGTATTTGAAACTGTTTTAGTTTCTTTTACTTTTTCCGCTCTTGCTTCGGGTTCGGTGTTAGGTGCTTGGAAACCACTGACACCGGGTCCAGGGTGTGATAAGAATCTTCCAAACCAAGCTTCAGGAGACTGCTTCAAACCATACAGAGACTTCTTCAACTTACAAACATTTTCGACATCACAAGGTCTACATTTGACTCCTGGGGGCATGTCCATATACACCTCTTCTTCTAAGTTTCCATTGAGGAAAGTAGTCTTCACATAAAACTGTCGTGAAAGCCAATCTTTAGTTGCTGCAAGTGAAATCAAGATTCGAATAGTGTTGATCTTTATTACAGGCGCAAACGTTTCTTCATAATCAATGCCATATCGCTAGGTGTATCCCTTGGCAACCAATCGTGTTTTATACATGTCAATGCTCCCATCTGCTTTCAACTTTACGGTGAATACCCAACGGTCTTTTTCCCAGCTGGTTTAGGCACAATATCCCAAGTGTTTTTTTGTAATGCCTCTAGTTCTTCGTTCATTGCCTGCGTCCACTTGGGATCCGTCATTGCATCCTGTACAGTTGTCACGCCCCAATTTTCGAATGACAAATTTCAAAAATTTTGGCATAATAGATCTTAAAATATTATAGTACCAAAACTTGTTTTAACAAACTTTAAGGAAAACTAAAACTCAAGCGGAAATGTAAATGTCACACAAACTCAACACTGAGTTAAATATTACATTTCTTTGTTTACATAACTTAAAAGTCAAGAAAATGAAAACAACTCTCTTGAGTCTGCAACTGTCTACCCCAAATATACATAAAAAAAAAATACAGAGTACTGCAAAACCCAACAAGACTCTTCCACTAAGCCTCCGCCTCAACGCTGCTGATCCTCACCTGCAGAGCTAACCCGATGCACTAAACCCCTACACCAATAATTGGTGCATCGGGTTGTTAAATAACAAACCCGGTAAGCTAAAAGGCCCGTATGAGTAATCTCAAAAATAACACAACACTTTTAACATCCAATTTTATCACAAGGGAAAATTAGATCAATAATTAAAATATGCACTTCCAACACATTTACCAAAGACATGTACTTATGAGTCCCAAATATTAATAAATACCTCTTATGACCTACAACCACAATTTGTGTACCCATGGGTCCCAGATACCATAAGGTATCTCCCATGACCTACACCGACAGACAGACTAGAGCTCTATTCCTAACCGTAACCAGTCACCCGGCCAAAGGTTTGAAACCCGGTTTGACTGAAAATCACAAAATAAGAATTGTATCATAACCGCAACCAATCACCCGATTAAAAGCTTGGAACCCGATTTGACTATTTAAACAACAATTCACAATATAACAACATCATATCCCATCATAAAATTATATCCTTTTGCATAGATATATTTATATGAACAATATAGATATTCCTCAAGAATAATCTATCAATAATCAATAAAATTATGACCACTTGAACCTCAAAAATAAACATATAAGGAAAATTTGTTTTATCTTACCTATGAGCCGTTGGCGATCAAGCTCATATATTTTAAAAACAAATAATATAGCTTATTATTAAATTCAACATCAACATCAAATGTCCATAAAAGATTTGGTTTACTCACCTAGAAATCCCGCTGCAATTTCCACAACACAACTTCACAAATCACCTAAAATCACACAATTAATAACCTTAGTAAAATCTCAACAAGGATCAAAGCACCCTTAACCTAAAGGTTGCCCAAAGAACAGCAATCCTTCCTCCAAGACCTTCCAAGGTCACTGGACACTCAACAACAAACTAAATTTCCTCCAAGATCAAACTTCCAAAGTTTCCGACCTACAAAAATACACTTCTTTGCACGGGGATCAAGCTTACTTCGTTGTGGTTTTGGAATATGAAAATACCTCGTACATCCAAATATACGAGGCTCCAAGTTAGGCAACGAAGAAATCGAGATAAGTTTTTGAAGCTGTTGTAGAGGGTTTTGACATTCAATAACCCGAGAAAGGATACGATTAATGGGGTACGATTTTTCCTCTCTGCCAATCCATTTTGCTGAGGAGTATAAGTATTTGAATCTGATGTCGAATTCCATGTAGCTACATAAACTCTTGCATAGGACCATTAATATATTCTCCGCCATTGTTGATACTGTGTGAACACCATCTTGTGAAATTCTTTGAATCTAGAATAAACATCGCTTTGTTCTTCAATAGAGACACCCAAGTCATACTGGTACAATCATCAATAAATGTCACAAATACCGGGCGCCAGAGAGAGAAGGAATTTCTGCAAGACCCCACACGTCAGAGTGAATCTTCATAAATGGAACATGACTTTTATTTAGGGTTGGTGAATATGAAATATGATGGCTCTTGGCCAGTTCACATATGTCACAATGAAAATCTGAATAGTAGACACTTGAAAATAATTGCGGTTGAAGTTTAGATGACCCAACCTGTGTGTTTTATGGTTATTTGTGGAGTTTTTGGTACGTAGTGATTTGTGGTGTTTTGGGTGTAAATTCAAAAGGATCGAACCTGGCAAGCTCTGATACCAAGTAAAAAATAATGATTCAATATGGTTTGATATGCTTCAATGTATTATCTTCTCCATAAATGAGGTTTATATAGAGATACAATTGTAGCGCTAATAGAAAAATATTTTCTACACTTATACATAATATTTAACCTACACATACAAAGAAAGTAAATATTTACAAAGAGAACACAGATATAATCTTCTGAGTTAGGCCAAGAGATCTTACCATATTTGTAGTTCACATATTGCGATAGACCTGCTTTTGTCACTCCCAATACAACATCGTTGATGGTCTGGTAATATGTACACAGAAACTAAATACGAGTCCTATCAGATATTTGAAACAATCCCCATCAGTACATGGCTCCTAAAAACCACATACTTTTATGATGGCATGAACAATTGTTATGGTTTAAATAATAGCATTTCCTTATCAAATACAAATAGGTGCTACTGCAGGAACAACATTCTTTATCCTGTTTCATTGTATTTTTACCTCCATCGATCTGTAAATTTTTCGTCTATTTGTCAGTGAATGGTGAAGTCAGCGCACTTGACTCTTCCATGTACGTTTTACACATGACAAAGTCAAGGTATGAAAACGTTGTTACGATCACATCCGCTGAAGTTTGGGGTTACCGTTCGACTATTCGTTTTAAAAAAATATTGCAACAGATGTATGTTGTCGCTTTGAAGGAAGGCAAGTTCTTTATCCTTTTCTTTACTTCAATCATTCCATGATCAATTCTCCTTTGATATATTCAACAAAAGCGTAAATGTGCGATAATGAGAATGCAGTGCAAGAACAACAGTTAAGAACATCTATATAGAAATAGCTGTTGTAAAATGAAAAAATTGAGAAAAGAGAGAAACAACCAAGAGAACGAGGGAATGTGTGTGTTTTTCATTGATTTGAGAACTCTATCTTGTATAGAGATGATGTCATGATATAAATTACAATAACAACCTTAGTCAGCTAATTACAAGAATGTCTACTAACTAATAACTGTTTACAACACTTCCTCTTGGATATTCTCTATCATTAGCTTCCTCTGATGTGTGCTCTAGTGTTGTCTCGTCAAAAACCTTGTCAGGTAACAAAAACCCTATGGGACAAAAACAATCCTGGTCGAAAGAGAAAATAGTACAATGCACACGTAGTCAGAACCTTTGATTTCGGTGAAGCAGCTTGTCTGGATCATAAGATATGAGTCTGTGGGAGATGAATGCATAATAGTTGCTACACCAAAACCTTGCCCGGTAAACGCAGTGGGACAAACCCGTGGTTGAAGGAAAAAGATGAGCAAATGCATACATTTCAAATAAATGTATCTTCAAGATGTAGTATGAGCAGGGTGACCAATTACATGTGTAATCGGTAGTCGATAAATACCTCCCATGGCCCGCGATGCTACGAAGCCCAGCACGAACATGCCTCATCTTGAAGGCTCCAGCAGACTTGGCCGGGAGGGAGATTCTCCACAAGAGACCAAATAAGCAAAACTCAGCAGTATATTTGTCCCACATCGAATGACAGGCAATGTTGAAGCCAACGCAGGGCTATAAATACAATGTAAAGTCAACCAAAATGGTAAGAGAGATCTCCTTGCATTTAATACTATACCTACCATATAGTTGACTTAATCATCGGAGAGAGAAAGACCGGAAAGTTCAGGTCGGTCTCATTTTGCAGATAAGAAGTCAACATATCTAAGGACAGATCACGCGCAAGAGTTTCTACAAGGTCTACGGGATCACGTAGAAACAATTGGCACCGTCTGTGGGAAATCTTACGAAAAGCCAGAGTCTCGACGGCAGAGTCAAATGAAGTAAAAGACGGGAGCAGGGTAATGACAGAAGACCACAACGGCCTCAGTGGGGACAGGACACTGGGAACCAATGTTTGGACGGGGGGATCAGGCGAGAGGCTGGAATGCGCGCCCGCAGAAAATGACATGGAAAGGATCCCGGACGGAACGATGCGCGACCTCACGCAGGAAGAAATGGAGGATATAGTCGAATGGTTAAGGGCGGACGTGGCACGCATGGAGAGAGAAAGGACACGTGATCGTCTAGAAGCGGCAACTCGGGAGAGAAAGTTGGAGAGAGATTACGCAACGATAATGGGCGCATTGTCACGAAGATTAGAGAGCAACGAAGCAATTGAGCGGGCGGCCGCCACCCACCGAGAGACGCACGGCGAGGGTGGAGGATCACCGATAACACCTCCAACAGTAACCCGCAGAACGGTCCATGTAGGGGCCAACCTGTTCCCGGAAAGCATGGAGAGAAAGGGCCTGCCACCGCTCCCAACCCCCGTCGAAGAAAGGGTGCTGGAGAGAACGGGAGTAGAGGTGGTTCTAATAGCCATGCGGGATAGTGTGATGAACTTGACCACGAGGGTGGACGAAGAAAAAAGACGGGTGGCACACAACCCGCCCGGCATGGGATTCGAAGAGAGAGGGGGACCGTTCACGAGGACCATCACGCAGACCTTGCGTTCTCATGCAGCAAAACCTCTTAAATTGAACTACGAGGACGAAGGGGACCCGCATCTCTTCCTCGACAACTTTAAATCCCATACCAACGCGAGGGGTTACTCGGATGCCGCGTGCTGCAATATGTTCCAGTAGACGTTATCAGGTGAGGCACTGAGCTGGTTCTATGAGCTCCTGGCCGGCTCGATAGATTGCTTTAGGAAGCTAGCGGACAGATTTATGAACCGTTTCATACTGCGTACGGACGGGCAGAATACCGCCCAGCTTTTTAAGGTAAAGCAAGGGCACGGTGAGGGGCTAAAAGCCTTTGTAAATCGTTAGCAGGGGGCCACAACCAAGGTCAGGAGTTTCGACAAGGTGGCAGAAGAAGCTTTAGTCCAAGCCTTGTTGCCCGGGAAGTTCTTGTACGCGGTACGAATCGAAAACCCCCGTGGTTACGATGAGCGAATGGAGATGGCGATCAGGCAGACCATGACACGTACGGGGATTAGTACGCGGGCAAGAGAAAGGAAGATAGGAGTTCTGAATCACAAGGACAGACGATCCAAGAAGTAAGAATATGGAAAGGTGATCAAGAGGGACAAACTTTCACTCCTAGCAAGAGGTTTAAGGAGGGAGGCAGGAAGCAAGCCAAACAGATGGGGGTCCGTAGGGGAAAGGCAAAGGGAGCTATCAGGATGGTGGGTTTAAAGCAACAGGTCCCGCAACCAGGGAAAACTTCACCGCGCTGACAGCAACTCCTGAGGTGGTGTGGAACCAGAATAAGGGCGTCATCTCGGGATCGGCGACCAGGAAGTTTCCTCTGTCCTGATTGACTCGGGAGGATACCAGGAAGTACTATGGAAACACCGGGAAGCCACGCATGCGATAAACAACTGTGTAGAGCTAAAAAAAGCGATCGAGAACCAGCTAAAAGCAGGAAAGCTCCAGCAGTGTGTGTCGGGCCAGCGATAGGTGGCAGGTGTTTCTGTGTATAGGACAATCAACACGATCTGCGGGGGGGGGGCACGGATAGACCAGAGGAGTAACAAAGCCAAGAAGCAATGCCCCGGGATCAAGGAATGGCGAGAGATATTCACTTTTGGAAGCTGTAACAATCAAAATGTCAACGTGAGGTGGAAATCGGTGACATTTGAGGAAGAAGAAGAGCAAGGGACCAAGCAGCCTCACGAGGACCTATTCCTGATCACTGCGCAGTTGGATCATTATCTTTGTAAGAAGATTCTGATTGACAGCGGGGCATCCGTGAATATGCTATTCAGGAATGCTTGGCGGGCGTTAAAGAGGGGGAGCAGTAAGCTCACGTAGGACAATGAGCCACTGATAAGCTTCTTCGGGGACGTGGTGCAGCCTCTCGGCTTTGACCACATTCCTGTGATCCTGGAGGGTATAGAAGGGAACACGCTGAGGACGGTGGTAGACTTCATAATCGTCGACTGTGATTCGTCGTACAACGGGATACTTGGAAGACCGGTCTTGTGGAAAGTTAAGGCATTCATTGCCAGTCACATGCTAATGATGAAGTTGCCATCCCCGACGGGTATAGTTTCCATCCGGAGCGATCAGTTGGCTGCGAGAGGATGCTACGCCATCGACCGAGATAATGGTAGGAGAAGAGCAGAAGTATTAGCCTCCGACAGCCCAAGAAAGCTCATGACTAATGCCTACTTGGATCCCAGAGTTAATGCCGCAACAAAGGGAACCGAGCCCGAGAGGCCAAGATCCATTGAAGAAACGGAGCTGATTTGCATCTCAGACGAGTTCCCAGCAAGGACCACAAAGATCGGGTCGGGGTTGCCGCTCGGTGTACGGTACGAGCTTGTGCGCTTCTTGAAGGCCAACAACAAAGCATTTGCGTGGTCATATGCGGATGTGCCCGGTATCTCGAGAGACATAGTCACTCACAGATTGGGAGTCCGGAAAGGCGTACCCCCGGTACGACAGAAGCATAGGTCATTCGATTTAGCCAAGCACGACATCATCAAGGGAGAGGTACAGAGGTTGCTGGATATCCAGTTTATCAAGGAATCGAAATACCCGCAATGGTTGGCCAACGTGGTCATGGTCCCTAAGAAGGCGGTAAGGTAGTGAAGGATGTGCGTGGACTACACCAGTCTTAATAAGGTGTGCCCTAAAGATAGCTTTCCGTTGCCTCGAATAGATCAACTCATTGATTCTACCTCCGGGTTCGAAATGCTAAGTTTTATGGATGCTTACGTGGGCTACAATCAAATAATGATGGATCCGGCGGACGAGGAGCATACCGCCTTCACAACTAACAAGGGAGTCTACTATTACAAGAGGATGCAGTTCGGACTGAAGAACGCCGGAGCAACCTACCCACGCCTGATGAACAAAATGTTCGCTAAGCAGTTGGGAAATACCATGGAAGTGTATGTCGATGACATGTTGGTGAAGAGTCTCACTGCGGTCAAGCACGTGAGCGACCTGCAAGCGATTTTTGATATTATACTCGCGTACGGTATGAGGCTGAACCAGAAAAAATGCTTGTTTAGGGTTGTCAAAGGGAAGTTCCTGGACCACGTGATAAGCCGGCAGGGGATCGAAGCGAACTCGGAGAAGGTCTAAGCCATAATGGATATGGAAGTCCCAAAAGTCAGGAGTGACGTGCAGTCTTTGACAGGCAAGGTAGCGGCTCTTGCTAGGTTTGTCTCCAGGCTCACAAACAAGTGTGCGACGTTCTTTAAGCTGCTGAAGAGTCAGCATTGCAAGCTAATCAATTGGGAGCCCGAGCAAGACGAGGCTTTTAGGAATATCAAGGAATATTTAGCATCCATGCCAATGTTGTCAAAACCGATTCCGGAGGAGATGCTATATCTCTACTTGGCAGCGTCCAATACAGCAATGAGCTAGACTTTGGTCAGGAAAGATGATGTCATTGAGCTCCCGGTGTATTATGTAGGCAAGGGCTATACGTTGGCAGAGAACAGGTACCCGGATCTAGAAAAATTGGCTCTAGCACTCATTGTGACCGCTCAGAAGCTGCGACATTACTTCCAAGCACATTCCATCACGTTATTCACAAATTGCCCTCTCAGGCAAGTTTTGCAAAAGCCAGAGACAAGCGGGAGACTGGCAAAATGGGCGATAGAGCTGGGTGAATTCGACATACACTACATGCCGAGAGTAGCCATCAAAGGGCAGGCAACCGCAGATTTCATCTCGGAGTTGACCCCCATGAAGAGCGATGAGGTATGCTCAGAGGTTGAGCGAGAGGATATGGTGACTCCCCAGGAAGTCGAGCCAAGTTGGAAGTTGTACGTAGATGGCTCCGTGACCAAGGAGAAGAGCGAGGCTGGAATAATATTGGTCAGCCCGGATGGGTTCAAGTACAAGTATGCTCTAGAATTCAATTTCTCCGCGTCCAATAATGCAGTTGAGTACGAAGCATTGATTGGGGGGGGGGGGCTACAGCTGACACAAGAGATAGGAGTGAAGAGGGTGCGAGTGTTCAGCGATTCGCAGCTAGTGGTGAACTAGGTTAGCGTGACCTTTGAAGTTAAAGAACCTCACCTGAACTTCTACTGGGCACTGGCAAAGGCTTTCTTGTGCGGGTTCGAGTCAGCAACTGTAACTCAGATCCCTAGGAAGGAGAATAGCCATGCCGATGCTTTAGCTAGACTTGCCACCGGTACACGCCAAAAAGGGCGCAAGAAGGTCAAAGTGGAAATCCTAGACCGGCCGAGCATTAACAAGAAGATCTCGGAGATATTCGCCATCACTACCGGTCCCAAGGAACCAACGTGGATGGACCCTATCGTCAAGTTCATCAAAGGAGGGGTCCACCTGGAGAATAGGCGGCAGGCAAGAAAGTTGCAATAAAGGTGTGCCAGATACACTCTGATTGACGATAAACTGTACCGCAGGGGTTACTGCTTCCCCAACCTAAATTGTGTGTCGGTACAAGAAGGTGAGACGATCCTCCGGGACATCCATGAAGGTGTCTGCGGTAATCACTCCAGATCGTGGTCCTTGTATTTTTGGCCCAATATGGGGAAGATGGCAGATCAGGTGTCAGGGAGATGCCACAAATGCCACCAACATGCTAACAAGGTCCATTCTCCATCTATTGCACTCTCGATCCTGATGTCTCTGTGGCCCTTCGAGTAGTGGGGACTAGACTTGATCGGGAAATTTCCCACTACTCCCGGATAGTATAAAGATGTCATCATGGCGGTGGATTACTACACTAAGTGGGTTGAAGCAGAACCGCTAAGTCGAATAACCACCGACAGTGTGATGGGTTTCCTCATGAAGAACATCTACTGCATGTTCGGTGTCCCGGAGACTTACATAACAGACAATGGTACCCAGTTCAATAACCCGAAACTCATCGAGTTCGCCAAGGACATGGGAACCCGGATGGCGTTCGCATCGGTAACTCATCCAAAGACCAATGGGCAAGTGGAGGCTGTCAACAAAATCGTATAGAAACTGCTGAAGAAGAAATTGGACGAGGCCAAAGGATTGTGGGCACAAATGCTCCCGGAGGCTTTATGGGCCATCCGAACTACCGCAACGGAGTCAACGGGAGAGACGCCTTTCAGCTTGGCCTTTGGCACAGAGGCTGTCATTCCCATCGAGCTGACGGTGCCAACTAGAAGAGTTGAAGGATACGATGAGAAAACCAATGCAGAGGGGCTCCAGCTAAACATGGATCTCATCGAGGAGAAAAGGGACAGGGCTGATCTACACAACCAAGTATACAAGCAGCGAGTCGCTTGGCATTACGACAGCTTGGTCAGGCCCCGATCCTTGGGCCTAGGAGATTGGGTGATGAAGCGGGTGATGACCCAACCGATGGCCCTTGATCCAACATGGGAGGGACCTTACGAGATAGTTGAGGAAGTCGGCCCAACAACGTTCTTCCAATGGGACAGTGACGACATAGTCACTAGGCACCCGTGGAACACTGAGCACCTTAGGTTTTACCCTGTTTAATCGAAGTTGGGAATTATAAATTATGCCCACCGAGTTTGACTAGGTCAACCCGGGAGGATGCCTTCATTTGTTTTGACAACAACTAATACAAAATAAAATTCCAAATTATTTACCTTTTCTTATGTAAGAAAGCACGATCAATCTCAGACGTCATAAATTGGAATAGAAATTGGAACAAGTGAACCAACATGTAAGGGAACCTGTTGGTCAATTCTTGTTCTACAACTTCAGCTTGCTGACAAAATAAATTAAATAAGTAAATAAGAAAATATTACTTGAAAAGGAAATATTGAAAAGGAAATAAAAATATTTTAACTACGTACCAAATTTCTATTGTTATCACTACCATGAATATGTAGAACTCTCGCAAATCTAGAAAGTCCAGCAGGGTTGTCAATGAAACCTTTTTTTGCTTCGATCTTGTTATTATTATTATTGAACACTGCATAGAAGACATGGTGGGACATGATGTTTTTCATGACCTCAATACATCCAGTTCCACTAGTAAAGTTAGCCACCACAAAGTCAACAAAAAAAGGCTCCCAATTTGGATGATGCTCAAGCCCCAGGCGAGTATCAGTCGGGAAATGATAGCGCTCTGCAATGCACATCAGTATTGGATGATACATAATCATCCAAAAGTTTTCCCTTCCAAAAGATAAACATATAAATGTGAGCTGATATACAATTATACTACATCGTATAAAAATTTATGCTCTTGTTACAGATTAGTAGCTCTTATTCTACCTCAGCTTTTCATATAGAAAATTCTGTAGCTATCTATTGAATACTTGATACTTCTTTCGATTCTGTAATGTTTTATCTTATTTATGATGTCCATTGTCAATGGATTTATTCAGATTAAGAAGAAGAAAAAAATGGATGTCTTGTTTCTTGTGCGTTTAATGTTGATTGAGTACAAAGCGGATATATAATGACAAAACTTGCAACAATTTTATGACAAACATCATATATCGGTAAAGTCAAGGAGATTTAGCTACTATAATTAATTAAACTTCAATAAATTAGCAGTTTCAGAACTGAAGTTAATAACTTACTAATTTATTCATTAATTAATAACTTATTAGTGTATATTATACTTTCTTCAACATTTATTGTCGCCGGAAAAACATTTGTTGTACTCGGCTCAATGTACTACATTCTTCAATCTCGCGTATAATAAAATGTAAATCTTGTTTGACCTTTTTACCATATGCAAGATTTAATAACATGGCAGATATAACATTGGGAGTCAAAAAATTCCATATAATTGAGAAAAGAGGGTTAATAATTCTTATGGTAAGGACACCCGAATCATGTCATATAAATGTTGCAACTCTATATTGCACTTGTCGTCTTTCAGATCTCGTTGGAGGAATGTTAGAAGTTGGTCCTTCAGTTCTGGCCCACCTTGAGTGTTAATAACATCAATCACCACTGAATTTAAAACTATAACAGGACTGCTCCCTTCTCCAGTTGTTATTCCCATTGCATACTTGTCATTATACGCCCGAATCAGCTGCCTATTAATTTTTTTTTTTTTTAAAAGAAGCAAGAACGTTAGAAAGTTTAAATAAATATATTTTCTTTAGAAAAAATTGGAGCACAAGAGATTAAGATACAGTAGTCATCAAGACTGGAAAATGTGTGAGCTACCTCGGGCACTAAGAGACTAATTTGTTCTCAAATCTGCTCTTTTTTGCAATTATTACTAGCTTATGTGGAATAGAATTAGTTTATACAGTACCAAGGAATGGAATCAATTATGGACATCTGGATTCTTAAAGAACATGATTATGTCTTTGGTGAGAAGTAAGATCCCTGATCTACTGAATATGGATAATTTCAATGTTAAGATAAATACATAAGAACTTCTTCCACCATAGTTGCATTACTATGAATACTCTGGTTCTAAGAAAACTATGAGGCATTAGGTGCACAATGTATTGATTATTTACTATACAAGCCTTACTGTAAATAATTACAAAACTAGTATTCATGTTTGACTATTGCAAACACCTCTATACACATCACGCCATACTATGTATTGTACGACCCAAGTCTTCCTATCTGATAATAAGCTAATAACAAACTCAATACTCAAAAATGCGATCAAAACTCCATCAAGAGCCAAAACGACTGTTGAAAATCATAATAAACTTATATCCTTTCTTTCCTTTTTGGTAAGTTTCCCCATTTTCTATAAAGAATTGAAACCATGTATGTAGTAGTTACACTTTACCCACAATACAAATATGGTTGCACCAATCGATTGAACCATGACTCATTTCGAGCTTAGTTTAAAAAAAAATGGTTAGCAAATTTAGATATGTGAAACATTATTTGCTGAAAAACAAAATGAAGCACATTTACCTATAAAAGCAACGATGAGGATCAGCGATTCTTGCACAATTTCTTCCTTGCAACTTAATCCAGATGGGCCCCTTAGTTTGTTTCCATTTGTCATGCCAGACGTGCAGTGGTGGAACTAAAGTTGGATAATCAACATTTCGGAATCTCAGAGCTCCTGATAGAGGTGGCTTAGGAGCTCCTCCATGGCTCGAAGATCCCAACGGATCCACATACTCTTTTGTTCCCCAGTTAACTACCACTTCAGAACTCGATTCTCTTCTTAATAACAACCTGCTACATAATTGAAAATCCAATACCAGAATTTCAGAAGCTCAGCATTAACCCTATGATCCCATCTATAGAAAATTCAAGCCTCTAATTCATGCTGCCTAAGACGGAGCATGAGACGGAGCATGAGGTCTTGCTCTATCACTGCGGCGCGTAAGACGGAGCGGTTTCTAGGGTTTTGGTTCTTCTTATAACTAGAGAGAGCTCTTTTATTCGGGTCTGAACTTTGGGCCTCGCTGACGGGCCTTACTACAAGTAATAGTAATCTTGACCCGACAATTAAGCCATGAGAATTTCAAAACACCCGATTTTGTCCCATTGGCTTTACTAATTAGGTTTATCTATGTCTAATTACTAGAAATTTGCCCGCGCTTTGCTGAAGTCAATGTACAAATCATACACGAAGGTCCTTTGAACTTAAAGATACCTGCATAAAAATGTTTATATAAAATCACCAATTTAATAGATGAAATGATAACTGTAGACATAAAATTTAATAAAATAATTAGGTTTATAACTGATGGTTCGCCAGCGGTCAGGCGAGTTAAAGAGTGGACTTCGCGAGGCGAACTGGACTTTGCGAGGCGAAATTGATTTCGCGAGGCGAAATTGACTTCGCGAGGCGAACTGGACTTCGCGAGGCGCACAAGACTTGGTCAAGCGAACACGACTTCGCGAGGCGAACATGACTTCGCGAGGCGAACTGGACTTCGCGAGGCGAACTCGACTTCGCTAGGCGAAACAGACCTCGCGAGCCGAACTAGACTTCGCGTAGATTTACATGAAGGCGAAGCGAAATGGCTTCGCGCGCGTGGAATTACATGAAGGCGAGGCGAGATGGCCTCGCGTAGGGGAGTCCGCGAACTGGGATCAGAAATCACCGCTTGCTTGGAAATCAAGGTTCCTCGCGAGATACTTTCCATATCCGCGAGATGGCTCGCCCCTTACTAATGATCTTGATCAAAATAGGACATTAATCCAAAGCGATCTGGGCATATCTAAATCTTAAGATTTGATTGATCTAATTGTGTTAGAATCAGCAAGTAAATCAATCAGTCAAGATTCATTGATTTGATTAAGGAAATATTATTGATTCAGAATCTTCATTACTTGCCTTAAGTGGAGGCATGTTAACACTATAAATACCCCCTCTCATACCAAGAGGAGGGGGGCATAAACAGAAGCAGCGGACTAGAGAGAGAGAAAAAAATCCCTCAAGAGCTCAGAAGCCTCCCCAAAATTCTTGAAGAATTATCAAGCTTCCCAAGTAGCCAGTTCTTCACTAAATCCTTGAAGAACCATCAAACTGCCAAATAGCCGGTTCTTCACCAACCTCAAGCCTAGAAGTTGTCAAATCCTGAAGAATCATCAAGCTGCCAAATAGCCGGTTCCTCATCAACCTCAAGCCTAGAAGTTGTCAAATCCTGAAGAATCATCAAGCTGCCAAATAGCCGGTTCTTCACCAACCTCAAGCCTAGAAGTTGTCAAATCCTGAAGAATCATCAAGCTGCCAAATAGCCGGTTCTTCACCAACCTCAAGCCTAGAAGTTGTCAAATCCTGAAGAATCATCAAGCTGCCAAATAGCCGGTTCTTCACCAACCTCAAGCCTAGAAGTTGTCAAATCCTGAAGAATCATCAAGCTGCCAAATAGCCGGTTCTTCACCAACCTCAAGCCTAGAAGTTGTCAAATCTTGAAGAATCATCAAGCTGCCAAATAGCCGATTCCTCATCAACCTCAAGTCTAGAAGTTGTCAAATCCTGAAGAATCATCAAGCTGCCAAATAGCCGATTCCTCATCAACCTCAAGTCTAGAAGTTATCAAATCTCGAAGAGTCATCAAGCTGCCAAATAGCCGACATCTTCACCAACTCCAAGACGAAGAACAAACCCCCACGTGGAACTGCTCGTGGATCAAACCCGATCAAGAACAAGCCTCTACGGCCCTTGGTCAATCAACTTCTACAAATCGTCAACACGACAAGAAGTCCAAATTACAACGATTCGATTCAAGATTAAGTGCTCGTCACCCTTGAGTTAGACCTAAATTCGGAGATAGAATCAGAGGAGTTCACAAAGATTGTAACCCGCATTCGCATTGATTAAATTATTCTTTGTACACGTGTTGTTCTGTTATTTGTTGCAGATATTTTCGTGTTTACAAAATTGGCACGCCCAGTGGGACAACTTTGCCTCTCATCTCCTTCTCCGCAAGCAAGTTCAAATTCGTTCGACGTAATGGCCTCTAAGAGCACCCAAGCCATCTCGATGAAGAAGTCTAAACCAACGACCGCGAGGTCAAACAGCGAGCCCTCTGGTCATGTCACCCGTAGCATGGCGAGGAATCAACCCACAACATTTGTGGCTTTGCCTTCCAACCCTTGCGAACCAGTCATCACCTTGGCGAATCTGGCAGACAACCATGCCTCGCGAAGTGAAGGCAAGCGCGTCTCGCGAAGTGAAGAGAAGGAAACTCCAAACAAATCAAGGGAGCGATCATTCTCACCTGCCACAGATGATGAATCAAGCACGGCTTCATACAATGGAAGTCCAAATAATGATGAAGACCGCACGTATGGCATACCAGCGGACTATTCATCACAACCTATCCCCATGCAAATCATGGTGACAGGCGCCTCCACCATCGAAGATCAAATAGCCAATTTGATGGGAGCGGTTGAGAAGCTCACCAAAACGGTGGAAGAAAAAGACCTGCAAATTGCCGAGCTTTATAGCAGGCTTGAAAGTCAAGATGAAGAAAAGAAGCACAAAGTAGGCGAGAGCTCCAAGAACGATGACAAAGACGATGATGGCTCGCTAGGATCAATGTCCTTCCAGCAATTGCAAGACATCATCACCAACTCCATTAGAGCTCAATATGGAGGTCCTTCTCGTGATTCTCTCACCTACTCCAAGCCCTACACCAAAAGAATCAATGGTCTAAGGATGCCGTTGGGATACCAGCCGCCAAAGTTCCAACAATTCGAAGGGAAGGGTAATCCAAAGCAACATGTTTCTCACTTCATCGAAACCTGCAATAACGCCGGGACGGAAGGTGACCACCTTGTCAAGCAATTCGTTGGCTCTTTGAAAGGCAATGCCTTTGAGTGGTACACGGATTTAGAGCCCGAGTCCATCGACAGTTAGGACCAAATGGAACGTGAATTCTTAAACCGCTTCTACAATACAAGGCGAACTGTAGGTGTGATGGAATTCACCAACACAAAACAATGGAGGGACGAACCAGCAGTTGACTTAATCAACAGGTGGCGCTCGCTCAGTCTCGATTGTAAGGACCGCTTGTCAGAGACGTCTGCGGTAGAAATGTGTATTCAAGGCATGCATTGGGATTTGTTGTACATTCTTCAAGGGATAAAGCCTCGCACCTTTGAAGAACTTGCTACTCGAGCTCATGACATGGAACTCAGTTTGGCTAGTCATGGCCAAAGAGAATGTGATATCATTGAACCAGAGAATCAACAGTCTTTGGCAACCAGCACAACTCCTGCAAGGATCATGAAACGAGTCAAATCAAATGATCAAAAGAAGTTTTAGTCAACTCAAGATCAAGCAAGGAGGAAAACTCTAAAAGACTTGGAAGCTAAAAGTTACCCTTTTCCAGATTCCGATGTTGCTGAGATGTTGGAAAACTTGCTTGAAGAAGGAGTAATCAAATTGCCAGACTGCAAGCGTCCAGAAGAGATGCATCGCATCAATAATCCAAAATACTGCAAGTACCACCGTGTCATCGGTCATCCGGTGGAGAAGTGCTTCGTTTTGAAAGACCTCATCATGAAGCTCGCACATCAAGGAAAGATATGTTTAGACGTTAAAGATGACGTAGCTCAGTCAAATCATGCTACCTTCATCTATACATAACTTAAAGCAGTGTCATCGATGTCTTTGCTGGGGGCATGCAACCTGCCGAGCCTCATGTAGACCGCACCAAAGTCACCACGCTCCTTGTCCGCACGAGCATAAACTACGAACGACAAAAAAAAAGAGCTCCTTGTCTGCACGAGCTTAAACTGCAAATGACAAAAAAATGCTCCTTCTCTGCACGAGCTTAAACTGCAAATGACACAAAATGCTCCTTGTCTGCACGAGCTTAAACTGCAATTCAAAAAAAAAAAAAAAAAAATGCTCCTTGTCTGCACGAGCTTAAACTGCAAATGACACAAAAAAAAATGCTTCTTGTCTGCACGAGCTTAAACTGCAAATGACACAAAAAAAAATGATCCTTGCCCGCACAAGCATAAACTGCGTACGACACCCAAAAAAAATTTTCCTTGAACTACGTCATGACTTGATCTCTTTCTCATAAGAGTACGTAGGCAGCTTGGAAGAAGCTTCTGAGTCCAGTCATAACAAAGCATGAAAATGAGTTTGCTCGGGTTGTTCAGAGCACTGCCATATCAAGACAAGGAAATGAATTTGCTCAAGGTGTTTCCCATGTCAAAGAGGAGACATACAAAATTGAGGAGTCTCTACAGATGCATGGATCCTTACAAACTCAAGGAGCCCCAACAAAGTCAAGAATTCTTACAAATTCTAGAATTCCTACACGCATTTGAGCCCAAGAAGTTGGCCCAGAACCATCCATAACAAAAGCATGGACTTCAAGTCGCGCCTTTGCCACATGACGACAACATGGCTACGACACACCTTGAAGTGGGGGTATTTGTAGACATGTAAAATTTAATAAAATAATTGGGTTTATAAGTGATGGTTCGCCAGCGGTCAGGCGAGTTAAAGAGTGGACTTCGCGAGGCGAACTGGACTTCGCGAGGCGAAATTGACTTCGCGAGGTGAAATTGACTTCGCAACGCGAACTGGACTTCCCGAGGCGCACAAGACTTGGTCAAGCGAACACGACTTCGCGAGGCGAACATGACTTCGCGAGGCGAACTGGACTTCGCGAGGCGAAATTGACTTCGCGAAGCGAAATTGACATCGCGAGGTGAAATTGACTTCGCAAGGCGAACTGGACTTCGCGAGGCGCACAAGACTTGGTCAAGCGAACACGACTTCGCGAGGCGAACACGACTTCGCGAGGCGAACAGGACTTCGCGAGGCGAACTGGACTTCGCGAGGCGAAACGAACTTCGCGAGGCGAACTAGACTTCGCGTAGATTTACATGAAGGCGAAGCGAAATGGCTCCGCGCGCGTGGAATTACATGAAGGCGAGGCGAGATGGCCTCGCGTAGTGGAGTCCGCGAACTGGGATCAGAAATCACCGCTTGCTTGGAAATCAAGGTTCCTCGCGAGATACTTTCCATATCCGCGAGATGGCTCGCCCCTTACTAATGATCTTGATCAAAATAGGACATTAATCCAAAGCGATCTGGGCATATCTAAATCTTAAGATTTGATTGATCTAATTGTGTTAGAATTAGCAAGTAAATCAATCAGTCAAGATTCATTGATTTGATTAAGGAAATATTATTGATTCAGAATCTTCATTACTTGCTTTAAGTGGAGGCATGTTAATACTATAAATACCCCCTCTCATACCATGATGAGGGGGGCATAAACAGAAGCAGCGGACTAGAGAGAGAGAGAGAAAAAAATCCCTCAAGAGCTCAGAAGCCTCCCCAAAATCCTTGAAGAACTATCAAGCTTCCCAAGTAGCCAGTTCTTCACTAAATCCTTGAAGAACCATCAAGCTGCCAAATAGCCGGTTCTTCACCAACCTCAAGCCTAGAAGTTGTCAAATCCTGAAGAATCATCAAGCTGCCAAATAGCCGGTTCTTCACCAACCTCAAGCCTAGAAGTTGTCAAATCCTGAAGAATCATCAAGCTGCCAAATAGCCGGTTCTTCACCAACCTCAAGCCTAGAAGTTGTCAAATCCTGAAGAATCATCAAGCTGCCAAATAGCCGGTTCTTCACCAACCTCAAGCCTAGAAGCTGTCAAATCCTGAAGAATCATCAAGCTGCCAAATAGCCGATTCCTCATCAACCTCAAGTCTAGAAGCTGTCAAATCCTGAAGAATCATCAAGCTGCCAAATAGCCGATTCCTCATCAACCTCAAGTCTAGAAGCTGTCAAATCCTGAAGAA
Organism: Fragaria iinumae; assembly: GCA_009720345.1. Classification (NCBI taxonomy): domain Eukaryota; kingdom Viridiplantae; phylum Streptophyta; class Magnoliopsida; order Rosales; family Rosaceae; genus Fragaria; species Fragaria iinumae. The sequence continues at coordinate 19,903,306 of CM019121.1, forward strand.
TCATCAAGCTGCCAAATAGCCGATTCCTCATCAACCTCAAGTCTAGAAGTTATCAAATCTCGAAGAGTCATCAAGCTGCCAAATAGCCGACATCTTCACCAACTCCAAGACGAAGAACAAACCCCCACGTGGAACTGCTCGTGGATCAAACCCGATCAAGAACAAGCCTCTACGGCCCTTGGTCAATCAACTTCTACAAATTGTCAACACGACAAGTAGTCCAAATTACAACGATTCGATTCAAGATTAAGTGCTCGTCACCCTTGAGTTAGACCTAAATTCGGAGATAGAATCAGAGGAGTTCACAAAGATTGTAACCCGCATTCGCATTGATTAAATTATTCTTTGTACACGTGTTGTTCTGTTATTTGTTGCAGATATTTTCGTGTTTACAATAACCTTTACCAAAATGCAAAAGACGGCAGCTCAAATAACAAAAACCACAACAAACCTACAAATTCATAAGATACAGGGCATAACACTATAAACAAATTTATTTCAAATGAATTAAAGAGATGTCCTTTTACAATCTGAATCGACAAAAGAAGAAAAGAATCTGGTTGTAGCCTCAGTTGTTTGCTACTTTGCTACAGCTGGGGAATCCAAGACAATACCATGTTGAGCAGCAATGTTTGTAATCTTGGAAGTGGTATTTTGTGGTGAAATTGATATATAGATTCTGTTCAAATAATGTATCACATGAGACTCTAATCAATGTAAATCAAGATATGGTATCAACAACTATTCTTAGACATGGCATGTTGATTAAAAATATTACCTTGCAGATTAAGAGCATGAAAAGATAAATAGGAACATATTCGGTCCAAACTACATTCATCAAAGCTATTACCCCAAATCAGTTTCCATCTTTCACCCAAACTCAAATGAGTAAATCGATTAGTATTTAAATATAAAAGTGAAATCATAAATCGCAAACCACTTGCCCAAACTCTTCTTCTTCTCCATTAGAAACAAAACCAAGCAACCCAGTCTTTTGACAAACAGAAGGATAAGAGAAGGGAAAAGGAAAAAGGCTCGAGATCGATCTCGAATCTTTAGGAGGGGGCGAGCGAGGGAAATGGTGGATGAGAGGGCTGGGTTCGCTCAGGAAGCTTCAAGAGGCGGCGAGTGAGATAAGAGGCAAAAAAGATAGAATGTCTCAAGCTCTCGAAGTTTCATGAATGGGCGAGCGAGAGAGGTCCATTACCCAGACCCAACACTGTAGTTTGTGAACATCAAAACCATTGTACACGTGAACAGCACCGCTCCCGACGGAAAATAGTATATGTTAAACTAGCATGAACCCGACGCGTTGCTGCCGGATTCGTTATTGATAACAATTTTGTACTTTTGGCAAGGCTTTGTTAATGTGAACAATCATAAAAAGTATATTTACAGATACATCATTATTGAAACAATTTATTCTCAATAAAATGGATATCACTATTCAGCGCTGGAAGAAATAGAAGAACAATAAAATAGTACCTAAAAATGATTCGTTAATAAGTCTACCAATGTGAAACACCAAATGATTGTCTAAATTTGATACATTCCCAAATGGTTACTTTTTTAACTTTATAGAGTCTTCTTACAACTTGAAGTTATCACTTATCTGCAAGAAAAAGATAAAAAGACTGAATCAATACATTGTCTACAAATGACATAATATATATCAAAACCCTAATCCAATTTTGAAAAGTGATTTTAGTATTTAATAGTCGAGTAAGAATACGCCTCAGAAAATGACAGTAAATAAGAAAATGACATAATGTAACGCTATTTATCAGAACCTATAAACTTGGTGCATACCTTTGACTTCCATGTTAAACCCTTCACCTTAGCTTTGAGATTAGCATATTCATCAAGAATCTAGTGGAATAAGTAATCTAGATCTGGAAACAAACCTGTAATGCATTTTACTGATTTTATGTCTGGAAACATACCATTATATGAGCCACTACTCTGCTTGCATTAACTTCTTCATCCTCACTGTCATGCACCACTTCATCCCCAAACTCAGGTATACTAATCCTCATCAGTTATGGTTGGACCTGCACCCACATTCACACATCATTAGTTCAATACACATGAAATAGAAAATAGAGCTTAGTTTGGTTTCAGGATTGAGACTCAATTAGCTAAATAAACCAATACTGATTAAAGATTGGTTATAAAACTACCCAACTCATTGTGTACCCGACTTAACAACTCCACATGAGGCCTGAATGGGCTAATTTTGCTTGAAATAGAAAGGAAAAGGAAGTATAATACTGAACATTGAGAAGAAAGATTCTAGTCATTGTCAACTGAGTTGACCTATTCCCTGGTTAATTAGGGAAGCCACAGCCGTGCATCAGCTAAGACAGATAAAGACAAACTAAATGTTTTTCCTCTATCTTATATTTAGGTGCTAAGCAAGTTTAATGCCAATAGGGTTGAAGTAAGCAAATATTTGACCGTTGTAAAGCAGAAATGTACACTATAGGAACAGTTGAAGATTTTTATTCTCCAAGTACTTTGCATATATCTATGTGATAGAAACTGGGATGATTCCAAGCAAAAAGGATGCTTGGGACATGACATCAAATGCTTTGCAAGGTCCTTTTCAATATCATATCATACTCCCTCTCTGTTTTTCCTATTCCATGGACAAACAACCTAGCAAACTCATATAACAATAACAGAACTCACTGTAAACACGAAAATATCTGCAACAAATAACAGAACAACACGTGTATAAAGAATAATTTAATCAATGCGAATGCGGGTTACAATCTTTGTGAACTCCTCTGATTCTATCTCCGAATTTAGGTTCAACTCAAGGGTGACAAGCACTTGTTCTTGAGGGTTACGCGGGTTGATCACGTAACAAGTATTTGAGATTTGGTGAAGAACTGGCTGTGAGCTTGATAGTTCTTCAAGGATTTAGTGAAGAACTGGCTGTGAGTTTGATAGTTCTTCAAGGATTTAGTGAAGAACTGGCTGTGAGCTTGATAGTTCTTCAAGGATTTTGGGGAGACTTCTGAGCTCGCGGGAGGGATTTTTCTCTCTCTCTCTCTAGTCCGCTGCTTCTGTTTATGCTCTCTGTTTATGCCCCCTTCCTCTTGGTATGAGAGGGGGTATTTATAATGTTAACATGCCTCCACTTAAGGCAAGTAATGAAGATTCTGAATCAATAATATTTCCTTAATCGAATCAATGAATCTTGACTGATTGATTTACTTGCTGATTTTAACACAATCAGATCAATCAAATCTTAAGATTTAGATATGCCCAGATCGCTTTGGATTAATGTCCTGTTTTGATTAAGATCATTAGTAAAGGGGGCGAGCCATCTCGCGGATATGGAAAGTATCTCGCGAGGAACCTTGATTTCCAAGCAAGCGGTGATTTCTGATCCCACTTCGCGGATTCCCCCACGCGAGGCCATCTCGCCTCGCCTTTATGTAAATCCACGCGCGCGGAGCCATTTCGCTTCGCCTTCAAGTAAATCCACGCGAAGTCCGTTTCGCCTCGCGAAGTCTAGTTCGCCTCGTGAAGTCCGTTCGCCTCGCCAAGTCTATTTCGCCTCGCGAAGTCCTGTTCGCCTCGCGAGGTCTATTTCGCCTCGCGAAGTTTAGTTCGCCTCGCGAAGTCGTGTTCGCTTGACCAAGTCTTGTGAAGTCAATTTCGCCTCGCGAAGTCTAGTTCGCCTCGCGAAGTCCAGTTCATCTCGCGAGGTCTATTTCTCCTCGCTAAGTCTTGTTCGCCTCGCGAAGTCCATTTCGCCTGGCGAAGTTCAGTTCGCCTGGCGAAGCCAATTTCGCCTCGTGAAGTCTACTCTCTTGTTCGCCTGACCGCTGACGAAACATCACCAATTATTTTTGGGGATGTCTGACTTCTTTGTTTTGATAATTAATTTATTTTAATTGATATATGATCATCAATCGACACTTGATAATTGATTTCAATCGGGATTTAAGTTTATGTTGTCTGCCGACCATTTCCACGTTGCCACGTGTTATTTCCAACGGCTTCCCAATTTTGTTGACTCACGAGCTACGTATTTGCTTGGATTATTCAACGACTATTATTATCGTTAAATTTTATGTCTACAAATGCCCCCACTTACAAATGCCCCCACTTCAAGGTGCGTCGTAGGCATGTTGTCGTCATGTGCCAGAGGCGCGACTTGAAGTCTATGTTGATGGGTTAAATTTGTGGGAGTTCCCGAATTGATAGGGATTCCTAATTTTGTAAGGATTCCCTATTTTCTTTTAGAGATTCCTTGAATTTATAGGATATCTAAATTTTGTAGGGATTCCTTAATTCGCAAGGATTCCTACCCAAATTTGATTTGGTAAAGTTCCCAAGTAGTGGTCGGAAATCTTTGATGTATTTCTTTCTTGATTCGCTGGATTCTCCATACTTTTTCAGTTTCAATGAGGAAAGACTGCACTATAAATTAGAGCTTCCGGTTGAACATTATTCATCACAAAGTTACAACCATCTCGCTGCAAGATCAGCAGTATACTCTCTCTCTCTTTTTGATTTAATTGCTATGGTGCGGGGTTATGTAATTCGCTGACCCCTCTCTTTTTTTTAATCTTGTATGTGTAGGTCGCGAGGTATTTCTGAGTTGTCTAGCTTCAGTAATAGGAGAAACCTTACTCGGCGAGGCGCTACAAAATTTTAAGGCAACGAGGCGCAGCAGAAAGTTCAAGGATGCGAGGTGCAGCAGAAAGTTCAAGGCCGCGAGGTGCAGCAGAAAGTTCAAGGCCGCGAGGCGAACTCCTGTACACTACTTCGCATGGCATTTTTCAAGAGTTTCAAGAAAGGCACAATCACTAACCTTGAAGACACCAACGACGTTCAAAGCGATGGCACCACCTTATATACTTATCCTCCATTGACTAGGCCGCGCGCCCTAGAGTCTCCCTCGTACGATGGTTCAGGTCATATTCCTCGGTGGACTTTCCAACAATCACGTCAGCTGGCCACCTTTCAATCAGCCAAATCCACCAGCGATAAGCGAAGCGCAGACGTATGGATGTTGAAGTCTGCCCATCATGACCATAACGTTCCTCAAACACCGTTCGTGCTTCTCAACTACCGTACGTGCAATGGTTCAGTGCAATGGAGAGGGTTTCGTGCCAACGGAGCCTTCTCCTACACGGAACGTTACTGGGAGTGGTTAGAAGATATCTTAAGCCGAAGCGGAGATCTTATCCACAAAACAGGCCTTTACCGAGCGGTGTTTGCGTCGCTCTTCAGTTATGATCGTGTTGTACCTGTGATGCGGGCCTTCTGTGATTTTTGTTGCCCTAGCACAAATACTCTTCACACCTCGTGTGGGGAGATGTCTATCTCTTTGAGGGACTTGACATATATTTGCGGTTTGCCCATAACTGGGAGGTTCTATGACGAAGTTGTTCCATCTATCGAAGAATTTTCAGCCAAGGGTAAAGGTGGTGAGCCAATCATTCCCAAGAGTTGCAAGTTTTTATTTCTCGCGTACCACAAGCTTTGCGATAAAGGGCAAAGAGTGAAGATCGCGTCTTGGATCCAGTATTGGTTCAAAGGGAGTTTGAGATACAAGAGACCGCCCGCCAAGAGTGTACGGAACAAGAAAGACGCACCTCAGAACACGTACAACCCGTCTGGTGAAATCCACGAGGTTCAAGCCCGGACTGATGACGACTCCGCACCGTTTGATGACTTGGGCGTGGATGACGAAGATATAGAGTCTACTTACTTGGCGGCATTTTACGCGTGCTGGTTGTGTCTATTTGTCTTTCCTGTGGATGACACAGGCTTGATCTGACCCAGCGTGTTTAAAGTTGCCAGCAAAATGTCCCAAGGCTATCAATTTTGTCTAGCCATACCTTTGTTGGCCAACATTTATCAAGGCTTGAACGAGATTTCTGCTTCTAAAGACCCAGGGAATTGTTCGGCCACATTACCCTTTCACTTCGTGTACACGTGGTTGGCAGAGTATTTCGACACCCATTTTTATTCTCCTCTTCCTAACAGCTTTAAACTGCGCATGGTTCACTTTTCAGGGGCGTTTTCAGCCAAGCACTTTGGAGACGCACAAGCTCGTTCGTTGTTCAATGCATGTGGTAATGTGGGGATGGACATCTTAGCCATAGTCCCTAAAGAACGGAAAGTGATCGTTGATCGTGAGAATGTTAACCGTTCAAACATTGTCTACCTCACCTGCCTTTGATCTGGATTTCTTACTCTTAGGCAGGACAACCGGCGAGTCATTCAACCTTATAGTCCTTACCGTTTCAGCCGTCAATTCGGCTATGTTCAAGATGTTCCAGGAAGCCTTCAAAAGGACATTCGGACGGGCGCATTATCCTTGACGTATTGGCATTGGGAAAGCTTTACCAAACGTGAGACAGGAAGCACAATGACGTTGCCACTTGAGAGCGCTCTTACAGAGTACATGGTGACTCGCGACTATGTTGAATGGTGGTCCAAAGTATATTGTTCCATGCCCAAGATGACTACAACAACAATGCCTATTGTTGGGTCGCCGCACAAGCTTCTAAAGGAAGACAAGATTGTTGCTCGCGTGGTACTGCCCCGCCAGAAAGTGGTTCCCCGCGAGATTCCATTTCGTCAGGAAGTGGTTCCCCGCGAGATACCATTTCGACAGGAAGTGGTTCCACGCGAGATGCCGTTCCGCCAAGGAGTTGTTACCCGCGAGATGCCATCTCGCCAGAGATTGGTTCCCCGCGAGATTCCATTTCGTCAGGAAGTGGTTCCCCGAGAGATACCGTCTCGCCAGAGAGTGTTTCCCCGCGAGAGTGAACTTGGCAATAATCCTCGCGCATCTTTTATGAAGGCGTTGCCCCCAAGTATCAATTTTCCCAATGATTCGCACCAAGCTTTAGAAGATCACGGGGATTCATCTGATAATCATCTCGCCCAGAGTCACCTTAAGTTGAAGGGGACCAACACTCAAACAAAAAGGTTTAGTGGAAGTAGCAACAGTTCTAAGGATGTGAACTTTAAGCGTCGAAGGATTAAACCCGACCTTGGCTCTGTTTATTTTAATCACCGCGACGAATTTCTCCTCAATAGTGATTTGCTTGGTGAAGTTCCGGGTCCCCCGCAACAAACTCCAAATCGTGTTGAGGTATGTTCGCCGCCATCACCATGCATCTTTTTTTTTTTTTTTTTTTTTTTTTTGGTTTTATATGCATGATCTGAACTCATTTTTTTACCTTCTTGTTTTCAGCTAGGACTCCCACCTTTTGAAGATGAAGCTTGTTCGAAAGAGGTTCGCGTCCTTTCAACAGAACCAATGAAGACCGACTCTTTTCATGAAGACGATGCATGCGAACAAAAAAATGAATCGTAACAAGTTAATCGTGAAGATATTTTGGTCAATCCTCCGAGGTTTTTAAGCAATATGGCATTCTCCGAAGTCACCCGCGACGAAGTTGATGTTATGGACACTAACCAAGGGCTCCGAAAGATTCGCATTCAGGCCGCCACTCTAATTTGTGAACAAATAGAAGATGTCATCACGAAGCACTCATCAAGAACCATTCTTTCTAAAAAGAAAGACCTTGACGAGACGGTAGCCGAACTTCAGTGTTATGGGTTTGATCCTTCGCCAGTAAAAGACAAGGTAGAAAGCTTGATGACTTGTGCTACTCAATACAACGCGGCGAGGCTTGTATGTACGCATAAAGCTACTCTAGGCACATGTGATCAATGTTTGCCTCATATGGAGGCTGAAATTGCAAAGTCGATCGAACTTCGTCATACTGATCTTGGTCAACGTCAAATTGTGATTGAGTCCTTGGAGAATTTGAAGGGGAAGCAGCGGAGGTTGGAGCAGGAGATAGCCTCCCTAGATGCGAGTCTTCTACTTCATGACAAAAGGCTTGCCGATTTAGAAAAGCAGAAAGTCCAAATCAAGGAAACTCCAGAGTTAACTGTTGAAGAACTTGAGGAAGCAAAGAGGTTCCGAGATGATTTTGAAAAGCAACACAACAGCTTCAAAGGCCTATCTTGGACGTGAAGGGCTCATCATCGTTTAGTAATTTATTTCTCTTTTTTTTTTCACATGTAATAAGTCATTTTGACAATAGAACTCATTATGCAATAAAAAGAGATTTTTTTTTTGATGTGACTGAACTCAAGAATATAATTCTCAAGCTGCCTACGTATCCTTCCAAAGAAAGAATCAAGTCATCACGTAGTTCAAGGATGAGGATTTAGGACTCTTTAACTTTTTTTTTTTTTTTTTTGGGTGCCTTGTGCAGTTTTAGGCTCATGCAGGCTAGGAGCATTTTTTGTCATTTGCAGTTTAAGCTCGTGCAGACAAAGAGCATTGTTTCACTTGATTCAAGCATAGTATTTCTTCAAGAACTTGCCGTTGATTGGGCCAATTCTCAAACCGTCTTCAGCCACAATTTTGTAGGCGCCGTTGGTGTAGACTTCGCTGACAACATAAGGGCCATCCCATTTTGATTTGAACTTGGGACCAGTCTTGTGTGTCATGATGATGGGTCTGCGTACAGCAAGGACCAAATCGCCAATTTGAAAGGATCGAGGTCGAACCCCTTTGTTGAAGGCACGCGACATCCGGGCTTGGTAGCATTCTAGATGTTGTTGCGCATCGAGCCTCTTCTCGATCAAGGCTTCCAACTCTTGAAGTCGTAACTTGATATTTTCCTCATTTGTGAGGCCTTCTTGCAAAGCAATCCTCAATGAGGGAATTTGCTTCTCTAATGGCAAGACAGCTTCAACACCATACACTAGAGAGTAAGGTGTGGCATTTGTGGCAGTTCGATATGTCGTTCTATATGCCCACAATGCTTCGCCCATCTTCTCATGCCAGTCTCTTTGTGACTTGCCGACGGTCTTCTTCAAGATGTTGTAGAGCGTCTTGTTAAATGCCTCCGCCAAACCATTAGCTGGTGCGTTGTACATCGAAGAAAAGTGTAGCTTGAAATGATACTTCTCGCTAAGTTTTTGCATAGCACTATTTGAGAAGTACTTGGCGTTATCCATGATGATGCAACGTGGCACACCATATCGCTGGATGATGCATGTCTTGATGAAGTCTACAACAGTTCTTTCTTTATTTCTTTAAGCGGTACCGCCTCTGACCATTTTGAGAAGGAATCCGTGCCCGCCAAAATGTACATGTGGCCTCCAGAAGATTTCGGATTTATGGGTCCCACAGCGTCTATCCCCCAGACATCAAATGGGTGAGAAGCGATCGTAGGATGCAATAGCTCAGGCGGTTGATGGATGAAGTTTGCGTGGAATTGACAAGCTTGACATTTCTGTGCATACTCCATGCAATCCTTGACCATCGTGGGCCAGTAGTAACCCATTCGCCTTACTTGAAAATGCAATTTAGGACCTGATTGATGAGCTCCACATATTCCAGAATGAACCTCTTCCATGACTTTGGACGCCTCTTCTTTTCCCAGACATCTAAGGAGTAACCCGTCAAATGATCGTCTATAAAGAGTCTCCTTGTAGTAGAAAAAGCGTGGGGCTCTTCGCTTGATATCCGTCTGCTGTTTTAGATCGTCAGGTAGCTTGTTATGCTCAATGTAGTCGATCAACGGATGCCTCCAATCTTCGACGTCAATAACATAGACGGAGACCACATTGGAATTTTCGCACAATGGGACAATCCCTGTTGAGACAACCCATCGTTGGCAAATTGAAAGGTCCACAATTTCATCATTGGATAATGCCAAAGTTGCTGCTAGGTTTGCCAAGGCATCCGCCATTTCGTTTTCTTTCCTTGGCACATGTTCCAGTGTAACAACATCGAAACCCGTCAAAAGTTGTGTAGCGAGATGGAAATAAGGAACCAAATCCTCTTTCCTGACTTTGTAATTTGTTAGTAGTTGATCAATTACTAACTTTGAATCCCCGTACACTTCCAGATTTGCAATTTGCATTTCTAAGGCCGTTTGCAACCCCATGATGAGAGCTTGGTATTCCGCAACATTGTTGGAACACAATTCACCGAGAGTAAAGGCATATGGCAATATTTGTTTTTGGGGGGTGACGAAGACAACGCCGGCCCCTGCTCCGTCTATTCTTGAAGATCCATCAAAGAACATCTTCCAAGTGGGGAGAATTTCTACAAGAAAAACTTCTTCATCCGGCAAGTCATCTAAAATTTCCCAATCTGCAGGGATTGGGTGATCCGCTAGAAAGTCAGCCACAGCTTGGCCTTTAACCGCCTTGGTAGGTACATAGACGATGTCATGTTGATTGAGGAGGAGAGCCCATTTTGCCATTCGTCCTGATAAGACTGGTTTAGACATGACAAACTTGACTGGGTCGGCTCGGGCCACCAAATGCACCGTGTAAGCTTGCATATAATGCCTCAACTTTTGGATGGAAAAGATGAGAGCGAGACATGTCTTCTCTATTGGAGAGTAATTTAATTCGGCTCCTGTGAGAGTTCGACTTAAATAGTACAAGGCCATCTCCCTTCTTTCCTCGTTTCTTGGGCTAGAAGTGCTCCAAGTGATCTTTCTTGAGCTGCGATGTAAAGGGTAAGAGGTTTCCCAGGAATGGGTGCACCCAACACCGGAGCATTAGCCAAGTAATTTTTAATGCTTTCGAAAGCATTGTGACATGCTTCATCCCACACGAAAGGCACATTCTTCTTCATGAGTCGACTGAAAGGTTGACATCGACCTGCGAGGTTAGAGATGAACCACCTGATAAACGCGAGTTTTCCTTGGAGACTTCTCAATTTTTTTAAATTTGTTGGCTCCGGCATTTCTTGAATGGCCTTAATCTTCGATTGATCTACTTCAATACCCCGGTGCTTCACGATGAATCCAAGGAACTTGCCTGAACTCACGCCAAAAGCGCACTTCAATGGGTTCATTTTGAGTTGGTACTCACGTAACCTATCGAACACTTTTCGTAAGTCTTGCAAGTGATCAATCATTTTTCTTGACTTGACAACCAAATCATCAACATAGCATTCAACGTACTTGTGAAGCATGTCTTTCCTGATTTTCTGCATGGCACGTTGGTATGTTGCACCGGCATTCTTTAATCCAAATGGCATGACTTTGTAACAGTAAATGCCTTTGGGAGTGCGAAATGCAGTTAACTCCTCATCTTCTAGCGCCATCTTTATTTGGTTGTAGCCAGACTATCCATCCATGAAAGACAAAGCTTCATGACCTGTGGTTGCATCCACCATGAGTTCGATGATAGGCAAAGGGAAGTCATCTTTCGGACATGCATCATTCAAGTCACGAAAGTCTACACACACACGCATTTGTCCATTCTTCTTTTCAACATGGACAATGTTTGCGATCCACTTGGGATATTGGACTTCTCTGATGAAGCCTGCAGCGATCAACTTGTCAACCTCTTCTTCAATTTGAGTTTGAACCTCCGTTCGAAAACGTCGTGTCAGCTGTTTAATGGGTCGAGCCTCCGGTTTAACAGCTAATCGATGAACTGCTACTTTAGGGTCAAGACCGGGCATTTCTGTGTAAGTCCAAGCGAAGACATCCTTGTATTCAAGCAACAAGTCATGGTACTCCTTCTCCTCTTGGGAGTTTAGCGACGCGCTTACAAATATCGGTCTTGGGTCTTCCTCCGTCCCCAGATTGATTTTCTTAAGTTCATCGACCGTGGATTTCACCCCATCTTCAAGTTCTGGAGGAGCTGCCTCTACTTCATATTCGAAGCCTTCATGGTCATCTTCTTCATAAGCTTCCACCTCTGCTACTGTGATGTGATAAGCACATTGAATAACATCATCTTCATCGCCGCTAGCATCATTGCCTTCTTTATCTTGACCAGTGAGTATGAAGGTATGTTGGTCAGTTGAATTCACTTCTAGCATACAACGTCTTTTCATGCGTGATGGGATGAAACTTTGGATTTCTCTATTTTCCGATTGGCCAACTTCTTCTTTTCTTTTTCTATCTTGTTGACCTTTAGGAGCTTGAATCCTTTCAAGTGCCGACTTTCGAGGAGTTGGCTTTAACTGTTTATTTTCTTCATTTGACGAGGACAACCTTTTGAACACAAAAGTTCGTGTAGCTGCGGTGTCAAGACGATTGAAGATGGAGCTTCGACTTGTTGACTTATCAACACGTTCAAACACCGAAACTCTGCCTGTTGATTTAGTAGTATTTCAAGTACTTGGGCAGATGTGATCGAACGCTGAAGCGCAAGAAACAGATTGGATTTGTGGAATCTCATCTTCTACTTCTTTGATGCTTATGTACTGCATGCTTGCCTTCTCCGCTTTTCTTCTGCCCGAGATTTTGATCGGCTTGTTTGGGGTAAAACCAAGACCCGTCTTAAACGAATCTCTTGTTTTTCCCTGTTCTCTTAGCTTCTTTTGAAACTCATTGAGCTCATGAGCTTTCTTACTAACGGCTTGATCATCCTCTTTACTCGACGAACCGAAGTCAAATCCAGCCTTTGCCAGCAATTTGTAAGCATTGGGGTCAAACCCTTCATTTGTTCTTTTCTCGGGTAAAGGCCCGTGCTCTACCCTTCCTTTGATTGGTTTGACAAATCCTTTCAATGGTTGCTTGGTAGGAGTTTGGTCGTTTAAATTTGTTAATGGCAATATTGATGCTTCCTTCAACAATTTTATGTCCTCTTCACTCAACTTCCGAGGACTCACTTGCCGCTTTGCTCCTGTAAACAGAGATTCTCCTTCCTTGCGCTTGGACTTTGGCACATATCGAAGAATTGGGACAATTGGACAGGACTTGTCTGATGTCACAGCTTTGGATGAATACTTATGTGACTCTTCATTTCCCTTTTCCTTTGCTTCAACTTCTTTCCTTGTCGCCATTGTAGCCTTCCCTGTTGAGGGTACTTTGACTGGCAAAACTTCAATTACTGATTCCTCATCTGAATAGAACTTGGAATCTGCGAAGTAAGACTCAACCTCGGTGAATGGCTTCGTATCACCTATCACTGTTTTCACGCCTCCGCGGTAGAATTTGAAGCATTGATGCAGAGTTGAAGGTACGATATCATTTTCATGAATCCATGGTCGCCCCAACAATATGTTGTATGAAGTCTTTGCATCGATCACGTGGAACAAAGTGTGTGACTCCAATTCGCCAATAACCATGTCTAGCCGAATCATGCCTATCGCTCTTTGCTCTCCTTGGTTAAAACCCTGGATCATGAGACGACTTTTAGATAACTCGTCGATATTGATGCCTAGTCGAGACATTGTCGATTTTGGCATAATGTTCACAGCAGACCCTCCATCTACAAGCATGCGGTTTAATTTTTGCTCTCGCATGTAGCCTGTCACAAAAAGAGGTCGATTGTGTGGCTTTGAACCTAATTGTAAATCTTCATCCGTGAAGTGAATTGTGTCACAACATGCTACGCATGCCGCACACTCATTGACGTTTGAAGAGTGTTGGCCCTCATCAAGCAACAACTGGATTAACGCACGTCTCGCCGGTTTGGAAAGCTGCGATAGGTTAGAGAGGCTAAATTTTAAAGGTAAGTCTTTGGAATCACCTTCAAAACTTGTTGTCATTGAATTGGCTCTCAAACTCATTCGCATCTTAGACATGCACTTTGCTGGCGGATTTTGATATAGGGACTTTTGTACACAAGGAGCGAATTTCTCCTTTATACACCTTGTCTTATTCCTCGCGAGGCATTGACGACTCCCATGTGGTCGTTTATGATTTGGCTGCGAGAGTGGTGGACTTGACAACACACCTTTGCGCGCTTTTCGTCGAGTGACAAGTATCCATCCCTCGCCATCATCGCATGGGGCAGCTTTAGGAGTGAGGTTTATTTGCCGGATTGGCTTCACTTCTTCTAACTTTTTACCATCGCCCGTCTCTTTTGAAAAACGGCACGGCGCCTTCACTGGCGTGGAAGGTACTTGAACCGGCTCAAAAGACCCAAATGAAATGGTAGTGCAATTGACCGCAACAACTTCATCGACATCTAGCTCGATTCTTCCTTGTTTGGCAAGCTTCATGATCAAATCTTTCAAAACAAAGCACTTCTCAACTGGGTGGCTGACGAGGCGATGAAACTTGCAATACTTCGGATCATTGACCCGATGCATTTCTCCTGGACGTTTGCACTCCGGAAGTTCTATTACCTTGTTCTCAAGCAAATCCTCCAACATGCCTGCCACGTCGGAATCTGGGAATGGATAAGTCTTTTGCTCCCACTCAGTCAATGAATGCTTCTTCCTCCCGTAGGCTTGGGTCGGTTCTACTCTTTTAACCTCCTTCTTGTCTCGTGTGGAGATTTTGATTGGAGCAACACTTACAGTCATCGACTCCTTTGTAGATCTCTTCACGACCTTGTCAACTTTGCTGCTGAAAGCTTTATCTTTTCGTTGATCATTGACAAACTCCTTCTTACCCTTATGGCTAGCTATGCTCAACTCCATATCATGCGCTCGCGTAGCTAGTTCTTCAAAGGATCGAGGCTTGATACCTTGGAGAATGTATAACAAATCGAAATGCATGCCTTGGATGCACATTTCTACCGCAGACATCTCCGACAAGCGGTCTTTACAATCAAGACTGAGTGAGCGCCACCTATTGATGAAGTCAATCGCTGGTTCGTCTCTCCATTGCTTTGTGTTGGTGAGTTCCATCATGCCCACAGTTCGCCTTGTACTGTAGAAGCGGTTTAAGAATTCACGTTCCATTTGGTCCCAACTGTCGATGGACTCGGGCTCTAAATCTGTGTACCACTCAAAGGCATTGCCTTTCAAAGAGCGCACGAATTGCTTGACAAGGTGGTCACCTTCCGTCCCGGCGTTATTGCAGGTTTCGATGAAGTGAGCAACATGTTGCTTTGGATTACCCTTCCCTTCGAATTGCTAGAACTTTGACGGCTGGTATCCCAACGGCATCCTTAGTCCATTGATTCTTTTGGTGATCACGGGAAGAACCTCCATATTGAGCTCTAATGGAGTTGGTGATGATGTCTTGCAATTGTTGAAAGGACATTGATCCTAGCGAGCCATCATCGTCTTTGTCATCGTTCTTGGAGCTCTCGCCTACTTTGTGCTTCTTTTCTTCATCTTGACTTTCAAGCCTGTTATAAAGCTCGGCAATTTGCAAGTCTTTTTCTTCCACCGTTTTGGTTAGCTTCTCAACCGCTCCAATCAGATTGGCTATTTGCTTTTCGATGGTGGAGGCGCCTGTCACCATGACTTGCATGGGGATAGGTTGTGATGAATAATCCGCTGGTATGCCATACGTGAGGTCTTCATCATTATTTGGACTTCCATTGTATGAAGCCGTGCTTGATTCATCATCCGTGGCAGGTGAGAATGATCGCTCCCTTGACTTGTTTGGAGTTTCCTTCTCTTCACTTCGCGAGGCACGCTTGTCTTCACTTCGCGAGGCATGGTTGTCCGCGAGATTCGCCAAGGTGATGACTGGTTCGTGAGGGTTGGAAGGCAAAGCCACAAATGTTGTGGGTTGATTCTTTGCCATGCTACGGGTGACATGACCAGAGGGCTCGCTGTTTGACCTCGCGGTCGTCGGTTTAGACTTCTTCGTCGAGATGGCTTGAGTGCTCTTGGAGGCCATTACGTCGAACGAATTTGAACTTGCTTGCGGAGAAGGAGATGAGAGGCAAAGGGGTCCCACTGGGCGTGCCAATTTTGTAAACACGAAAATATCTGCAACAAATAACAGAACAACACGTGTACAAAGAATAATTTAATCAATGCGAATGCGGGTTACAATCTTTGTGAACTCCTCTGATTCTATCTCCGAATTTAGGTTTAACTCAAGGGTGACAAGCACTTGTTCTTGAGGGTTACGCGGGTTGATCACGTAACAAGTATTTGGGATTTGGTGAAGAACTGGCTGTGAGCTTGATAGTTCTTCAAGGATTTAGTGAAGAACTGGCTGTGAGCTTGATAGTTCTTCAAGGATTTTGGGGAGACTTCTGAGCTCGCGGGAGGGATTTTTCTCTCTCTCTCTCTCTTTCCAGTCTGCTGCTTCTGTTTATGCTCTCTGTTTATGCCCCCTTCCTCTTGGTATGAGAGGAGGTATTTATAGTGTTAACATGCCTCCACTTAAGGCAAGTAATGAAGATTCTGAATCAATAATATTTCCTTAATCGAATCAATGAATCTTGACTGATTGATTTACTTGCTGATTTTAACACAATCAGATCAATCAAATCTTAAGATTTAGATATGCCCAGATCGCTTTGGATTAATGTCCTGTTTTGATCAAGATCATTAGTAAAGGGGGCGAGCCATCTCGCGGATATGGAAAGTATCTCGCGAGGAACCTTGATTTCCAAGCAAGCGGTGATTTCTGATCCCACTTCGCGGATTCCCCCACGCGAGGCCATCTCGCCTCGCCTTTATGTAAATCCACACGCGCGGAGCCATTTCGCTTCGCCTTCAAGTAAATCTACGCGAAGTCCGTTTCGCCTCGCGAAGTCTAGTTCGCCTCGCGAAGTCCGTTCGCCTCGCGAAGTCTTGTTCGCCTCGCGAAGTCCTATTCGCCTCGCGAGGTCTATTTCGCCTCGCGAAGTCGTGTTCGCCTCCCGAAGTCGTGTTCGTTTGACCAAGTCTTGTGAAGTCAATTTCGCCTCGCAAAGTCTAGTTCGCCTCGCGAAGTCCAGTTCATCTCGCGAGGTCTATTTCTCCTCGCTAAGTCTTATTCGCCTCGCGAAGTCCATTTCACCTCGCGAAGTTCAGTTCGCCTGGCGAAGCCAATTTCGCCTCGCGAAGTCTACTCTCTAGTTCGCCTGACCGCTGGCGAACCATCACCAATTATTTTTGGGGATGTCTGACTTCTTTGTTTTGATAATTAATTTATTTTAATTGATATATGATCATCAATCGACACTTGATAATTGATTTCAATCGGGATTTAAGTTTATGTTGTCTGCCGACCATTTCCACGTTGTCACGTGTTATTTCCAACGGCTTCCCAATTTTGTTGACTCACGAGCCACGTATTTGCTTGGATTATTCAACGACTATTATTATCGTTAAATTTTATATGTCTACACTCACACACTTCCAAAAATATATATATCCATAAGTTCCTAGCTCAATGTGTGTTTAGAGCTATTATGTTCAAATTATATATATATAAAAAAAAAGCACTAATATAATTGCAAAGACTCGCCACTCTGACCTGTTTAGACTTTCAAATAACCTTAATGCAAGCCTTTTCAGGGTTTTCATTCTTCTTCGTCCTTGCTTTGGGTCCATAAACTGCAGCAAGAACTTTGGTTTCCACTGTAAAAATCAAGACTCATTTAGAAAAGAAACTAAAATTCACAGCACATAGATTAGAAAGAAAGGAAATACATAATAGATGGAGAGGAAACAATCTACATGTTCTTTTCTTTTAATCAATTGAACAGACTACATTACTACAACAATTATAAACCATTATAACATGGAACTTCAATTCCGTACTCATCTGATCACATATCTTATTGAACCTGAATCCACTTATACCTAGAAACCAAAGCAAACTTCAAATAGAACAGTTCTTTCTATATTTTTTCCATGTCTTATCATATATAGGACACCCAATGAAGTGCTCAGAGTAAATACATACAGAGAGAGCTTACTCTTATTTATACTTACTGAATTGTATATATTGATCTTTCCATAAATAAGACAACAAAAAATTGAAAACCAACATTCTGTATAATTACCTAGCATATGGAGATGAAGACAATAGAAATTCTTATAGCAAAGTATGACCAAATAGCTAAGCAGATGCTATGCCAGTGAAGATAGTGGCAACTCTGGATGAGTACCTCTGTAGAATTGTATCTGTAAACATTGAACAACATGTTTTAGTAAAGGAGTGAAGAAAGATGAAATTAATTTGATGATACAAATTCAAAACTACTATTGGTAAGGAACAGTTTTGGAGAGCTTCTATCAGTTTGTAAATTGGAACAAACCCAAGATGTTGGATAAGAAACTGTACAAACATTTAAAAGAAGGCATTGTTGCTGACCTTCAAATGTTGCTCGTATGAATGAACATCAATAGCAGAAGATCAAAATGAGCAAGCAAGCTTTTGAAGACCTGCAAACGATAAGAACAGCAGGAAAAAAAATATACAGAACAGTGAAACATGATAATCTAAACCTCCACAAAATATCACCCATATGCAAGCATAATTATATAATATGTTCCTCTCACAAATAAATATATAGAGAATCTAGAAGAGTTCATGTGTCCATGAATAAAACCTATATAGACAAATGCTCAATCGATCAAAGACAAACAACCAAATTCAAAACCAAACGAAATCGAAAAAACTTCGTTATCAATTTCAATAATTTCCATACATAGAGCGTGTTTACCTAAAAAAAGGAGCAACGTTTATGACAAATGCAAGCACTTTACCAGAAGGAGAAATGGCCTTGCATCTTTCACGTACTTGTCCTCAACAACTTGATCATGCAGACTATATAATCTTTCATATGATTAAGCAGATCACTTGTCCAAGACACTTAGGAAGCACAGTATACACATAAAAGAAAATAGAAAAACAAATTTTAGTCGAAGAGCAGGCAATGGAGGCTTTTCAGGCTATTGACCTGGAACTGAACGAAGGAAGAAGCTTCCACCAGATGAAACTAAGCAATACCCAAATTAAAAACAATGATTATCAGACCTCGAATTTTATGTCAATTAAAAACCACAAAATCTGAGATCAGCTCATACGAACAATTTCTACCTAAATGAATAAGCTTATCAAATGCAGAAGAAGTAGCACATACCTATGAACCTCAGATTGTTCAGAAAGTTGAAGAAATCTATAGAGAGCGCAGAACCAAGTTGTTTGTTTTCGAGCAGGAACAGCAAAAATAAAAGAAAAACTACCATCAAACTCACAAATAAACAATGAATCTAATTCTCTAATGACAACAATAATCTGAGTATGAATCTATGCTCTATGAATCATATGCTCTGTTGGACATCAAATAGATTCATCTATGCTCTATGAATCTGATCCTCTACATTCATATTTTTCGTTCATATGCTGAAGCGGAAAGCAAAAATTACAACTTACCACAACTCTTTAGCGTCGAGTGTCGACAGAGCAGACAACCCCAGATGGAGAAATGCATATTAATTCGATCTCTGAAATAAATGAAAAGAAAAAAAAGAAAAAGAAAGGAAAATCGAAAGGGGCTCTTAAAATAATAAAATAAAATAGAAAAAAAGAAGAAGAAGATTGCGATACCTTGCTTTGCATCTTAGATCCCTCCTCTCTTCTTCTCCTTCTTCTCTCTCTCTGCAAATACAAATACAGAATTACAGATAGAAAAGAAAAAGGGAAAAAATCTTGCGTTTGAATCACACGCAAAGCAAACTGGTTTGATCTGGCTTGTTGATGAATTGA
This sequence comes from Fragaria iinumae, assembly GCA_009720345.1. NCBI lineage: Eukaryota > Viridiplantae > Streptophyta > Magnoliopsida > Rosales > Rosaceae > Fragaria > Fragaria iinumae. The sequence continues at coordinate 19,922,688 of CM019121.1, forward strand.
AAGGAAAGGTGAACAGCAGCAGGTTCAGGTCTGAGAAAGAAAGAAAGAAGGAAATTGAATCTCCAGTGATAGACAATCGATTGTGACTGGGTTGGTGAAGTCGACGGAGCAGAAGCAGCAATCAATTGACAGAAGAAGGAAAATAAAACATTTGAGATGTACTGAAGTTTGTCTTCATGGTTAACGTGGATGGAATGGGCTTTGGTCCGAGCGAGAGATCGATTCCGGAGATAGAAGTCTTGATATGCAAAGCGGCGAGAGGGATCGAGAGAGAAAAATCTAGAGAGAAAAAAAAGAAGGCTCCAGAGAGTTTAAGAAAAGGATGCAGGTCCAAGTCGTCCAACACCGAAGCCCTGCATTGTCCAACACCGAAGCCCTGCACTGCTCACGGGAACAGTGTTTCGTGAATAATGCTGACGTCATCTCAAAGAACAGAGATAGGTTAAATGTCGTTCCCAAATTATTTGGGCTTCCCAAATCATGTGCATCTGGCGCTTGGACCATGAGACGCTTAAAAAACACTCGGTTCATAATCAAGAAGCCCAATTAAGATGTATGTTGCGGTTAAACATCATGAAGTATTAAAATGATGACCAAACTTTAGGTATAAAATGAACTCTTGGAGCCTATAACGCAACTTTAATTTCGTCTATATGTCCTCTATGTTAGCTAGCTAGTGACATTCTAGATACAGGTTAGCCATTAATTTCTTTTTGCTCTTAAAAGTCCATGCAATTTTGTCTTCCTTGCACATTCAAATCTATTTGAAAAACTTCATGAGTTTATAGCATATAATTAAGCAAATCTCAATTGTCTTTCATATTCCTGACCTTCTAATCTAATCTTAACGGTGTTTGCAAAAATACTTGAAAATTAATTAAACTACGAGTTTAGTTTCCTCCAATATTTAACAATCATCGATCAATATGATGACATGAGAATGTTAAGCTAATTGGTTAACTAGAAGGCTAGGAGTTCTCAAATTAAAAGGAAACACAAGCTTGTTTTGCTTTTGGATGAAGTTTTGTTTCCCTGATTAGGACAATATACAAATAAAAAACCAAACCAATTCGTATGACATGGCCTGGTCATGAAGAAAATACTTGAAACACATGCTCGGTCACTCGTCTGCCATATATAGATGGTTCCTATCTTTTTATTTTCACAAGTTTGTTGCGATAGAAATTTCAATATGTAACCCTATATTTTATAATACGGAAATAAACTAGCTACGTATAGACATGTAAATGGACCGGATCTTGTTCCGGACCCACTCCAGATCCGTGGTTTTTAAACAAGTTTAAATCAAAAATTAGACTCGTTGATCCGTTAAGGATTCAGATCCGTTAACCCCTTTATTAAACGGATCGGATACGAATCAAGATTGATCTAATCCGTTAAGTATCCGGATCCGTTTTAAAATAATTAAATAATATTTTTATAAATATAATATTATTGATAAATATTAAATATGTTTAAGGAAATTATGTTTCCGCCCCCTGTTATGTGTCTTAGCCTAATACACGTATGATTAGTTAATCCGGTTTCCTTATTAGAATAGATTAGAGTTGATAGATTTTCTAGACCCTTCGGAAGACTCTATGTAATGCCTATAAATAGGTCTTTCTATCAATGAATGAGTAGACCGTTATTCTCGTTATCTTTTCTCCTTCAACACAATATCAACACTGTGCTCTAACCCGAGCTTGATAACGAAACCTTAAAACCCTAAAATTTTCTGCCGCCATACGCCTGGGCACCCAGAAATTTGCTATGGGCACCCTCCTTCCCTGAGTGTCGATCACCACACCAGCTCCGGCGAAATCCAAACCGACGCCCTTGACCCCGCCATGGTCAAGCAAGCCCTGCCGCTCCGGTCAAATCCAAACTGACGCGCCTCTGCAACCCTGTCCCTCCCGAATTCAGAGCGGTGCCGCTCACTCCCGCTCTCTCTTCCACCTCCGAACGCCGGCAACCATCCGAGCCGATCTCTAACCAAGATCCAGCCCGAGCGGTCCCCAACGACCTACTTTGTGCCCTAGCGACCTTCAGCCTCCAACGCCGGGTCCCCAGACTTGCACATCGCCCTAGCGCCGCACACGCGAGCTCTCTCCGGCCCACCCAGTCCCCACCCAACCCCTCACTCACAACAGCTCTGATCAGACCTCCTACCCGACAGCATCGCTGCCCCTTCGTTGTCAACCGCCGATCACTGACAACCTAGTGCTGCCCCAGCACGGCGCTCGCACGTCTTCTCCTCCGACGGCAGCCTCTACACAACCCAGGACCCGAATCAATACTCAAATCCGAAGGCAGAGGAGAGAAATTGATTGTACGGGGGGCAAAACAGTAAATTTGCCCCTCCAGGTTATTTTTTTAACCCATGGATAACACAAGTTTTTACCACAGTAATTTTTTTAATTAGTTTTACTGTTTATATTATATGGTGAATATGACTAACCATATGTTATATTTTTTCTGAAATTTTTCGCGCGATGGATCATAATGGAATTGCGAGAGTAACTTCGCAGCATGGAAGCAAATATGAAGATTACAAGGGCAACTTCTTTTACACGGTAAACTAGCACGTAAATTTTTATAAAAAGTTGCCGCTTTTGAAATTTAATTTTCATAGCCGGGCTTCGTAGTCTTCTTCTACATCCCACCTTTCTTTATAACGTGGGACGATATTGAGGGATTGGGACCCCTCATATCAAAGTTGAAATTTGTGACGGTTTGACAAGTCACGGTATTACAACGAAATATTGTCGTGGCTAATAAAAGGACAAACATCGATTTGCGACTGAAATTGTCGTGGTTAATATCGATTTATGACGGAAATGTCACGGTTAACATCGATTTGTGACAGAATTTGTCACGGTTTACATTGAATTGAGTTACCATAAACTTTGGTCTTGACATAATTCATCACTTGGAATTAATTATCGTATATCGATAATAGTTACTCTTCAATCTTGTTGTTTTAAAATAATTGACCGAAACATGAGCCTCAAATTTGACATAAAAAAAAAAGTGACGAAATTTGTGTCACACGTTCTGAAAAAGAAGGAGAGGCAACGCCTCGAACCCCATATGTCATAAAAAGATTGGGCCAGTAAATGAAAGAAAAATCATGTTATTGATGTGGTTCTACATCGGTTCACTAATTGCAATGAAAGCAATATTATGGTCAATGTATACAAAATATATGGAGTTTTTGCAACAAGAAACTCACTATATGGAAGAATGTATTAAAAGCAAAAGGTATATTGCGGAATATATGAAGCATATGACTTCGGTTTAATAGTCTAAGTGACTACAAATCCGTTTATTTTTCCAAGTTTTGTGAAGGCATACACCTCACGTATTTAACTAAAGCTACATGGTCGTTATATTTTGAATTACATTCATGGTCAAGACCTCGTTATCATTGTTAGCATATATATTCAAATTTTGTCTGGCATATATGGTACGATCTACATAAGCTATATGTTAATGCAATATATCGCATTACAACATGACACTATATTGGACTATAAAAGACCAACAGTTACTATAAGGTGACGTTTATAAAGGCTGAAATCGCACCAAGTATGGCGCAATGCATACTTGGGCATCATAATTAAACCAAGTGTGGCGCAATGCACACTCGCTATATCATGATGTTGCGCAATGCACATCGGTTTTGGATCAAAAGAGGATTTGTAATGTCAAGTGTGACACAATCCACATTTATACAATTGCAAAAACATTAAAAACAAGAGTAGTCTTCTACACTCTTGAGCGAATTCATAATTGCAAAAAGAAAATTGTGTTACGCTAAATGTCATCCAAAATTGGATGTTGAAAAATCTTTTTCTTTCTCTACAAGATCCAATAGTGGGCCGTTGGCGGCGTCGCCGCCCCTATATAGTGCTCACGATTAATTTTGCCAAGTTTTGGCATGTTTTAAGCCTTGTTTCGTCCATCTATGTAGTATTACACGTCATTTATATAATGTACTCTAAAGGATTCCAATACCTTTTTCAATCTCCATCGAAATTGTTAACATATTTCGGTTTCTATGTCTTGACATAAGACTGTTGTCTCTACATTCGTCTCTATATTCTTGTATGCGAATGTGTCGCAGAGAGATTGAGTGCTTAGCTTATTGTAATATTGCAAGGAATAGACAACTATTCATGGATTTAGTTCTTTATAAATCCGTTGTGACTACGATGACTAGATCATCAGAAATAATCAAAGAGCGGATTAATGCTCAAGTTCCAATGCCTAATGGCGTTATGATTCAAGTCACATATGCTCTTTATGCATGCATAAGGAAGTAATCGAACCGTGCTATGACTTAATGATATTCATGCTAACGTTTATCACCTAGAAACACATTGTGACAATTGATGAGAATTTCTTATGTATCATTATAATGAATGCACAACATTCATGAGTCACTAAGATTCAGTTAATTGAATCGGTTATTGTCTCCAATGATGAGAATGAAGACATCGACTCATGTAGGCTTTAACATAAATCGTCCGGGACAATTTGGACATGTTTTGATGCTCCTTATATTAAAGAGTAAAGACTCTAACGGACATCCTTTCTTTTGAGCAAAGTAACCATTGAGATCAAAGATCACCAAAATACAACTTGGTGGAGCTATGAGCAATGCTCACGACCTATGGATGACATTAAAGTCATTCGCGTCATCCTCCTATACAATGGAGGCACTATTCATGCTTTCATAAGCAAATATGACTCAAAAGAACCCATTATGATCTCACATTGGCCATGTTCGTTACTTGTTTTGTAAAGCCTATTCTTTAGCAAAGATTAGGAGCGACACCCTCCTACGCTAAAGACAATAAAATGTAGAGACTAGCATATAAACAAGGTGCTCAGTTGTTGTTCACTAAGTAAGACATTAATTACAATGTTTATGAGTGATTTTATAAGAATGATACATCAGATGTTGGCTTAATGGCTTCTCATTGTTCACTTTGAGGCATAATAATGCTATGGTGATGTTCACAATGGTTTAACTCAAGCCATAACAATTAGCTGTTATGGGGAACCTTCACAATGATTGAAAAGTTGACAAAACCTAAAATTTCCGGTTTTTCAGCTTGCAGACTAGTCATTGTGAGATCCGGTTCAATAATTTTAGGGCCGGTTCTTGAGGTTCCGTTTGCGGCGATGGATTACTAGCATCCAAACCTACCTATGTACAACATTTTGTGGCATTTGGAGACCTGGAAGGTGGTGAACCGCTCAACATAAGTTTTCACAGATGTCCAGCAACTCCGACGAACGGTTCGGCAGGTTTTAAGCCGGTTCTATCGTTGAGGCTGGAGGTTTTGCAATTCTAACTTCCATTTCTATCTGTTTACAAAATTTGGTAGCGTTTGGAGCATTGGAGGATAGTGAACCGTTAAAGGAAGTGTAAAACAAAGGTCCGGTGATGCTGGCGGTCGGTTCAACCGGTTTCTTTTTGACCGGTCCCGGCGGTGAGGCCAGCGGTTTTTTGGACTTGTAAGACCAATGATTGTAGCAGGGTCCTAGTTTTACTTATTCATCTTTGCCCACTATCATTCAAACTTTATGTTATATTTGTTAATGGATTGAGTTAACGTTCTATAATCTATATCGTCTACATGTTTTATGTGCCATATTGCGCCACCACAAGCGCACAATGATGGGTTATTTATGATGAATATTGTCTTTGAATAAGACATAAGCTTCCGACTATAGTCTGCTTATATAAGGACATTGACAGGCGATCTCTTTTATGTCACTTTGATGAGCCAGTCTTCCCGTCATTAAGGGGAGATAAGAACATGAATGTTCAAGTAGAACGACTTGGAATTGTCGTGGTTTGTCTCTACTGTGTCTCATCAAGTTCCCTAAAGTGACGAGATCATATATACACGCTGCAAACATGCCTGCAAGGATTGATGTCCGGATAAGAGAACATGTTGATGTCCGGGTAAGAGGACATGTCGTCACCCATAGATGGTGGCATGGTGATGCCACAAATGTGGTAGATGGTGCCGCTAGGCCGTGGCTCTCACGATTTAGGGGGAGGCTACTTGGTTCGATACATACTTGCCAAGGAAGAATGCGAGTTTGGCACAACTTGATCATTTGATCAATGATACTCATTCGTCTGTTAATACTGGATTATGGTCATCATTGGGGGACGCCTCAATGTCAATACCAATCCATATAAAGATCTCTACACTTAGAAATTACATCAGTGTATATGATGACGAGGTTTAATGAGTTTGATATCGAATCATACTTCGTTGAGAAAATACCAACGTTGTAGATTGGCCTAAATGGAAAGATGTGATCCAGTTAAAACAAAGAGATAGTGCTTTGGTTAGGTGACGCCGACACCCAAAGTGTAAACTCTATCAGTTATGTCTTTGTTAGAAAGTGTAGTAAGAAAAAGAGTTTAGACTCACCTTCTGGCGCAAGGTCTCTCACAACTGCCCTGGAATCGACTACGATGAGATATACTCTCGTAATGGATGTCATTGCACTTCACTACCTTGTCAGTTTGGTAGTTTTCAAAAAACTGAATAAGCAGCTTGTGGTCACAACTTATCTTTGTTGGGAACTAAGAGATGTACATAAAGATCTTAAATAGATCGGTTTTCACCCAAATCAAGTGGCTCTTGACCACAGAGCGCGTTTGCAAGGTATTTGCTAAGTATCTACTTGATTAGGGAAGGGATATGAAGAATTATGCCTATTTTCGTGTAAATTTTGGATGAATAGTGATGAACTCTTGTTAAACTAAGAGATGTCACTGATCCAAAATTAAGAATGAAAGGATCTTGGGAATACTTGGTCTTGAAAGTGAGGACCGTTATTGATGATGCTTATTCATCTGTCGGCTTAAGACAAGCTAAAGGACGATGAAGTTATACCTATATGTATTTCTTGATCGGTCGAAGTCTTGAGAAGACTCGTTTCGTCCATATGACGAAGAAGTCTTGAGAGAAATTCTCCATCTAAGTACGGTAGCACATTCATGTACTTCCTATAATATGCTCGACTCGACATCTCATTCTGTCAAGACCCACCCCGAATTTCACCCTGAAACCCGAAGTAAGTCTTACGGGGACCACCTCTAAGGAAAATTTACCGAAGAACTCGTGCAAACCTCCCTTGAAAATGGACAACCCTAACCCGGAAAAATTATAGAACCACCCTCTTAACCAATATATCAATCTTCAACTCAACCCAAATAACCGAATAAAATAATACACAAATATTTTTCTGAAAGTATTCAGAGCTACTAAAAGAAAATCAACGGAAGCTGACAAAATCCTAGTAGATTAAACAGATAACCTACTGACGAAAAGTAGCGGAAAGATGAGTGACTATTCCTCGTCGCCTCCTTCTAGACCCCACCCGAACTCTGCAGACTAAGCATTTATAAAACGAAGGGTCCAGGGGAAAATATTCAATTACGTCAGAGTGAGTGGACAAAAGTAATTTCGAAAAAACATTAATATTTCCCCAAAAGAAAACTTTCATGGAAAGCGCTTTGCAAGCGACAGCTTAAAAAAAACTTAACTCATAAATTTTTAACTAGTGTCTAGCCTCACTAGACTCCCAAACTTTATAAAATGGCCTCTCAGGCTAGAATTATATGTATCAGTATGTATTTACACTCGTCATATTCCTTGTACGAAATCTATGAATAAATACGAAAAATAGATAGTCATACAAGACTACGACACTGGCGTCTAACGCTCACGTCACCCCATAATGGAATTTTTACCTCATTATGGGGAAAAAGCACGAGTGAATATATATATATATATATATATATATATACGTGCATATTTCTTGTACGAAATCTATGAATTAATACGAAAAATAGAAAGTCATACAAGGTTACGACGCTGGCGTCTAACGCTCACGTCACCTCATAATGGAATTTTACCTCATTGTGGGGGAAAAACACGTATAGCTAGCTAGCGTTTATTTATATACATACTATTCTCATAAACATCTATATATGAGTATAAACATTGAAATTCTCAATTTCGGTTATTTTCCAACAAAAGAAATTATTCAACAATAAAACATTTCATGCACATTATTTAAAACAAAGGTCCACTCACAAGTTAGGTCTAAGCCTGATGTCGGTCGGAGGTCTCCTCTGCTCGAACCTCCTCGCGTTCTGTTCCAAAAACATAAATAAATCCTCAACTAGGAAACCGACGCTTATAAAAATAGGCAAAAAGAAACGTGAGCTTCGCGTGCTCAACCATGCGTAACGTCCTTAAGCTTAAATTCACTGCCAACCATAATTCTTCACAAATACCGACATCCTGAAAATGACCTCCCTCCTTCCTACCCTAAATAATCCAATGGCCGAATTTTAACTTATTAATCCGCCAAAAAGACCAAACTTTAAAAATTCCCAAACCTATTCAAAACTCCTCCAAAAATTCTAAAATTCATACCATTAAACTCCTCTTAAAATTTCCCATTAAAAACACTTTTTCAGCGGTGGCGCCGGCGGCGGCCAGCTCTGGCGACCTCCAATGACCACCAAAATTTGACAGCACCTTCCCCTCAACCTCCTCTATAACTTTTCTAACTAGCACAAACTCCAATTCTAAGCCTAACCATGCCAATCGAACGAAAACAACAATAAAGCCCTAGAATTTCAAACACCGATTTCTCCTTACCTAGCTCAAGAGGGAGCGAATCTTTTGGAGGGATTGCTACACAGGATGAGGACTTCCTTTTGAGCCTAGCAGCTACGGCTATGGCAGTCGGAGGAGGAAGTTCCGGAGACGAGAAGTTTTGGGCAGTTGGGACTTCCGGCGAGTTTTCCTCTCGATCGGCGGCGCTAGGGAGCCTCTCACCGGTCTAGGACGGGAGCTGGGTCGGAGGCCGACCGTTTGGGACCGGTGCGGCTGCGAACGGTGGCCGGACGGCGACGGGCTGGCGACGGGAAGTCCGGCAGCGGGAGAGAGCTAGGGGAGCGGGAGAGAGAGAGAGAGAGAGAGAGAGAGAGAGAGAGAGAATTTGGGCTTGGCCCAACCGGTCCACCCACCATTTAACCTACTCCAAAATTTAACACCTCAAAATAATACCCCAATAAAAATTACCTTTTACTAGCTAAAATTTACTATTTTTACCGTGGTTACATTTTCCTCCTACGAATAATTCCTTCGAAATAATCGTCCCCCAAAACCTCTCTGGATACCAATTAAACTATAAACTTAATGACGAAGATGGTAAAACTCTTATTAACACCATGCTAGTAAATAAGGTAAAATTTAAGAGTCGGGGCGTGACACATTCACTATAAACTTGTAAGGCCAAGTTCTCCTTAGTCTTTCAACTCTCTTCCTAGCGGTCGAGCATTTTCGCTCCCTTTTAGATGAGTGTGAAGGAATATTAAGGTAGGGGCCAGATGCGCCCACGCAACGCCAATGTAATGGCAGTGATTCATTCTATGAAAGGTTCAGGCTTTTTCATCCCTACAGAAAGACACATTAACAACCAAATCAGAATCTGCCCAGTTTCCTAGGTCAACTTCCACGAGACCTACAAGATAGCCCACTTGTTAGAAAATGGTGAAATTGGTACTATTGGAAATGTCTATGTGTCTACTTTCTAGGGACACCAACCATTTGATCACACCTATCATATTGAGTAAGTTATGGCTATTTTCGTAAAGTAGGACGGATCTGTCCGAGAGTCTGCTTTTGCAGAACAATCAAGTTCGATAGAGCTTTGTGATCAGCTGAAGATGAACTAGGTTATGGACCTTGTATGGTTGGAAAGCTACGTGTGTCTAGTTTCCAGAACTTTATACGGTTCGTCCATACCTATTGTATCGAAGACACTATGATTGTTTAAGTACACGAAGGTCATGCCATGCATGAATATGATTTTCAACGTGAACTTATGTTTTGAGTTGTTAGGCAACATTCTCCTTCAAGATCAAAGTAATGCTAAGCATAGCAAATCTGATCTAAGGATGTTGTGGCTGGATTTATTGACTAAATAATTGCCCAAGTCTACTTTTGAAGTATGTGAAGTGCATTGGCTTGCGCCGTTTATCTGTACTCCAAGATTGAGTTACCAATCAGGGGGAGTCGTTGTGTAGACATCAGGGGGAGTCTACATGCATCACATGTTATCTTCAATTATAGTTGGTGTGTTGTGCTATTTTTCCCTTCGTCCAAGTCTTTTGTTTTACTCACGGGGTTTTTGTTTTACTTGGCAAGGTTTTTACCGAGACAACACTATAAACACCGTGACGTATTAGGGACGCAACACAAGGGGGAGTGTTTAAGGAAATTATGTTTCCGCCCTTCTGTTATGTGTCTTGCCCTAATACACGTAAGATTGGTTAATCCAGTTTCCTTATTAGAATAGATTACAGTTGATAGATCTTCTAGATCATTCGGGAGACTCTATGTAATGCCTATAAATAGGTATTTCTATCAATGAATGAGTAGACCGTTATTCTCGTTATCTTTTCTCCTTCAACAAAATAATATAATAATTATTTGGATAACAGAAACGTCTAAATTGCGTATAAAGTATGATCATTTGATGAAATTGAAGGTTACTGATACGTATGTTCTTTTTATGCTCTTTGGAGATCTAGTATTTTGAATATATTAGTTTATTGTTAAACTAGTATTTTGGCCATGTAATTCAATTTTTAATGTAAACCTTTATTTTAATATAATATTTCATTGTTTTATGAAAATTTATGATACAATTAAGAAATTATTATTTAAAATGTGAAAATATTTATTATTACAAACGGATCGTATTAACGGGTCGGGTATCCTTTAACCCGCCGGATCCGGATTTGGATCTAGCTATCAAAAATCCGGCGGGTAACAGGTCGGATCTGGATCTATAAAGAATTTGGATCCAAAATTTCTATTATGGATCCAGATCCGGATCTAGATCGATCCGTTCCATATCCGGTCCATTTACAGGTCTAGCTACGTACATACGAATTGATATATTAACAAACAAAAAAACATACGAATTGATAAATTAATATTAATTGCAAGAGATAGAAAATAATCATGATTGACAAATGTGAAGACACACATAATATAACTACAAGTGCATTAATATGATTGTTCACTTGTGAGACTGCTTCAGGATCTGAGTGACTAATGCATCCTCCTTCAAGTTGTTCAAATTCTCACTCAGCCTTTTAAATGCTTCCTTTTGCTCCTTCGAAACTTGAACTTCCTCCTTATTCTCATCCAGACGAAGCTTGAATGATTCAACTTTTTCCTTCAGTTCCTGATCTCTTGCTGCTAGAGTCTACCTCATATGCATTTCCTGTTCTATTCCAAGAGTAATTAATCAATGAATTGAAACTAATGAAAATGATATAATATTTTATCTAATCTCTAATCCTAATCATCATCCACCCCACCCCTGATCAGGGAAACAAAATTCATTAGAAGGGTTGGAGTTCTCTATGTGTTCCTAAACAGGACGGTGGTTTGGGATTCAAGGATATGCACCATTATAATGTTGCACTAGTGGCCAAACAGTGTTGGCGCATTCTTTCCTAGCCTGAGTCTTTGTGGGTTAAAGTGCTTAAGGCACGTTACTTTCCTAAATGTGATTTTTTGCATGCCAACAAGGGTTATCGGGCTTCATGGGGGTGGTCAAGCATCTTACAAGCTAGAGATTTGATAATGGAGTGCTCTGGTTGGCAAATTGCCAATGGAATGAAGGTGAACATATGGAAGGAGAATTGGCTTCATCCCCTGATGTACGTCCTATTCAAACTACTGCTCAGATAAGTATCAATGATCCACAATTGGTTTTTGAGATCATTGATTGGTCTAGCAAAACATGGAACCTAGACCCAACATCGAGAGTCATGATGGGGAGGATAGGATCATTTGGCCTTGGAACAAAAGTGGGGTTATACTGGTAGTTCGGGATACACCTGGATTAACAGTAGGCGCATACCGGGTATCAACCCTCCTAAGTGCAACTCATCTCATTATGTGGAGACTACAGTGTGGAGAATTCACTTATTTGCTATCTATTCTGAAGGTATGGTGTCTCTTGTTGACCATTTCCTTTCCCGACCCATGCGGTCAAGAGGAGGACGTCTTAGTAGTATTTGTGTCCTTCCGCATTGTGTGTGCCTTACGGCGCGGGCTTTGCGACAATTTCCAGGTTGTTGCTTGATGTCTCGGATAGGAAACATTCGGTGTGCTTGGGGTGTTTAAACCCTTGACGTCTGATTCCAAGCGTTTTATCGCTAGGCATGTACGACTGTCATGCCCATCACAGGGTCTCTCGCAACCTTCAAGCCCAAACCTCTATATTGTTTTCCGACAGATCTAGTATCTCGTCAAAATTATGAAACATATGGGGTATATCATAAAACTGGTAGAGATTAAAAGTCAAAATTCAAAGTCTTTCACAAAATTCAAGTTTGGTGGTTATGTTTAAATTTCAACAAAGTAAACTGTGACTAACGTAAAGGCAAATTTACTTTACTTAATTCACACTGATAATTGAGTAAAGGTGAAAAAAGATTAAATTAAGGTGAAAATCAAGGTAACTAGACATGGAGAAATCGATTATAGAGATTTGAAAAGCAAACCTTAAATAAGAAGGCAGATAATGGGCGTGGTTGTAGTTGCGAGCTGAAACCATGGTGGGTAGTCGAGAGGGGTCATTAAGGACTTCATACTTAGATTGGTTTTGTTTCAATTGTTTGTTATGCACACTTCGCATCCAAAACCTAACCCTATCCAAATCAATCTCGTCAAGAAAAAAAAAACTCGAGTATAGATAGACTAACCTTCATAATGATCATTCTCGAGCAACTCTTATTGGAGAACCCGATCGAACATTTTGGCATCATTAAATTCAAAGGCAGAAGTTGCTTGTTCTTTCAGGCACTAAGCTTACTCTATTCCGGCTAAAAGCATAAAGAAGAAAAATGAGAAATTCACTTTCAAAATGTAAATTGAGAACAATCTTAAAGGTTAAAAACAAAAAACTCAGACTTTTATTTCAAATTAAAAACTCGAAAAATGATCACAACGAACATCACCAAATAGAGGGCGAAAACATTATCAATTTAAAACAAAACCCAAAATCTATCATACCTAGGAAGATAAGAGCTCCTCCTAAGGTCAAAAACTTCTTATGGAAAGCCCTAAGTGGTGCCATTGCAACTTTCAAGAATATGTTTATTCGAAAGCTAGCAAGCACACCTACATGTGTCCTATATACAGTGCCTATGAAGAATGAGCATCTGCTACTACTATGTCCTTGGGCCGAGGCCGTGTGGTTTGGTTCATCATTGGGTCTCAAAATCATACAATTCGCAACATTAGATTCATGGTTTAAAGAGATTTGACAAAATATTGTCAGCTAAATATGCATGATGCAAATGTTATTTGTCATGTAAGGTCATCCCTCATTATAGAGAAGAAGATAGGAAGGAAATGGAATGTCAAATTCAAGAGCTTCTTGAAAAGAAGTTAATCAGGCCTTCAAATAGTCATCATCATCCTCTAGCATTCTTAGTAAGAAATTATGCAGAACAATTAAGAGGAAAAGTCAAAATCATAATTGATTACAAAGATGTGAATAAAAAGACCGTTAAAGACGGTTATTATATAGCTCAGGTGAGAGTTATCATCAATAGGCTTAAAGGAGAAAAGATCTTTTCCAAGTTTGATGGAAAATCATGTTTCTGGCAGGTTAAAATGCATCCTGATTCTATTGCTTTTACATCTTTTGGAACTCCTCAAAGGCATTATGAATGGTCAGTTATGTCATTTGGTCTTAAGCAAGCCCCGTCTATTTTTCAAAGGAAAATGGATAATATTTTCAATCCTTACTCAGATATTTGCATAGTTTATATGGATGACATTCTTGTCTTCCCTAGAACTATGAACGAATATCTAAAGCACTTAGAACAAGTGTGTAAACTTATGGTCTAAAAGAGAATCATCCTTGGACAGAAGAAGATTCACCTTAAAAAAGGAGAAATTGATTTCCTTGGCATTCATGTTAAGGATGAGGAGATTCATCTCCAAGAACACATTGTCAAGAAAAATCAGCTAATTTCCAGACAATATCCCATATGCAAAATCTCTACAAAGATTTTTGGGAGTTGTTAATTTTGCGAGAGATTTTATTCCTTAAGTCAGTGGCCTCACTGCACTTCTCTCTCCAAAAACAAGTTCTAAAAAGAAATGGTCGTTCAAAGAAGATGACAGTAATACAGTTAGAAAAATTAAAAAATTAACAAAAAACCTTCCTCCTTTACAGTTACCTGAAGAAAGAGATTTGATCATCTTGCAAACTGATGCAAATGATTATTGCTGGGCAGGAGTTGTTCTGTTGCTCCAGATACAAATCATGAAAAGATTAGTAAATTTCTATTAGGAAAGTTTAATGTAGCAGAGTTAAACTATTCTACTGGAGACAAGGAATTAAAAGCATTAAGGGTGTTGCGACATCCTTAGGAAACAAATTTGTAGTAAGAACTAATAACAAAAGAGTTTAAAACTTCAAAAATTACAAATTAACTGATGTTGCTGATAGGGGAAGAGTTCTGAGATGGCGAATGTTTTTAACTCTATATGAATATGATGTTGAAATGGTTGCATGTGACAAGAACTATTTGCCTGACGCTCTTACAAAAGAAATGACGATGTTTGACTAAGAATGTCGCCATCCAAGAAATCAGAAACCGGTATCAGAGGAGAAGAAGCTTTGGGAAAAATACAAGAACGATGATAAAACCATAGGACCTCTCCATGACGGACTAGGTTATCAATACATCGTTTCTTATGGAGCTGCTGAGTTAAGCCAGTCTTTGGAAAGAATAAAACCAAAGCCAGATTATGGGTGGGATGAACATTCAGACCATTCTAAAACCACCTTGAAAGATGCAGATCAATATGTTACTTCTGATAAAGAAAAACTCGCAAATGATTTCTTGTTGTGTCCGAAAAGAACAGCCTCAACTGACCGGTCTCAAGGTAAAAGACCGGCTAGCCTGTCTCAAACGGCAGACGGTAAAGGCATATCAGGTCCGTTTATGGGTGCTGCTTTGCCAAAAAGAAGAAGATCCCCTTTTAGGGCAAATAAACTACCCTTAGTTACTAGGAATAAGGTTGTTCATGATCAGCCTTTAAAGATCTTTCAAAAACCAATATTCAGGACAGATAGGCTATTGGCCTTTAAGCAGAAAATTATTGTGGATAATATTCTACATGTGTTTTACGAGGAGAATAAAGTTCACTTGCTTCAAACACTTAAAACTTTAACAGAAGAATTGTATGGATTCCATACAAAGGACAAGATTGTACAAGCAGAAAATCCAGCAGGAAATTCTAAGGTCTTCTACCTTGGAAATCTTGAAAGTGATAAAATCTCAATGCTACCGCTAAAAGAATATGAATGGTATAGCTTTCATAATCTCTTAGGTGAAGGTAAAGATGTTCTTCCACGAACATTATCTGTAGTCCCTGACCGATATTATGGGAGATATTTGGTAGATGTTCAAGCAGAGCATCCCCAAAAATATAGGTTGTGGCTTGTGGAAAACGGTTTTGTTCATAACCTTTGGACAAAAACTAATGAAGATTTGAAAAGATTCCTAGATATAATATCTGAAGCTGTCAAGAATATTAGACCTGATAGATGTATTTTGAGGTTAAAATTCATTTCAACTCCTCCATAGTGAACAATGGTAGATGAATAGATGAATTATATCTCCCCATATCATTATGTCACGTTAATCCAAAGTCCAGTTCAAAAACCAGTCATTACAGGTGGCAATGGTAGACCAAATCAAAGAATCTCATGGATGAAGGCTATAGCTATAGCCATTATAAAAGACGTGGTCTTAAGAGACTATGATTCAAGTCTTTTGGCAAGTGGAGAGAAAATAATGGTCACTTGCTATAATTACCCTCCGCTAGAGAATTGTGACTTTTTCACAGCCGTAATGAGGAAAAAAGTTTATTGCACTTTTGCTACCACTACGTGGCTAGAAAAGGTCGAGAAGGATGAAAAGTATAACATTTTTTATCATTTTAATTCAGATCTTGACAATGAAGAAAATGACACTGCACGAGAATGGGAATACAGTGGTCCTAACTTTTCAACAGGATATGAGGAAAATTCGGAAGAATATCACAACATAGTAAATATGTTTGAAACATGAACGGTTGCCGACACATCAAAACAAAAAAGTTTTTCTTTATGATATGAAGTGATTAGCTGCCAACGTATGAAGACATGAGACTTTTCAAAAGTAAAGTTATCAAAATAAGATTCATTTCTGTCGTCCACTTAGTATATGAGAGTTTTAATTTTAGTTTGGAATCTATTACCTATATTAGGAGTCTTGGGTGTCTGTAGGAAGGCATCATAAACTTGAGATAGAAGTTTGAAGTTCTCAACCTTTCTCAAGAAGTAAGTTAGCCAGAATACAATCCTCTAGTATAGTGTGAGAATAGTAGAGTGTTTCTTGTGTGGTGTGATGTAATCATCTGGTGTGGAGTGCTTATTTACAAGTAATTGTTTATCTTGTAATTATATAGTTGTTTACCTGAGAGCGAGGCTCTGGATTTCTTATTTGTATTCATGTTTGAATAAATAAATTATGTCTTGTGTCCTATTATCCGTCACAAAAATATCTAGTTATTACATAAATTTTAAGTTTGCTAGTGTGCTTTATATTCCTATATTTTGCTTTACTTGTAAGAACTAGGAATTTTTTTCTATACTAAGGCAGCAGTGATTCCGCCAAGATAGTAACCAGAAAGACAAGATGTCGTTAGGTGAAAAGTGGCATGTTGAAGGCTAGTTTTTAGGATGGTAAGTTCTTAGTTTTAACAAGCAAGATAAAAAAGATAAAAGAGATATAAAAAAAAATTATAAAAAAAAAGGTAGGACCATGTCCTTATTTGTGAAGTTGAAATGTTAGTGGATTTATTTGTGTTTTGTTCAGTAGAAGTATCCGTCTTTGTCATATTCTATTGATTTTACTTGTTTATCTCATCCATAAACACAAAACTTAGCACCCCATTCTCTAAAATACACATGATGATATTGAAGTTTTGTGTAAATGAATTATGATTTTGTACCTTGGCTCCAATCAGTTTGGTTAAAATATTGGTACATAAGAGTGCAAAATGCTTCAAGTGAGCGCTTTTCTCGATCAATATGCGACTTGGCTCCACGAACATAATCCAAAGGGTCATCTTGTAGAGCAATGTTGAAGGGGACAAGGACATATCCAATCCTGTTTCCCCACTTTGCCTTGGATTTCTTAGCCATCATATCAGCCAAATCCTGTTATATATGTAATTAGAGAACACTAGAGTTAAGTCATTTGTATAATATCCACACAGACCCTAGTTAAATTATAAACATAGCTTGAGGGTTGAGGAATCCTAGCCACTTAGCCAGCTAGGTAATATTTGATTACCTAGATTCCAACAGCTGGTCGTAAGTTAACGAGAATATTTGCTCTAAGCCGGATTCTTTTTGGAAGATTGTTTCCCTTCTTCTTTGCTTCCTCATCTTCTTCTTTTTTCACTAGCGAGTATTTTGAGGTTTTGACAAATTCTCTCTCTGGTATCAGTGAATATGAGAATATATATGAGGAAATGGAAAATGATTAGTAGAAGCTATAGTTCAACTTAAATGATAAGATGATCATAGATCTGTGTTATGGTTCTAGAAGTTGTACTATCAAATTTGAATAGTAGATCATACAGAAAGGTAGGATTAAGGAGTTGGGAGTTTGAAATTTTTCTGAAGCCTCAAAGTTGTTTTCCAAGTGAAAAGATCGAAAGAGAATACTGTACTGGTGACTAAGCTAGTAGTAACAGAACACAGATATAATCTTCTGAGTTAGGCCAAGAGATCTTACCATATTTGTAGTTCAAATATTGCTATAGACCTGTTGAAAAGTAAGTCCACAAGTGGTTATGTATTTACACTTGGAGGTGCAGCCGTATCTTGGAAGTCGTCAAAGTAAACAGTGAATACACGTTCAATTATGGAAGCGGAGTTTGTAGCCTTAGATAAAGCCGCCGAAGAAGCGGAATGGCTCAAAAACTTCTTAGAGGGTATTTCGTTGTGGCCAAAGCCTGTTACTGCCATTTGCATACATTGTGATAGTATGACTGCTCTTACACGAGCGAAGAACCAAATCTACAATGGCAAATCAAGGCATATAAGGCGTCGTCACAAGACAATACGAGGCTTGCTCAAGAATGGAATTATTTCCATTGATTATGTAAAGTCAAAGGAGAATATAGCAGATCCTTTGACAAAAGGCCTAAATAGAGAGCAAGTAGTATTTATATCGAGGGGAATGGGTTTAAAGCTAATACAATGAGTCATTACTTGGCGGAAACCTAACCTAGCAACATTGGAGATCCCATGTCTAGGTTCAATAGGCAAACTAGTTGGGGAAGACTCAAGGAGCATAAACACACATATATGCTCATTCCTATGATGAATTGAAGTGTGTTGTTCCGTTGACGATTAAGGGTTGAATATTTATTTATTCTTAATAATGCTAATAGCTTTTAAAGTGGAATAGTACAGACTATTCTTGATTGGCATTACCTATATGAGATTGATGTGGGGTCGCATCTTTGAGAACCGAGATGGCTACGTTCTCTAAAATACTCATGAAGAAGGATTTGTTCAAGACCGAAATGAACACAACCGTAAGAATTGAACTATGTATAGATATGATATGTGTGATATTTGTTGTCTCGATTTACTACAAAACGTGGTTAGTTCAAGACTAAAGTTCACTACCCACAAAGTAAGTCCGATAAGTACTCACTACGAAAGGTTCAAGTCCAAAAGACACATTTTCTGATGCCTATCATATTTAGTTTCTTGGAAATAGTAAAATAAGTTTCTCTTTATTATCTTATTTTGTATTCAAATGTGGGGTATTATTAGAGTTTGAATAGAAAATGTGGGGTATTGTTGGAACTTGTGTGGTATTAATCCCACATTGAAGAAACATTAAATGTGTGAGTCTTTATATGGAAACACACATGTGACTCATTAAATGGATGATAGGCCTAATAGAAAATGTGGGGTATTGTTGGAGCAGTTGTGGCTATTCGAACAGTTATATCTGTTCGAATTGGCTTTTAAGGACGACTTCTGTCGTTGTTTGATCATCAAATCATTCTTCTTCTTCTTCCTCAAAACTATTTCTTCTGAAGCATAAAGTAAATTCGCCAGGGTTAAGTTCTTGTGCAAGAACTTGAACCAGATAGTTATATCCTCTAGATAGTCGTCCAAATCTGCAACACAAGCGGGGACGAATTTCTGTCTTATGTCACTACAAGGCAGGTCTCTATCTGATTAATCAAGTTAGTGTTATTCGTTTTATTTCATTGTAATATTTCCAATTTCGTTTTAATTTAGTTGTTATATATATACTGTTTGAACAGATATTGGATTGGTTATAACAAGACCTGCTTGTGTCACTCGCAATACAACATCGTTGATGGTCTGGTAATATGTACACAGAAACTAAATATGAGTCCTATCAGATATTTGAAACAATTCCCTCAGTACATCGCTCCTAAAAACAACATACTTTTATGATGGCATGACCAATTGTTATGGTTTAAATAATAGCATTTCCTTATCAAATAGAAATAGGTGCTATTGCAGGAACAACATTCTTTATCCTGTTTCATTGTATTTTCCTTCATTGATCTGTAAATTCTTCGTCTATTTGTCAGTGAATGGCAGTCAGCGCACTTGACTCTTCCCTGTACGTTTTACACATGACAAAGTCAAGGTATGAAAACGTTGTTACGATCACATCCGTTAAAGTTTGGGGTTACAGTTCAACTATTCGTTTTAAAACAATATTGCAACAGATGCATGTTGTCGCTTTGAAGGAAGGCAAGTTCTTTATCCTTTTCTTTACTTCCATCATTCCATGATCAATTCTCCTCTGATATATTCAACAAAAGCGTAAATGTGCGATAATGAGAATGCAGCGCAAGAACAATAGTTAAGAACATCTATATAGAAATAGCTGTTGTAAAATGAAAAGATTGAGAAAAGAGAGAAACAACCAAGAGAATGAGGGAATGTGTGTGTCTTTCATTGACTTGAGAACTCTCTCTTGTATAAAGATGATGTAATGATGTAAATTACAATAACAACCCTAGTCGGCTAATTACAAGAATGTCCACTAACTAATAACTATTTACAACACTCCCTCTTGAGTATTCTCTGTCATTAACTTTCTCTGATGTGTGCTCTAGTGTTACTTATACAGTAAAGACATAACTAGTTGGGAATAAGCCTTGTGTGGGTTTACATAACCCATGTCAGCATATCTAACAAGGCAAACATCATTTGGAGGATCATAGGGGGTTGATCCATTTTATGATGTCTAGGGATATAACTGTCATTTACGGGGGCATTTTGTTAGCGCATAGCTATATGATTGAAGGCATACCAGATAGACATGGAAGGCGAGGCATACTGGGACTGGAAATGCGCCAGTTGGCAATAGGGGAGTTGCCACCGCTGCTGGTAGTGTAGTTAGTTTCAAGGGTGGAAGCTGATAGAGAAATTTGAAAGGGCATTTACCTATATACTAAAGGATGGTCGACTGTTTACAAGTGAGTGAACAGTGATTTTTGTGCGTTGTTGGTCGACTGTTCACAAGCAAGTGAACAGTGATTTTGTGTGCTGACCATTTTGCCCCTATTGTTTTTAGAAAACCACAATACTGTCATTATATGTGTATATATATATATATATATATATATATAATCAATACTATTTTCATCGTGAAGGATCGAGAACGATTTGGGCACCGATGTTGGCACCGTGAACAATGTGCTGACCTTTTTACCCTGTTAATGGGCTGTGTAATTCTGTATTTACCTTTCGTTTCAGCACTAGGTATAAATTTTATTTTTTTTCGCCGATCTCTCGCCCAACATTTCTCCATCTTTCTCACTCTCTAAACGTTTCTCAAAATAGCTCCAATATTTCTCACAAAGCAAAAGAGTTTAGAGAATATTACCGTGATAATTTATGTGTGATGCTATTAACACACTCATTTTTGCTATTAACATACCCTATATATAATGAGAATCAATCATCAATTAAATTCAAGTGACAAGTTTGTAAATAAAATAAAAATGTGTGGATAGGAAAATAGATGAGGTGTGTTAATAGCAAAAATATGTGTGTTAATAGAAAAAATTGGTGTATTAATAGCAATTCCCTTTAATCTATTACCCCGCTATTTCACGAAACTATTTCTATCATTTTCTCTTCTTCAAAACAATTGGAGCATTTATATTTTTGGTAGAAGTGTATAACACAATACTAGAAGTTTTGTTGTATAAATGTTGTTTTTGTGATAACTCTTATACATATGTGAAATATGTATAATGTGGATATTATACCGCACCAAGGCGCGGGTATCAACTCTAGTCATCTCCTGCTGCTGCTGCATGCGGTCGTGCTCTAACTCGAATCCAAGGTCTCTACAAGCCTTCACTTCCTCCATGTCCATGCAAAGAGACCTCTTCCCTCCTTTAGGCCTTGCTATCATCACCATCCCAGTACCCTCACTTCTCCGCTGAAGCTGTGATAATGATCACCACACATGTTCATGTTCTCCTCCTCCGTGTCATGATCTTCGCCATCATCGTTGTCCATTGCCGTCTTAGCTCCATGGTGGAATGGTGATGGTGATAGCCATGATGATCTGTTCCTCATCATCCTCCTCCTGCTCCTCCTGCAGTCATCACTCATAGCCTTTTCAGCTTCATTTTCGCTCGCATACTCTTTCTTCACCATAGAACTAGGATGCACTTTGTTAAAAAGCATCCTCCCTGCACCACCACCACCAGTAGCCAGATCCCTCCTCCGCCTAGGGGGTGGCGCCAGAAGCGAGTAACACCCCGGTTCCTTGTTGGAATCATCCTCCGTTGACATCTCAGCTGCCAGTACCAGTTGAGAATTGAGCCTCTTCTTGTTGGATGTTTCCTCTTCTTCATCAACATCCCCACCAAAGCTGTCTATGGACAACAGTGACATGTACATACTCATACCATTCTCTTATTGCCCCTGGTAGTACATGGAATTGCCATTGCCAGCGCCTTCATGCATGTTCATCACTCATCATCTGATCTTCACCAAACATGGAATTGTTGGTACACATGGACAACTTAGACAAGTGAGGATGAGGCTAATCATGATCATACCCTTCATCTGTATCCTCATCATACTCGATACAAGACCGAAGTGTCATACTCTCATCTGACGCCATATAATCGAACTTCAAGCACTCCTTCAATGGAAGAAACTGAATCGAAATGTTGTTGACAAAGGTAAAGGGCCTTTAGTTAGTGTAGTTGGGTATCAGAATCAAAATCAAAGTAGAGAATAGATGAATGAACAGTCAGGTATTTATAGTCTAATAAAAGCTCTAAGCTAAGCTATAGTAGTGAAGTGCAAAGATGAGAGAGGCTTTTGGGGTTCTTGCTTGAATGATAAGGTAAAAGATGGTAAGTAAGTTTCTAAGATATTTTCTCTATCCAACCTTCTCCTTCTATTTATATTAACTCTTTGGATGCATGACTGACTATATAGCAGTAACTACTGCTTTACTGCTTTATAGTTTATACCCAACCTTCTCATCTTCATCCTCATCTTCCTACGATTCCCAGATTACCCTTCTTCTTCTATCTTCAAAGCTTCATTGTCACAGGTCACAAGAGAATGTACTAAAGAAACAATAATGTGATTCCAGGTGTCCCTAGTAAGATTGTACCTTGCCAAGGAAGGTCAAGCTAGCTTTGACCAGAAAATTTAACTATTTAACTATCTATTATGCGGCCTGGCGCCGCCTTACTGTTGGCATTCCGAACAGTGTCGGGCTTGGGCCAGCATCTCGGCGTTTTCTGATTCTCTCTCTCGATCTCTCACGAAACTCCACAGAATCGTCTTTTCTTCGTCTCCATGCGTCCTCTCCCTCTTCTTTATTCCTGCTCTTTTCGAAAGGAGAAGAGAGATCACTGTGTTGGGCCTGTGTTTGGCGCAAACATGTATGTTGCAGGTTGCGTGGCGTTCTCCTCTCCTTCCACGAAGACCTTGCGTGTCTTCGCCTTATGAATAAGGCACTAAGGCAGATCGCAGTTGCTTGCCTTCCCTTTTCACTTCGTCTTCTTTGCTTGAGAGTGAGAGCAATTGCAGAAATTTAGTCGGCGATATGGAGAAAGGTATCGAGGTCACAAGGCGAGAGAGGAAGTATCTATTTCCGGGTATGCATACTTCTGCTAAGTTTTTGATCCTGGGTTTGATTTGCGTTTTTTGATTGTAAATTTGCATCTTGCTTCTTCGCGTTGCCTTCGGCGGATGTGGTGGTGGCTAGGCGTTGGTTGTTTTTGGATGATATCCGGTTCGTCATTGGTTCAGGTAAGCTTAGTGCTCTCAAATTTTATTCTTTTGAACCGCTTGGATTGATGAATTTTCTAGTCGTTTAATTTTGTCCTTTCCGTTCTTTGTTTATGAAGGGTGGGACTGGAAGTTGTTGTAGAGGGCTAGGACTGTGAATTTTTGGTGAGCATTCTACAGGGAATTCTGTTAGCATGAGTCATGAAGTTAATTTAGGAATGTAAATTAATTTGTTATTGCTTTTTTATTTTATATGTGTAATACATGTAGTACATAGTACGTAGGGTTTGTACATGTAGTAACTCTATAAATAGCCTCTTCTGTGAGATGAATAATACATCAGAAAATTCATTCTCCAAACCTTGTTATATTTAACTAATTCAAATAAAGGTAAGTAGCTTAATGATAATGTTAATTCTGCAAGCATGTTGTGAGAATCATTTGCCATAAGAAATTCATGAAGGATACCTTCTGCAAGCTTTTATGAAGGATAGTTGCAGAAACTTATTTTCTATAAGAAATTCATTTCAAATACCTTATGTATATGCAAGACATCTGGGATTCTAAAGAGAATGATTATTTTCGTGTACAAGGTTTTTAAGTAGGTACTGCAGCTTCATATTATTCACTTTCTGATATAATGTATATTGATTTTTCTTGCCTTGGTCTCTTCTTATATATAAGGGTTATTTGAATGAATAACACAAGTCTTTATTTAAAGTAAATTGAAAGAATATTCTACTTTCAAACTGTAAAGTAGATTGAAAGACAGATTTTAGTTTTTATTTAACAGAATTTGCATTTTAGGTTTCCAAAGAGAGCAGAAAATATGAGTGTAACATAGAAAATTAATTACTAGAGTTAAAGCCAATTACTAAAGCTCCTACTATGTAGTGAGTTAAATAACATTTCAGGTGTTATTTTGATTTATGTGTTTGTTAAATGTATCCGACTTCCCTTCAATAAGTTTCAAGTTGATATTTCACCAGTGTAGACATATAAAATTTAACGATAATAATACTCGTTGAATAATCTAAGCAAATACGTGGCTCGTGAGTCGACAAAATTGGAAAGTCGTCGGAAATGACACGTGGCAACGTGGGAATGGTCGGCCGACAACAAAACCTTAAATACCGATTGAAATCAATTATCAAGTGTCGATTGATGATCAGATATCAATTAAATTGAATTAATTATCAAAACAAAGAAGTCAGACATCCCCAAAAATAATTGCTGATGGTTCGCCAGGGGCGAGGCCAACTGGACTTCGCGAGGCGAACTGGACTTCGCGAGGCGAACGGACTTCGCGAGGCGAAACGGACTTCGCGTAGAAGTAAACAGAGGCGAGGTAAACGGACTTCGCGTGGATTTAAATGAAGGCCAGGCGAGATGGCTCCGCGCGCGTAGATTTACATAAAGGCGAGGCGAGATGGCTCCCCGCGCGTAGATTGACATAAAGGTGAGGCGAGATGGCCCCGCGTAGGGAACTTCACGAAGGAGCTAGATGACAGAGTTCGCATGCATGCGGGGATGTACGTCCAAGATAAGTCGTCCGCGTGGGATCAGAAATCACCGCTTGCTTGGAAATCAAGGTTCATCGCGAGATACCTTCCATATCCGCGAGATGGCTCGCCTCTTACTAAGGATCTTGATCAAAACAGGACATTCAGTCCAAAGCAATCTGGGCATATCTAAATCTTAAGATTTGATTGATTTGATTATGTTAAAATCGGCAAGTAAATCAATCAATCAAGATTCATTGATTCGATTAAGGAAATATTATTGATTCAGAATCTTCGTTACATGCCATAAGTGGAGGCATGTTAACACTATAAATACCCCCTCTCATACCAAAAGGAGGGGATCATAAACAAAGCAGCGAACTAGAGAGAGAAAATCCCTTCGCGAGCTCAGAAGTCTCCCATAAATCCTTGAAGAACTATCAAGCTCCCCAAATAGCCAGTTCTTCACTAAACTCTTGAAGAACTATCAAGCTCCCCAAATAGCCAGTTCTTCACTAAACTCTTGAAGAACTATCAAGCTCCCCAAATAAGCCAGTTCTTCACTAAACCCTCGAAGAACTATCAAGCTCCCCAAATAGCCAGTTCTTCACTAAACCCTTGAAGAACTATCAAGCTCCCCAAATAAGCCAGTTCTTCACTAAACCCAAATCCTAATCACAAATACTCGTTACGTGATCAACCGACGTAACCCTCAAGAACAAGTTCTTGTCACCCTTGAGTTAAACCTATATTCAGAGATAGAATCAGAGGAATTCACAAATATTGTAACCCGCATTCGCATCGATTAAATTAAATTATTCTTTTGACACGTGTTGTTCTGTTATTTGTTGCAGATATTTTCGTATTTACAACCAGATCATTGATATAATTTGTTAGGGGACATTTATCTTCAGAGGTGCGTGATTCTGTTGTTTCAAATATTGTTCAACCTTTTGTTTTTAACTTTTAATTTGCACTGCTCATATCATAATTATACAGCTCCATGAAATCATGTGAGGCAGTTTTAATTTAAAGCATGATTAGATTATTCAATAAAAGTGGTTGATATTATTCACTCAACAGGTGGCTTTCACCTTAAGTAGTTCACAATGGATCCAACAATTACTATCATCAATATTATTATATTGTTTTTAATCTAAATATTTTTTTTTTTAAATTTCCATGTTATAGAAACATGTGTTTTTCATGTTGTCAATTTAAAAAAAGAGAAAATTACATAATAGCACATAACCAAATTTAAAAACACAAAAACCTCACTTTCAATATTTTCAGTACAAATTAGGACATAAGCCCAGACCCAAACTAATGGTATCAGATTTGATCTAGACTTTCATAGACAAAATGACTAAAATACCCCTTTTTCAAAATAAATTTACGCAAAATGACATGGCAGTAGCACGTCTCTTAACGACACGGCATTAGCATGTCTCTGGTTGACACAACAGTAGTACATCTCCGGTCAACACGGCAATAGCACGTCTCTGGTCGACACGGCAGTAGCATGTCTCATGTCGACACGGCAGTACCACGTCACATGTCGACACGGTAGTAGCAGTTTCTCGTCGACACGGTAGTAGCACGTCTCTTGTCGACACGGCAGTAGCACGTCTCTCGTTGACACGGCAGTAGCACGTCTCATATCGACACGACAATAGCACGTCTCCGGTCGACACGGCAGTAGCACGTCTCCGGTCGACACGGCAGTAGCACGTCTCCGGTCGACACGGCAGTAGCACGTCTCCGGTCGACACGGCAGTAGCACGTCTTCGGACTCCGGTCGACACGATAGAAGCACGTCTCTGGTCGACATAGCAGTCACGTCTCTGATCGACACGACAGTAGCACATCTCCGGTCCACTTGGCAATAGCACGTCTCATGTCGACACGGCAGTATCACGTCTCTCTTCGACACAGCAGTATCACGTCTCTCTTCGACACGACAGTAGTACGTCTCTTGTTGACACGACAGTAGCACGTCTCTCGTCGACACGACAGTAGGACGTCCATAGTAGCAGTAGAATTTGTAGTGAATGGTAATTTGGTAAAATATGTAGTGAATGGTAGTTTGGTAAAATATGTAGTGACAGATAACATGTGGATATTAGTTTGTCCTAATTTGTTAATTTTTGTCCTTAAATGTATAAGATAATGTGTAAATGATGTATTTGTAAACTGAAATATGGTTAGTAACTAATATGAAGTTTACTATTAAAGAAAAGGCTAGGTTTTTAGTTTCTGTTATTGTTTCGAGTTTGATTATACAATTTTCAATTTGTTTTCACTAAAATACATTCAGACTTGCTTACAGTTTATAAACCAAGGTCCACTCTTCACAATGAGTAAGAAGACTTTACGATGAGTTGAGAGGACTGCCTAAAGAGCTGATTCAGTTTATATCGGTATATGTTCGTTACTTCTTTTCTGCATCTATCCTTTATTGTTGCTAACGTGCCCATTAGAAAGAAAAGTATAGATACATAATTGTAATCGGTAGTCGATAAATACCTCTCTTGGCCCACGAT
The DNA here is from genome assembly GCA_009720345.1 of Fragaria iinumae. Lineage (NCBI taxonomy): Eukaryota > Viridiplantae > Streptophyta > Magnoliopsida > Rosales > Rosaceae > Fragaria > Fragaria iinumae. Next base: position 19,950,226 of record CM019121.1, read on the forward strand.
GCTATGAAGCCCAGCACGAGGTAAATCGAACAGGCCTCATCTTGGAGGCTACAGAAGACTGGGCCGGGAGGGAGACATTCCACAAAAGGCCAAATAAACAGACCTCTACAGTATATTTGTCCCATATCGAATAACAAGCAAGGCATAAATCAACGCGGGGCTATAAATACAATGTTGAAGTCAACCAACATGGTAAAAAATCTCCTGGTATTTAATACTATACCTACCGCGTATGACTTAATCATCGGAGAGAGAAAGACCCAAAAGTCCCGGTCAATCTCCTTTTGTAGATAGCAAGTCAAAGCAGTCAAGGACAGATCACGCCAAAGAGCTTTTACGAGATCTGCGGGATCTTGTAGAAACAATTGGCGTCGTTTGTGGGAATTCTTACGAAAAGCCAAAGTCTCGATGGCTAAGTCAAGTGAAATGGTAGACGGGAGTAGGGCAACGCCGGAAGACCAAAGCGGTCTCGGTGCGGATAGAACGCCAGGAGCTATTGCTCGGAATGAAGGATCGGGTGAGAGGCTGGAATGCACACTCGTAGGGAATGACCGGGAAAAGACCCCGGACGGAACGACGCATGACCTCACGCAGGAAGAAGTGGAGGATATGGTCGAAAGACTGAGGGCGGACGTGGCACGCTTGAAGAGAGAAAAGGCCCATGATCGATTAGAAGCAGCAACTCGGGAAAAGTTGGAGCGAGATAACGCAACGATAATGAGTGTGTGGGCGCGAAGGTTAGAGAGTGACGAGGCAATTAAGTGGGCAACCTCCACCTTCCGAGAGCAGCAGGCAGAGGGCCGGGGATCCACAATAACGCCGTCGACAGTAACCCGCAGAACGGTCCATGTCGGGGTCAATTTGTTTCCAGAACGCATGGAGAGAGAGGGCCCGCCACCGCTCCAAACCTCCATTGAAGAAAGGGTGCCAGGGCCAACGTGAGTAGAGGTGGTGTTGATGGCCATGCGAGATAGTATGGTGAGCTTGAAGACAAGAATGAACGAAGCAGAAAGACGGGCGGCGCACAACCCGCTCGGCATGGGGTTCGAAGAAAGAGGAGGACCATTCACGAGGACCATCACGTAAACCTTGCGCTCTCACACAGCAAAACCTCTTAAGTTAAGCTACGGGGCGAAGGGGACCCACATCTCTGCCTCGATAGTTTCAAATCCCATACCAATGCGAAGGGTTACACGGACGTCGTGTGTTGCAATATGTTCTAGGAGACACTATGTCGGGTGAGGCATTGAGTTGGTTTTATGAGCTCCCGTCCGGCTCGATAAATTGCTTTAGGTAACTGGCGGACAGATTTGTGAACCGCTTTATATTTCGTATGGCAGAATACCGTCCAGCTCAAGGTAAAGTAAGGGCACGGTGAGGGGCTCAAAGCCTTCGTGAATTGTTGGCAGGGAGCCACAGCCAAGGTCAGGAGCTTCGACAAGAAGGTGGCGGAAGAGGCGTTTGTACAAGCCCTGTTGCCCGGGAAGTTCTTGTATGCCGTGACAATTGAAAATCCGTGGGGTTATAATGAGCTACTGGAAATGGCGATTAGACATGCTCAGGCAGACCATGATACGTACGGGGATCAATATGCGGGCAAGAGAAAGGAGGATAGGAGGTCCGAATCCCAAGGGAAAATGATCCAAGAAGTAAGAACATGGAAAGGGGATCAAGAGAGACAAGCTTTCACTCTTGGCAAGAGGTTTAAGGAGGGGGGCAGGAAGCAAGCCAAGCAGATGGAATGTAATACCCCAAATTTTCATGTCAATTTCCTTATATTATTTCCGAAATTAATGAAGAATTATTTGTGGAAATTCTTTAGTTTATGCGAAGTTGAAGTTTTGGGAGTAAATTTTAAGATACTTTGACTTTTAAGAGGCCAAAAGTTGACTTTATTTTTCGTTAGTTATTAGTGAAAACTTCCTTCATGAAAGTTGTATAGTTTGGCGTTACGAGTTCGTAGATATGCGGCACGCCTGAATCGGATGTAGTATGATAAAGTTATGGTAAGAGAAAGTCAGTTTCCGGTTTGGAAACTGTATAAATAGAAAAATGTGTGAGTTATTTTTGGAAACCTAAACCAGTCTCACTTTCTCTCTCCTCTCTCCCGATCTCCTTCCGCCCGCTCTCTTCTCCGGCTCAGTTCTCCTCCGTCCGGCAACCAAAGTGGACTCCGCCGGTCCCGTTGGGTCGGCACGGGTCTCCTCTCCACTCTTGGGGCAGCGTCGCTCGCCGTCTCGCCGCCTAGAGGCCGCCACGAAGCGGCAGAGCTGCTATTGTCTCGCCGGAAAGCCGGCAATTTCGGTGAGAGTTAGGTGAGTCTTGCTCCTCTCCTTCCTCTAGAGATGTTTATACCTCTTTGATCACCTAAAAATTAAGTTTGGGGGCCGGTTTTACAAATTTGGAAATTGATTTCGGGTTGGTTTTTCAGAGCGTTTTCTGGCCGATTCCGGCCGAATTGGTTGAACCTCCAGGTATTAAAGTTGCTCAGCATGCTTCAATCTACAAGTTTCATGTTTTGAGTTTTTTCCAAACTCTGAAGTTTTGGGGTGGCGTGTGGGGCTCACTCGCCGCCGCCACAGTGGCAGCGCGTCCGGCTGAAACCATAAATAACAAAGAGACGCAAGAGAAGGACAAAGAGACAGAAGCTGCTGACGCTGACACAAGCCCACATGCTGATGCAAGCACATGCTCACGTGATGCCCAGCCGAGCCAGGCAAGCTGCGTCAGAGGAGAGACATAGGCGCCATGTGTCGTGCAGCTTGAAAAGGACGGCGGCACATTTGTTGGATGTGTTGGACCATATCTGGAAGGCACTCTGAACTTGCCACGTGTCTTGCAGCCACTAGTGGACACGCCTTGTGTTGCAGATGGTGTTGGTAGAAACGAAACAACGTCTTTACAGGGGGACCCACATGACAAACCCATCAATATAATTCTGAATTCTTCTGGGTCAGATAGTTTCCATTTCTCTACACCATCAACCCAAGAATCTACTGCTAATATCGCTGCTCAGGTACCTTTAAATTCAAACCAATTATATGGGGTAGATAATAATGTAACTAGGAAATCACAGAGTTACCAAAGGTATTCCAAAGAAACAATTTGAACCAGACATCAAAGCCAAAGCTAAATATCCTATAACTAATTATATGTCTAACCATAGATTGGTTGGGCCACATGCTCTTTTCATTAATCAATTATCCAGTGTTTCTATTCCTAATACTGTTCTAATACCCCATATATTCATATCAATTTTCTTGTATTATTTTCGAAATTAATGAAGGATTATTTGTGGAAATCATTATTGGTTTATGCGGAGTTGAGCTTTCGGGAGTCTATTTTTAAGGTGTTTGTTTTAAGTGGCCAAAAGTTGACTTTATTTTCCATAAGTTATTTACAAAAACTTCCTTCATGAAAGTTGTAAAGTTTGGCGATACGAGTTCGTAGACAAGCGGCACGCATAAATCGGATGTCGTATGAGAAAGTTATGGTAAGAAGAAATTAGTTTCCGGTTTTGAAAAGTGTATAAGTAGACAAATGTGTGGGAGTTATTTTTGGGAACCCTAAAAAATTACAGCCAGTCTCACTTTCTCTCTCCTCTCTCCCGATCTCCTCCTGCCCTCTCGCTTCTCCGGCTCGGTTCTCCTTCGTTTAGCCACCAAAGTGGACGCCGCCGGTCCCGTTGGGTCGGCACAAGTCTCCTCTCCACTCCTGGGACAGCGTCGCTTGCCGTCTCGCCGCCTAGAGGCCGCCACAAAGTGGCAGAGCTGCTGCTGTTTCACCAGAAAACCGGCAATTTCGACGGTAATTTCGGTGAGAGTTAGGTGAGTCTTGCTCCTCTCCTTTCTTTAAAGATGTTTATACATCTTTGGTGACCTAGAAATCAAGTTTGGGGGCCGGTTTTTCAGGTTTGGAAATTAATTCAGAGTTGGTTTTTCAGGGTGTTTTCCGGCCGATTCCGGCCAAATTGGTTGAAACCTCTGGTATTAAAGTTGTTCCCCCTGCTTCAAGCTTCAACTTTATTGTTGTGAGTTTCCCCAAATTCTGAAGTGGTGGTGGCACGTGGGGCTCACTCACCACACATGTGGCCGCGTGTCTGGGAAGTGTGAGGGCTTGGGTTGCCGTGTTAACTAGTCCTTGTAGTTGCTGGTGTGTTTGTTGTGTGTGAAGGCTAAGTGTTGATTAGGTTTTTGCATCTTAGGTGCTAAGTTGTTCTCGGTGTTCGTTAGGTAGGAAACTTTGGAAGTTTGATCTTGGAGGAAATTTGGTTTGTTGTTGAGTGTCCAATGACCTTGGGAGGTCTTGGAGGAAGGATGACCCTTCTTTGGGCAACCTTTAGGTTAAGGGTGCTTTGATCCTTGTTGAGATTTTACTAAGGTTATTAATTGTGTGATTTTAGGTGATTTGTGAAGTTGTGTTGTGGAAATTGCAGCGGGATTTCTAGGTGAGTAAACAAAATCTTTTATGGTCATTTGATGTTGATGTTGAATTTAATAATATGTTATTATTTGTTTTTAAAATATATAAGTTTGATCGCCAATGACTCATAGGTAAGATAAAACAAGTTTTCCTTATATGTTTATTTTTGAGGTTCAAGTGATCATAATTTTATTGATTATTGATAGATTATTGTTGAGGAATATCTATATTGTTCATATAAATATATGCAAAAGGATATAATTTGTTGATGGGATATGATGTTGTTATATTGTGAATTGTTATTTAAATAGTCAGACCGGGTTTCAAGCCTTTAATCGGGTGATTGGTTGCGGTTATGATACAATTATTATTTTGTGATTTTTATTGGACAGTCAAACTGGGTTTCAAGCCTTGGGCCGGGTGATTGGTTACGGTTAGGAATAGAGCTCTAGTCTGTCTGTCGGTGTAGGTCATGGGAGATACCTTATGGTATCTAGGACCCATGGATACACAAATTGTGGTTGTAGGTCATGAGAGGTATTTATTAATATCTGGGACTTATGGATACATGTCTTTGGTAAATGTGTTGGAAGTGCGTATTTTAATTATTGATCTAATTTTCCCTTGTGATAAAATTGGATGTTAGAAGTGTTGTGTTATTTTTGAGATTACTCATACGGGCTTTTTAGCTTACTGAGTTTGTTATTTGCAGTACCGGTGCACCAATTCTTGGTGTAGGGGTTAGACTTGCAGGTGAGGGTTAACAAGGTTGAGACGGAGGTTTAGTGGAAGGGTCTTGTTGGGTTTTGCAGTACTCTGTAGTTTTTTTTTTTATGTATATTTTTGGTAGACAGTTGTACACTCAAGAGAGTTGTTTTCATTTTCTGGACTTTCAAATTATGTAAAAAAGGAAATGTAATATTTAACTCAGTGTTGAGTTGTGTGACATTTACATTTCTGCTTGAGTTTTAGTTTTCCTTAAAATTTGTTGAAACAAGTTTTGGGATTATAATATTTTAAGATATATCATGCCAAAATTTTTTAAATTTGTAAAAATTGGGGCGTGACAGTTTGGTATCAGCGGGGATTACATATTTGGTGATAATTAATACTTCGGAGTAATGGCCCGACTGCAGCGGATCACCATCATAAGCTCTTCGGTATTGATATGTCATTGGATATGTGAAGGGTTAGGTGTCGCCTCTATGTCAATAAGATGTCAGAGTAAAGAGTACTTTGTTAGTGGGTCTTTGAATCTTTGCGTTCCACCTTGAGTTGGTGTCTTTGTTAATAAAAGTTGTATTAGACTTATACTTTGGTTTAAGTTTTATGCATAAGTTTTAGGTGATGGATCCTCCGCGAGGACGAGCTAGAGGCCGAGGTAGGGCCAGAGGGGCAGGTAGGGCCAGAGGCAAAGGTAGGACTCCGCCAGTAGATGATTTCTTTGAGGAGGAAGTGATGATGGAGGTATCGATGCAAGTTGTTGTAGATGATGGTCTACGTCTGGCTAGGTTGGCTCAGGGTATCATCAGATTGGGAGCCCCTACCTTTCTTGGAGGTACAGACTATCTTGTAGCTGACTATTGGATAGAGGCATCGAGACGTACTTCACCATGAACACGTGTAAAGAGTTTGAGAAGATGCGTATTGCTATGTTTCTTCTCAAGGATGAGGCATATGTATGGTGGAGTCGGGTATAGAGAACTAGAGATGTGACCGCCTTATCTTGGGAGGGGTTCGTACAGCTCTTTCGGGAGAAGTATTTTCCTGATACTTTGAGGGAGCAGTTGGACCTTGAGTTCATAGCTCTTGTGCAAGGCTTGATGAGTGTCAGGGACTATGAGGCACGTTTTTCTCAACTGTATCATTTCGCCAGAGAGATGGATGCAGTGGCCTTGTCACGGAAGTTCATTCGGGGTTTGAGGCATAAGCTCCGGAATGTTGTGGCTTCACACCGTTTTGCTACTCTAGCAGAAGCGGTTGAGAGTGCCCTTGCAGTTGAGAAAGAGGAGGCCATGCATGAGGCTGAGAGCCAGAGAGATGTTCAGGGGAAGGGCAAGGCCCTAACAGGGAGTAGTAGTTCAGGGGACCACAGAGGTGGTTATAGGAAGAGGCAGCGGACTCATCAGCTGGCGCTGGCTCCAGCTGGAGCAGCAGCTGCACCTATTAGGCAGGCAACACCTTTAAAGTGTTTCAATTATGGTGAGCTGGGCCACTTCTCTTGGGCATGCACGTAGCCCAAGAGGCAGGGATGCTTCACTTGTGGGCTGGCAGGTCATTTTGCCCGGGATTGCACCCGACCTCAGGCTAGAGGGCAGGGTATTCAGCAGAGACCGTTACTTCCAGCACCAGCCAGGGTGTATGCCATTGGTCAGCGTGGTGCAGGAGTGGAAGGTACCATTCTTGTTTACGATCTGCTTGCTACAGTTTTGTTTGATACGAGGGCAACCCATTCCTTCATATCTAGCTCGGTGGTGAGGGCATTAGGCTTGACTCCAACACCACTTTCTAGATCATTATGTGTTTCTTCACCTCTCGGTGTCTCTATTGAGCTTGGCACTTTGTGTGATGCATGTCCTATAGTGATTAGTGGTAGGGAGTTTCTTATATCTCTGATTGTGATTTCAGACCGCTCTTATGATGTGATTTTGGGAGTGGATTGGCTAAGGCCAAACCATGCTGTGATTGACTATTTTGACATGGTAGTGTCTTTCCACTTTCCTGCACAGCCGAGCTTTCGCTATCGTTGTCATAGGTCGAACACGGCCACGTGGGAAGGAGTGTTAGCGCACATCGAGGCTACAGGTAGTACCGTGGGTATTGCGGATATTGCAGTAGTCTCTGAGTTTAGTGATGTGTTCCAGGAGATTCCGGGGCTACCTCCTAAGAGGGTAGTGGAGTTTGCTATAGATATGGTACCAGGTACTTCACCGGTATCAAAGACTCCTTATCAAATGGGGAGAACTGAACTTCAGGAGTTGAAGGTTCAGATAGAGGGTCTCCTCGAGCAAGGATTCATTAGACCTAGCACCTCGCCTTGGGGTGCACCTGTGTTATTTGTGAGGAAGAAGGATGATACACTCAGGTTGTGTGTGGACTATCAGGAGTTGAACAAGGTGACCATCAAGAATAGGTATCCCTTGCCTAGGATTGATGATTTGTTTGATCAGCCTAGAGGTACTACGGTGTTCTCTAAGATCGACCTGAGGTCCAGTTATCACCAGTTGAGGGTGAAGGAGGAGGATATTCCGAAGACCGCTTTCAGGACTAGATATGGGCATTATGAGTTTGTTGTTATGTCTTTTGGTCTAACCAATGCGCTTGCTATATTTATGGTTTGATGAACCACATTTTCAGTCCTTATCTGGATGTGTTTGTGGTAGTATTTGTGGATGATATTGTGATTTACTCCAAGACTTTGGAGGATCATGATAGGCATCTACGGATCGTACTACAAGTTCTTAGGGAGGCCAAGTTGTATGCTAAGTTCGGGAAGTGTGAGTTTTGGAAGGAAGATGTCAAGTTCCTTGGTCATGTGGTGTCAAAGGAGGGGATTTCGGTGGATCCCTCTAAGGTGGAGGCAGTGTTAAATTGGAGTCGTCTCACTACTCCTATAGAGATTCATAATTTCATTGGGTTGGCAGGATACTACCGGAGATTTATTAAGGGATTTTCTAGTATTGCCTCTTCCTTGACCAATTTGACAAAGAAGAATACCAAGTTTGTGTGGACCGATGAGTGTGAGAAGGCATTTGAGGAGTTGAAGGCTAGGTTGACTACCGCCCTAGTGTTGGTCATTCCCATTAGTGGTGTTGACTATGTAGTCTATAGTGATGCTTCACATCGAGGTCTGGGTTGTGTGTTGATGCAGTTTGGTGGCGTTGTGGCATATGGCTCTAGGCAGTTGAAGGTTCATGAGAAGAATTACCCCACTCATGACCTAGAGCTAGCTGCGCTGGTATTTGCCTTGAAAATTTGGAGGCATTACTTGTATGGAGAGAAGTTCGAACTCTTTTTTGATCATAAGAGTTTGAAGTATCTATTCTCTCAGAAAGATTTGAACATGAGGCAAAGGAGGTGGATGGATCTCCTTAAGGACTATGACTTCACTTTGGAGTATCACCCTGGGAAAGCCAATGTAGTGGCGGATGCTTTGAGCAGGAAGCCTAGGGGTATAGTCGCCTCTATCATGGTGCAGGAGTGGCTCATGTTGGAGACTGCATCTGAGTTTGATCTTCTACCATCAGATAAGGAGCAGGGAATCTTCATTGGAAGTACCTCTGTGCAACCTACCTTAATTTCCAGGATCATTCAGGGCCAAGCACATGACGAGTTCTCACATGCAAAGTTGGCGGAGTTAGTGGTGGACTTGTTAGATGATTGTCCTTCCGAGCAGTCGGTTGGATTAGATGGTGGATTGAGATTGTGTGCTCCAGATAGTATTGATTTCAAAGGGGAGATCCTTTGGTAGGCACATCGATCTCGTTATACGGTGCACCCATGGAGCACCAAGATGTATATAGATTTGTGTAGCCAGTTTTGGTGGAATGGGATGAAGAAAGATGTAGCAGAGTATGTGTCAAAGTGCCTCACTTGTCAGCAGGTGAAGGCAGAGCATCAGAGGCCTGGAGGTATGTTGAAGCCATTACCTATTCCTATGTGGAAGTGGGAGCAGATCTCTTTGGACTTTGTGAGTGGACTGCCTAAGTCCAAGCTTGGGCACGATGCTATATAGGTGATTGTGGACAGTTTGACGAAGTCAGCACATTTCCTTCTTGTGTCGATAACCTACACAGTAGATGCCTTGTCCAAGTTGTATGTGAAGGAAATAGTGAGACTTCATGGAGTGCCTACTTCGATTGTTTTTGATCGAGACCCTCGCTTTACTTCAAAGTTTTGGGGTGGATTTTAGAAAGCCATGGGTACTACCTTTGACATGAGTACAACATTTCACCCTCAGACCGATGGGCAGACTGAGCGGGTGAATCAGGTGTTAGAAGATATGACTAGGGCTTGTGTCGTGGACTTCAAGGGAAGTTGGGAGGATCACCTCCAATTGATTGAATTTGCCTACAACAATAGTTATCACTCTAGTATTAGTATGGCACCATATGAGGCACTCTATGGTAGGCCATGTAGATCTCTTGTTTGTTGGGCGGAGGTGGGTGATAGCGAGCTGTTGGGTTCTGATATTGTTCAAGAGACGAATGAGAATGTCTTTATTATCAGAGATAGGATCCGAACGGCGCAAAGCAGGCAAAAGACTTATGCCGACTTGAAGAGGAGGCAAGTAGAGTTTGATGTTGGGGATCATGTGTTCTTAAAGGTTTTACCTACTAAGGGGGTGGTGAGATTTGGCAAGAAGGGGAAATTGGCTCCAAGGTATGTAGGGCCTTTTGAGATTTTGGAGAAGGTAGGGGATTTGGCTTAGCGGCTTGCCTTACCTCCTATCATGTTCGGGGTACATAATGTGTTTCATGTGTCCTTATTGAGGAAGTATGTTCTGGATGCGTCACATGTGATTGACTATGGGACTATCAAGGTGAATGTGGATGCAACCTTTGTTGTTGAACCGGTTCGAATCTTGGATAGGTCAACCAAGAGGCTTCGAAGGAAGGAAGTCGAGTTGGTTAAGGTGTGTTGGAGTCACCATGATGAGGGTGATGCATCTTGGGAGTTAGAGTCGGACATGAGGGCTAAGTACCCCAAGTTGTTTTTGAGTTAGTATTGTTGAATTTCGGGGCGAAATTCCTTTAAGGGGGGTAGATTGTAATACCCTAGATTTTCATATTAATTTTCTTGTATTATTTCCGAAATTAATGAAGGATTATTTGTGGAAATTATTATTGGTTTATGCGGTGTTGAACTTTTGGGAGTTTATTTTTAAAGTGCTTGTTTTAAGTGGCCAAAAGTTGATTTTATTTTCCATAAGTTATTTGCAAGAACTTCCTTCATGAAAGTTGTAGAGTGGAGCAAAAGACTCAACACACCACCTCATCAAACCAACCTCGTTTCTTCCCACTCTTATATCGTTAGTCACGACCAAGGAATGTATACTTTGAGGATAGTTTGGCATAGAAACTCTTTGCATCAACTCATCTCAAGTTTATACCTTTGCACTTTGTAACCCACAAAGTTGACTACATGAAACATGTAGTTCCTTTAAGTCTTTCAAAGCTTATCAGACCACAAATGAGAAATAATGATCAATCAAATATAAACATACATGTGTACAAGAGAGCAACTAAGACAAGGGAAACTTAGACACTCACTTAAGTCAAAATCAGAAACTGTCTAGGGATAGCACATCACACAAGTATCCTGAAAACTATTTCTGGAAAATAAAAACACACATATTTTTTATTTTTTCTTTGAAGAAGAACTTCTAAGCCTAATCACTTAGGTACAAACACACAAGAGTCTCAAGGGGAGAAACCAATCTCTTTGGCACACACCAATGGCCTTTCGAAGGCGTATAAAACAAAATTGTCAAGAGATTTTGTCAGGACCTACCCCGGATTTCTGAAATCTGGGATGAACCCTGCGGACCCACATCAAAAGAAATTCTACCAAAATTTTAGTATAACATCCCTTGAAAATGGGCAACCCTACCTGAAAAAAAAAATACCAACTCCCAATACACTTCTATATCAAAATATTCAACATCTCTTAGAGTCATCCGTTCCTCCAAATAATCATCCACCACCTCACAACATAATATCTCAAACAATGTCATAATTTAATTTCTCATACAATCCCACCAAATAAATCTTTCAAAACACTCCTAAATTTAGTCATAACTCTTAATACACATAACATAAAATAATACAACATCCCATGGTTATCAGAGCTACTAACTTGAAGGAAATGAGAAAATACACAAATAGGTTAAACGGGTAACCTACGAATGAAAACTAGAAGTGGTGGAAAATATGACTCGCCTCCTACATTCGCCGAATCGAACTCTGCAGACTTGGCATTTAAAAACGAAAAGCTCAGGGGAGAAGCATTTAAAACGTTAGCGTGAGTGGATAAAAATAAATAACAATAATATTAACTTAAATGTGGAGCAAAGAAATCAAAGTTATGCTCTCCTAAATTTTCATTGAGAAAAATATTTATGCATGTCACTTTTGGAAATTCTCTAAAAATATTTATGGATAAGACTGATGAACCAATCTCATTGGTTTACCAATAAATCATAAAAATGGGGAAGAGGTTTCACCATAACGATGAGCCTCCCAAGCTAGGGTCGAAGCCTCCTAGGCTATAATAGTGTCCAATGCTAAGCGCTCTACTCACCTATGGTGAGGACCACTAATAATGGCTAGCTAGCAATAATCAATATATATCAACCTTTTTATGGTGAAGTAAAATATTAAAATAAAAAGATCAACACTTCCCTAAAAATTATAATAAATTCATAACGCACAGTACAGTTCCCAACAATACTTGGAAATATTACGTAATAATATAAATCACTTGACATGTCCCACATGTAAACTAAAATTAGCAAGAGAGTTCCGGAAAAATAATTGAAACTCGTTAATCCAAGAAAATATTAACTCTCCAAATGCCTTTGAAATTCAATAAACTTTAGCGCATGCATGATATTAAAATCAAAGGTCCACCCACAGTGCTCAGTTATGTCTGCCGACGGTCCGAGGCCTCCTTCACACGATCCTCCTCACGTCCTGAACAATAAATAATATTAAGTCTCCAAACTAGATTAAAGCTTTAATAAAAATTCCAAAAAAAAAGGAGCCTAAAAATTCTCCTCCCTTGCCCAATTTCCTTAACAACTTCCTTAACTAACATAAAATCCAATTCTATGTCTAACTAGGGTAATTGAACCAAAACAGTGAAATGAGCCCTAGAACTTAAATTATGCATTTCTCCTTATCAAGATCGAATAGAGTCCATTCCTTTTGAGGGATTACTAACCTTGATGAGAGCTACAAGATAAGCCAAGAATTAGGGGTGGAATTTTGAAACCGAAAAACGAAAAAAACCGAGCCAAAAACCAAACTAAAACCGGAAAAAACCAAACCGAATTAAGAAAAACTGAACCGAACCGAAAAACCGAATCTATCTAAAACGACATCGTTTTTTGTCTTTATTTTCGTATTAAATATTTGATTTGAACAATATGATTTTACGTTTTATGTTCTATATAATTATATGTTTGTCTTTTCTAATATTTTGCTTTTTATTTTCATTTTATGTACATATAGAAATGTTTTAGGTGTCGTGTATGCGAAGTATACAGAATGATATGTTACCTCTAAAATCGAAGACCTTATTCTTGCGAGGTTTAGATGATAAACTTTAATATTTAATTTATTTTTCTCTTCATTATTCAAATTTATGATTTTTAAACATTAAAATTCAGAATTTATTTGAATGGACTTTGAACTATGGAGTCTATATTTTGTGTTCAAGATGAACATAAAAGTTCTAAAATTATAGTTTCATGTTCAGCGGTGTAATACCCCAGAATTTCATATCAATTTTCCTTGTATAATTCCCATATTTAATGAAGGATTATTTATGGAAATTCTTTTTGGTTGAGCGAAGTTGAAGTTTCGGGAGTTTTCTTACTAGGTGTTTTGTCTTTTAAAAGACCAAAAAGTTGACTTTATTTTCCGTAAGTTATCTTCAAAAACTTCTTTCATGAAAGTTGTAGAGCTCGTCAATACGAGTCCGTAGACATGCGGCACTCGTGAAACGGACTTCGTATGAGGAAGTTATGGTCAGAGGAAGTTAGTTTCCGGGTTTGGAAACTGTATAAGTAGAAAATTGTGTTGGAGATATTTTGGGAAACTTAAATCAGTTTTTTTCTCTTTGTCTCTCTTCCCTCTCCCGAACTCTCTCTTCTCCAACTAAGTTCTCTCTCATCCGGCCACCAAATTGGACGTCGTCAGTTCCGTTGGGTCGGCACGGGTCTCCTCTTCACTGCTGGGGCAGTCTTGCTCGTCGTCGCGCCGCCTAGAAGCGGCCACGAAGCGGCGGAGCTGCTGCTGTTCCGCTGAAAAGTCGGCGATTTCGACGCCGATTCCGGCCAAGCTTAGGTGAGTCTTGCTCTCCTCTCTCTTCTAGAGATGTTTCTACCCTTTGGTGATCTAGAAATCAAGTTTTGGGGCCGGTTTTGTAGGTTTGAATTTTGATTTCCGGGTTGCTATTGCGGGGTGTTTTCCGGCTGATCCCGGCCAAATCGGTTGACACCTCAGGTATTAAACTTGTTCTCCATGCTTCAATCTACAAGTTTCATGTTTTGAGTTTCCCCAAATTTTGAAGTTTGGGGGAGGCGCGTGAGGCTCACTCACCGCCGCCTGTGGCGGCGCATGGGAGCGCGTTCGGGTAGGGTAAAGGCCTTGTTTGCTGTGTTAGCTAGTCCTTGTAGTTGCTAGTGGGTTGTTGATGTGTGAAGAATGAGTGTTGTTTAGGTTTTGTATCTTAGGTGCTAAGTTTGTTAATGGTGTTATTTAGGTAACTTGGGAAGTTTGATCTTGGAGGTAGTGTGGTTGTTGTTGAGTGTCCAATGACCTTAGGAGGTCTTGGAGGAAGGATTTTCCTTCTTTAGGCTACCCTTAGGTTAAGGGTACTTTAATCCTTTTTGAGATTTTACTAAAGTTTTAATTGTGTAATTTTAGGTGTTTTGTCAAATTGTTGAGTTGGCTTGCTCTTGTGTTTTGTGGAAACGCAGCGGGATATTGAGGTGAGTAAATCTCACTAAGGTTCATTTTGAGCCAAGTTTAATTATGGTCATTTGATGAGGATAATGATTGTGATGTGATTTTAATATTTTGCTATTATTGGTTTTAAAAATATATGAGCTTGATCGTCAACGGCTCATAGGTAAGATAAAACAAGTTTTCATTTTGTGTATGTTTTTTGGGAAGTTCTTATGATTATAATCTTATTGATGTTGTTCATATAATTATATCCTTGTGAAGGATAAAATCATATGATGTGGATCTAGTGTTGTTGATAATTATGTTGCGTTATGATAATTGTTGGATAAATAGCCAAACCGGGTTCCAAGCCTTTAATCGGGTGATTGGTTGTGGTTAAGATGCTATTTATCATTTTTATGTTGTGATGTTAGACAGTCAAACCGGGTTTCAAGCCTTTGGCCGGGTGATTGGTTGCGGTTAGGAATAGAGCTCTAGTCCGTCTGTCGGTGTACGTCATGGGGGATACCTTATCGTATTTGGGACCCATGTGTACACAATTTTGTTGTTGTAGGTCATGAGGGGTATTTCATCAATACCAAGGACTCATGGGTACATGTTATTTGAAAGAGTGTTTGAATTGTGGATATATTCATTGATATAATTGCTTTTGTGAAATTTCTAGATGTGAGAAATATTGTGCTATTTGAGTTTACTCATACGAGCTTTTTAGCTTACCGGGTTTGTTAATTTACAATCCCGGTGCACCAATTAATGGTGTAGGGGTTAGACTTGCAGGTGAGGACCAGCAGGGTTGAGACGGTGGCGTAGTGGCAGAATCCTTTTTGGTTTTTGCTGTACAATGTATAGTTCTGTTAACTGAGTAGATATCATTAAACTCATGAGATGGTTTTCATATTCTTGAATTGCAAGTTTATGTAAACAAAGAAATGTAATATTTAACTCAGTGATGGGTTGTAGGATATTTACTTTTCTACGATTGAGTTTTAGTTGTGGGATGTTGTTGTCGTTTAAAACAGGTTTGGGATTGTAATATTTTAAGTTATATCATGCCAAAAATTTTGAAAATTTCATTCGAAAATTGGGTTGTGACAAGCGGCGTCACAGACTCGGTCACCAGCCAAGGAAGGGAGAAGAGGCGACCGGGGTCGGAACGAGGCTGGTGCGGTGGTCGGAGCTGGCCGGACGGTGGCAAATGGTGGCGGGTGTTTTCAGCGAGAAGAGGGACCCGGTGCAACACTTAAAACACCCAAAAAAATAAAGCCTAATAAAAATTTACCCATTTATCAACTAATGTTTACCTTTTTTGTCTGATAACTTTTACATGCTAACTTCGATTTTAACATATAACATATCTACGAATTCGTATTAACGTCCTCTACGACCTCCTTTAAGAAATTTTCCCAAAATAATTTTCTTATAAAAAGTCAACTCCAGGGTCTTTAACGGTAAACGGTTACTCAAAGCAGTAAACGACCAAAGTAATACTAAAAGTAAATAACCGTAAAATAACTTAAGAACTGGGGTGTGACAAATTTTGTGAACAAATATGCATATCAATCTTTAAGAAGTATAAGCGCAATTCAAGCAAGTTATGTTCAGCCCAAATTTGTGATGAAATGATACTTAATATCAACATACTTGATCCTAGAATGCAACATAGCTTTCTTGGAGATATTGATGACAAAAGTATTACTACAAAAACAGGGATAGAATACCTTGTTGGAATCCCCAGTCAGCACACATGTGCTTCATCCACAATAGTTGCATGCAATAACTTTCTGCATCCATGGGCTCAGTTTGTGCAGTGAAAATGGTGGCTTCTTACTATGCCAAGAGACCAAGTATAAGAGGCTAACAATCATGCTCTTGAAGTGTGTTTAATCAACATCAATATCCTACAGATCAGCAATGATCTTACAGCTCATGTCTATTAGAATCAGGATGACAATGGATGCTTCCATCCCAAACATTGGATTGAAAGATAAACAATTCATCATTTTTATGCACAACTTGTAAACACAGAGAGTAACACTGTTTACCATAAAGACTCATCTTAAAATTTTCAAAGAAAGGTGGTAAACACATCCAGCAAGATATCATAAAATGGAACCGAACACATGTCATCAACATATACTGTGCAATTATAATGTGCTTTTAGGTGTTTTTGACAAACATGGTTTTGTCAACTGAACCTCTCACATACCCATCTAAAAAGTATGTGGATAAACTCTCATAAGAACCTCTAGAAGCTAGCTTAGGGCTATAAATGGCATTGCTAACCTATGCACATGCTCATGATGGCTGAGACTTTGAAATCCTAAGGCTTTGGATCTAGCAAGAACTAAGTGTCATACAATGCTTATTTCAAAACAGTCCAACTCATCTTGGAAGGCACTGATATAATCAACATCAAGCAAGACTTTCATATCAAATATGGACTCTATGATAAATACAAAACCATAAATAAAATATGGTGTGGATATCATATCAATATGTAGCAAGTAAACACTTAAGGATGACAACACTGCTTACCAGTCAAATTAACTTACCCCTGGTTTGTCTAGGCTCAACCACCTTACCAAAATATGTCAGAAGAAGTGTGATCTTTCTGAGCTTGACATTGTTCCAGATCTGTGGTGTGTTGGGATGGCAAGACCCTTATACATCCCTGAGTCTGGGAAATCAGATTCAATCCCCGGGATTTCCTCATTGGATATTTGGTCAACAATGGGTGTATCTCAGACTAGTTCATGTTCAGACAACACATAATAACCATGAGAGAATAAAGAAGTCATATATTGCAACATATAATATTTCCTTCACTTTGCATGATCTCTTGTTGTCCACACAATATGCTTTCTCATGTGACACATATGGCTTCTTCCCTTTCCAAAGCTCAAACAGTGGCTTGAAGGATTTCAACTTAAAAATCACTATATTCAAGGAATGATAGACATTAGAAGCAAACCTCTCCCCAAACGAAATGAAGGAGATCATAGACATTTAAGCATAACTCTTCCCAAGTCAACAAGGACACAATTTATCCTTTCAACAACCCTATATTGTTTGAGAGTAATGGAAGTAGAAAATTCATGATGTATACTAAATTCCTCACAACAATAATGAAGCATGTTGAAATTTAATGTCATGGTCGAATATAATACTACCAATATGCAAGCCAACAAAACACTATTCAATTGAAACTCAATTTCTAGTAAGGCTGTAATCTTCTCAAAACTTGGATTAAATTCAGTTTATTCCCTCATACTTTAGGTCTAAAATCAGTTTGGTCCCTCATTTTTTTTTTAATCAGACTCATCCCTAATCTTTTAAAATGGCATTAGATTGGTCCAGAATTTAAATTTCACTCCAATTGTGACGTCACTCACCAAGCTGGAGCTAACATAATGGTCTACATTTCAGCTTTCCTAATTATAAGAAGGGTAAAACTGACATTTCAGTTTTAATATTTATTCTTGACTTTTTCTCTCTCTGTCTCATTCCCCAGCCACCATATCCGACTTTCTTTGACCCTAACAATCTCTCTCTCTCTCTCTCTCTCTCTCTCTCTCTCTCTCTCTCTCTCTCTCTCTCATTCCACATATCCAACCCTTCTCTCACTCCCTCAATGGTGCGACCGAAATTTCACCAAGCTATCCCATGTCTCTTGCTCTCTCAAACCCCAAAATTTTCAAAATGGAAAATCCCCAAAATGAAGAACCCTAACCCCATATAGAAGAACTCCAGGAATCTCGGTCACCGAGAAGCCCCAAAATGAAGAACCCTAACTCACCTCTCTCTCTTTCTCTCAAGAAAACCCAGACAACGCCGCAATAACGACCTCGGGAAGGATTCGAGATGATCTGTGGCTTCGATAGGGATTTGATCGAGGCCACCTCTCCTCCTCCGCAACCCAAAACCCCCTGGGAACTTAATCATGTGCTAAGATTCTAGCATTTACAAGATCGAAGCACGTCTTACTATTCCAAAACGTTGTTGCTCGATTCTAGCTTTTGGGTTTAGGGATAGGGGATTGCAATAGCATTGGAGAATAGTTTATGGTGGAAGGAAGAAGAAGATTATGGAAGCGACAAAAGGCGACGAGGCCTCTAATCGAGTAGCGGCCAAGAGCAAGAAAGGAAGAAAAAACCTATTGTAAATTAGAAAACATGTCACAAAGGGTACTATGGATATTTTGTCCAAGCTGATGGTCAAAGTCTAAAAAGTGGGCCCTCATGTTGGGTTTAGCTAAGCACATGACGTCAGATTTAGGGTCCAATTTAAATCCTGGACTTGTTTAATGTCATTTTAAAAGATTAGGGATGAGTCTGACTAAAAAAAAGATGAGGGACCAAACTGATTTTAGGCCTAAAGTATGAGAGGGTAAACTGAATTTAATCCTCAAAACTTTCACTTTTAATAGCTAGGAATCTAACTCAAGTGAATCTTGAAAAAAAACAACAATTATAAGCACATGCTTCCAACAACCAATGATTTAGTTTCAACAAGTTCAACGAAGTCTATATGCAACAGTTCAAGCATATTAGAAATAGGTTAAACACCAAATCAAGAATGAGGAGAATGAGCCGGCTTACCAATACTACAAAGCTCATACATACCTGCGGGGATACTAATAAGCTTAGGTATCCCTGTGAATCATTATTTCATTGATAGGTTCACAATGTCCTCATGATTCAGATGACACACTCGTCTGTGCCAAGGTTCAAGAGCATCCTCAGATACCATTGAACGAAAGCACTCTTGAGGAGATGTAAAGGTACTTTACCATTAGTCTTTAGTCCTCTCACCTCTCATAATGCTTTTACCTTTACCATCAGGTATCAGACATATATCACGGTCAATCTAACTAACACTTAGGAGACTGATCTCTAACCCTTTTACTAAAAGAAACATCCTTTAGGTCCGGGAGACCAGGAGTGTTAGCTATCCCACAACCAACTCAGCTTTGAGACCAACCCCAAACACAACTTGTCCAAACCTAGATGTGAACCATTTTGGGTCACATATCATTTGCCTTAAAACAACCATTGTCCACATACCATAAGTTAAAACGACTCGTCGTAAGAACACTAAGTGCAACATAGCACATGGCCATGAACTAAGTCTCTCCATGAAAATTCTAAATCTAGAGAAAAAGGCATACATGCCCAACATCTGGGTTTCGTCCAAAAAAATGTCAAATGGTTTGGTATTAACTGATATGGCTTTGAAACAACACCGCTCATGAATCTCATTCTAACCCAAAGTGGATTTTTCTATGGAATCTGGGTTTAGGGATAGACAGGTACCCTGCTATCCTCGAAAACTCTCTTAAGGATTTTCTAAGAATAACCGAAACGAGGTGAGCAACTGATTCTCCTAGGATTACCTAGGGCTAGATTGATAGAAAAATCAGATATAGCCACCAACAACATAATGGTGCAAGTGGGGAAACAAGACTTTGAGGTTTTGGATTCCCTAGTCGACAAAAAAGGTTCCTTTGCTCTTGAAGACTCTAATTTCAAAACCTAAACTAAGCCTTCCCAAATTTCGTCTCCTCACTATTTGATAATTTATGGACAAAATTTCAATCCTAGTGAGAATAGACTTTGAATCATAAAACAACTCTGTATACATGACATGCATATTATCATTAGAATCCTTGTCCTTAAAGGACTCATCTATTATGACAAGGCTACAAAGGCCAAGGTACCACAACATCATCCGAGGATGGTTTAGACTCATGAAATAAGCTATGGAGATTTTTGAGCTTTTTCATAGGTCGTCGCCAATGTGTTCCAAGTGATTCTCTGGCGCTCTTTGTGAAATAGAGCAGCAGGCAAGCTATTAAAAGCTTTGATGTTCATCCTTCTATAATTAGTCAAATCAAAATATGAAGGGACATTAATGGAAGTAGGGCCTCTAACACAGTTCATTCTCGGCTCACAAAAGATCTCACTAACAAAAGCTAGTGGCCGCTCTGATACCACTTGAAGGTCCTAGAGGGGAGGGGGTGAATAGGCCCTTAACAACTTTTTTCATATAAATTCGTTCTTAGGGATAGCAAGGGTTATAGCTATCCTGAATAACAAATACACAATAACAATAAATAAAAGTTGCAGTAAAATAACAATGAACACCAAGATGTTTTTTACTCGCAGAAACCCTGCAACCAGGGAGAAAAACTACATGCCTCTAACTCTTGAGGGACAAACATTTTCACTATGTAAAACTCACTTCTTACAAGATTATAGTCTAGGGATATATCAACGACTTGTTATCCTTCCTAAACTACCCTCTAGTCTAGATCTATACATTCTCTCTTGTTTTTGAGTACCTCACTCCTTACAAGATTACAATATAGGATACAACAACGACTTGCTACCCTACCTAGTCCCAAACTAGTCTACCTCTCTTGTCTCGAAGTGACTACACATGAAGGTATAAGAAGTTTCAACCTAGAACTCAACTATCACTTAACTGATTCTTCTTGAACATTTCTCAGAAGTTTCACTCTCAGAAACTCAGCTATCCTAAACCAATTCTTTCATTAACCCAGCTACCACAACGGGATACATCAGAACTCAGCTATCCTCAGATGATTCTTTCATGAACACTTTCGGGGTTACTGCATTACCAACTGATCTCATGGTATGCAGAATGCAATGAGTTTATGAGAAAAGATTTTGTTCAGCTCTAAGGTTTATAATCACAAAAGGAAGACTTAGAGACTAATGAACAATGCAAATGTAAAAACTACATTTTGACAACCATTGAGCAAAGGCAGCCTTGCTCAATATATATAGACTGATGGAGTGCTCTAACAAGAGAGAGACACAAGCCAAAGAGGTGCCACAAGAAGGCAAGCACGAGGGCCAAAGCAAGGAAAAGGTTTTGGACTTTTGTCCTTGGCAAAACTCAGAAAGTGAGAGGACATATGCAGCTGTTCATGGCTAAGAAAAAAGACAAACAAAACTATCCTAAACAATGTTTGATTTAAAAGCAAGAGACAAAAGATTTTGCAAACTTTCTCCCAAAAGCATAATAACACATTGGTTTAGCAGGTCACTTTTTCTCTGATATGAAACAAAGACAGCTGCTATATTGGTTTGTGTATCACAAACACAGTTGTAGCCGTAGAGCTCTAAACCATGAGTCACAGGTTGAGACAAAAGCATCAAAACCAAAACTAAATTGAGCACAAAGGTAAGACCTTTAAATATTCTAGTTGTCAATTTGAAATTCAAATTAGAATCTCCCCCAGACATAGAATTAATGTCATAAGGATAAAAAAAACTTAAACATAAAACAGCAAAACAAAAGATCAAAAAGCTGGAAACCCAGATTTTTAGGATGGCAAGTGATACTGCTATCCTTTGTGAAAAACCATGAAATGCACATGCATGATTTTACCTGAGTTTCATGAGATCATGTTGGTTCTTCTACTTCTTCAACTTGTTCTTCAGATGTCCAAGACCAATCTCCCAATTGCTTTAGGCTTCATAGGTTGTGTTTTATTCTATATAAGGATTGTCAACAACCTTATACCTTCATTAGCAAAATCGATTAATTAGAAATAGACTTGCTTACATACCACAGGATCAGGAGCATCAATTGCTTGCACATCACCCATGGCACACCAGTTTGAAGGTCGACTGCCATTTTTGCAGCCCAACGAACGTAGGCAGGTCCTTTCTCGTGGAATGCTGCTTCCACGTGTTGATATTCATTCTCAACCTAATTGTTTTTATTTAATTGATCGATTAGCACAATATTACATAATATTAATTTACACGTAAACAACACCAATTCCTTAGAAATGATGGTCGTATCCTTTTGTGAAATACGATCATATAAGATTAGGTACCCGCAAGAGTATGATTGGACATTCATCTAGTTCACTATTTTTGTAGTAAAATTCTGCATGTAAAACTACATATAACCGAGAAACAATAAGTTATAAATATAATTTGCTATGATCTTATGTATTATTCCTTAATCAGCACTACACCAATTTTACAATCAGCCGACAGGGATCAGACGACAGAATTAATTTTTACTGTCGTCTGATAAATTTTTACGACAGACATTTTAAAAATAGCTTGTTTTTTAAACGACAAATGAGTGTCGTCTTACAAACAAGAAAAATTAACCGATAAATGCTAGTTTTAAGACGATAGTCTTCTGTCGTCTCGTACAAAGACAGATCAAAGATTTATTTGGACCAAACTGTTATTTTTTTTTTGGCACAACATAAAGGCTTTTTTGGGCACTTGATAAACTCTCTCTCCCCGATAGATTCTTCAACAACTCTCAGTTCCCTCATTCGCTCATTCTCAACCCTAACTGAAACTTCTCTTCTCTCGATCCCTCCCTTGCGCCAACTGAAAACCCAACACCTCAACCCCTCAAACCAAAAGAGAAAATCTAAAAGAACCTAATTCCCTTCCCCCATCTCTCTTCGACAAACACCGAAGAACCTCATCCCCATCTCCATCGTATTTGTGTGGGTGTTGAAATTATGATTTATGAGATCGTCGACTTCATCAGTCTCTACAAGCCAGTTCTATATTGTTGGTAAGCGTTTTGATTCACTATGACTCGGTTTGGGGTTTCTATTGGATTCGTTTTAGGCTTTTAGCTTCTAGGGTTCTATCTCAATCTAATTTCTTTTAATTTCGCAATTTTCCATTTTAATTCGATTTAGTTTTGCTAGGTTTTGCGAATGGGTAACTGTCTCTCCTTCACGATTTTGTATATGGTTTCTTTTCCTTGTCTGATTTATATGCTTTGAGTTCCATCGATGACAGACTAGATTTGTCATTTTGATTTCATGTTTTCGGGGAAATTAGGTTTTATAGTGACCGACGACTCATGACCATTTACTAAGTTGTTATAATTTGGCTTACTTGATGTGAAGTTATGATTTTGTTATGTAAATTAGGCTTGAACATAATCAAAGTATTGCTGTTATTGGTTTACAGTGGGATGTGATGGAAGAGATTAAAGCTTTGGTCATTGGACAACCAGATACTCCTTGATGGAGAAATAAAAAACAGGTTAATTTTGTTATTTTTTTACTTTGATATTCATCCACAGGTATCAATCCTCCTTTTTAGTTTGTACCATTCTAATAGAATCAGGGTTTGAGTTTGACAATGTGTTGTTCTTCCTGTACAATTTGGGTTACCTATTTTTCATTTGCAAGATACATTGTCATTGCTTCTAGTGAAATTCTTTGCTGCATTATGTTAGCAATTTTTCAATTTTTCATACTATAGAGATGCATATCAGTGGAGATGAAACATTTTGTTAAATATTATCTACAATTGAATCACAAAAGAATGATATATTTTATGTTAAGAATTTATTCACTAGATTAATGTCAGATTACTGTGCTCTTAATTTTTTTTTTATTGAATTTTGCTTTTGATGGGTTGTGTTCATAGAGATGTGGGGTTTATGTTCGAATCGGTTGTGGGGATTATCTTTGAAGGAGTCGAGGGTGACGAAATTGATAAGTGTACGTTGGTAGTTGGTATTAAGACGGTGGTGGGATTGATTTTATGCACACCAGGTATCTATGTTTTGGTGTGAATGCTTAGCTTCCTATATAATTCCATTGATCTGTTGAGATTACGATTTATCAAGTTTGAGCTTTGATCAGAATCCTTGTCGATAAGCATGTTTCCCTTTGAGTGAATTGAAGTTCATAAAATAGTTGATTCATGAAATTGATATCCTACTGAGTTTCAATGATATGTTGCTCCTTTGGGTTTTAAATTCCTTTCAATGGTATTGTTATGCATTCGTAGTTGCCAACTTGATCACAGTAGCAAGTATCCTCTCTTGGATGTCTTATTCATGATATAAACCGAAATTATTGAAGTGTACATGGCAGACCTTGTCCTTCGTTTCGTCTAAATTTCTTCTTCTCGAGTTTGGTTGCAGTCATGATCCATATTTACTTGGTATATATCATTGAAAGTATTTTATTGACTAATTGATCTATGTCAATCTTGTTTTACTGTAGTACTTGGTGATTCCAAAAATATATATTTGGCTGCACTTGAGAGTTATTTCTTGATCTATTCCTGATGTCTAGTTGTGCCACACCTCATTCATATATTTGGTTCATATTAGAATCCTTATTCATCAATATTTATATACTTGTTAAACCAAAGCTGAAATCTAAACTCTACTGGAACTTTTCAAATCATTCCCACCAAGTAGTTGTATTTTCATTCTCTTCTCGTAAAACCTGAGCAGTCTATCATGTTCATGCTTCTTGTTCTCTTTCTGTCACTCTATGATATCTTTATCAAGTTCTATAACAAAAGAGACTCATTGAGTTTAAATTCTTATGAAATCATATCCCTATCAAGCTCGTGTATTTGTACTGATATAGTTTACAAAGTTTTTGAGTTACTGAAGCTCTACTTCTTCAGCAAGTTGCTCAATTTAAAGAATTATATCTTGACAGACTTCACCTTATTTCAAGTTTATGTCTTGAAGTGTAGGAACTGTGAAATCTGCAACAGTTGGTAGATATTGTTGTGTAGCGCAAAGGATTAGGGAGGGTAATTACACCTTGAAAAGGTAAACTTATCTCTAATTCAGTTCCAAGTCTGAAACCATAAATGCAATGAGTTATTACATCTTTATAGAGAATCAAAAGATTTTAAAGCTCCATTGGATTTTTCAGATTTAGCTTTTTGGCCTCACATATATGCTGAACCTTGAAAAGGTTTGCAATTATTTTTATGGACATTCTTAAATTTTTTGTAGACAGGCAATATGGTCATAAAACTCTGCATGTGAGAAATTTTGTGTAGTAATGTATTGTAATAAATTGTGCATATCTAAATAGTCTCGTTTGGTATAGTAGTCAAGTAGCCAAAATATATGAGGGAAATATTATGGTATCACTTCCAATAGTACTTTATGATATTTTTGAAGTGTCAACTAGTCAAAATATTTTAGGGAAGATTTCTGGTATTATGTCCAAATAGAATGTGTAGCCCACAAATAAGCAAAAATCTCAAGTGTTTCGCTAAAGCTCTGTTATTTTCTCAGCATCTTATTTCTCTGATGATTACTCCTGCAGTGGGGAGAGGGAGACAGCTAAATGTGTTGCAGATGCTATAGCTGATAATCGCTCTGAGTTGGTTCATCTACCATCTTCCATAGATCTTCATATACCATTGTCATTTAAAGGCTGCTTGACCTGTGATGGCAGGTAAAACGTTTGCTCAATTGCAGTTAATTATTTCCACATATTTTCCCACTTATGAACTTATAATGGTATTCTTATATCCAAAGTTCCAAACCATGCGGGCTATCACCTCAGAAACTGAGGAATCATAAAACTCAATAATTATTAGCCTCCTACGTATTTTAGGGTGTTGTAATGCGCCATAGTTACCGAGAGATAGCTTGGTGTCCTCTCCAACTACTGATGTGGGTTTGCACACACCAGCATGTGTGATAGAGATAAACAGCGTTAACTTTTCAAGTGATTTAAAAGTGGATACCCAACCTTCTATAAAGATTACATGTGGATAAACCAACCAGTACATTGCAAGTGTTTTCTTGGTCTATGTTAGCTTCTATGGCAATTCATTTAACTGTATATTAGTTTATATTTGGTTTATGTGTTCTTTAAGTACAACTTACTAAAGCTCTGTGTCTTCGATTTGGCAGGAGACACTGAAGTTTGAGTATGAAGGAAGTAACAGAGTACCACCACTGCAGTTAGTAGGATTTTCTGCACTATAGAGTATACCACTATTGCAGTTGCTAATATTTGGTTTGATGTCTTTTTATGTTATAGCTTATAGGTCTATTTAGAACAAGTAACTCTATGTAAAATATGTTGGTTTTTGGCAATTAGAATGAATTTGAGATTTCTGAATCATGTTGTGCAAATGCTTTTGTTGAGACATTAAATTCCCATAAAATTGACATCCAAATCAAAATCAGACAACAGATAGTCCCATGAACTCTGATGTCTCTACATCTTTCAAACAACATTTATATGTCGTCTTAAAGTAAAAGATCATATTGTATGTCATATGAGATATATATCAAACGACAGATAAGTGACGTTTGAATTGGTGTGAGACAACATATATTATATCTCATACGACAGATAAGTGACGTTTGAATTGGTGTGAGACGACATACAATTACTCACTGTTAGTATAAAAGTAATTTCAACGATACTTTTATGTCGTTATAGCCAATGTCTAACGACAGAAAGTTAGAGTTTGTTACAAATCTATATGCACACAGACGACAGATGAGTTTATATTGTCTGTCGTATAATATCTATCAGACGACAGACATTGTCTGTCGTCTTAGAGCTTATCAGATGACAGCTCGATAGACGACACGCAAAAAAATGATCAGACGACAGGCATTGCCGCTCGTATGAAGGCAAAATTGACATAATGCAGCTAGCTAGTATATATATATATATGCTCATATATCAGTCATATGTTTTGCATCTGTTAGATTGTGAATTGATCATTGTGACTTTATATTTGAACTTGCGCGCGATCAATAGGAATATCATCATCACAATAAAATTAGTTATAATTAAGGAGTGCAAACCTTGAAGGGTTCATTGTCTATGCGGTAAACTATGCCTGGAACATCATGCAGCCAAAATGGAAACCCCCTGAGAAAATTGATATGAGATGAAAAGGCAGTACTACGAGTTAGATCACCCAGAAAGAACCGACTATATATAGCTAGGTGTTATACACTTATACACACAGACATGAGACATATATACATGCATGAATAGTATTAGTACGTACCCATATGTCCATTCCTTAGGCAAGCATAAAGCCCTTGTGCTTGGATTTCCTTTATGAACTTGACTAGATCATATCTTCCACTGAAATCGTACTGTGAAATATTTCATTTCTCTGTAAATTGCTATACGAAATGAGAGCAAAAATGGATTGATTGATATTTCATATACTTGGTTGGTACGTACCTGACCCGGTTGAGGCTCGTGAAGATTCCAAAATACATAGGTTTGAATCACATCAAGTCCTCATTCCTTGGCTTTGCCGATCACAGATGGCCACATCTACATACACCAAATCATTTTAATTATTAATCTCTTTAAATTGAGCCTTGATAAAAATGGGTTGAGGACATACATCGCTTGAAATTGAGCGTCGACGAGCTTGATGTCTTTGACAATATATAGTGTACAAAGGTAAGCTTTTCTTGTTTCTTTTCGATGGAATATATAATTGAATTGAAATTTGTTTAGTCTTTATAGTTTCAAGTAGACATCTGTTTAGTTCTTGTGGTTTTATTTTAATCTGAATTGTCCTTAAAGTCACGATTTTTCATCCAAATGGTCATTCCATCAATTTTCTCAGTTAAATTGCTGATGTGGTCATTAAAGACATTGTAATTTTCAACGGTCACGTCAGCAATTTAACTGAGAAAACTGACGGGATAACCATTTGGATGAAAAATCGTGATTTTAAGGACTATTCAGATTAATATAAAACCATAAAGACTAAACAGATGCTGACTTGAAACCAGAAGGACTATATAGTATTTTACCCTTAATATATAATTTTCAAAGTTCACATTCTTACAATACATAATGAGCAAAACTTCGAGATATGAGAAATTTTGATAAATAACCACTTTTAGGCACTTGAATTGATTTTTAACTATGATTTTATAAATAGTTGAAAAATGACCATATCAAAGAAATAAAAGTCTAAATTGCCTTTTTTTTTAAATTTCAGCAGCTCATAGCATATTAGCATTTCTCTAGCTCAGTTCTTTTGAGATTTTTTTCAAGTCTCGTGATTAACTATGTACATAGCAGCATATGGTAGCCACATCTCAACCCACATATGGTAGCGCCTAAGACATATATTCTGCCCATCGCTCCTCATACCTTTTGATTCCATAGGCAAATACCGCCTCAATCATGTGAAGAGTAGCTAGACTCAAGTTCGATCTCATAACCCGTTAATGGTCTATGCTCATGATTTTTCACAAAGTCAAGGAGTCTCATCAATGGATCTCTCCCTTGATTACCGCATTATTCCCCAAATGGACTGCAAATGGCTTACATATATTTCAGAAAATTTGGCCAAAAGTGGCACATACAAGCCTTTGAGCGATGTCCATATGGTGAATGAAGTTCAAAACTTGAAGCATATTCTTCAAATATGAACGAAGTTATAAGTTATTCATATATCCACCTCCCTTTTCACAGTAAATATATGCATATATGCAAACAATGCAAGTATGGTCCTTCTGAAGAGTTACTATAAGTGCGTACGTAGCATACGTTCCTCTTGTTCTTTTTTCTTTCTAACTTTTTGTCACACCCCAATTTTCGAATGAAATTTTCAAAAATTTTGGCATGATATAACTTAAAATAATAACAATCCCAAACATGTTTTCAACGACAACAACAACAACAACAACAACATAAACTCAATTACAGAATAGAAATTTCCACAAAATCTATCACTGAATTAAGGTTACACTTCCTTGTTTACATAACGTGCAAAACAAGAACATGAGGAAAATCTCATGATTTTAAAACTGTCTACTCAAAACTAAAACTATACAGAGTCTGACAAAATAGGGAGAATCCTATCACTACGCTTCCGCCTCAACCCTGCTGATCCTCACCTGCAGGTCTAACCCCTACACCAAGAATTGGTGTACCGGGATTGTAAATTAACAAATCCGGTAAGCTAAAAAGCTTGTATGAGTAAATTCAATAGCACAAAATTCTCACAACTAGGATTTCACAAAAGCAAACATGACAATGATTATATCCACAATTCCACACTCTTTTAAATAACATGTACCCATGAGTCAGGTATTGATGAAATACCCCTCATGACCTACAACAACAAAAGTGTGTACCCATGGGACCCAGATACGAAAAGGTATCCCTCATGACGTACACCGACAGACGGACTAGATCTCTATTCCTAACCGCATCCAATCACCCGGCCAAAGGCTTGGAAACCCGGTTTGACTGTCTAATATCACAACACAATAAAAATGATAAATAGCATCTTAACCGCAACCAATCACCCTATTAAAGGCTTGGAACTTGGCTATTTATCCAACAATCATCATAATGCAATATAATTATCACCAACTCTAGAATCCACATCATATGATTTTATCCTTCAGAAGGACATAATTATATGAAAAACATCAATAAGATTATGATCATATGAACTTCCCAAAAACATACACAAAAGGAAAACTTGTTTTATCTTACCTATGAGCCGTTGACGATCAAACTCATATATTTTTAAAACCAACAATAGCACAATATTAAGATCAGATCATAATCATTGTCCTCATCAAATGACCATAATTAAAACTTGGTTCAAAAATGAACCTTAGTGAGATTTACTCACTTAATTACTCCCGCTGCGTCTTCACAAACACAAGGGTAGTCGACTCAACAAAATCACAAATCACCTAAAATTACACCAACAATACCTTAGTAAAATCTCAACAAGAATTAAAATACCCTTAATCTAAAGGTTGCCCCAAGAAGGGCAGTCCTTCCTCCAAGACCTCCCAAGGTCATCGGACACTCAACAACAACAACTACTACCTCCAAGCATCAAACTTTCCAAGTTTCCGACCTAAAGAACACCAAGAACCAACTTAGCACCTACAATGCAAAACCTAACCAACACTAAATCTTCACACAAACAACACACTAGCAACTAAAAGGACTAGTTAACACAGCAGCCAAACCCCTTGCCCTGCCCAGACGCGCTCCCACGAGCCGCCACAGGCGGCGGCGAGTGAGCCCACGCGCCACCACCAACCTCACAATTTGGGGAAACTCTCAACAGCAAAGTTGAAGCTTGAAGTAAGGTGAACAACTTTAATACCTGAGGTTTCAACCAATTTTGACCGGAAACGGCCGGAAAGTGCCCCGAAAAAACCAACCCGAAACAAACTTCAACACCTGCAAATCCGGGCTAAAAAAACTCAAAACTTGCTTCAATCTTAGCTTAGCCATCACCAGGAGGAGGAGAGGATCAAAACTCACCTAGGTTTGCCCCTCGTCACCGCCGTATACGGCTGTTCCGACCGGCGACACAGCAGTGCCCTTTGCCGGCCAAGAGCTCCGTTTCCGGCGAGCAACAACTAGCAGTGGCTGCCCAGCCCTGAAGAGGACACTTGTAGGATTCGAACGGGACCGGCGGTGGTCCAAACGGTGGCGGGACGACGAAGCTAGCTCCGGCGGAAGAAGGCTGCGCAGAAGAAGTCGGGAGAGGAAGAGAGAGAAAGTGAGCTGATTTTAGGGTTCCTAAAATCAACTCCCACAAAAATCTCTACTTAAACAATTTTCATACCCGGAAACTAACTTCTTCTGACCATAACTTTCTCATACGACACCTGAATTAGGCGTACCGCATGTCTACGAACTCGTATTGATGAGTTCTACAACTTTCATGAAGGAAGTTTTCAAAGATAACTTACGGAAAATAAAGTCAACTTTTTGGTCCCTTAAACGTCGAAGCACCTAAAATAAACTCTCGGACTTCAACTTCGCATAAACCAAAAAGAATTTTCATAAATATTCCTTCCTTAAATATGGAAATTATACAAGGGAAAAGATATGAAAATCTGGGATATTACACTTTTTTTGCTTTCCTCCATATTTATATACTCCCCACTACATCACCTAAATCACCTAAGACCCTTACTTAAATAATATTCAAACAATTGTTGGATAATTGCAGCATAACTTGCTGGTGATCGATGGCGTGATGGATAGCTTAATTTAATTGCTTGAGTTTTCACAATTGCTGGATAGTGTATGTTTTTTGGGAAATCTTGAGAATATCTAATGCTAGTGGATGTGCAAACCGTTTAGAAGGTGTATAACTAATATCAGCTATATCAAGTAAAAGATGGGTTTGCAGCATGTCATTGCTCAGATCAACAAATCTGCCTTGATAATCACTTTTTTCTGATTATACTGTGCACTGCTGGAATCATGGGAAATTAAAATCGAGTTTCATGAACATTGCGTCGACCAAAAGGGTCAAAGATATGATATGCTTTTTGTTTGTTGGAATTAATATGATACGCTCAAGTACAAGTATGTCATTGTTCTTGAATAACGAATTCGATCTGGAATGAATGCTGAAGCATGTTAGGAAAAGAATGAGAGTATTTGGGACTTTAAATCTCTTGATATGGTCATTTTTTAATTACTTGTAACATCATGGTTAAAAATCAATTCGAGTGCCTAATAGTGGTTATTTACCGAAATTTCTGTTTTCCCCCGGTCATCTGGTAATTTCGCAATGTGAACAGTCATAGTATTCATCTCTAACTCCCCTTCACCTCCATCCCTATGAATACTCATCAATGGCTTCATCATCGGACAAGGCCGTGTGCGTCACCGGCGGCAATGGCTTCATCGGCTCCTGGCTAGTCAAGACCCTCTTAGAACGCGGCTACACTCCTGTCCACGTCTCCATCTATCCCGGCTCCGACGCCTCCCACCTCTTCGCCCTCCCCGCCGCCTCCCCCGCCGCCCTCACCGTCTTCGAGGCCGACATCCTTGACGCCGACGCCGTCTCCAGAGCCGTCGAGAATTGCAAGGGCGTCTTCCACGTGGCCTCCCCCTGCACCCTCGAGGACCCGAAAGACCCGCAGGCCGAGCTTGTCCTCCCCGCCGTCCAGGGCACCCTCAATGTCCTCCAGGCCGCTTCCAGGTTCGGCGTCCGGCGCGTCGTCCTCACCTCCTCCATCTCTTCCATGGTCCCCAACCCCGGTTGGCCCAACCACAAAGTCTTCGACGAGACGTCTTGGACCGATCTCGATTACTGCCAATCCCGCCAGGTCGCTACGATCATCATATCAATTGATTTATAACTTCATTTTAGTGGTTTGTGGTTTTAATTTGTTAATTTCGCACGCATCACTTTAGTGATTTTAATTTGTTTGTTTTCGTAGGGATATTAATTTGTTAATTTGTGATGATGGACAGAAATGGTATCCGGTGTCGAAGACACTAGCAGAGAAAGCGGCTTGGGATTTTGCGGAGAAGAATGGATTAGATGTGGTAGCAATCCATCCAGGCACATGTCTCGGACCTCTGCTTCAACCCGGTTTGAATGCGAGCTGTGCTGTTCTGCTCAACTTGTTGCAGGGATCCACAGACACACAAGAGTACCACTGGTTGGGGGCTGTGCATGTCAGAGATGTCGCCAAGGCGCAAGTTTTGCTGTTTGAGACTCCTGCGGCTTCTGGGAGGTACCTTTGCAACAATGGCATCTACCAATTCGGTGACTTTGCGGATAGAGTCTCCAAACTCTTCCCACAGTTTCCGGTTCACAGGTTAGTGTTGAAGCTAAGGCAATCTCAAATGTGAATGTGCACATTTATTGTTATGATCCCTGCTGTATTATATGGATTGTGCTGAATGCTTATGAGTAGTTTAATCCTGTGCAATGAATCTATGTAGAGATTGCATTAAGATCTAAAGGCAGTTTTTGGTAGACAGACTCATGTGTGGCTATGAACTGTTTATGATTAATTAATACTGCTGTAACTGCATTTTAATGATTTGTAGGGTACTTGCAAACTATACTAGTAATAAGGTTGCATTGAGAATAGGTAGGGATGACACTTGAAAATGATTAATACCTAGTGAAGTAGAGTAGAAGCGAAGTCATAACCAACCACCAAAGAAGATTAGGATAAATTATACATTTTTACTCGAATAGGCATTTTGCAAGTGGATATGGAGGAGCTAAAGAGTAATTAGAAATCTCAAGCACCGTTAACCTGGATATCTGTCAGTGGATGCCTATCCTTTTCCAAACTTCAAAGTTGCTAGCAAATTTAGTCTCCTTACTCTTAGAATTAGAATCTTGTTGCCCTCTTGTTGATATATAGAGGCTACTGAGCTGCAAGAAACAGTAGTTCTTAACACTATTGATGGTGCTAGAAGGGACGTATTTAAGTTAGAAATTGATTATTGGAAAAGGGATATAGGTGAGGACGTGAGGTGGCAGAAGGTACGAAAAAGAAACATAACTTTTATGAACTTAATATATTCATAGCTGTGAGACATCCACTTCAATATAGTATTATTATCTCTGTATTACTGCAATCACCTCACTGAATGTGGTGCATAGGTGCACCTGATTATATATCTACAATAATTTTTTTTTATTTATGAGTTCTCCTTTGCCTCTTATCTTGTGACTGCTTCCTTGCCAATCCGTCTCTCTCGCTCTATCTCTCCCTGTGTATATATTCCATTAGCTTATTATTTCTCTATGTATTCTAACGAGAATAGTTTGCAAAGAGAAGAGATGCTCTGCCTTTCAGGGAGCTTCTTAGGGTTTCAAACCCGATCTCTGCTAGCGGCGGTGAGAAACAACGTGTTTCCCCGACCATCCAGTGGCGAGATATCGACTACGGCAGTTCGAAGGAGAGCGATCCTCTCAAGCGACGGCGTCACGAGCTCCCAGCCGTACTAAGCTTCCAGCCGCGGTTGCTCTTTGCGGGGGAGCAGATTTCCAATGGTAGAAAATCGATGGTTCTTATTCCATCGACAGCGAGATCCGATGACCGAGATGAAGAGATGGTAGCGAATCCGAACGGCGCTCAATTTGACAAGGTCGCTGCGAGTGATGGTAAGGGGCAAAGGGCTGAAGAGATGGTGGTCAACCTGCCAATGCTGGCGATTGAGGTGCCGGCGAAAGAAGTCTGGCTGCAGCCGAACGAACGGATGAAAACGCCAGCGTGGCCTTGGATGCTGGCGGCTGATCAATCATGGGCGCCGTCAGTGCTGATGATGGCGGTTGACGAGAGGAGGAGCATACCTGCTAGGGTTTGGGATTGGACTCAAGGTCTTGGGCCTGGGTTTGATCTCAAGCCCAAAAAATGTCAATTTTGGAATTGCGCCTATGGGTCTAATTTCAATATGACTATGGCTTAAGTCGCGATGTTTTGGATAGCTTGGCAGACTGAGCAAGCTAGCTGCAGCTAGATGGATTCATGAGGCTTGGAGTACCGCAATTAAGCGCCTTGACTCCAGTTTTTATGTTTCTTTGGTATCTTGTTTTGTAGCTAGTTTAATCATTCAAGTGAGCTAATTGTCTAATGTAATGGTGCTTTGATGCCATTCTGGCCTGAGTTTATCAATGAAATTTTTGGGGCTGCTGCCCCTTTTCCCTTCAAAAAAAAAATAAAAAATTTCTCTATGTATTCTAGAAGTTGAATTCCTTGTGATCAAATGTGAATCCCCAGCTTTTTAACACTTTCAAATGGGACTTCGCAGCACAAATTGTTGTGGTTTTCACTTTCAGAGAATCAACTTTACATTCTGTGTTTGACGCTTCTATACATATGTTTTCTGTTTATATTTTTCTGATAAAACAAACTAATGTGTTCCTTCTTGTTACTTCTTATAAAACATTTCAATATAGGTGATATTTTCTTTAAAGACAACACCTCTTTCCACTTAGAATGGAAAGGAAATGGCTTCAAATGCATCTATCTGGCAGTCATAGCAAATATGTCAAATTCATATATGTTGGGACAAAACTGCTGGTAAAAGAAATACCCAGTTGTGTAACATTTTAGTTATGGCCTTTGATTGAAAACTTTTCAGTGTTGTTATTTCCAGAGTAATGATGTTGCCTTCTAAGCAAAGTTTTACTTCATAGGAATATGCTAAAGTATATGATGAGCAACAAATCGTTATGATTGCTTTTAAACAAATTTGAATTTCAAAAAGATATGCACAAGTGTAAATGATTGCCTATATGTACATTCCATCATCCTTTGAAATGTGCTCGGATGCATGAAGTTCTTTAGTGATTTGTAAATGTCAAACATTGCTTCTATCATTGTTGTTTCCTGTGTTGCTCTTTCCATGTAATGGCCTTGTTTGATAGCCAGGACAAGGCTTCTTAGCTAGCTTTCATTTTTTTTCTTGATTGGCCAATTTTCAAATTGCTGAACGAAATTGAGACTAGGGTTAGTAGGCAAGATTGTGAGATTGAAAACAATGCAATGTGGAGCTCGAGCTTGAAGTGAACCCAGATTGCAAAGAATTCCAATGAAACAAAATTTTAGTTAATCATTGATATCATCAGTCATTTTAACTCCTATTAGTATAGGTTTCGCACAGTGAGACTTGTACTGTTTTGGAGAACATGTTCATCTTGTTGGTCGACTTATTGTTATTTTGGTTATTATATATGGAACCGGATTTTATTTATTTATTTTAATTTGAAGATATAACGAACTAGAGCTTGACTGGAACACATGTACAGGTTTAGCGGAGAAACTCAACCAGGCCTAAAGGATTGCAAGGATGCTGCAAAGAGATTAATCGACCTGGGTCTGGTTTTCACACCAGTTGAAGATGCTGTCCGGGACACAGTGGAGAGCCTCAAAACTAGAGGCTTTTTGAAGCAGGAAGAGATGTCACAATCTAGCTAGTTGGCACATAGCAGTACTACAATGAGTGGAAATGAAGTGTTGGTAGACTTAATTAGTTTCTTATAGTCCTCTTCCTATCATTGCCTTTAACTTTTATTCGTTTCAAAAGTTGAACATTATCTATATCTTGGAACTGAGCATCATATGTTTATAAAAGTAACCATTCTTGCAACTATCATTGTTTTTAGTGATTTCCAAGAGACAATCGGAGTCACTAGATGGTGTCGTTTTTACTGCACAGTGCATAGTGCAGAGTATATTGCCTGCAAACTGCATCTGCAAGCATGTGGTGAATTATCAATCAATCTGAAAACCAAGGCCATTATTTAATGACAGATCCTTGGAACTATGCCTTTCATGGCCATAAAGCATGAGGCACTTGCTACATGAATAGCAGGAAGGAAATAGAAAGGGACGATGTGCTAGTACCGCAGCTACTGCTCCGGCAAGAGGACCACTGTGGCGGGCTTTGCTTTTTTCTGGGCACGTGATTTGGGTCCTATAGAATTGATTGAGTATTGACTCCTTGATGGTATTCTGTTAGGTGTCTTTGTCCCTCATAATCAGGCAAGCTTGGAGGGGTTAGCGTGCCTAATTGAGCTTTCCATTGGCATGGAGGCTTTAGTTTTTAGCCTTTTCCTTGTTTGCTCTGGCAAACCTGCTTCCCTTGGTTTTGTTTTTAAAAGCCTTCCCCAACACTACATGTGCTTCATCTTCCCTACCTTTGCTCTGGCTCCTTTTCTGAAAACAAAAGAATCAATCCATTTCTTCTTTTATTTTTTGGTGTTAGGGAGGGAGAGAGAGAGAGAGAGAGAGAGAGAGAGAGAGAGAGAGAGAGAGAGAGAGAGAGAGAGAGAGAGACGTGCAGTTCCAATCATGGAGGTTCCTCTGGCATTGCATGTGCCCCTATCTCCTCGCCCCACTTCTTATTATTCTACACTTCTATGGAACTAGTACTTCCTTGTTTATATATCATTCATTCCCACTTTGAGACTCATAATGCCCTTAGGCTTTTAGCCCTCCATGATAAAAGCTAGCCTCCATTGAAAATTTCAAATTAAGATTGAAATTTGAGCAGATTTCCGAGATGGTTAGTCCAGCACCCTGCAGCCGATCCTGGTGAGTTTTTACTTTCCATGTCATTGTTGTTTCTCGTTGTGATGAGTTGAATAAATTTGAGGAGCCTAATTGATATTTTCGGTTTGGAAATCAAGGTCTATAAGCGAGGACTCGCTAAAAAGATATGTGCAGTTTGCGAGTGAGAGCTGCATACAAGAGTTACTGTCTGCTTCAGACTCCACTAGGGGGATTGGGATTAATAATGGAAATGATGGCTGGAAGGTTCTTACTCTTGAAAACGGAGTGGAAATATCCAAACGGAGGTCTGGAAATGGATCATTCCACACCTTCCGCAGCCGCTGGCTGCTCAGATCAGTATCACCCCAACAATTTATCGCTGTTGCTAATGCAATAGATGCTGCCAAGGTCAACTAGTTCCATATTATGTGTATATTTAGTTTCTTCTTGTTGTATTTTTATTGAGTTTATTGAACCTGAACATGCAGCAATGGGATTCTGATCTGGTAGAAGCAAGGTACATAAAAGATCTTGACGACAACCTCAGCATCATCCGGCTCAAGTTTGGAGATAATTCCAAGCCCCTATTTAGAAATAGAGAATTCATAGTCTATGAGCGACGCGAAACCATGGAAGATGGCACTCTGGTTGGTGCTTCATAGTTCGTACTCATAGTTTATAAGATATATACATAATTGTTTGTGTTTGAGTTTCATCATGAAATTTAACTTGTCTAACCAATTCCTAATGAGAGTTAAACTTACCACACTTTGTGACATGAGAGTTAAACTTGTGAACAACTTGTATTGGGTGCAATGAAGCAAGTATGACCCCCACAATACGTGTAAGACGGGGGATGTCAGCTCTGAACATCCAACCCCAGAACCATATGTAAAGTGGTTGTCGATATATAACTGACAGGAGTTTTCCCTGTGCAGGTGGTAGCAGTTGCTTCACTTCCAAAGGAGATAGCTGCTGGATTGCAGCCAAAGCAAAATAATGCAATCAGAGGACTGCTGTTGCAATCAGGATGGGTAGTTGAGAGGCTTGATGGTGACTCTTGCATGGTCACCTATGTTGTTCAGGTACACTCCTCTACTTTTTAATCTACATAATGACTTCTTATTCCTTCACCATAACCATATGGTTGCAGTTTTCACTTTTGAGTAACAACCCTCAGAAAAAAAAAAAAAAAAAAAAAAAAAAAAAAAAAAAGCGAAAGGCTTGCTAATATTTTTGTTGGTTAATCTTTACCTCTTTATTACAGTTGGATCCTGCAGGCTGGATGCCCAAGTGCTTTGTCAATCGACTTAACAATAAACTAGTTAAGATCATTGAAAATCTAAAGAAACTGGCGCAAGCTTGTCCAATTGATGGGGATACATGAGTGATTAGATTGTACAGAGGGCTTAAAAAATGAAAAGGACACTACGAATGCAATCTTTCTGTGCCATTTTCAAAGTACAAACTCCCAGAACCAATAATATAATTTTGATTCTGTTATCATATTGTAAATAACTAGCAGAATGCAATCAGAGATTCTATTTTTTTCTCTTTTTGTTTTGCTTTTGTGTCAACTTAACCTTTCACTTAAAGCCTAAAAAACTTGCAGCAAGCTTACAAAAACAAAGGAAAGCTAAAGACTCAGAGAACCGTATTAAAACTCGGACAACTGAAAGCCATCACACTTGAGAATGTGCACGAAGGAACCAGATGGCTTGCATAGCAAGAAAATCAGTCACAGCATTAGCTGATCTGTCTAAAGGGTGAAGATACATTTCCCAGTGTTAGCAAGACGACTTTCTCCTTTCACAGACTTAATAAGCTGTTCGTTATCAGATTCCAATATTACATCCTTTTGCCGAAACTTAATCCTCCAAAGGCAGCAGCTCTAACCTCAAATTGCAACACTGATACTGCAGAATCAAACTTTTCCACACCAGGCCACCAGCAACAACCTGATAACTTGAACCACAGGCAATCGCTCCTGTTTTAGATACCAATAAGAGGAGGTTTCCACTTGGCATTCACCTCCATTCTAGAAAAGGATGATTTCAACAAAACCTCTTTGGAACACTCTGAAATTGATGCACAGCTCTAAGAGAGCTGGTCTTCCAAATTATCAACAATATGTGTAAGCCACTCAGCATTGAACTTCAAACCTGTCCACTCAGCTGATGTAACATTGTAGCTGATTGGTAGGGCACCAGACAACATTGGACTAAGAACACAGTTGCAATAACTATTCAACAGTCCGGCTAGCTTTTCCTTTGTACCTGAAGCTCAACTAATGCCAAGTAACAATTATAAGTTTTGCTGGTTCCTTAATAACCACATTAACACAAGTATTTTAAACAATTTTCTTTTTTATCTCATCATCTAATAATAAAGTTAGAATGACATATTAAGGTATTAACACAAATCTCTCTGATCCTACACTCGCCTTATCCGGCATGATTCTCCTAAACTCTCTCCATCCTAATCCCTTAATAGAATCATCTGTGTTTATTGCTATTGATATTTGTAATCAATTGTATTTACTGTATTCCAAAACCTAGAGAGACAAGGATAGCTCCTATATATGTATGTACAGATTGTAACATTGTTGATCAAGGAAGATCACCTTTCTACATGGTATCAGCCTAAACATCGATCCTAAACTGTGATTCCACCTTCTGCTTCCTTCCTCGTATTCCATCTTTTGTCTTTCTTCCTCCTTCCACAAAAATTCTTTATTCTCTTCTTCCGTCAACTCCTCCTTTGTTCTTCTTCTACCTCTTAATTCACACCAATCCCTTGCAATCAAGAAATCTCTGCCATACCCACACACACACGAAAAAAAAAAAAATGTCAAATCTAACTGTTGAGCATGGCAAAATTAACAGAAGCAATGATTTGCTTCATTAAAAATCACTTTCCTATTTAATCGATTTGCCATAACAAACAGTTTAGCAGTAAAAACTTTTGGACACACAATACTTATATTACATATATTCATGAACACCGAATCACTAACTGTTATGTCCACAAGTACTGAAGCAAGCTCCTAACACCAAGTACTCAACATTATTCAAGATATATTTACATTCATGCTCCCTACTGCGGCTCTATCTTTGAAGACGGAAACACTCCACTGTAATCAAAGGCAGCCTCAATATTGCTGTACGGATGCTTAACCCTTGCCTGATCCTCATAGCTTGCGGAAGTGGATGCCGATTCAGCATTAGGGTTCAGTCCAGCAAGCTGCATAATGTATTCAATCTCTTTCACCACCTCACTCATTGTAGGCCTGTTGACTCCTTCTTCTTCAACACAAGCCATTGCAAGATCCACAAACCTCTCTAAACCTACCAGTCTTGTTCTCAAACCAATGGCCGAATCCAGGATCACATGGAGGTTGTATAATTCTTTAGTCCTGTCCATTGCCATCCTTACTTCTCGCACGATATATTTTCCTTGTTCTATCGGTTTTCTTGCAGTAAGTATCTCCAACATTAGCACTCCAAAACCATAAACATCACTCTTCTCAGTCAACCGTTGAGTCATGTAATATTCAGGATCCATGTATCCCTACAACAAATGAAAGGAGTGCTTAGGACCTACTTCACAACATGATACTTTCTCTTTCGATTTTGATGAATTTATAATCATGAGTGTTAATGAAATTAAACTGACCATTGTCCCTTTAACTTGAGTGGAGACATGATCCCTCCCACTGTCACCCATGGACTTGGAGAGACCAAAATCAGCAACTTTTGCACTCAATCTGTTGTCCAACAGAACATTAGTTGACTTGATATCTCTGTGAATAATTGGAGGTTGGCAAAGCTCATGAAGATAGGCTAAGCCTCTAGCTGTACCAAGTGCTATTTTAAGTCTCCTCGGCCAATCTAATCTGATTCCTGACTTACCTGCATAGACAATTTTGTTTGTAACATCAAAATAAGTAAAATAAGAAAATGAATTAGTGAAGCTAAATTGTGCCTCTTAGAAACTGTCTTCCCTTGTTGTGGTAGATACAGACATAGAGTACAATACATAGCTAGGCAAATAGCAATTACGATGTTCCATTTGACAGCATCATAATTCCTAAAGATAGGCCTTTTTGCGGTACACTTAAAGGTAGACTGAACTACTGGATAGCTTTTTCTTGTTCAGCAACGAGGTTCAGTTCCTCTGATCAGAAGTTTCTCGTTCAACATCCACTGCGTTGGTATTTGTACGGGTCTTACATTTACTGATGTGATTCTCAGATTCAGCTAGTCTCCTTACATATCCGTCTAGAGAAGTCCTTCAACATCCAACATTTTTCTGAATAGTCTGACACTATTGTATTCTTAAGTAGGTTATGTATCAAGACTACACATTAGGATATCAATATACTAATATGTTATATGTGTTGATTATTAGAAGGTAGATAGCATTCATGAGAATAGAGTTGAACAATTACCTGAAAGACTATCCTTAAGAGTCCCATTTGGTACATACTCATACACTAGCATCTGCTCATCTCGGTCAAAACAAAATCCTACAAGGCTGACAAGGTTCTTATGATGAACGCGTGAAAGAAGTTCAATCTCACTTTTGAACTGATGTCCACCTTGGATAGATTCTGTGTGAGCTCGTTTGATGGCAATCAGTTGCCCTGTGGGAAGAGTTCCACGGTAAACCTATAAGACAGTAAACACTGATTCGATAAGTACCTTTTATAGTGTTACTTGGTAAGTACTTATTTCTCAAGGTTCAGTGTAGAACGTAAATTCTAGGATGTTTAACAATTACATATTAAGTTGCTGAACTGTCCATCAAAACTGTTATTTAGGAAATCATTTTAAAAAATCTCTTCAGTAAAAAGAGTTACCTTCCCATATCCCCCAGATCCAACATCATTTGCTTCTGAAAAGTTGTTGCTATATTTCATAAGCTCTTCAAAAGAGAACGATCTGGCACCTTTTAACTGAGGAATGCTACCACTGCTTTTATTATTCACATCCCATTTGCCTGCATTTGATTGACGATATCAGTGAGGTAGGAAGTACAAGAATAATAGATATATGATATGACACAATTAACTTGAAGTGAAAAAATTGGATTTGTCTTACCAAACGGATTGTTTTTATCAGTGGCTGTTTTTGCCCTTCGCTTCTGACGAATAGCATAAATTCCTACAAGGAGTAATAATATCAGCACAAGAACAGAAGCACCAGCTGCTGCTCCAATGATAATGCCCCCATTGGACGATTTGTTTGGTTCTGATGGTGCTATCGTCTCTACTGCATTATGAGAAGAGACAAAGAAAGAAATATGTGTCAACACAAAAAGAAAAAAAGAAAAAAAAAATGGGACAACTGTTTCTCCTGTATGGAAAATTAATAAACCATCACCTTCAAAGTATTCGTAATTGTCACCAATGAAATAGAAGGGTCCAAAATACTTTTGAGGCTTGAATGTTTGGTTACTGAGTAGAAAAGCAATACTAGAAACTTCCTTTCTAGTGAAACGATCTTGGATTTGTGGGAATACTTCTAGGCTCAACAAAATGTATTCATGGGAGTCCTTGGTGAGGTTACTCAAAGAGACTGAATCAACGTTAACTTGATGTTTACCGAAAAAACCCGTGAGATTGTTCTCAAGCTCTTTGAAAGTTGAGTTTTCCCAGTATGAGAAGGAAGGAGGAGCTCTAAAGCGTAGAGTGCCCCCATATGGATATCGACATTTACAGTTGGGGCTTGAAACCTGATCGGAACTGCAAGGACTGGGAACACAGTTATTTGGCAATGTTTCATATTGGACGAGATCAGATGATTGTGAAATCTTGCAGTAACTCATCAGTGATGCCCCAGTTTCATCACAAACTTGATTTTCAACAAGTCTGCAGCAGGACAGAAAAAAACAAGAAAGATAAATAGCCTACTGAGGTATCAAGACAGTAATACAACTTCCAACAGGCAATAACATTATTTATTTCCCTTTTACCAGATATTTTATGTAATTTATAAGCAACCAACTGGAATTTTAGGTCCCAAAATGACAATTAGACAACATATTGTGCTGGATAATTCATATGACTAGAGATCATTCTCATTTGTTTTAACAATATATTGTATTGGACTGCATAAAATTACTATCAAGATTGGCTTACATTAAAATGCCATCATATCCTCCAATTCCCTTGTATTCATGAATTTTATTATTTTGTAAATCAATGAGTTGCAATTGACTGCTATAGGAAGTCCCAATATCCAAGGTGCCATTTAGCTGGTTGTTCTTCAGGACCCTGTTATGACATCACATATCATATCACAAAAATATTAGAAGATTTCTCGTACGGTGCTCTAAAATGAGGGAACTGCAGCATTATATTTATTTACCACGTTTACTGTGGTACACAGAAATTATGTCAGGCTAATACTCACACAGTCTGTAAGTTTGAAAGGCTGAATAGAGAAACAGGTATTTCTCCTTGGAGTTGTGTGTTCTCCATGATTCTGGTTTACAAGATACATAGGTTATTAAACAATGTAGACTTCCGGTTTAGATGCATATATGTCACACGGGACAGGAGGGTTGACAAAGGACATACAATGTGGTCAAAGACACTAGTGTTGAGAACCATGGTGGAATATCAGACAGGTCGAAAGTATTATTGCTTAAATCCCTGCAAAAGAATCAAAAAAACAAAATATTACATAGTGAATTAGAGACACCAAACACAATGTATATTCTTGTGGCAAGAGGATGATTGATTCAAATCATTATCACATCATTTATGAAGTTGGATAAGTTCACTACTATAACACCATAATAAGTGACGGGGAAGCTAAAGAATTAATTGAGATTGTTTATCACTTACAGATACTGGAGAAGGATCATGCCAGTAAGGTCAGGAGGAGGGCCGCTCAGCTTGTTGTTGGACAAGAACCTAAGAAGATGAACACATGTGCCTCCATAAAGTGTTTTGCATACTAAATGGTAACAACTCTCCCTGAAACAGTATAAAGTAATATACGGAAAAAGTTTTATCTGCTCACAGCC
This sequence comes from Fragaria iinumae, assembly GCA_009720345.1. NCBI lineage: Eukaryota > Viridiplantae > Streptophyta > Magnoliopsida > Rosales > Rosaceae > Fragaria > Fragaria iinumae. The sequence continues at coordinate 19,993,974 of CM019121.1, forward strand.
GAGAAACATTTGTAAGATTGTTGAAGCTGAGAGGAATAAGCCCACTTAACGAGTTATCATCAAATCGCCTGTAATCAGAGAGTTATACTTCAATAAAAGAGCCTCAGTGTGAGAAAATTAGTACCAAAAAAAGAGAATCCATATACTGTGTTAGTGAAATCAGGGCAGTGATACTCACACGACCTCCAAAGACTTTACAAGTCCAACGCTGGAAGGGATGCTGCCAGTGAGTTTATTACTTTCGAAGAGCCTGAGCAAGAAATGTACAAGGGAATGCAAAATGTTTGAGAAACAGAAAATATCTGTAGATACAATACAGTAGAGAGTTGAGCAGTTAGGAATCCTATTGTACAAAACAGTCACTAGGTATGAAAAAAGGACTCAAAGGGATACAGGGCATACTTTCAAGTTTCAACAATGCACAGCTATTTCCAATTAACAAGCTATGCCTACATTTCCAAAAAAAAAAATATGTGTGTGGGTGTTTTGAGTCTTTTATTTAGTCTTACACATGTATCAGACTCATGTTTGAGTTAAAAAGCTTTGATGGAATTGGGCCTGAGAGCTGATTGATTCCGAGATGACTGCAAAAATTGGAGACGGTCTTAGATGAATGAAGGATAGCATTACAGGCTAGGAAAATATACCAACCAATAAAAATTAAAAAGAAAGTTAGCATACAAGTGCTTGCAATGACTGAGCATGTCAAGTCCAGGTTCAACACCATCAGAAACTGGGATGGGTCCTTCGAGGATGTTGTCCGCTAGATCCAGCCAATACAGTTTAGACAGATTACCAATGGAAGATGGGATCTTCCCACTAAATCTGTTAGAATTCAGAGATCTGTTGTTTCATTACGAAAAGAGCACAATGAGGACCAAGTGTATGAAAATTTTAAATAAATAAGCAGATATAGCAGAATCTAAGCAGATCATGTCATTTACAGCATCCAATATAACAACCTTTAGTTTTTTTCATCTTTAAGCAAAGCAGTAAACCATTTATGAAGTTATATATATATATTTCTTACAGAAATATTAGCTCTTGTAGGGACCCTATTGAAGGAGGGATGAGACCAGAGAAACTGCAACCAACCAGGATTCTGCAACAGACCCAAGCAATTTTACTCAAAAGATTTTACAATGGCGTTGTATCTTTAACACTTGGTCTGCACGTAACACAGTATGTACTTACATGTTAGACAGCTTCTTCAAGCTCCCAATTTCTGTTGGGAGTGGTCCTGTCAGGCCCTTGTTGTAAGATAGATCCCTAGATGAAGAGACTCATGAAAGACGAATTAGAATACTTAATTTGAAAATTACTGTAGGTATTGTTTTGATCAATTATATGATTATAGATGTAAGCATTGCAAGTTCATCAAGCCATGAGAGTGTGCAGCACATCTTATGACATCTCATAATGGAGTCTAACAAATAGTTGAGGTTGACCAGTTGCTGAATTGTATCAAGTTCATGTGAAATACAACTAGAAGAAGAGAAAAGGGTATTCGAAGACCTACAAAATTTGTAGTTCAGATAACTGTTCAATATCTCCAGAGAGTGTGCCAGTCAAATTCATACTTGGTAATATTCTGAAAAATAGAAGACACTTTGGATATAAAACAGTGGAATATACAGGCATATGTAGCGCACGATTCTGGAATTCTGATAAGTGTTAGAACCATACAAAGAGATCACACGCATGTTGGTACACCCAATGCCATCCCAGCCATCTTCACAAGGATCAGACGTACGAGTCCCCCAACTTGGAGGCGTGTTAGTCCATAGTTTCATTAGATACTTTAAACCCATAACTGCATCAATAAAATATTATCACAATGCAATCTTGCAAAAGCTGAATTCTCAAAGAAGAATTTTCCAGTTTAGTGAAACAGAGAGAAATTGCAAAATTAGAAAGGAGTGTGAAGTTAGTTCCTAGCTCAAATCCTAAATGATAACTAATTTACAAGTTTATGGAAGTAGTCAAAGAAAACTATTTCACCAACTGTAGCTAAAGCAATCCGAGCAGCTGATGAAGTATTTCCAAATACAGTACAAAGTAAATATAATCGACTAAAAGAATACAGAATCAAACCTTATTCATAATTAGATCATGAATTTAAGCATTTCTGATGTCAAAAAGATAATACTTCCTTAATATGGTTCCTCAATGAACAAAGAATTGATTACCATATACTACTTTCTTTGAAATCCGGATTACAACATACAGTTACTGGAACTGTTGGATGAGTACTTAATCATATGTTATTTCAGCATTGGGAAATGTTTTTTGACATGAACTAAAAACATAATATCTAGAATGCTAAAGATCAGGTACAGCAATCCCTCCAAATTCAGATATTAACAAATAAATGGAGTAAGCAAATCAAATAGTAGCTATATTGAGCTTACCATCGTTAATACTTGTCTGATGATTGGCTAAAACGAGAAAAGGAGGAGCGAATATAAGAAGCAGAAACAGGTGAGTTCTGTGATCCATTGTTCTATCCAAGACTTCTATACTTCAAAAAAGCTTCAGCTGAAACTCATACAGACGTTTAGCAATGATTTCATGTAACACTGGTGTCAACCATTCAATATCGAAGTCTTTAGTCTGTTTAGGTATCCAACTACATGCTCACTGAATATAAATACCGCACAGACGCACAGTCGTTGCTTTGCCTTGTCATTGGACGTTGTTAGGAAGAGAATGACAGCAAGCAAGTTGTTTATGCAATATGCAAGGTCAATAGCTATAAAATACTTCAACATAACACAGTGGCTAATATAGTAGCAACAAAATAGCAAGTCTTAGAGACCAGGAGCAGAATAGAACCATTCAAATGCTTTTTCAGCCTGGAGATATCCACAGTTCCACACTAGGAGTTAAAAATCATTTGACAGAGATTGGTTGGAAAGATTATTATAGGAAGATGAAGAAATGTCTCGTCTCTTCTCTGCCAGTCGTTATCGGAGAAGCAATATTCAGCTACAACTTGATAGAAAGGACACATAGTTGACTTGATGAATTGTTGGTTTAGGGTTTAGACTAATCCAATGTCAATGGTTGGTTCCATGGCATACATGTTTCTTAATTTCAAGCTCAGCTGTCAATGTGCAAGTGATTGAAGGGAGGGGTAAACCATCAAGATGAAGTACCCCCTTCCGTTACTCCCTGTCAACATCCACCTTGTGCCCCAAGCCATGCGGCAATAAATATAAATCGAATGGAATAAACTGTCGTTATTTTTTTAGAAAACGGGTTGGAGTAGTGTCCCTCCGCCCTATAGTGTTATTAATAATAATGGAATAAACTGTTATAAACTTAAGCAAGCTAGCTACTAATGTACAATCATGCTCCCTACAGCGGCTCTATCTTTGAAGCAGGAAATCCTCCACTATAATCAAAGGCCTCAACACTGTAAGGATGCTTAGTGCTTGCCTGATCCTCGTAGCTTGCGGAAGTGGATGCCGACTCTGCATTAGGGTTCAGACCAGCAAGCTGCATAATGTTTTCAATCTCTTTTACCACCTCACTCATTGTAGGCCTGTTGGCTCCTTCTTCTTCAACACAAGTCATTGCAAGATCCACAAACCTCTCTAAACCTTTGAGTGTCGTCCCCAAACCAATAGCTAAATCCAGGATGTCATGAAGGTTGTATAATTCTTTAGTCTTGTCCATTGCTGTCCTTACTTCTCGCACGATATATTTTCCTTGTTCTATGGGTCTTCTTGCAGTAAGGAGCTCCAACATTAGCACTCCAAAACCATAAACATCACTCTTCTCAGTCAACCGTTGCGTCATGTAATATTCAGGATCCATGTATCCCTACAATAAATGAAGGGAGTGCTTAGTCTTATGTCTGTAAAATCCTCAATACAATCAACCTAAAATAATCTAGTTAAACCTGTGTCAGTATGTGATACTCTCTGTTTCGATTTTGATAGATTTATATTTTCAAGAGTTAAGGAAAACTGACCATTGTCCCTTTAACTTGAGTGGAGACATGATCCCTCCCACTGTTACCCATGGTCTTGGAGAGACCAAAATCAGCAACTTTTGCATTCAAGCTGTTGTCCAACAGAACATTAGTTGATTTTATATCTCTGTGTATAATTGGAGGGTCGCAAAGCTCATGAAGATAGGCTAAGCCTCTAGCTGTACCAAGTGCTATTTTAAGTCTCCTCTGCCAATCTAATATGATTCCTGACTTACCTGCATAGACAATTTTGTATGTAACATCAAAATAACCAAAATATGAAAATGGAATGCAGCTGAATTGTGCCTTCTTAAATACGGTCTTCCCTTTCTGTACAATACATAGTCCTCAATAATGGAGTTTCATTTGATGCTGTCATAATGATAGGTCTCATAACTGTGCAGTTTTTGGTGAAGTAGAGTTAAAGACTGAACTAATGAATAGCTTTTTCCTTCGGAGTTGCAAACTTCAGTTCCTCTGCTCATAAGGTTTTCATTCAGATACCACTGTGTTGGTATATGCAACGGTGATTACACTTACTGAGTGACGTGATTCTCGGATTAATCTAATCTCCTTATATATCCGTCAACAAGAAAACTCTTTCAGACATTCAACAGTTTGCTTAATAGTCTGATGCTACAGCATTCTTAATGAGGTTATGATTTATGAACCAAGACTACAGATCCGGACATCAATATGTGTATAGGTTATACTTGTTAATTAATAGAAGGTAAGAGTATTGATGAGAATAGATTTAGTTGTTACCTGAAAGACTATCCTTAAGAGTCCCATTTGCTACATACTCATACACCAGTATCTGCTCATCTCGGTCAAAACAAAATCCTACAAGGCTGACAAGGTTCTTATGATGAACCCGTGAAAGAAGTTCAATCTCAGTTCTGAACTGATTTCCACCTTGGATAGATTCTGTGTGAGCTCGTTTGATGGCAATCAGTTGCCCTGTGGGAAGAATTCCACGGTAAACCTATAAGACAAGTAAACTGTAATTGGTTAAGTACTCTCCTTTTTGTAGCTATACATGGTACCTACTTATTTCTGAAGGTTCATCGTAGAAAATATTTTTCTAGGAAGTTTAATACTACATGTTAAATTTCTGAACCGTCCATTAAAACCATTATTTAGGAAATGACTTTAAACAAAACTCTAAAGTAAAGAGTTACCTTTCCATAGCCCCCAGATCCAACATCATTTTCTTCCGAAAAGTTGTTGCTGTATTGCATGAGTTCTTCAAAAGAGAACGATCTAACACCCTTTAATTGAGGAACGCTACCCCTGCTCTTATCATTCACATCCCATTTGCCTGTATTTAATTGAAAAAATTAGTACGGTAGCGTACAAGAATAATCGATATATGATATGACACAGCTTGAACTGAGTAGGATTTGTTTTACCAAAAGGATTGTTTTTATCAGTGGCTCTTTTTGCCCTTCTTTTCTGGTGAATTGCATAAATTCCTACAAGAATTAATATTAGCACAAGAACAGAACCACCAGCTGCTGCTCCAATAATAATGCCCACATTAGACGATTTGTTTGATTCCGATGGTACCTCGACTGCATCAGGAGAAGAGACACAACAAAATGTATCAACATTTACCAAAAAATGGGAAATCTATTTCCTTCGGTAGAGAAAATTAATAAACAATCACCTTCAAAGTATTCGTAATAGTCACCAATGAAATAGAAGGGTCCAAACGATTTTTGAGGCTTGAATGTTTGGTTACTGAGTAGAAAAGAAATACTAGAAACTTCCTTTCTGTTGAAACGATCTTGGCTTTGTGGGAATACTGCTAGAGCCAACTTAAGGTATGAAAGTGAATCCTTGGTGAGATTACTCAAAGATACAGAATCGACACTAAGTTGATGGGATAAGAAAGAATTCGTGAGTGCCGTCTCAAGCCCTTTGTAGTGAGTTGAGTTTTCCAAGTCTGAGAAGGTAGGAGCTCTAAAGATTAGAGTGCCCTTGTATGGATATGCACATTTACAGTTGGGGCTTGAAACCTGATTGGAGCCGCAGCGACTGGGCACACAGTTATTTGGCATTGTTTCATATGGCATGATATCAGATGATAGCGAAATCTTGCAGTAACTCAGTGAAGCTCCAGTTTCGTCACAAACTGGATTTTGAACAAGTCTGCAGCAGGCAAATAAAAAAGATAAATAGCCTGTCAAGGTAACAAAACAGTAACACAACTTCAAAAAACCAATAACATCAGTTATTTCCCTTTTACCAGATAATCTAAGTATAATATATGCAATTCAACAGTAATTTTATGTCCTAAGATGACAATTGGACAACATATTGTGCTAGATAATTATTAATATGACTAGAGATCAACCTCATTTGTTCTGGCAATATATTGTATTGGAGGAAAAACTGCATAAAATTACTATCAGGACTGGCTTACATCAAAGTACCACGGTATCCTCCATTTCCTTTGTATTCGCTTATTAAATTACTTTGCAAATCAATGAGTTCCAAATGACTGCTGGAGGTATTGACAATATCCAAAGTGCCACTCAGCTGGTTGTTCCTCAGGACCCTGGCACCACATCATATATCATCTCACAAAAATATTAGAAGATTGCTCCTGCTCTAAATGAGGGGACTGCAGCATTTATACACCACATTTATGGGGCTACAAGAGATCATGTCATTACTCACACAGTCTGTATGTTTGAAAGGCTAAATAGAGCAGCAGGTATTTCTCCTTGAAGTTGTGTGTCCTCCATGATTCTGGTTTACAAGATACATAGGTTATTAAACAATGTAGACTTCCGGTTTAGATGCATATATGTCACACGGGACAGGAGGGTTGGCAAAGGACATACAATGTGGTCAAAGACACTAGTGTTGAGAACCATGGTGGAATATCAGACAGGTCGAAAGTATTATTGCTTAAATCCCTGCAAAAGAATCAAAAAAACAAAATATTACATAGTGAATTAGAGACACCAAACACAATGTATATTCTTGTGGCAAGAGGATGATTGATTCAAATCATTATCACATCATTTATGAAGTTGGATAAGTTCACTACTATAACACCATAATAAGTGACGGGGAAGCTAAAGAATTAATTGAGACTGTTTATTAACTTACAGATACTGGAGAAGGATCATGCCAGTAAGGTCAGGAGGAGGGCCGCTCAGCTTGTTGTTGGACAAGAACCTAAGAAGATGCACACCAGAGGCCTCCATAAGGTTTTTCATACTAAATGGTAACAACTCTCCAGAACAGTATAAAGTAATATATGGTTTTAATCTGCTCACAGCTGAGAAGCACTTGTAAGATTGTTGAGGCTCGGAGGAATAGGCCCACTTAACATGTTTCTGTCAAATCGCCTGTAGCCATTTATACTTCATTAAAAGAGCCTCACTGAGAAAAATTAGAACCAAAAAGAGAATCCGCATAATGTATTAGAGAAATCGTGGCAGTGATACTCACACCACCTCCAAAGTCTTTAGAAGTCCAATGCTGGAAGGGATGCTGCCAGTGAGTTTATTACTTTCGAAGAGCCTGAGCAAGAAATGTACAAGGGAATGCAAAATGTTTGAGAAACAGAAAATATCTGTAGATACAATACAGTAGAGAGTTGAGCAGTTAGGAATCCTATTGTACAAAACAGTCACTAGGTATGAAAAAAGGACTCAAAGGGATACAGGGCATACTTTCAAGTTTCAACAATGCACAGCTATTTCCAATTATCAAGCTATGCCTACATTTCCAAAAAAAAATGTGTGTGGGTGTTTTGAGTCTTTTATTTAGCCTTACACATGTATCAGACTCATGTTTGAGTTAAAAAGCTTTGATGGAATTGGGCCTGAGAGCTGATTGATTCCGAGATGACTGCAAAAATTGGAGACCATCTTAGATGAATGAAGGATAGCATTACAGGCTAGGAACATATACCAACCAATAAAATTAAAAAGAAATATAACATACAAGTGCTTGCAACGACTGAGCATGTCAAGTCCAGGTTCAACACCATCAGAAACTGGGATGGGTCCTTCGAGGTTGTTGTCCGCTAGATCCAGCCAATATAGATTAGACAGATTACCAATGGAAGATGGGATCTTCCCACTAAATCTGTTAGAATTCAGAGATCTGTGGTTTCAAAGACGAAAAGAGCACAATGAGCCAAATATTTGAAATTATTAGATAGATGAGCAGAGCTAGCAAATGTTGTTATTTACAGCATCCAAGATAATATCCCTTAGAATGTTCATGTTTTAGCTGAGCAGTAAAACATTTATGAATGAATACAAATTTCTTACAGAGATATTAGCTCTTGTAGGGACCCTATAGTAGGAGGGATGAGACCAGAGAAACTGCAACCAACCAGGATTCTGCAACGGAAAAAGGAATTTTACTGAGAAGATTTTACAATGTATATAACAATTGGTCTCCACATGAAAAGACCAATTTCAAGTGGTCAACTAACAAATAGTATTTCTTACATGTTAGTAAGCTTCGTCAAACTCCCAATTTGTGTTGGGAGTGGTCCTGACAGGCCCTTGTTGTAAGAGAGATCCCTACATGAAGAGACTCATCAAAGAAGAATTAGAATATCAGTTATAAAACTTTGTTGGAAATAGTTTCTGATCAACTATATGTTTACAAGTAACATTGCAAGTTCATCAAGCCTGGAGAATATGCAGTGAATCTTATGATGTATGCATAATGGAATCTAACAAATAGTATTAATTGACCAGTTGTTGAAATGAATCAAGTTTGTGTGAAATATAAACTAGAAGAAAAGAAAAGGGTGTACTCGAAGACCTACAAAATTTGTAGTTCAGATAACTGTACAATATCTCCAGAGAGTGAGCCACTCAGATTCATACTTGATAATGTTCTGTAAAATACAATACGCTTTAGAATATTAAACTCTGGAATAAACAGGCCTAGACAGTGCAGTATTCTGGAATTATGATAACTGGTAAAAACATACAAAGAGACGACACGCATGTTGGTACACTCAATTCCATCCCAACCATCTTCACAAGGATCGCGAGCTCCCCAACTTGGGGGTGTGTTAGTCCACAGTGCCATTAGAGACTCTAAACCAGTAACTGCATCAATATAATATTATCTTACGAAAGCTGAATTCTCAAAGAAGAATTTTGCCATCAATTGAAACAGAGATTTGCAAAGTTACAAAGGATTAGGAAGTTGAGTCCCAGCTCAAATCACTATATACTAAGAATTACGAGTTTATGAAAGCAACATAAAAGAACAATTTTTCACCCACAGTGGCTATAGCAATCCAACCATCTCTTAAAAATTGCTTGTTCTCAAGACTAAGTGTTTCCTGATGAAGTACCAAGTAATCTTGAACTACTAAGGGACTTGTGAATCAAAATCTTATTCTTAGCTAGATGAATTTAGCAGTCCTTTTGACATCAGGATTAACACTTCCTTAAAATAGTTCCTCGATTAATTTAAAAGAATAAATTATCATATATTACTTTCTCTGAGAACTGTATTACAACATACAGTTACTGGCACTGTTGGTTAAGTACTTCTATGCTATATCAGCATTGCAAAAACTAGAGCCATAATATCTAGAAAGCTAAAGAGCGCGTACAACAATCCTGCAAATTTAGATATGACCAAATAAATGGAATAAGGAAAGCAAATAGTAGCCATATTGAGCTTACCATCCAGAGTACTTGTCTGATGATTGGATAAAATGAGAACCGGAGCGAATATAAGAAGCAGAAACACCTGAGTTCTTTGATCCATTGTTCAATCCAAAACTTCTATGCTTCAAAAATAAATTCAGCTGGAACTCATACAAGCGTTTAGTAATAAATTCAGCTGGAACTCATGCAAACTTCTTTGATCCATTGTTCAATAGCTTATTGAATATCATACAGCATAGATGCACAGTGGTCGCTTTTCCTTCTTGTTGGACGTAGTTAAGAAGAGAACGACAGCAAGCAACTGGTTTTTGCTATACACAAGGTCAGTAGCTATATACTTCAAAATAACTGTGACTAATATAGTAGCAACAAAATAAGAAGTATTAGAGGGCAGGAGCAGAAAAGAACCATTCAAAGGCTTTCTTAGTTTGGATATATCCGCACTAGGAGTTAGAAACATATATGAAACTGAAAAATCATAGAGATTGGTTGGGAAATTCATTATAGGAAGATGAAGAATTGTCACCTCTCTTCTCTCGAGTCGTTATCGGAGAAACACTATTCAGCTACAACTTGATAGGAAGGGCATAGTTGGATGGATTGGTGCTGTCAATGTGTGCAACTGTGCAAGTGATGGCGCCGGGGGTGGGGGTGTGAAACCCACCAAATTGAAGTCATTATACCCCCCTTCCATTACTCCATGTCCACATCCATAGCTACTTTCTTATATTTTCTGCATTAACAAAGTTCATGAATTGTTGCTGGAATACTCGGGCCACAGTATTTTCAAAGAACTTCTCTAATGATGAAGTGCCATTGAGACAAAGATGCCAATTCTAAAACCCCACTTCTCAGTAGTCAGGTTTTAACTTTTAACGTGAAGCTGTGGAGCCATTGATTCTTCTGGGGATTTTATTGTTAATGTAGAAATTTCATGATGGGATCTTTAAAGAACGTCTCTAATGGTGAAATTCTATTTAGGTGAAATGTCAATTTTTTTATGACCCCACTTCTTACTGCTTCAATGGTTTATCATGAAGCTGAGGACCCATGGATTCGACTAAGGATTTTTTTTTTGTTAATGCAGAAATTTTATGATGGCATTGATTTGACTATGGGATTTTGTTGTTCATGTGGAAATTTCAATATGGGATTGGAGGAGTCTCATACATGCACTGCATACCATTCGGTAAATACAGGTATCTAATTTGCTAGACAAGTGGAAAACACCAGGAGAAGCATCACTGAAAATCTGATACAGTGAAGAATCTTTAGATACGGTTTATTGGACATAGAAGGCTAGAAGCTGTATCATCCAAGTACACAATGTGTACAAGGGGTGCTGAAGGCTATTGACATACAATCCAGACATTTACATTATTTTACATTTAGGTTACAACACTGCAGTTTCAAGCTGTTCCATTATTGCACAACCCTTATTTATAAATCCCAGTATTACTGTTTTACAACATTCCAATGCTTCGACGAAAACCTTAGTTGGCAATTTTTCTGCATTTGGGATAGGAAAGGTTGATTAGAATAAAAGAGATAGTTCATGATGATGGAAAATCTCTGAAGCACCAATAAACAAGTAATCACAGTAAATATACTAATATAGTCACATCTGTGTATATATGGTGTGCTCATGTAGCGCCACAATTATTTCATAAATGCCTGATTTAACCAAAAAAAACTATATAAAAAGTATAATCTACCCGACATATGAGACATGAAATATTACTTCATACCTCTTGAACTTGTTGGTAACCTATTATGAAGGAGCATCCGGCTGCTTATCTGGTCTAGCATCTACAAAAGCTGGTATCTCATTGTATGCCTCATGCAACCTGGACAAAAGGGGGAACTGGGTCTGTACAAACAATTTAGGAAAGAAACTCATCAAGGATGCAGATGGCAAAGCACTTTACATTTAGACCATAAAGCCTAAAAAAAAAAAAAAAAAAAACCAGAGAAATAGTTAATTTCTACTATAAAAATATAGGAAAATTCAAACCAGAAGCAATAACTAAAATCATACTGAAAGGGACCAAGACAATAGTCTTTTCTTTCATTATTGTTGACCAAAAAGGGTCAACAAGACCCAGTTAACCCCACAAGCTCAGTCAGATAAGGTATGCGCCACAAGCCTAGGCCTTGAACTTTTATTTTTGGTAATGACTAGGCCTTGAACTAGTAGCTACAAACCCACATGACTTGGTGATGTTTATTAGTGATATGAACCAAAAGTGCTAGCTAATGTTGGACTGAGACCATCTTTTCTTTGAATTATTGGTTCCACTAAATGTTATTAGCTGAAGCCCGATAGGAGGGCAATTTTGGTTATTATAAGTATATAGTTCAGTAATAAAGAAAATAAGTGGTAATCAAGTTGAATGTACAGTCCTGAAGCATGTTTTTCTGGCAAGCAATCTATAACTCATTGAATACATTTTTTTTTCTTTTTGTGTACTGTCATTCTATATTTACTTTTTAAAGACCAAATCATCACAAATACCTTTTTTATGCTGAACCTACCACAGTATAAATCCAAACTAAACTGACAGGACAGAATAGTAACATTTCAATTTTATCAGATGTCCCCGAAGGGACAAGCCCAACTCAATGTATTAAAGATGCAGTTGCCTATAAATCATAAGGCAATAGAGAACTGTGGCGCAAAGAAGTGTGAATGCACGAAGAGGTTCTGTGACGCCTGTTTGACGCCTCAATTGTCGAGTGCTATGGAAAGCAAATGCACAGAATTTTCATAATGCGATTGAATTATCAGAACAGACGATAAGGACTCATTCAAATCTCACTCAAAAAGAACAGGAAAAGAAACACACCATTACACATAAGAATTGATTTTACACTACCAGTTGAATAATTTCCCTTTTATGAACATTTCTTCTGGTTATAACTTAACAGGCACAAGAAATGAGCAGTACCATGTCTAGATTGAACCTTGTAAAAGCTGCATGAATCTGGGGGGCTAGGAATATGTCTGCCTGCAAATATTCATCAAAATGTTACATATATTTGAAATTTCTCCGAACAAAGTAATTTCACACCTATAAGAAAGTGATCCATAGTGAAGTGTGCAACTAGTACTGTAAACCAGAACCTCATAACGACATTGGTTCTAAAAGATAGATAAAGATTTAGAGGTCTACTGGTACTGCAATGTTCAGTTGCATGAAATGGCCATATCTTCAAATTTGTGATTGTCTGTCTAGGCAAAGGTCTGTAGTATTCTGAATTGTTAAATTACGTTTGCATGATTGTAAAAGTACAGAAAGCACAAGTCCAATTACTTCGAAAATATTAGATTTGCATGAATTTTTTTTGTATTTGTGAAGTATGATGTCAGGTAGATTTTATGACTTATGCCAAGGTAGTTAAAACAGTAGTTTCATTTTCCAATGAAAAAGTCGATTACTCCTATTTTCAAAAGATGGAGAACAAAAAGAGACAAAATTGATCAAACATACAAAGGAAACTTCATCTCCAGTTGCATATCTTCCTGCATAGTTTTTCAGTAGATCTTCAAGTGCTGAAAGAAATTAAAATAGTAGATATTAGAACCAAATATTCATGGGAATAGAAATAAACATATAGTAAGACTCCAACACTAGTGCTGGTGAATCAAACTGAGGAGAAATTTTTAACATTATTCTTTTTGCTTCCATGGGCTAGAAAAGAGAAACCATTAAGTTCTTTGGTTTACAGAAGACTTCCAATTTTTTCCTTTGGGAGGGGGACGTGGACTATTTG